>CM077154.1:157847554-158450457 GCA_039583875.1 Platanthera guangdongensis
CCTTTCACGAGGGAATCTCCTGCAAAACAAAAAAGGTCAGAGGTACAGCGATAATCCGCGGAAGGTCACGTACCCCAGGGACGACCTCAACAGCCGCCGCCGAGCTGGAGCCCGGACATTCACCCGCCAGAGACCGCCTAACGATCTTTCCCTTCGCCGGCCTAAAGAGAGGGTCGGGAGACCCACGCGCTAGCCAAGGGGCGGCCTCGAGTGCCTCCTCCTGAGTCTTCAGGCCCGCTGCCGCCACGAGCTCACGCACCTCTTCGCTGACCGGCATCAAGAGACCAGTCTGTTCAAGAAAAATGAGGGGATCTGGGGAGCCCCCTCCTGGGCTCAGCGGTATATTTATAGCCGGACAGTGGGGGCCCACCAGAAGATTCCCTGCCAGCTCAGCACAAGCACTCGCCGAACATGCGGGTGGATGATTCTTTCCGAGCTTGAATCAAGCTCAAAAAGAGCGGGGATTGTGTACAACCCGTGTCCGGCGAGTGGGTCCCACCAGGGAGGCGAGCAGACCTTGCCCCGCGGCCCGCATCCGAGCGGCAAACAGATATGCGGCAGAAGGCTGGCCCGCTCCCGCCCATTTCAGGCGAGCGAGCCGACGAGGCAAGCGAGCGGGTCGCGCGAAGAGTCCTTGGCCAAAGCAGACGAGTTTGGCGACCCGCGACTGGCGAGCCGATCGAGAGTCGCAGTGGCCGCCGGTCCGCCTCGTCACGCGACCTGGCCGCCGGTCCGCCCCGGCAGAAGCAAGGCAGGTCGCGACCCCCGGCTCGCGCTCGCCCAGGGAGCATGGGCGGGCAGCTGAAGTAAGGTCGCGTCCGCCTCCCGCGAAGAAGGATTGGAGCGAGTTGACTCCCCAGGACTGCGGATAGCCCTCAGGACAGCGGAGTCTCGCTGTTGGCAGACCAGGTTGGACTGCGCATAGCCCATCAGAACAGCGGAGTTTGGCTGTTTGGCAGACCCAACTAAGGGCCTTTTGGTATTTTCAGGTCAGTTATTTGGTTATTGGCAGTTCATGTTCCAAAAAGCTATATAAGACCCAAGGGGTACCTCAGAGGACACGTTTTCAGTGCCTCCTTACTCTCATTCTCCAGTGTTCTCTGAGAGTACCTTAGCTCGGCTTCTGGCTAAGGAAGGGAAGCGCTCAGAGATCTTCCGGGTTTGTGGTGGGACCTCCCTGCCGAGCTCTTGGGTCTGTTCTTTCTTGTCTCTTTCGTTGTTTTTCTTGCAGGAGCAAAGTAGGCGCGAGACCACCCCTTCCCCAAGGGTCGAACTCCACAAGAGGCCGTTTTCCGGTTTCAACAACATGAGTAATCTTGACGTAATGAGAATTTTTCTTGGTTTACAAATCAAACAAAATCCAGGAAACACCTTCATAAATCAAGAACGTTGCGTAAAAAAGTTTGAAAAATTCAGCATGGCAAGCTGTAATCTAGTCTTAACTCCCACGACAACCAATACCGAATTGTCAAGAAGAGATTAGATTGATCTTGTTTTAGAAGAAGAATATTGAAGTCTTGTAGGATCTCTTATATACCTCACTAATACCAGACCAAATATTGAAAATATTGTAAGCATTATATTCTGATTTATGTCTCAGCCCATCTCAGAGCATCTCATCACCGCTAAACGGGTTCTTCGTAGCTTGAAAATATTGTAAGCTTTAATGCATTATATGAGCTTTCTTGTTTCATCCACAACGATTAGGGAGGTGCCACGAATGACAGAAAGAGTACGAGTGGCTGTGTTTATGCTCGGAAGAAAGATTGTCTCTTGGTCATCACGAAGACAAAAAAAATTATTGTTATGTCTTCGGTAGAAGCCAGAAGCAGATGCGTGTGGAGCCACATGCCAAGCTGCTTGGCTTCAACAATTGTTTAAGGATCTATGTCAAGATCAAAGAAGACTCTAAACCTATTGCCTTTTGATGTGACAAAACATTAGCCATTGGGATAGCCAAAACCCCCCATCTTTCACAATCAAATAGAACATATTGATTTCAGATATCATTTCCAGAAGAGTCTCGGTGAGTCAAAAAAGATTGAGATGTGTTTGTTGGAACCAAGAAAATCAGGCTCTGCTGTTCGGATCTGGGACTAGGGGTGACCAAAACTTATCGATTTAGAGATCACCTTGCAGGAGACTTGGCGAGAAAAAGGTGATGAATCAAAAGAATAACTTCAGACAGACTACAAACAAGACTCGTGTGCTGCAGCAAGAAGGTCCCGCTACACATCTGTAAGTCTATAGAAACTTTCTCTCTTAAAGCCATTGTTGAGCTCGACACAAGACTGACTGTACTCGCCCATCATAATGACTTTGTATAATTTGATGATGTAATAACAACTTAGCTTTAAAATAATCTATATTTAAAAACTTTATATAATTTTTTGATAAAAAATTCAGACTTTAAAAATATTTAATATTTGAAATCTCCCAAATTATAAATAATTAATGTTTCTCTAATAAACCTTGACTTGAAACTCACTTTCTAGTCATTTATATCTGGGCCAGGCTTTGCCTTATAATGTTAAGATATGTTGGGCTGGGCTTTCATCAGACTGAGTTGGTAATTCTACTGGCCCAATTGACAGTAGGGCAATTGCAGCAGGTATATACATTTTAGAAGAGGAGATTTTTTTTGTCATTTGTATATTTTGACTCTTATTGTTTGATCCCCTCTCATCTCATTTTGAGTCAACACATTATCACAGCTTTACTTTCCTCCCTGGCGGGTTGCCGGCGCGAGGAGGTGGCGACAACGCGATTCTACCCTTGCAACACGAAAGCTTTGTCGTCGGCTATGGGTACTCAGGGTCTGTTTGGTTAAGCGTCCGTGTTATTGATGAGTTTCTACCCACATCTTCATCAATACCAGTAAGCTTGCATAATGTCCAAGAATTCCTGGAGACATCGATCTACTAATATACGGACATGGATACGGAAGACCAAGTCTCCTCACATGAACTTGAAGAATGCCAATTAAATTCAAATATTATGGCTCGTTCAGATCTATGGAATTAAAATTGAGAATTGAAATTGGGGCAACATAATTCCAATTTCACTATTCAGATGTTAGAAATTCTGTCGGAATTGGCCACTGTACAACCACATATTCGCCGAGTATGATCTAAGGGTCTGGGACCCAGGTTTGAGTGAGATTTAAGCTAATCGGGTCGGACAAGAAGAATAGGCGGACGGGTTTCCGCCCGGGGCATGCGAGAAGGCTTGCGCACGGGTAAGCGGGAGGCCCTCAGAGTTGGCGTTCAGTGAAGTCTTTCCACTCAACGTTCAATGCTTTTAAACTTGGTTGTGTCTCTTATAAGAGCAAGCGAGTGGGGTAGGAAAACCCGCACTCGGCCAGATTTTGGCCTTTTGACAGGGCACGCGGAAGGGTTTCCGCCTGGATGAGCGGGAAGCCCACGGGGATCAGCGAAAGGGTTTTCGCCCAGTAGGGCCCAGAGGTAAAATTACCTGGATACCCTTGGAGGTCTGCATTTAGCTCCTCAGAACAGCAGAGTTTGGCTGTTAGCAGTCCATTTTGGGCTGCATATAGCCTTTTTGAACGGCGGTGTTCCGCTGTTGGCAGACCAGATACTGAAAATCTATAAATAGACCCACATGATACCTCAGAAGACAAGTTTTCTCATTTTCCGAAGTCTTGTAGCGCTTTCTGAGGTATCCTTACCTCAGCACTTGACTATGGAGGGGAAGCGCTCTGAGATCTTCCAGGTTAGTGGAGGGACCTCCGCGCTGTAGCCTAGGGTCAGTTTCTTTGTTCCTTGTTAATCCTAGTTACGTCTCCCAAGCCTAGACCCCTTACTAGACACATGGAACAAAGACACTGACCCTAAGCTACAACACAGAGGTCCCTCCACTAAGCCGGAAGATCTCAGAGCGCTTTCCATCCTTAGCCAAGTGCTGAGCTAAGGATACCTTAGAAAGCGCTACAAGACTTCGGAAAATGAGAAAACTTGTGTTCTGAGGTATCCTGTGGGTCTATTTATAGATTTTCAGTATCTGGTCTGCCAACAGCAGAACTCCGCTGTTCAAAAAAGCTATATGCAGCCCAAAATGGTCTGCTAACAGCCAAACTCTGTTGTTTTGAGGAGCTAAATGCAGACCTCCAAGGGTATCCAAGTAATTTTACCTCTGGACCCTACTGGGCGGAATCCCTTTCGCTGATCCCCGTGGGCTTCCCGCTCATCCAGGCGGAAACCCTTCCTCATGCCCTATCAAAAGGCCAAAATCCGACCGAGTGCGGGTTTGCCTACCCCACTCTCCTGCTCTTATAAGAGGCATAACCAAGTTTAAAAGCATTGAGCGTTGAGTGGAAAGACTTCACTGAACGCTAACTCTGAGGGCCTCCCGCTTACCCGGGCGCAAGCCTTCTCGCATGCCCCGGGCGGAAACCCGTCCGCCTATTCTTCTTGTCCGACCCGATTAGCTTAAAGCTTACTGAAACCTGGATCCCAGGTCCTTAGATCCTATTCGGCGAATATAGGGTTGTACAACCCTTGTGCTGTAGACATTCTTTAAGAGATCCCTTGCGAATGAGTTTTTTGATTTCTGCCTTCAACCACGAACAATCTTCTGTCTCATTCTTATGACATCGGTGGTAGTTGTAATATTAGACTAGTCCCCGGAGTTTGGATCAAAATCCCTGACCTCTAGAGAGAAGGATGGTTGTGTATGACGAGCAACACCTCCGTTCGTGAAGCATTGAGGGGAGTGAAGGCTTATTGGTGGTGATGACCCCCCGACTCGTCGAGAATTATTGTGGCGTGAGTAATTCTTCTTGTGAATTAGTAGTGGTGCTAACTCCTGCATTCGTTGTCTATTTGAGTTCCTTTAGAACTATTGTGGTGTGCTTTAATCACATCATCAACAACAATCTAGGTGTCGATCCGTTAAAGGAGATCGAGATAGCAGGGTACAGTATCTCGTACTAGTATTGAGTGGAAACCACAAGGGCGGAGCCCTCCAAGAAGAAACCCTCGCAGGAGATCCAGGTTTACCCCAGATATTAGTCACACATTAGTGGTGAAACGACGAAATAAATCTTTAAGGGTTTTACCTTCACTTTGACGGATCTCAGACAGATGGGAGGGATGTTTGACTATCCGACAACTGTCAATGAAATGGTACATGAACTATTGTGCTAGCTATGCAAAATCCTTGATTTCTCCCTTCTTTAGGGAAAGGAACTGAGTGTAAGCTTGTCCTTTCAGGGTCACCGGGAATGCTTGATGCAACAGTGAATCTGGGACATTATAGAGTTGTTTCATGATTGTGAAGTGTCTGATGTACATTGATGGGTCGCCCATTCCATTGCATGTCTCAATCTTGGGAGCTTGAAGCTAGGGGGATTGGATGTGTTGAAAATCATGAAGTGAAAGTGGTGGACTGTACGACCTTGGAGACCTACCCACGCGGCCTGTGCGTACAGGATTGACGGTTAACCAGGTCGTCTTTTTTGCTGCAGTCGGCTTGTTCTTTAACGGCCTGGGCAGTCTGTCCGCACGGTCTATGCGGATAGAGGTGGTGGCTAGCCAGGTCGGCTTGTGGTCAGTAGGCAGTTTGTTCTCAAAAAGTAACCGGGCGGATAAGATTGCTATCCACGGAGCTCGCCAAGACTGGCGAGGTGCGAATTTGTGTAGAGTTCGCGGAGTCTAGGTTGCGGGCTGGACTGGAGCTTGGAATATCGGCATGGAGAGTGCCTTGGTCTAGCTTTGGTGACATGGTTGGCGATAACCGCGGAGTTTGCTGGTTGGAGCGGACTGGCATCAGAGTTTGCTGGTTGGAGCGGACTGGCAGCGGAGTTCGCTGGTTGGAGCAGACTGGCAGCGGAGTTCGCTGGTTGGAGTGGAATGGCAGCGAAGTTCGCCAGATAGAGAGGATTGGTGATGGAGTTCACCGGCTTGAGCGAACTAGTACCAGAGTTCGACGGTTTGTGTGAACTGGTCAGTGATGTGGACTTGGTGTGGATTTGAACCAAGTTCAGGAGGGCTCAGTTCGGGAGATCGCGCAGTTTGCACGGACATGTTCTTTGTCTGCCGAGCTCGGCAACAGTTAGCCTTGTGCTGATGGTGCAAGCTCGGGGTGTGCAGACTGAAGCTGTGTCTGCTTCAGCGTGCGGACTGGAGCAGAGTCTGTAGGGATGTGTGGGCTGGTGCGGTCCGTAGGGATGCGGAATGGCTTCTATCCCGCCTTCGTTGATGACAGGCGGATAGGCTGGTGTTCGGCCTTGTCCATGCGGACTGGGCGGACTACTCTGTGCTAGCTGCGAGCTGGGGTGGTGTATCTATCTACTAGGGCGGTGACCACACTCCTCTCTGCTCCTATAAATAGGACCCCCCATGTGATATCATAATCATCTGAATGAACAGTTGTGCGACTAGCACTGAGAAGCCAGGATTGTGGTGCTGACTATGGTCAGGGATCAGTGGAGCTTAAGTTTATCAATCAGCGGTTTGCAGCAGGTCGCGGTTGCGGCTAGCTGGTCTTCTCTCCTTCAGCTTTCCCAGTTCAATAACTTGTCCGACGGTCTTGGCGGTCTGTTCTTTCAGTTCGGCAGCGGCTTTATTCGCAGACTCTGTCAGCTAGGTGACTTCTACGTTCAGGAGGCTTGCAAAGAGCGGAGAAAGGTGTTCAACAGAATAATGGGTTGTCCGCGGTCTACGCTGACTCTATAGTTTAGTTCGGTGCAGGAGAAGTTTGGCGGTCTCGGTGGTCTCTAAGGCAGTCCCCCCGACTTGTTCTTGCCTTGTTTGTATGCTCTTCCTTTGTACATCAGCAAATCATGTCTCGTCATGTATGTCCTGTCTTATAAAGAAGATTGTTGATAATACAAGACTTGTTTGTTGCTTTATGTTATTTTTGATTTATTGAGCTTGTTTATGGTTGAGTGTTCCTGCACCTAGTTCCTATTTTTCGCTTGATCAAGGTGTCATCTTGATAGCTTTGAAAGTTTTACTTGGTATCAGAGTTATATCTCTGATCATCTTGAGGAATTTTAACACGGTATCAGAAGGAACATAGGTTTGAGCTTAAGTGACACGACCTATGACACGGGCGTGTCACAGGGCGTGTCAGGCCGTTTTCAGCCTATTTTGGAGCAAATCTGAGCCGTCATTCCCCTATTCTGGATCCAAGGGTCCAGGCCCCTTCCATGTGAATAAAGGCCGAGAAATGAGGATAAAATCCTGTCATTCTCATCTTCTTCTTCTTCTCATTCTCAAAGAGAGAGAAAGAGAGAGAGGGGTCAAAGGAAGGAAAGGAGGAAGGAGAAACCAGCTGCTGGAGGAGCTGCGGAGTGTGGAATCAAGATCCGAGATCGGATTCGTGAAGGCAAAGCTGAGGCAGTGATTTTCATCTGGCTACTTCATGGCGCTGAAGCGATCTTCAAGGGTAACAATCTCCTTCTTGGACATCAAAGTCCTTTCTTTATGCATATGCATGGAGTACGGCGTAGGCATGCTGTGTGAAGTCCATCTGGACGGTTAGTCTGGATTGGTGATAATTATGGGTAAACCGGAGAAGTCTCCGTGGATTTGATAACTGTGTAGGCTTTGTACGTATAGATGTTTTGTATGGATGTATGATGGATGGATGGATCTTAGATACTTTGCGTAAGCTCCTTGTGGTGTGAGCGTTGTGAGCGCTAATTACTCTGGGAGAGAGAAAAGCTGCGGCTAATCAAGAGGGAAAGCCGACCCGCGTCTAGTGGTGCGCTACTGACGGATTGAGCACGGGAAAGGCCAACCTGACCCTGGTTGTTTTGGGAGGTCGATTAGTGGCAATGTTTGGGAGGACGCATGACATACCCTACTTGATGCACCATATTGATGGGTCGATCTTAATGCTCAAGTTTGCCGTGAGGTTATCACCTCTGAGTGGTGTGGGCGGAATGCAACCAATCTGCGGGTTGGGGTGACTAGGACCGGCCAGCCAACAAGTGATTAATTCTCTAATCGGTGGTGTTGCCTCGGAGACCGGTACACCGTAAGGTGCCCTGAGTGCACAGAGCGTCTGGTTGCGACCGGCGTTTGTGATTTTGTTGTGCCTGAGCGCACTTATTTGTGATTGCTAGATATTATAATGGCAAATGCGTACAGGTAAGGAATCACTGCCTCGGGTAAGGGGTAGGGTCGTTATAATTGGTCAGCTAATGCTGACCGTTACTTTGTTTACCGCTCTTGGGTGGATGGCTAATTGCAGGTGTTGATATGTGAATTGAAGTGAGCAGAATGAAGGCTTGCTGCTTAAGGCCCTTGAAAGCCGTGTGGAGAATGATGTTTGGATTTCATGTGTAGCCGGTCTGCGTGCCGATGTATGAAATTGTACATTTTTGTAAAGAGCAACTTGTAAGGCCTTAAGGCCATGGGTGTGTGTGTTGTATACATTCCTGGTTATAGATATATAAATGTGGAGTTTATTTATTAGTGGACATTCGTTGTGCTGAGTTCATCTAACTTAAAATGCTGCGCTAGAATGTTTTGAGTTAGGATACGAGTAGATTTTGATTTTCACACGTAATTCCACCGCTTGTCTGTGAAATATGGTGTGGGGCCCCGACCGGACGCACCGTTATATTCCATGTGACGAGTGGGGGCGTTACAAAGTGTTATCAGAGCCAGGTTGAGATTGTTTGGGAGGGAGAACATAATTGAACTCATGAATGTCCACTAGGAATGTGTGTGAGCGTGTAGTCAATGTATAATTATTGTTATGAAATGGATGATTAATGGTGTTTTGTACATTGATAGGTGACGAGGAGTGGGGCGGGGCAGTCTGAGCCCCAGCGGTCCGATGAGAGTGCGGCACCAGTTGAAGCGCCTACACCTCCCTCAGCGGAGACCATACGTGTGGTGACTGAGACAGTGCTTGCAGTGTTACAGGCACAGCCTACTGGGCAGGCAAGGCCTGCAGGGGTGCCAGTATGGCCTGGTGCAAGGCAAGGGTGCGCTGAAGTTGTGATAGCAGAGCAAGGAGTGGATGAGCAGTCGAAGCGGTTTATGGAATTTCATCCACCTACGTTTGGTGGGGCGACTTCCCCAACGTAGGAGAAAGATTGGCTTGCAAGAGTCAAAAGAATCTTGGTAGCAATCCGGACTGCGGAGGCACAGAAGGTGACTTTAGCCACGTTTCTGTTGGACGGCGATGCGCGGCTTTAGTGGGACGAAGTGGACGTGCATCATTTGGCAGGACGATGATTGGAAGAAATATTGATTGAAGAATTCTCACGGTTATTTCTGGCCAAGAATGTGCCAGTGTCGCAGCGGATTGCCATGGAAAATGAGTTTCTCCGTCTGATGTAGGGTGAGCGTGATATTGATACTTACCTGCATGAGTTCACCAGACTAGGACGCTATGCGGGGTCTACCTTTACTAAGGAAGCGCGAAAGACGAATCACTTTTACGAGGGACTGCGTGACGAGTTGAGGTTGGCACTCCCGAGTTCGATGAACCAATGCTTTCAAGCGTTGGTAGATACAACTCGGGCGTTGGAGAAGGATTTAAAGCGGGTACAAGAGAAGAAGAGTCTGGCGGTGGAGAAGCCAGAATTTAAAGTTTCGCAGTCGGAACAGTCAGAGTTTAGGAGACGAGATAAGAAAAAGTTCAGGCCTGCTGAACCAACTCCGTATACTATTTCTTCGGGAGCAACTTATGGACAAGGACGTGTGGAGACACGTACATGTTTTCGATGTGGCAGGCAAGGACATCGAGCCAACAATTGTTGGAGTGACGCTCCAAGGTGTGAGAAAAAGGTAGGTGCATCGTATGAAGAGAAGGGTAAAGCAGTGGCCGAGTCATCTGCATCCCAAACGCAACCTCAACTGCATAATTTGGAAGTGCAGGAGCCGCAAAGCTCAATTGGTGAGGTTCAGCATCGTGTGTTTAATTTGGCACTCCAAGAAGCTATGAAGCGATATTTGCAAAATGATGCTGGTGAGCAGAAATAAGCGTGAAAGAGTAAACTATGTGACTTTGGGGATGTACATAGATGTTGGTGTATGTCGGTAAAAACATAAATGATGTGTTGTTGGTGTCCATTTTGTTTTGTCTGGTGATCAAATAAATAAATGAAGAATGAGATGTTTGCGTACACCTTCTTTTATTTCGGTGATCGCTCGATCAAAGTGTATAACATACGATGTTTGGATATATGGGTGCAGGGGCGGATCTAAGTATAGTCCAGGGTGGGCAGCTGAACACCCTGAATTTTGCCAAATGTTCCATAGATTATGGGTTCTTAGAAAGCATAGACTGCGGTTCTTAGAAAGAACCGCAGTCTATGCATATATATATATATAGACGGACAAGTGAATTGGGGGGTCAAGATGGTCTCAAAATGAAAAGTGATCAACATGAAAGTTGTAGATCTCGGCGAGACAAACAACTTTCATGTTGATCACTTTTTGATTTGAAGCCTTCTTGGACCTCGATTGGGCCCTGAAATCGGGGGAGGCGAAACAGTTTACTGTAGTAGTTCCGCCGCACCCGATTTCGGGGCCCAAATAGAGGTCCAAATCGGCTCTAAATCAAAAAGTGATCAACATGAAAGTTGTTCGTCTCGCCTAGATCTACAACTTTCATGTTGATCACCTTTCGTTTTGAGACAATCTTGACCCCCAAATTTACTTGCCCGTACGCCCGTACCTAAAAGTTGTCTGCAGAGTATACGAAGCATAGACTGCGGTTCTTAGAAAGAACCGCAGTCTATGGACTATGAATATATATATATATATATATATATATATATATATATATATATATATATATATATATATATATATATATATATATATATATATTTATTAATATTATAAAACATAGACTGCGGTTCTTAGAAAGAACCGCAGTCTATGCATATATATATAGATATATATGTATAGACGGATAGGTGAATTTGGGGGTCAAGATGGTCTCAAAATAAAAGGTGATCAACATGAACGTTGTAGATCTCGGCGAGACGAACAACTTTCATGTTGATCACTTTTTGATTTGAAGCCGTCTTGGACCTCGATTTGGGCCCCGAAATAGGGGGAGGCGGAACGGTTTACTGTAACAGTTCCGCCGCCCCCAATTTCGGGGCACAAATCGAGGTCCAAATAGGCTCTAAATCAAAAAGTGATCAACATCAAAGTTGTTAGTCTCGCCTAGATCTACAACTTTCATGTTGATCATTTTTCGTTTTGAGACCATCTTGACCCCCAAATTCACTTACCCGTACCTGAAAATTGCCCGCAGAGTATACGAAGCATAGACTGCGGTTCTTAGAAAGAACCGCAGTCTATGGACTATGAATATATATATATATATATATATATATATATATATACTATATATATATATATCTATATATATATATATATATATATATATATATATATATAAATACACTGCTGTTCTTAGAAAAAACCGCAGTCTATGTTTTATATATATTAATAAATAAATATACGGGCATGGTTAAAATGCGGGCTGTACATCCTAATTTATATATATATATATAAAAGAATAGACTGCGGTTTTTAGAAAGAACCGCAGTCTATTCTTTTATATATATGTATACTTATATCCGCTCCAGCCTCCAGCCGGCCCTAAATCTCGGCGAGTGGCGACTGCTCCTCTTCTCCCGATTCCTGCTTGCCTGCTCCCCTTTCCATCCTTTCGGAATTCCGATCGATGCTCGTTGGTCGCCGCCCGCCTCGCCGAGTCGTCGTCGATTCCGATCAAGGCTCGTCGGCGCTCCTCTTCTCCTGATTCCTGATCGAAAGCTGGTAACTTAACAGATTTTTCTTCCTTGCCGAGTGGAATTTTCATGTCTTTCAGTTCTTTTTGCAGCATTTGAAGTTTTTGATTATTTCCCTCTGATCCCTTGAGGGGCTTCTGTTGTTCTTTAACAGTATCCCCTGCAAGCTTTAAAAGCTTGTGGCTGAGCTGGTTCTTTAACATATTACATTAACTTATGTTAATATTACAATTTATAAGATACCTAACAAATACCATCCATTTATTTTCTTGATAGCGGTCATAAACTTTGATGATTTCTGCAGGAGGGATTTTCTACAGGAGAAATTGGAGTGAAATTGTAGCTGACGAACGGTCCAGATCTTTCTGCAGGAGAAATTTCTTTGTTTGTTGTGCGACGACCATAATCTCTTGGTTTTGGTAACGACGTTCCTCCACTTTCATCTTGTGCAATTTGTCTATGTTTGTGTTGATTTTCTGTGGCGTTAATTTTTTGCTTTAAAAAAAATACGCTCGAGAAGGCTTGGTGAACCTCGTTGTTCTTTGTTGGGAGAGACCACCCCCTTGCGAAATGTTTGTTTTGGGTGGTTCTCTTTTGGTACAACATCACTCGTTCAGATCGTGTGGGTCCCTTTCGCTTGATCGAACATTGGTTTTATAGCCCTTGGGAGATCTAAAGAGGCATAACGAACCTTCGTTTGGGCAAGTGTTTCTGTCTTGCCCATCATTTTCGTTGTGTAGACGTTTGAACTAATTGTTACGGGCTATGGTCATTGTATAGGGAATCCGATCACAACGAGCACACTGAAAGGAGTTTTTTAATTACAAAGATGGATAAGTATTTTAAGAAACTTCCAATTTAAGAAACTTCCCTTTCGCAACGACATTTTCATTATTAGATTCACTACAATCATTTGATTTCATAATTGTTTTATTTTTGATGAGAGATATAATGGGAATAACAAATAGTCTATCACAGGCATTGCAACGTAAAGACCAAGATATTTGTAATGTCATGCATTTAGTGCAAATTTCTAAACAAAGATTGCAGGATAAACGAGATAAAGGTTGGATAGAATTATTTGATGAAGTTTCTTTATTCTGTAATAATTACAAAATTAGTATTCCAGATATGAATACTTTATATGTTGCAAGAGGCCGATCAAGAAGAAGGGTTCAAGAAATGACAAATTTACATCATTATCGAGTTGAGATATTTTATAATGTGATAGATATGCAGCTTCAAGAATTGAATACCCGATTTACGGAGAGAAATACAGAACTACTTCTTTGTGTTGCATGTTTGAGTCCGAATAATTCATTTTCTGCATTTGATAAGCAAAAATTAAGACGACTTGCTGAGTTTTATCCATCAGAATTTTCAAATTTAGATATTATGGAACTGAATTGTCAGTTGGAAACTTATGTTTATGATGTTCGGACTGATAGTGATTTTGCACAAGTAAATGGAATTGGTGATCTTGCAGTAAAGATGGTTGAGAAAAAGAAGGATATTTTATATCTCTTGCTTTATTTGCTCCTGAAATTATCATTGATTTTACCAGTTGCAACAGCTACAGTTGAGAGGGCATTTTCTGCAATGAATATCGTGAAAAACCGTCTGTGTAATCGGATGGGAGACTCAATGATGAATGATTGTTTGGTTACATATATTGAAAGAGATATATTCAAAAGTATTGATAATGAGACTATCATCAAACGCTTTCAAAATATGAAAAGTCGACGTGGTCAACTATGAAAGGTAATGTTATGTGTTTTTAATTTTAATTTAGTTGAAATATTCTTAAATATTCATATGTTATTTTTCTTGTATTAATACAGTTATTTGAATAATTTAAGTTAATTTTTTTAACTACATTATGAAATGAGTCTGCCCACCCTGACATTATTTTCTGGCTCCGTCACTGTATGGGTGTACATAGATGAGCATGGATATATAAGGAATGTGTGTACGTGTTGCATGTGTTGTTTGGTTTGTGCGATGCCTTGGTGGGAGACAAGCTGCGGCATCTGAGCTCACCAGGCTCGCTTTATTTGAGTGATCGATTGTTGATGGTGCGACGTAGAGTGGTTATGTTGCTGGTTGTGGTTGAGCCAAATTTCGGGACAAAATTTTTTTTAAGGAGGGGAGGATTGTAACACCCCAAAGCCCACTTTGGGTTTCAGGTTGGTTGATACGGCCTGGGACACGGGCGTATCCCAGGGCGTGTCGTGCTCGGGTTGAGTAGTTGGGTGTGTGGTCGACGAAATTTGGTCGATGATCGTCGAGTGCAGAGTACACGGCCTGTGACACGTGCGTGCTACAGGGTGTGTCCTTTGCGGGTTTCAGGCGGGAATGCGTGTACTGGTGGACACGGGTATGTCCTGGGGTACACGGCCTGGGACACGGGCGTGTCCCATGGCCGTATCCTGCTCGGGTGAGATAGAATTGTGTTGTGTGAAGTACACGACTACATGACACGGGCGTTTTCAGGCATGACACGAGCGTGTAGGGTGTGACATGGGCGTGTCACACGATCGTATACTGGTCGGATATGAGTCGATTGACTGCCGCTTAAGTGACACGGCATGTGACACGGGCGTGTCACAGGGCGTGTCAGGCCGTTTTCAGCCTATTTTTGGGCAAATCTGAGCCGTTCATTCCCCTATTCTGGATCCAAGGGTCCATGCCCCTTCCATGTGGATAAAGGCCGAGAAATGAGCATAAAATCCCTTCATTCTCATCTTCTTCTTCTTCTCATTCTCAAAGAGAGAGAAAGAGAGAGAGGGGTCAAAGGAAGGAAAGGAGGAAGGAGAAACCAGCTGCTAGAGGAGCTGCGGAGTGCGGAATCAAGATCTGAGATCGGATTCGTGAAGGCAAAGCCGAGGCGGTGATTTCCATCCGGCTACTTCATGGCGCCGAAGCGATCTTCAAGCGTAACGATCTCCTTCTTGGACATCGAAGTCCTTTCTTTATGCATATTCATGGAATCCTCCACCAAAAGGTGGATAGCGGAAGTGATTCCTTGGTTGAGTCTGCATCTAGAGCCGGAAGTGTGGAGTACGGCGTAGGCATGCTGTGTGAAGTCCATTTGGACGGTTAGTCTGGATTGATGATGATTATAGGTAAACCAGAGAAGACTCCATGGATTTGATAACTGTGTATGCTTTGTACGTATGGATGTTTTGTATGGATGTATGATGGATGGATGGATCTTGGATGCTTTGCATAAGCTCCTTGTGGTGTGTGCGCTGTGAGCGCTAATTGCTCCAGGAGAGCGAAAAGCTGCGGCTAATCAGGAGGGAAGGCTGACCCGCGTCTAGTGGTGCGCTACTGACGGATTGAGCACGGGAAAGGCCAACCTGACCCTGGTTGTTTTGGGAGGTCGATTAGTGGCAATGTTTGGGAGGACGCATGACAGACCCTACTTATTGCACCACATTGGTGGGTAGATCTTAATGCTCAAGTTTGTCATGAGGTTATCACCTCTGAGTGGTGTGGGCGGAATGCAACCAATCTGCGGGTTGGGGTGACTAGGACCGGTCAGCCAACAAGTGATTAATTCTCTATTCGGTGGTGTTGCCTCGAAGACCGGTACACCGTAAGGTGCCCTGAGTGAACGAAGCGTCTGGTTGCGATCGACATTTGTGATCTTGTTGTGCCTGAGCGCACTTGTTTATGATTGCTGGATATTATAATGGCAAATGCGTACAGGTAAGGAACCACTGCCCCGGGTAAGGGGTAGGGTTGTTATAATTGGTCAGCTAATGCTGACCGTTACTTTATTTATCGCTCTTGGGTGGATGGCTAATTGCAGGTGTTGATACGTGAATTGAAGTGAGTGGAATGGACACTTGCTGCTTAAGGCCCTTGAAGGTCGTGCGAAGAATGGTGTTTGGATTTCATGTGTGGCCGTCCTGCGTGCCGATGTATGAAATTGTACATTTTTGTAAAGAGCAACTTGTAAGGCCTTAAGGCCATGAATGTGTGTGTTGTATACATTCCTGGTTATAGATATATAAATGTGGAGTTTATATATTAGTGGACATTAACTGTGCTGAGTTCATCTAACTTAAAATGCTGCGCTAGAATGTTTTGAGTTAGAATACGAGTAGATTTTGATTTCCACACGTAATTACACCGCTTGTCTGTGAAATATGGTGTGGGGCCCCGGCTGGACCCACCGTTATATTTCATGTGACGAGTGGGGGTGTTATACTAGGGATGCTGAACAGGTGAAAGCTTGGACGAAAATAAATACAAAGACTGAGTTTACTCTGAAGCGGGCTATCTCACCAGAGCTCTTTGATCACATCCTTGGATGTCGATCAGCTGCTGAGATTTGGAATTCCCTTGATGGGTTGTTCAATAAGAAGAATGTAGCATGACTAAAGTTCTTGGAGAATGAGTTGGCGAGAGCCACTTAGGGAGACTTATCTAACTCGTCGTTCTTCCTGAAAATGAAGAACCTGTGTGCTAAGATATCAGCGTTGGACCCTGATGAGCCTATTTCAGAGGCGAAGCTCAAGAGGCACATCATCTGTGGCTTGTGGAAGGAGTATGTGGCATTTGTGATCTCTGTTCAAGGTCGAGCCACTCAGCCATCGTTGTTAGAGCTGGAGAACTTGCTAGCTTTGCAGGAAAGCTTAACAAGGTAGATGGCTGGTATGACTGTCTCTGGAGGAGACAGTGATGCTCTCTTCTCAGGGAAGAAGAAGAGATGGAACAAGCAGAAAAAGTTAGCTGCTAGTGATAGACCATCTACTTCATATCAGGAAGAGGAGAGGCATGCTCCTAGGCGTGATGGGAAGAGGAAGGAAGGGTTAAGGTGTTATAGATGCAAACAGCCTGGCCACTTCAAGAAGGACTGGAAGGTTATCTTTTAGTCGGCGAACGTCTCTCATATAAGGAGAAGGAATGGGAACTTGGTTGTGGCTTCAACAAGTTCTTATGTTGATCGGATGAGAGCCAATGATAGTGCAGCTATCTGGCATGAAAGACTGAGACATGTCGGGATGGACAAGTTGAAGGAAATGGCGAAAATGAGCCTTGTGAAAGGCTTGCCTTGGTTGTCGTCCTTCGGAGACAGTCATGTTTGCGTGGGATGTCAATACGGTGAGGCTTATCGCTTTATGTTTGATAAGTTGCAGACCGAGTGTTCTCAACCTTTGGAGTGCATCCTTGGTGAGCTGTTGGGACCGACCGTCACTGCCAGTTTTGGAGGCAGCAGGTATATGCTGGTGTTGATTGATGACTATACAATGTACACTTGGGTGTACTTTATGAAAGAGAAGTCAGACGCGTTCCATTTATTTGTGGAGTTCAAGAAGCTTGTGGAGGGTCGGCTTGACCTGCGGATCAAGAAGTTGAGAACATGAAACGGAGGTGAATTCGGTTCAACTGTATTCTCTAACTTTTGCAGGAAACACACAATCCAGAGGGAGCTTTCATGTGGACATACTTTACAATAAAGTGGAGAAGCAGATCAGAAGATCCGTCATTTGACGGAGACCTGCAAGTGTTGGCTTCATGGCAAAAGCATTCCTAGGGCTTTTTGGGCGGAAGGGATGGCTTGTATGGCGTATGTCATCAATCAGATTCATCTGAGTCCGATCAACATGAAGTCTCCGGTTGAGCGAATGTTCAAAGAGTAGCCCAGCGTGGAACACCTTCGTGTGTTCGGGTCGACCTATTATGTACATGTCCCGGATGCTCACAGGACAGAGATGGATGCGAAGACGAGGAAGCTTGTTTTTGTGGGCTATGATGAGCAGAAGAAGAGATGAAAGTGTATAGATCCTGCGGCGAAGAAGTTCATCGTGTCCAGAGACGTTGACTTCGATGAACTGATGTCATATGGAGGTAGCTCATCTGTGGAGCTAAAGGAGAGCAGGTCAGACGGTGGGCTGAAGGAGGCTACTGCTAAAGATCTTTTAATGGAGCTGCCTGTGTCACCAGGAGCTCCAGGTTGTTCTAGCTCCGCGGCAGAGGCTTTTGGTTCAGGAAGCAGGGGGAGCGATGTTCCAGGAGGTTCTAGTTCAAGAGCGGAGGCTTCTAGTTCAGGAAGCAGGGGGAGCGATGCTCTAGGTGCTTCTGGTTCCAGTCTGGTGGCTTCTTGTTCAGGATGCAAGAGGAGCATTGTTCCGGGTTTGCCTGGGTACAGAGCTGGTTCAGAAGGTGCAGTGGAGGTGGTTAGCTGTGATCAGGCTCTTCGGAGGTCGAAGAGGATCACCAACCCACCAGCTCGATATTGCGAAGGAAATGTGGTGAGCTTGGTCTCTTGTTTCTTCGCAGCCACTCAAATCGAGCTTGAGCCTTTTAGCTTTGAAGGAATCACTGGAGTCAAGGAGGGGGAAGCGCCAAGGATGAGGAGACTTCCCTCAGGGGTGACGAGGCTTGTGACCTTGTGACCTTGTGACCAAGGTTGGTGTTACTTGATGACTAGTAATTTAGTCATCATTTTAGTTCAATTTGTTATTTGATATTTAAATAAATTATCATATTTGTTCGTTGTTTTGTTACAATATTGCTTAAAAATAATATTTCACGTTCTAAATATTATATTTTCTATTTTGTAGGATTACGACATGTCTTATGAGAATTTACATGCAATGTCCCGCTACCATATCTAAGAGTTTGCATCCACCTCCATCTATGCAATTTATCATTCATTATATACATATGTATATATATATATATATATATATATATATATATATATATATATATATATATATATATATATATATAAGTGTATATACATATGTATATATATGAATATTTATGAATATATGTATATATCTATTACTATTCTAAAAAGATATATGGTGGTCTACCAATAGCGTGAGTTCGAAAATAGGAGGAAAATAGGTGGCCGTCAGATTTGACTCTTTTAATGCTTAACCGTTGGATCTTGGACTCTAAATAAAGGTGTTGGTTTGCAAATAAAAAAACACCAAAAACTTTCCCCTCCCTCTCTCTTAAAACCCGATCCCCAATCCCCCCCCCAAAAAAAAAATTGCCGCACACACAAAACCTCCCGGCCGCCGGTGGAGCCGCCGGAGGCCTGCCCGGCACCCACCGGCGGCTCCGCCGGTGGCCGGGAGGACTAAAATGGCTGCAGCGAACTGTAGCCATTTTTGTCCTCCTGGCCGGCGGCGGAGCCGCCGGCGGCCTGCCCGGCACCCACCCGCGGACTCGCCGGAGGCCGGCGAGGCCGCCGGTGGGTGTCGGGCAGGCCGCCTGCGTCTCCGCCACCGGCGACGAGGAAGAAATTGTTAGTATATATTTGGACGAATTAGTTCAACAAGTTCAAACAAACTTAGTTAGCCCTATGACTCTACATGAGAGACTAGGACACGTGAACTATAGAAAAATGTTCCAAATAGCTAGAACTCACCAGATCACATTAGACACTAAGTCACAGCCTGAGAAATGTGACGTGTGTGCTCAGACTAAGATCACTAGGAAACCTTTTAGTGCGGTTACTAGGAGCACAACACCTCTAGAGCTTATACATTCCGACATATGTGACTTTAAAAGTTTTGTCACCAGAGGATGACAGAAGTATATGATCAAGTTTATAGATGACACCTCTAGGTTATGTCACATCTATCTTCTTAAAACTAAAGATGAAGCATTTGAAAAGTTTTGCCTTTTCAAAACCAGGGTAAAAAACCAACTAGACATGAGAATAAAGAGGTTTAGAAGTGATAGAGGAGGAGAATACATGTCTAGTGAGTTCCGGGGTTTCCTTGCCTCTCAAGGGATCATAGCAGAAACCACTGCTCTTTACTCACCCCAATCGAATGGTATAGCCGAGCGAAAGAATAGAATGTTAACAGAGATATTGAATTCTATGTTGCTTACTGCTGGCATGCCTACTGTATATTGGGGAGAAGCAGTTTTAAATACAAACAACATTCTGAACAAAGTCCCTCATGCTAAGTTAGACGTCACACCCTACGAGCTTTGGTTTAAGAGAACCCCAACATTAACTAAACTTAAGACCTGGGGCTGTATCGCCTATGTCAGGGTCTCTGACCCTAGACGGTCTAAACTTGGACCTAGGACCAACACGTGTGTCTACTTAGGTTGTGCTGAAGATAGTGCTGCAGATAGATTCTTAGACCTGTCTAATAATATAATTATTGAGTCTAGGGATGCTGTGTTCTTTGAGGATAAGTTCCTTAAGGATAAGAACCTGACCATATCAGGTATGCAAGCAACTATTACTGAGGAAGAACCTGAATCAGTATCGAGCAATTCCTATTCCGTCCCGGTAGACAATAATGTCCTACAGTCTAGACGGACTTCGATGAGAGAGAGAACTCCCAGAACCTTTGATAGTAACTTCGTCACTTACCACGTTGAGGCCGATCCATCCACCTATAAGGACGCGATGAGATCAAGGGATTCCCTACTCTAGAAAGAGGTCATTGATGAAGAGATGAACTCTTTGCTTCAGAACAACACCTGGACGTTGGTTGATAAGCCAAAAGGGGCTAAAACTATAGGGTGTAAGTGGGTTCTGAAAAAGAAGCTCAACCCTGATGGTAGCGTAGCTAAGTATAAAGCACGCCTGGTGGCTAAAGATTTCACACAAGTTAGTGGGGTGGATTACTTTGATGTATATTCACCAGTGTGTCACTTAACAACCATTAGGATACTCCTTGCTATTGCGTCTATTGAGAACTTTATTGTTCATCAAATGGATGTTAAGACTGCATTTTTGAACTGAGATCTGACCGAAGAGATATACATAAGCCAACCTGAAGGTTTCATAGTTCACGGTCACAAAAGTAAGGTCTATAAGTTAATCAAGTCGCTATACGGACTAAAACAAGCACCAAAATTATGGCATGAGAAGTTTGACTATAGTGTAAAGAACATGAGATTCATGTCGAGTCTCTCGGATAAATGTCTTTACATACGTCATAGATCGAACAAAGTTGCTATATTATGCTTGTATGTGGATGATATGCTGATTCTTGGTTCTGATCAATCCGTGGTGGATGACGTTAAGTCAGAACTAATGCTGACGTTTCGCATTAAAGACCTAGGTGTAGTTGAGACTATCCTAGGCATGCGGGTGAGCTTTGGGAAAAATGACATTTCCCTAAGTCAAAGCCACTATATAAAGTCCTTGTTGGACACGTGGGGATACAGTGAACGTAGAGCAGTGGAGACATCTTACGATTACAATAATCGCTTGAAGCCCAATGATGAAGCTACAGTTAGACAGTTAGATTATGCTAAACTGATTGGTAGTCTCATGTATGCTATGGTCTGCACAAGACCTGACATAGCATTTACGGTATGCATGTTAAGCAGGTTCACTAGTAATCCTAGCCAAGACCATTGGGATTCTCTCAATAGGCTGATGTGATACCTAAAGTACACTCAAAAGTATGATTTATGTTATCATGGTTATCCTCCAATTTTGGAAGGATATTCTGATGCATCATGATGCTTAGAATTAAACGACAACAAGTCCACTAGTGGATTTATATTCACACTAGGAGGAGCAGCTATAGCCTGGAAGTCCAAGAGGCAATCATGTATTGCACTGTCTTCTATGGAATCTGAACTCTACGCTCTAGCTTCGACGAGAGAAGAAGCAAAGTGGATAAGAGATTTGGTGATAGACATTCCACTGTCGAGCCTAAAGTTGAGTTCTGTTGCAGTTTACTGCGACAATCAGGCTACTAAAATGATTGCTACGAACATGTTGTTCAATAGCAAAAGAAGGCAACTACGGATGAAACAAGTCTGGTTGACCTCCCTTCCGAGTCAAGGGATTATGAACCTCGTTGATGTGAGGTCAAAAGATAATGTTGCAGATGCCTTAACAAAGGCCTTAAATAGAGTTCTCACAATTAAAACATCGGGGGAGATGAGATTAAAGTTCATAGAAATATGAAACTTCATCCTATGTTTACGTTTTTATAGTAAAAACCTATAGTCGCAACACTCAAGCATTTAATAACACACTGAAAACCCCAAATAATTTCTTGATGAAAGCCCAAGATGGTTAGATGTTAGTCATTCCACACCTGATGACTTAACATCTTTCTCGTTGTAAGCTGATTTGAGAATTATTCAACTGAAAATAGAAAGTCATTGTATGTGTTAATCTAACATTAGTGATCATAGCACATTATTGCACATTTGATAATGTTGTAAATGACGGTGTGCCAAATCATATGGTGAGGTACATAGTGGTCACTAATGCGTAAGATAACAACGTTTGATTTATTAAAATCAAAACTTGACTGGTCCTAGCTAGACTGGATAGAGATGCTGACAGTGTTACTTCACTACTACTACAAGTGCTAAGCTCATTTAGGTAGAGCTAGTTTACTTTGATACGTCACTGCATATGTTTATGAATTCATAGAGTCTGACTCATGAAATTTCTTGCAGGCACAGGTGAAAATGGAGGAGAGAAAGTGGATTTTGACATAGATGATGATGATCTACTCTCTGAGTAGAATTGTTACACGTTTATCTGTAGTCATTTTTTATTTTCCAGACTTATTTATTATGGAGTAGCACATTTATATTTTTGTGATATTTTATATTATTGTTTAAAATTTATGTTCATGTTTTATGTTAAAAATGTGCTAACTCTTATGTAATGTGTAAAGTCGGAAATTTATTTTGATATTCTCCACTTTCTGCACTCCGAAACGTACACATTATTTGTCACAAATATAGGAGGAGATTGTTAGTGTATATTTGGACGAATAACGGGTTCGGAGGCTTAACAAGTCAGTTAGGGCACACGGTTAACCCAATCCTGTAGTAACTCCTAAGGGTTTGCCTATTTATACTCACCTAGGGGCAACAGCTAGGGGATTCCACTTTGATCCCCATCTGGATGCTTCGAGCAACTTCCACAGAAACTGCGTGCGACACGAGCCGGAGCCCGTACCGCACGCGGCTTTTTTTTTTAAATTAAAATTAAAATATAATTTATAATTTATAATTTATAATTAAAATTAAAATAATAAAAAATTATTAATAAATAAATTATTAATTTCTAATAATTTTAAAATTAAAATATAAATTTTAATTAAATTTAAAATAATTAAAACAATCCGCCGGGGCGGGCGACGAAGCCCGTCGTGGGGGGCGGGCGAAGCCCGCCGTCGTACACCAGATACTGTGGCGCGTATCCATCGGGCCGGAGGCCCGTGCCTGCGACTCGCATATATATATATATATATATATATATATATATATATATATATATATATATATATATATATATATATATATATATCTTTACCATATATAAAGAAATAGTACCGTGGTCTGTGAATATCATGAGTTCAAAATTCCACAAGCCGTCAGATCATGACTTCATAATTCAACAACCGTCTGATCGAGCACAATAAAATCACTATAACTTCCACATTTTAGTAGGCCTCCTAAACCTACTACTAGGGTGTCCTAAACCTATGTGAAATTACGATTTTGCCCGTCGTCGTAGACCAGATACTGTGGCACGTATCCATCGGGCCGGAGGCCCGTGCCTGCGACTCGTATATATATATATATATATATATATATATATATATATATATATATATATATATATATATATATATATATATATATATATATATATATATATATAAAGAAATACTGTGTTATGTGAATATCATGAGTTCAAAATTTCACAAGTCGTCAGATCATGACTTCATAATTCAACAACCGTCTGATCGTGCACAATAAAATCACTCTAACTTCCGCATTTTAGTAGGTCTCCTAAACCTACTACTAGGGTGTCCTAAACCTATGTGAAATTACGATTTTGCCCCTGTAACTCTTAAAAAATCGGATGACTAGCTTTTAAAATGATATTTAAATTCAAACACGGCTAGCATGTTTCGATCCCAGAACCTGAAGGACAAGAGGAACAACTCTATCCAATGAAGCAAGGAGACAACTATGATATTTATTCAAATAGTTTATACTTATATTGTTATATTTTATGTATTCTTATATAAATAATATAAATATATGTATAATATAATTCATTATTATATATAAATATACTATATCAAATAATTATATATATTATTCGTTATATATATATATATATATATATATACATTTATAATTATAATTTTAAATTTTGTTAAATTTTGTTATATATACATTTATATTGTTATATTTATAAAATTACGCGCCACAGTACCCGCCCGGCGATGGCGGGTTTCGCCCGCCCCCACAGCGAGTGCTCGACACGGGGCTCTGCCCCTACGGCCAAACGCGACAGTACCCGCCCGTCGACGGCGGGCGCAGGCTTCGTCCGCCCCCGGCGGCCTTGCCCGCAACATATACATATGAGTACTCAAAATAACCGTAAAAAAATATCAATCACAATTGCAATTTTTATTTTGTAAAAAAAGTGTGTTTTGACTTATAATAATTAATCTCTCTCCCTCTCTCCTCTTTTCTTTCTCTCTCTCTCCCTCTATTTCTCTCTTCAATATAATATTAATTTCCCTCTCATCCATCCCCCTCCTCTCTCTCTCTATTATCCCACCACGCTGTTATATTTTGGTTAAAATGTGTGGTTCATTTAGTCCCACACCTTAAAATGATGAAAGGATTTGGAATATAAATATCAAGTCCCGGTTATCTTTCTGTAATTGAAAAGTGCAAGTGTGCTCTGCAAAGTTGATTTTATAGCGGGCTATGCTAAGCGTGTGAGCTTTCATGGGGTGGTGTTGTTAAGTCTTTTTTGAAGTTCTTTACATAACTTTAGGACCTCTTAGTAGGTTTAGGAGCCCTATGAAAAAATGGAGAGAGGAGGTGTGTTTGATCATACGGTTGCTGAAATAGTGGACCAGATCGGACGACCGAAATTATTTCTGTGAATTTTGAACTCATGAAGATGATACTTCTATTATAGTGGTTTAGATATATATATATATATATATATATATATATATATATATATATATATATATATATATATATATATATATATATATATATATTTGTTACCAGCAGGCTTGGCGTGATCACCGTGCTCGGCCACTCCATGCAGCCACCTCAACTCAACACCACCGCCGTGCTCGGCTAACTTCCTCAACGCCATCGCCGTGCTCGGCTAACGTCCTCAACACCACCGCCGTGTTCGGTTAACCTCCTCGACGCCAGCAGCTAGTTCGACGTCAGCAGCAGCCGGCCGACCTCTTCCTAGCAGCAGTTCCTCCACATTAATGACGACCTTGTTGGATTTTAGTGTGGATTGACTATGTCAACATTTATTTTTAATATTATTTTGTATGAGCAATTAATAGAAGAGAGAGTATGTCTTAAATAGGAGAGAGAAAATGGTTGATTTTTGGTTGCCTATATAAAGGGCCCCCTTGTACATTTTTTCTTTGAATGAAAATAGAGAGAGAAGCTCCAAAATTCTGGTTCTTGTTTAGAGAGAGAGAGGAGCGCTGCAGCGCTGGAGCGAGATCTAACCGGGCGGTTAGAAGGAGAAGCCGCGCGGACTGGCGATCTCGCCACGCGAAGTGGAGCTCGCGGATAGGTGAGCAGCTCGCGGTTTGATCTCGCCGCGAGAAGGGAGGTTGTGACTTGCGTACTTGCGTGTGGAGGTCTTGCTGGTTTACTCGCGGGTAGAGTGCTCGCGTGTGGTGGTCTCGCAGGACTGATCTCGCCGAGAGGATTACTCACCTGCAAAGGCGGTCTCGCGGTCTAGGAGAGGTTCTCGCCTGCGCCAGCTTGCAGTTTGTTGTGTTGGTCTCGCGTCCCGGACACCTCGCAGTGGAGCTCGCGCGGTTTGTGGCGATCTCGTGAGAAGTGTGTGCAACCCGCAGGAGGGAGACCGCGCAGGTAGGCGGTTTGTGTGGCGGTCTCGCAAGTTGGACTTATGCTATTTTAGTGGTGTGAAATTGGTTTGTGGAGTTGAGTTCGAGTGGGGAGAGCCTATACACGTTTCCAACAAGTGGTATCAGAGGGAGGTTGCAAACCTTTACTGTGATTCAGAAGGTTTGAAATAGAGGAGAGAGATGGAGTTTGGAGGTGCCATGCCGGGGCAAGTCCCCAAGTTGACGAAGACAAATTATGGAAATTGGAGTATTCAGATGAAGGTGCTACTCGCTTTAAAGGAACTATGGGAGATAGTTGAGGACGGGTATGAAGAGCTTACTGCCGAAGCAGAAGCGACGTTGACCAATGCCCAGAAGACGACATTAAAGGAAGCGAGAAAGAAAGATAAGAAGGCACTGTTCACGTTATACCAAGGGGTCGATGAAGCCACGTTCGAGAAGATCTCAGAAGCTACAAGTTTGAAGGAGTCATGAGAGATATTGCAACGTTCCATATAAGGAGTAGATAAAGCAAAGAAGGTGAAGTTGCAGTCCCTTCGAGGAGAGTATGAAATGTTGATGATGCAGAGCACCGAGAAGGTCGGTAACTTTGTGACCCGTCTGCGGACGCTCACAAACGAAATGAAGCACAATGGGGAGGCAATTGACGATGTGAGTCTCATGGAGAAACTTCTGAGGTCCATGTCAAGGAAGTTCTGTCATGTGGTGGTGGCGATCGAAGAATCGAAGGACCTCACCTTGATTTCTATTGACGAGCTTGTAGGCTCATTGCAAGCTCATAAGTACAGAATGCTGCAGGATGATGAAGAAGCGAGTGTCTTGGGAAAAGCACTCCAGAACCAGTTGAACTTCAGAGAGAGCTCCGGAAGAGGGGGCGGCCAGCGTGGCCGAGGTCAACAAGGTAGAGGAAGAGGAAGAAGAGGAGGAAGAGATCAGGGAAGAAACCAATATCACAAGAGAGAGGCAGAGCAACCTCAAGGAGGAAGGTGGCAAGAAGAAAGAGGTAGAGGAAGGGGCCAAGGAAGAGGCCGAGGAGGAAAAGCCCAAGTTCAGTGTTACAACTGCAACAAGTTTGGGCACATGAGCTATGACTGTTGGGCTCCGAGGAAGACAGAAGAAGCCAACCACTATGCGGAGGCTAGGAACAAGGAGAACGATGCTGGGGGTGGAGACCCAATGATGTTTCTAACCTACCGAGGGGCAGAAGAAGGAAGGAATGAAGTGTGGTACCTGGACACAGGGGCGAGCAACCACATGTGTGGAGATAAGGACATGTTCTCTAACCTTGAACCCAGTGGGGGTGAGGTTAGCTTCGGGGATGCTTCGAAGATTTCCTTGGAAGGAAATGGCCTGGTTGTTGTGAAACTGAACGGGGAGAGAGTACACTTGAACGATGTGTACTACGTACCAGGGTTGAAGACCAACATCTTGAGCATTGGGCTGTTAGTGGAGAGAGGCTACTGTGTGCATATGAAGGATAAGTCTCTGGCAATGAAGAATGATCAAGGGAAGGAGGTAGTGAAGGTGAAGATGACGACGAACTGTCTCTTCACGTTGAAGATGGATGCTCAAGAGACGGCTTATCTCGCGAGAACAAAAGAAGAGGAAGAAGCATGGCCATGGCACCATAGGATGGGGCATTTGGGCTTCACAGGGTTGAAGCTACTATCCTACTCCAAGATGGTGGTGGATCTGCCTATGATCTCCCCTCCGCAAAAGGTGTGTGAGGCGTGCACGAAGGGGAAGCTGAAGAGGCAGACATTCGAAGGAGGGAAGTCCTGGAGAGCAAGACGGCAACTTGAACTGGTTCACTCGGACATCGCGGGTCCGTTTGAGACTACTTCAATCGGAGGAAGCAGGTACTACATTACCTTCACCGACGACTTCAGCAGGAAGTGTTGGGTATATTTTTTGAAAGAGAAGGCTGAGGCTCTAGACAAGTTCAGGGAGTTCAAGGCGATGGCTAAGAAGGAGAGTGGGCAGCCGCTGAAGGTGCTAAGGACAGATAGAGGTGAGGAGTACACCTCAAGGCTGTTTGATAATTTCTGCAAGGAGAATGAAATATCACACCAACTGACGGCGGCATACTCACCGCAGCAGAATAGAGTGGCAGAGAGGAAGAACCTCACCATCATGAACATGGCGAGGAGAATGGTGAAGGAGAAGGGGCTACCGAAGATGTTTTGGGCGGAAGGAGTGCAATATGCGGTGTATCTACTGAACAGATGCCTCACAAAGAGTGTGAAGTCCATGACACCGTTTGAAGCATGGAGCGGCTGGAAGCCGAGTGTGAAGCACCTAAGGGTCTTCGGGTGTGTAGCTCATGCTCACATCCCAGACCAGAAAAGGAAGAAGCTCGATGATAGGAGCGAGAAGTGCATTTTTGTTGGCTACGCTCCGGAGAGCAAGACATATAAATTTTACAACCCGGTGACGGGAAAAGCCATAGTCTCGAGGGACGTGGTGTTTGAAGAAGGAAGCAGCTGGAGCTGGGATGAGGAGACGAGAAGTATGAAGGGCATGCTCTTCGAAGATGAGGAAGAGGGTGGTCACGAGGCTGGAGCCGAGAATGGTGGAGCTGAGCCGCCATCACCACCGAGTAGAAATTCAGGGGGAGCTTCCATCTCCTATTCAAGAGGTGAAAGCTCAAGTGGAGGCAATTCTGGAGGAGGAAGCGGGAGCCGGAGTGACTCCGAGAGTCCACCACCTAGGATGAAGGGGTTGGCGGAGCTCTATGAGGAGACAGTCCCAATTCATGTTAACTATTCATTATATTGTCTCTTAACAAATTGCGAGTCACGGTCCTATGAAGAAGCTACCCAGGAGAAATCTTGGAGGATGGCGATGGATGCCGAGATGGCTTCCATAAAGAAGAACGATACATGGGAGCTAGTTGACCCACCGGCGGGCCACAAACCCCTCGGGGTGAAATGGGTTTACAAGGTGAAGAAAAACAAAGATGGAGCTGTGGAAAAGCACAATGCAAGGCTGGTGGTGAAAGGGTATAGACAAGTCCAAGGGGTGGACTATGATGATGTCTACACCCTAGTGGCGCGGATCGATACTATAAGGCTGATCATCACACTGGAAGCACACTACGGATGGACTATCATGCAAATGGATGCTGTGGCGGCATATCTGAATGGGTACCTGGAGGAGGATGTGTACATCGAGTAGCCTCCAGGGTACGTGGTGAAAGGCAAGGAGAGAAAAGTCTGCAAGCTGAGCAGAGCCTTGTACGGACTAAAGCAGGGAGCTCGAGCTTGGAATGGGAGGATAGAAAAATTCCTTCAAGAGCATGGGTATATCAAGTTCCCATATGAGTATGCTCTCTACATGAAGGTGGAGAAGAGCGGGGATATCATGATCCCATGTCTATACGTGGATGACATGATATTCAACGGGAGCAACCCTGCGATGTTCGAAGAATTCAAGATGCTGATGATGGAGGAGTTCGAGATGACGTACTTGAGAGAGCTGAGCTGTAACGCCCCGAAACTCAAAGGAGCAAAGGGGGACGTTTTGGGCCAGTTTTGGTTTCTGGCTGAAGGCACACGGCCTGGGACACGGGCGTGTCCCAGGGCGTGTCAAGCGCGTGTCGGCACTTAGCTGCGAAGTCATCGAGTTATACTCGACGATTCGTCGAGAGTGGGCACACGGCCTGCGACACGGGCGTGTCGCAGGGCGTGTCGACCCGTGTCGACACTTAGCCGTGAAATCGTCGAGATATACTCGACGATTCGTCGAGAATGGGCACACAGCCCGCGACACGGGCGTGTCGCCGGGCGTGTCGACCCGTGTCGACGATCGTCCAAGTGAAATCGTCGAGATTCACTCGACGATCGTCGAGACAAGGCACACGGCCTAGGACACGGGCGTGTCCTAGGCCGTGTCATCCAGTCGTCGTTCTCCCCTCGACGAAATGTCCCGTGTACACGGCCTGGGGTCCAGGCGTGTCAATGTGACACGGGTAAGGACACGGGCGTGTCCTAGAACCCGTGCAGTGCTCGGGTTGAAAACGGGGGAAAATCATGGGGTACACGGCCGGCGTCACGGCCGTGTCAGCTGGAACACGGGCGTGTCAGCTCGAACACGGGCGTGTTCGATACCCATGTGAGGGTCCAGGAGATTCGATTTTGACGGCGAATGCGGCACACGGCCCTGGACACGGGCGTGTGCCAGGCCGTGTTCGGTCCAGATTGGGCATTTCAGCCCCGAATCAAAGCCGTTCGTTTTCTTAGGTTGAGATCCAACGGCTGGGGATGGTTCCTGAGAGGATATACCCGGGTTTGACTTAGAAAAATCCATTCTTTCTTACCTTTTCATCTCTCCAAATCCTTGGAGAAAGGGGAAAAGCCATTGGAGGAAGAGGAGCTAGATCCGCCATTGGAGGAGCTTCGGAGCTCCGAATCGCAAGCCGACTCCGGATCCACGGAGGCAACGCAAGTGCGGTGATTTCTATCTGATTACTTTTCGATGGCGCCAAAGAGGAACTCAAGGGTAACGATCCTCATCTTGAGCATGAATCGCTCCTTTTCTTAGCATAGGAAGCCCGCTCTCGCGAGTTTGCGGAGAGTTGGAGGCGTTCCTTCGGGTAGATATGTAAAGTCCCCGTTGTTTAGAGTCCGTATGCGAGAACGGACATAGGCATTTTGGTTGAAGCCTACCCGGACATGTTAGTCCGGATCGGTGATGTTGCATTGCATAAGGCCGGAGAAGACTCCGTGCTATGGTTTGTTTTCGGGTTTTCTACGCGGTAGATTGCAGCAGGGAGCCTTGGGGACTAACCCAAAGGTGCACCCGGAAAACTGGGCGGATACGAGATCTTGCCAACTTGGTGGCCTGAGAGCCAACTTGAACATAACGTGGTTATGTGACTTGCGGTAGAATGGGACTCGGCGAAAGTTTGACCCGCGCAAATGGCTTAAATTGTCGTTGCGATGTGAGCACGGGTTAGATGGAACCGTACCCGCTCTATGTCGTTCGGGTTAGAGAGACCTAAGGTTACGTGGCACTCGCCGTTGGCATAGATGGGAGTCTTCGGCGGTCAATGGCTTAAACTGTCGTGACCCAGACCAGGAAGACAAATTGCTCATAGGAATGGCCGTCTAAGTGGCGGTGGTGAGTCCGGAATGTTAATGGCTTTAATTGACGTGACATCGACCGGTTCACCGAGAATGTGCCCTGAGTGCACGGGACGTGTGGCCGTACGAGCCAACGTCTGTGATGAAATGGCTATGGTTATATGCATTGCTCGCTTGTGCTAATGAAATGCAGGGAAGGAGCATCGCCGCCCCGAGTTGGGGGCGGGATCGTTATAATTTGGTCAGCATTGCTGACCGTTGCCTTGTTTGCCACCGTGCGGTGGTTTGTTGCTTGCAGGTGCAGCTGGACCAAGCAGTCAATAGCGGGCTAAAGCCCTTTTTGCAAAGCTGGCCCTCGAAGGCCCAAGTGGAAATGTTTTCTGTTTTATTCATGTATGACCGACCTGCGTGCCGAGGTTTGTAAATCATGTCTTATTCAAGTGAAACATTCTGTAAGGCCTTAAGGCCGATTTTGGGTATTTTGTATACATTCCTAATTATGTACTAGTGGACATTCGTGCTCTAATGCTGGGTTCTTGTTTACAACTTTTATAAACTGCTTCCGCTAGAATGCTCTGTGTAGGACGTTGAGATTGGTTGGATGGTTTCCATACGTAACCACCCGGTCTGTCTGTGGTATATGGCGTCGGGCCCCGGCCGGACCTACTGCTATATACTATGCGACGGATAGGGGGTGTTACAATTTGGTATCAGACTACTGGTTTTGGTCGGGCTTAAAGTGAATTCGTGGGCGAATTCTTTTTAAGGGGTGGTGAGCACATTGTGTGCGTCATCGTTATAATGGTAAAAGAACCCATGAATGTCCACTTAGGAATGAAAATACTCGTGTTTGAGGAACCTGCGTGTTCCTATAATTGCTGTTTGCAATGTTATGTGGTCGCTTAACGGTGTTTTGTACCACTATAGGTGACCAGAAGTGGTGTTGGGCCATCAGAACGCCGAGTTTCTGAGGCTAGCAGTGCACCGGATGTTGCTCCCGCAACACCTCTGTCGGCTGAAAATATACGTTTGGTGGCTGAAGCGGTGTTGGCCGTGATTAATGCGCAGCCTGGAAGGCAAGCGCAGCAGCCCGCTCCCGTGATGGAGCAAGAACCTCTGCAAGAGGCTGAGCCGAGGAGGGTGGAGCAAGTGGTTGTAGAACCGATAGTGCCAAGGAGGGCAACTGAGAGGCAGTTGAAGCATGTAATGAGCTTTAACCCTCCGTTATTCTCGGGGTTGGGAACCCCATCTCAGGCTGAAGACTGGCTCTCTAGGGTGAAGAGAGTCATGACGGCGACAGAGACGGAGGAGTGGCAAATGACCACCATCGCTACGTTCCTGCTGGACGGTGAAGCAAGGATGTGGTGGGAAGGATTGGAGCTGCATCATTTGAGAGATAGACAACTGATAGACGTTCCGATGGAAGAGTTCTCGGGATTGTTCTCAGCAAGATACCTCCCTTCTACTCAGAGGATTTCAATGGAGAATGAGTTCCTGAAGTTGGTGCAGGGTGAGAGGAGCGTGGATGAATATCTCCACGAGTTTACGCGGTTGAGTCGTTATGCTAGCTCCACCATCATGGATGAGGAGCGCAAGACTAATCGTTTTTATGAAGGCTTGAGGGATGAGCTGAGACTATTACTGTCGGGGCCGATGACGCAGGGTTTCTTAACCTTGGTCAATACTGCCCGGTCCTTGGAGAAGGACATGAAGAGCATGCAAGCGAAGAAAAGCTTGAGTGAAAAGAAATCTGAGTTCAGAGTGCCGACTACTTCAAAGTCCGGCTATCGGAGGGCTTTCAAGAAGCATAGGACTTCGGGTCCAGCTCCTTCTGGCGCTTCTGGGGCGACTACGGGTCGGACCCCGGGTGCGTGCTTTACGTGTGGAAAGACGGGGCACTTTGCCCGTGATTGTTGGAGCGGACGTCCTAAGTCCGAGAGGAGGCCAGGAGCTACTTATGAAGAGAAGGGTAAGGCGGTGGAGTGGACCGCTTCCCACTATGCTCCGGCCCAACCAAGGGTCTACAATCTTGGCCAACAGGAGGCCATTAAACAAGCTGATGTGGTGACAGGTACGGTTTAATTTATAGCAAGTCAATTTCTTTATATGCTTGTTATGCACATGTTACCTTACCACTACTTGTTTAGGATTTGTATTGATTTGTGAAAATCCGGCACGAGCACTCTTCGATACGGGAGCTTCACACTCTTTCTTTTCCGAAGGATTTATATCACGCATCGGAGTCCCTTCTTCGATGGCGAAGGATAGGTTGGATGTGTTGTTGCCCAATGGGTGTTCGATGCGAGCGGTTAGGATCTGCGATGTTAAGATTCGTATTGGGGAGTAGGAGTTCGACCTGCAGGCGTCTTTACTTCCGTTAGTGGAGTTCGACGTCATATTTGGCATGGACTGGCTCTCGGAGCAGCAGACCCATATAGATTGTGTAGTAAGGAAGTTAAGCTGGGAGCAAGTCGTGAGACGACTTTTACGGGCTTAAAGGGGTCGAGCAAGACGTTGATGTCTGCTCTTCAGGTGGTGAAGGCGGTTCGTGCCGGAGCAGAACTGTTCTTTACACTAGTGGAGGTTGCAAAGCCGAAGCCCGCTTTGGATTGTATTTCAGTGGTATCGGAATACCCTGATGTGTTCCCCGCAGATCTTCCTGGAGCCCCGCCTCAACGGGAGATAGATTTTACGATCGAGCTAGTGCCAGGTGCAAAGCCTGTGTCACGATCTCCGTATCGGCTAGCGCCTAAGGAAATGGCGGAGCTGAAAGTTCAACTGCAAGAGTTGTTGGAGCAAGAGTATGTGCGCCCGAGTTCTTCTCCTTGGAGCGCACCGGTCCTCTTTGTTAAGAAGAATGACGGAAGCTTGAGGTTGTGTATTGATTATCGGGAGCTAAACAAGCTGACTGAGAAGAACAAGTACCCGATCCCTAGGATTGATGATCTCTTTGATCAGTTAGTCGGGTCGACGGTGTACTCGAAGTTAGATCTCAAGTCTGGGTACTATCAGCTGCGGATAAGGGAGAGTGATATCCCGAAGACAGCGTTTAGTACGAGATACGGGCATTATGAGTTTACGGTCATGCCGTTTGGGCTGACTAATGCGCCGTCAGTATTCATGGATTTGATGAACAGGACGTTCAGGGAGTACTTGGACCATTTCGTGATCGTCTTCATCGACGATATTTTGGTGTACTCGCAAAGTGAGGAAGATCACTTCAAGCATCTTCATTTGGTGTTGGAGACGCTAAGGAGAAACCAGTTGTATGCCAAGTTCTCGAAGTGCGAGTTTTGGCTATCCTCAGTGGCGTTCCTCGGGCATATAGTGAGTGGAGAGGGTATTGCGGTGGATCCGGCGAAGATTGTTGCGATACGGGAGTGGCCTGAGCTTGCTGCGGTAGCAGAAGTCCGGAGCTTTTTGGGGCTTGCCGGTTATTATAGGCGCTTCGTAGAGAACTTCTCGCGGATAGCGCTACCTCTCACTACTTTGACGAGGAAGGAGCATAAGTTCGTTTGGACGCCGGAGTGCGCGCGAGCTTTTGAGGAACTGAAGTGTCGGTTGTCCACGGCGCCTGTGCTGAGTTCGCCATGTGGAACCGAAGGCTATGAGATATATAGCGATGCTTCAGGCAGCGGTTTGGGTTGTGTGCTACTGCAGCACGGAAGCGTGATAGCTTATGGCTCGAGACAGCTAAAAGTGCACGAGAGGAATTATCCGGTCCATGACTTGGAGTTAGCGGCCGTGATTTTTGCATTGAAGCTGTGGAGACACTATTTGTACGGTGTGAAGATTGACATCTACACCGATCACAAGAGTCTAAAGTACCTGATTGATCAGAAGGATCTGAATATGCGGCAGCGTAGGTGGATGGAGTTCCTGGGGGACTATACTTTCAAGATCCACTACGTGCTTGGCAAAGGGAATGCGGTTGCGGACGCGTTGAGTCGCCGAGCCCCAGCTCAAGCCAATTGGCTATCGGTGCATGATGAGCGGTTGGTGTGGGAGTTGGAGGCGCTGGAGATTGTTTGTGTGGACAGACAAGCAAGTGCTGAAGCAGTTCTGAATTGGACTGAAGTCCAATATGACCTGGCTGATCGTATTCGGCAGACTTTGGATATGGATGCTCATATGAAGCAGTTCATGATAGAGGCTCTGGATGGGTCAAATTCCCAATTCGTCGTGGAGGACGGATTGCTTTGGAAAGACGGTCGTATGTGCGTCCCAAGCGTGGACAATTTACGGGTGGAGTTATTGTACGAGGCACACCATACCAAGTACTCGATTCACCCGGGGAGCACGAAGATGTACCGCGATGTAAAGAAGATATTTTGGTGGCCGGGTTTGAAAAAGGATGTGGCGCTATACGTAGCGAGGTGCCAAACCTGCGCCTTGGTAAAGGCAGAGTGCCAAAAGCCGGGAGGATTTCTTAAGTCCTTGCCTATTCCGGAGTGGAAATTTGACGACATCTCTATGGACTTTGTGCACGGTTTGCCAAGGTCGCAAAAGGGGAAACGATGCCATTTGGGTGGTTGTTGATCGATTAACGAAGGTGTCGCATTTTATTCCGCATAGGAAGGATGACTCGGTGGAGAAGCTGGCAAAGCTATATGTGGATAACATAGTGCGGCTTCATGGTGTGCCCCGCAGCATCGTGAGTGACCGAGATGGGCGGTTCACGTCCAATGATTGGAGGCTGGTGCAGCAAATGTTGGGAACAAAGCTGAAGTTTAGCACAGCCTTCCATCCGCAAACGGATGGGCAGACCAAGAGGGTGAATAGAACCATGGAAGACATGCTTCGCATGTGTGTCTTGGATTTCGGAAAGCAATGGGAAGACCACCTTTATTTGGTGGAGTTCGCATACAACAACAGCTACCAAGCGAGTATTCAGATGGCGCCCTTCGAGGCCCTATATGGTAGAAGATGTCGTACGCCGTTGTCTTGGTTAGAAACGGGTGAGTCAAAGTTGTATAAGCGATCGGAAGTAGAGGGTGCTACTTCTTTGGTGAGAACCATTCGGGAGAGGTTGCTCATCGCTCAGGACCGGCAAGCAAAGTACTATAATGCCAAGCACAGGAACGTGGAGTTCGCTGTGGGCGATTATGTATACTTAAAGATCAAGCCATTCAAGGGTATCTCGCGGGTGCGGAGATTGAAAAAGCTAAGCCCAAGATACCTTGGACCGTTCGAGGTTCTGTAGCGAGTTGGAGAAGCGGCCTATCGATTGAAGCTCTCAGTGGAGCTTAGTGGTTTACACGATGTATTCCACATTTCGGTGCTTCGGAAGGCGGTGCAAGAGCCTACGCAAGTGATCGCGGTCGATCAAGTGCCGGTGGAAAGTGGGCTAACGACAAAGGTCAAGCCCGTGCGGATTGAGGACTCGGAGGTCAAGCGGCTACGCAATAAAGAGATCAGGATGGTCAAAGTCCGGTGGGACAATTGCGGTCGTGAGGAGCTCTCTTGGGAGCGAGAGCAGACAATGCTTGACGAATGTCCGGAGTTGTTCCGCTCAGGTACAAATTTTGTTTTTGTACATGTTTTTCCCTTTATGTAATTTCGTGGGCGAAATTCTTTTAAGAGGGGGAGAGTTGTAACGCCCCGAAACTCAAAGGAGCAAAGGGGGACATTTTGGACCAGTTTTGGTTTCTGGCTGAAGGCACACGGCCTGGGACACGGGCGTGTCCCAGGGCGTGTCAAGCGCATGTCGGCACTTAGCCGCGAAGTCGTCGAGTTATACTCGACGATTCGTCGAGAGTGGGCACACGGCCTGCGACACGGGCGTGTCGCAGGGCGTGTCGACCCGTGTCGACACTTAGCCGTGAAATCGTCGAGATATACTCGACGATTCGTCGAGAATGGGCACACGGCCCGCGACACGGGCGTGTCGCCGGGCGTGTCGACCCGTGTCGACGATCGTCCAAGTGAAATCGTCGAGATTCACTCGACGATCGTCGAGACAAGGCACACGGCCTAGGACACGGGCGTGTCCAAGGCCGTGTCATCCAGTCGTCGTTCTCCCCTCGACGAAATGTCCCGTGTACACGGCCTGGGGACCAGGCGTGTCAATGTGACACGGGTAAGGACACGGGCGTGTCCTAGAACCCGTGCAGTACTCGGGTTGAAAACGGGGGAAAATCATGGGGTACACGGCCGGCGTCACGGCCGTGTCAGCTGGAACACGGGCGTGTCAGCTCGAACACGGGCGTGTTCGATACCCGTGTGAGGGTCCAGGAGATTCGATTTTGACGGCGAATGCGGCACACGGCCCTGGACACGGGCGTGTGCCAGGCCGTGTTCGGTCCAGATTGGGCATTTCAGCCCCGAATCAAAGCCGTTCGTTTTCTTAGGTTGAGATCCAACGGCTGGGGATGGTTCCTGAGAGGATATACCCGGGTTTGACTTAGAAAAATCCATTCTTTCTTACCTTTTCATCTCTCCAAATCCTTGGAGAAAGGGGAAAAGCCATTGGAGGAAGAGGAGCTAGATCCGCCATTGGAGGAGCTTCGGAGCTCCGAATCGCAAGCCGACTCCGGATCCACGGAGGCAACGCAAGTGCGGTGATTTCTATCCGATTACTTTTCGATGGCGCCAAAGAGGAACTCAAGGGTAACGATCCTCATCTTGAGCATGAATCGCTCCTTTTCTTAGCATAGGAAGCCCGCTCTCGCGAGTTTGTAGAGAGTTGGAGGCGTTCCTTCGGGTAGATATGTAAAGTCCCCGTTGATTAGAGTCCGTATGCGAGAACGAACATAGGCATTTTGGTTGAAGCCTACCCGGACATGTTAGTCCGGATCGGTGATGTTGCATTGCATAAGGCCGGAGAAGACTCCGTGCTATGGTTTGTTTTCGGGTTTTCTACGCGGTAGATTGCAGCAGGGAGCCTTGGGGACTAACCCAAAGGTGCACCCGGAAAACTGGGCGGATACGAGATCTTGCCAACTTGGTGGCCTGAGAGCCAACTTGAACATAACGTGGTTATGTGACTTGCGGTAGAATGGGACTCGGCGAAAGTTTGACCCGCGCAAATGGCTTAAATTGTCGTTGCGATGTGAGCACGGGTTAGATGGAACCGTACCCGCTCTATGTCGTTCGGGTTAGAGAGACCTAAGGTTACGTGGCACTCGCCGTTGGCATAGATGGGAGTCTTCGGCGGTCAATGGCTTAAACTGTCGTGACCCAGGCCAGGAAGACAAATTGCTCATAGGAATGGCCGTCTAAGTGGCGGTGGTGAGTCCGGAATGTTAATGGCTTTAATTGACGTGACATCGACCGGTTCACCGAGAATGTGCCCTGAGTGCACGGGACGTGTGGCCGTACGAGCCAACGTCTGTGATGAAATGGCTATGGTTATATGCATTGCTCGCTTGTGCTAATGAAATGCAGGGAAGGAGCATCGCCGCCCCGAGTTGGGGGCGGGATCGTTATAATTTGGTCAGCATTGCTGACCGTTGCCTTGTTTGCCACCGTGCGGTGGTTTGTTGCTTGCAGGTGCAGCTGGACCAAGCGGTCAATAGCGGGCTAAAGCCCTTTTTGCAAAGCTGGCCCTCGAAGGCCCAAGTGGAAATGTTTTCTGTTTTATTCATGTATGACCGGCCTGCGTGCCGAGGTTTGTAAATCATGTCTTATTCAAGTGAAACATTCTGTAAGGCCTTAAGGCCGATTTTGGGTATTTTGTATACATTCCTAATTATGTACTAGTGGACATTCGTGCTCTAATGCTGGGTTCTTGTTTACAACTTTTATAAACTGCTTCCGCTAGAATGCTCTGTGTAGGACGTTGAGATTGGTTGGATGGTTTCCATACGTAACCACCCGGTCTGTCTGTGGTATATGGCGTCGGGCCCCGGCCGGACCTACTGCTATATACTATGCGACGGATAGGGGGTGTTACATGAGCTACTTCTTGGGAATTGAGGTGCAGCAGGGAGAAGATGGGATCTTCACCTCCCAGAAGAAGTATGTCGAGAAGATTCTGAAGAAGTTCAGGATGGAGGGTAGCAAGGCAGTCTCCACTCCCGCGGACCCTGGAACGAAGCTGAGGAAGGATTCTGAAAAGGAAGGAGTGGACCCAACTATGTTCAAGTGCCTGGTCGGAATTCTAAGGTACTTGACTTTCACTAGGCCGGACATCATGTATGCAGTCGGGATAGTAAGCAGGCACATGGAGGAGCCCAAGCAGGACCACTTCACAACAGCGAAGAGGATCCTGAGGTATGTGAACGAGACTCGGGACCATGGCCTGAAGTACTCATCTGGAGGAGAGTTGAAGCTAGTCGGCTACTCGGATAACGACTATGGAGGTGATGTGAACGACCGGAAGAGCACTTCCGGGTATGCGTTCAACATGGGAACCGCAGCGTTCTCATGGAGTTCTAAGAAGCAGGCTATCATAGCCTTATCATCTTGCGAGGCGGAGTACATAGCGGCGGCGGCATGCGCCTGCTAAGCCATCTGGCTACGGAACCTTCTGGGGGGAGTTGCATCATGCGCAGGAAGGGCCAACGATAGTATTAGTGGATAACAAGTCTGCCATCCAGCTCCCTAAGAACCCAGTGTTGCATGGGAGGAGCAAGCATATCGAGACCCGATATCACTTTCTCCGTGAACAAGTGGAGCAGAAGACAGTGGAGGTGGTGTATTGCCCAACCGGAGAGCAGGTTGCGGACATCTTCACTAAGGCATTGAAAGTAGAGACTTTTCTGAAACTAAAGAACAGACTCGGCATGGTCTGCCAAGTTTGAGGGGGAGTGTGTTGGATTTTAGTGTGGGTTGACTATGTCAACATTTTTTTTTAATATTATTTTGTATGAGCAATTAATAGGAGAGAGAGTATGTCTTAAATAGGAGAGAGAAGGTGGTTGATTTTTGGTTGCCTATATAAAGACCCATGTTGTACATTTTTTCTTTGAATGAAAATAGAGAGAGAAGCTCCAAAATTCCGGTTCTTGTTTTGAGAGAGAGAGAGAGAGAGAGAGAGAGGAGCGATGCAGCGCTGGAGCGAGATCTAACCGGGCGGTTAGAAGGAGAAGCCGCGCGGACTGGTGATCTCGCCACGCGAAGTGGAGCTCGCGGATAGGTGAGCAGCTCACGGTTTGATCTCACTGCGAGAAGGGAGGTTGCGGCTTGCGTACTCGCGTGTGGAGGTCTTGCTGGTTTACTCGCGGGTAGAGTGCCCGCGTGTGGTGGTCTCGCAGGACTGATCTCGCCGAGAGGATTACTCACCTGCAAAGGCGGTCTCGCGGTCTAGGAGAGGTTCTCGCCTGCGCCAGCTTGCGGTTTGTTGTGTTGGTCTCGCGTCCCGGACACCTCGCAGTGGAGCTCGCGCGGTTTGTGGCGACCTCGTGAGAAGTGTGTGCAACCCGCAAGAGGGAGACCGCACGGGTAGGCAGTTTGTGTGACGGTCTCGCAAGTTGGACTTGTGCTATTTTAGTGGTGTGGAATTGGTTTGTGGAGTTGTGTTTGAGTGGAGAGAGCCTATACACGTTTCCCACAGACCTCCAGCTCATTCATCAAGCAGCCGACCCCCTCCATTTAATGCCTCAACAGCAGCACCACTAAGTATGGCCGACCACCACTCTGCCACGTCAGCCCAGCAAACCAGCCTCCTCCATGAAACGGCTACACTAATCCCGCCGGCCGCCGCCGAGGAGCTGCCTCCAGCAAAGCACGGCCGTTACACCCAAGGATGCTGCCTCCTATTTATTATTCTGAGCCACCCGTGACTCACTGATACCTATAAAAAGTCTGTCCGGAGGAGATAAAGGGAGCATAAAAAATTTTGAGAGTTGTCACAATCATTTAGAATTTTTGTTCACTTGTAACCCCTCAACTTTCACGCAGTTTTATTTCATGTAACCCCCTTGTTCTAGTAGCAATAAAATTGCATTCTTCTTTTACGTTAATTAATAATTCTATTTCAATTTTTGTCACTTTCGTTTCTCATTTTTTTTATCGTGAGACAAGTTTATAAAAATGATTCTCCCTATCTCCATGAGTAACTAATTACATACAGTGCTCGATTGAGATGACCCGAGGATGAGATAACACTTTTATGATTTTAAAATTATTTTTCTCTAATTGTTGAACGCTTAAGATTTACCGTTGATCAATTTATTGAGTCTATATATTTTATATAGTTTTCAAAATAGTTTTTGCTCTTTAGTTGGCCGAAAGGCTCATAAAGCGAATCGATCACTCATCGGTAAAAAGAGTAGAACGCAACCCTCGAGAGAGGACGACGTAACTCTTCCGGATTGGAGTAAAATCCAATAGCGAGGTTCACTACCTAAAGCATGTCTTAAACGATGCGATTTGAGAACGAAAGTTCGGTCGATACACCTAAGCTTAGTTGAACATAATCCTCGAAAGAGGGGTGTTCATGCTTCGGGAACCTCCACGGTCAAAGACTCTTCAACAAGAGAATTGCATTTCTATTTTCAGTCCGCTATTTTCGATTTCCGAGGTGATTCAAAGATTGGGCACTAGTTTTAATACATTGTTTAAATTCCGTTAATATTTCTAGCTTTTACTTTTCGCAACCCCAACTCAAATTTCTATTGATAAAATAATAACGATTTTCAAAGTACGATTACTCGATCACCCAAAGTCTAATACGTCCTTGGTTTTTATAAACCTATACCACTCCCGATACGGTACACTTGTCGTTGTCGTTTGCGGATATAGTTTCGCGCAATCATTACTCCTATAACGTACAAGTGGGTGTTGAAGCTAGAGAAGAAGGTAGAGGGATGCATGAATCTTTTCGAGAGGTGCTGAAGGGATCCCTTATGGTCTGGGATATGCGGAGCGAGGACTATGTCACGAACATCTCCTCGAAGGTGCTATCGAAGATGCCATGTTTTCAGCTATGGGGATTTGCTGGGGCTGGTCACCACTTCTCACTTCAAGGGAGAGTGTTGAAAATCATGAAGTGAAAGTGATGGACTGGATGACCTGGGAGACCTGTCTGCGCGGCCTGTGTGGACAGGACTGGTGGTTAGCCAGGTCGGCTTTTTTGCTGTAGTCGGCTTGTTCTCTGGCGGCCTGGGCGGTCTATCCGCGCGGTCTATGCGGACAGAGGTGGTAGCTAGCCAGGCCGGCTTGTAGTTAGCAGATAGTTTTTTCCAGAAAGTAACCGGGAAGATAGGATTGCTATCCGCGGAGCTTGCCAAGACCGGCGAGGTGCAGACTTATGTAGAGTTCGCGGACTCCGGGTTGCAGGTTGGACTGGAGCTTGGAAGATCAGCATGACGAGTGCCTTGGTCTAGTTCTGGTGGCACGGTTGTCGATAACCGCAGAGTTCGCTGTTTGGAGTGGACTGGCATCGGAGTTCGCTGGTTGGAGCGGACTGGCAGCGAAATTTGCTGGTTGGAGCGGACTGGCAGCGGAGTTCGCTAGATAGAGCGGATTGGTGTTGGAGTTCTCCGGCTTGAGCGAACTAGTACCAGAGTTCGTCGTTTTATGCAAACTGGTCAGTGGCGTGAACTTGGTGTAGATTTGAACCAAGTTCAGGATGGCTCAGTTCGGGAGATCGCGCAGTTTGCGTGGACAGGTTCTTTATCCGTCGAGCTCGGCAACATTCAGCCTTGTGCTGAGGGTGCAAGCTCGGGGTGTGCGGACTAAAGCTATGTCTACTGTAGCATGCAACTGGAGCAGAGTCTGCAAGGATGTGCGGGCTGGTGCAGTCCGCAGGGATGCAGACTGGCTTCTATCCCGCCTTCGTTGATGACAGACGGATAAGCTGGTGTCCAGCCTTATCCACCCGGACAGGGGCATCTGATCTGTGCTAGCTGCGGGCTGGGGTGGTGTTTCTATCTACTAGAGCGGTGACCACACTACTCTCTGCGCCTATAAATAGGACCCCCTGTAACATCATAATCATCTGAATGAACAGTTGTGCGGCTAGCACTGAGAAGCCAGGATTGTGGTGCTGACTGTGGTCATGGATTAGTGGAGCATGCGGTATCAATCAGCAGTTTGCAGCAGGTCGCGATTGCGGCCAGTCAGTCTTCTCTCCTTCAGCTTTCCCAGTTCAATAACTTGTTCGTCAGTCTCGTTGGTTTGTTCTTTCAGTTCGGCAGCAGTTTTGTTCGCAGACTCTGGCACCTAGGCGACTTCTGTGGTCAGGCGGCTTGCAGAAAGCGGACAAAGATGTTCAGCAGAATAACGGGTTGTCGACGGTCTACGCAGACTCCGTAGTTCAATTCGGTGCAGCAGAAGCTTGGAGGTCTCGGTGGTCTCGGAGGTCTTTGAGCTAGTCCGCCCGGCTTGTTCTTGCTTTGATTGGATGCTCTTCCTTTGTACATCGACGAATCATGTCTCGTCATGTATGTCCTGCCTTGTAAAAAAGATTGTTGATAATACAAGACTTGTTTGTTGCCTTCTGTTATTTCTGATTTATTGAGCTTGGTTTATGGTTGAGTGTTCATGCGCCTGGTTTCCATTTTCCGCTTGATCAAGATGTTATCTTGATAGCTTTGAAAGTTTTACTTGATATCAGAGTTATCTCTCTGATCATCTTGAGGAATTTTAACAGGATGTGCTAGAACCTCAGGTGCGAACAGCGAGCGACGATGGAGAGGCCGGGGGACAAAGCAGCAAGTTGCCTTGCTCGTTCGTGCCCTTCAACAGTTATGTCACAAATTTCTTATCTCGTGAGCCTTCCATCTGCAGGCTCGAGGCCTATTGCTTATGGGCGGTTGAAGTGATACTGAGTTTCTGGTCCTCCGACAGAAGGGGCTCTGCGGTCTTAGATATCCGCTCTAGGGATCACTGCTTCAGGCATGTTGTTGAGCGAGTGAGGAAGAACTAGATCAATGTCCCCAGGGACCGTTATTTTAATTGTGGGGCGGCTTTTCCTGTCATATGCTCCAGTCTCTAGAATCGTTGTGTTGATGATATTGTCTTATTGGTCTTCTAGAAATGCTGAGAACCGTGTTCCCAAAGACGATGCTAAACTGTTGCAGATCGCTCAAGGCTCCTGGTAAACCAGACTAAATTGCACCGCCTTAGCCCGGAAACGATCGAGCGTGCAAAAAGTCACAGAAGTAGAAAGTTGGAAAAAGATTTTTTTTTAACGTAGAAAACCCTTCAACCGGGTGAAAAACCACGTGGTAAAATCTGTGCCGTCCAAACCTCCATTATTGGCTAATTGTTGTACATGGCTTTTTGATGAATTCAAGGGCGTCATACAATCTCTCGTTACAGTTGTTTAGGAGAGAAATGGAAAAGAGCTCGGAGGGTGACATGCCACCACTTACAAAGCTAATTCTTTTTCTTGCTACAATGGGGAGCTTCTCACTATGGATTATTTAGAGTGTTTGATGGTTGCATGGAGGCGGGAGTAGCTTGTTGCACTCATTCTGATGTCCGGGACTTGGAAGCCCGAGTGGCGCGTTCGACACGCCCTAGGCGTGGACAGATTTTATAAAATAATGTATTATTAATAAATATAGTTTTATTTATATAATATTTATAAAATAAAATTATTAAACTATACTGCAAACGTTGGTTTTCCAAACAATTTTACAGATTTTGCCACCACTCTACAAAATAGCTGATTATTTCACTGCTGCTTCACACCACTGCTTCTCCAGTTACTGCAGCTGCGTCAAACAAAGCCATAGTTTAGGACCTTCTAAAATAGCCCTGCATGACATAAAAAAAGTGGTGTTAAATGCACATCTAAACATGCTATATGTATACCAATTTTTAGAAAATCCTACCCATTTTCTCTTTATGGAATTGCATTTAAATGCACACCAACAAAATACAAATTATCGTCCCATACTTAAGCGGTTAAGCCTTCACGCACGACGGAACGAGTAGAACTCAACTGTAGAAGTTACTGGTGTGCATTTAAAAATATGACCACTTAAAATTTAAAGATGTACTAAAAATGCATGTACAAGGCGTACTTTGAAAATATGCCCAGGTTTTGCGCATTTTCGAAATACGCCTTGTACATGCATTTTCAGGAAAAGTGTTCACCACGAAAGTTGTAGATCTCGTCGATAACTACAACTTTCTTGTTGAACATTTTTCCTGAAATTGCATGTACAAGACGTATTTCAAAAAGACGCGAATAATTGAGAAATTTTGGGATGCGACTAGCCAATTACGGGTTGCGGTTAACAATCACCTAAAATTATACCCTGCAGATATTAATAAAGGTCACATTCATCGGACCCTAACCCTAATCAGATACTCTGCACTGCTCCACTGTGCAATGGAGGAAGAGATGGGGGGGTTGTGGGCCACCTCAGAGTCTATTTAATGGAATTTGTCCTCCTCCAGACTTCTACAGTGCCACCGACACATGCAAACATGCTCTTTCAGTTTTTTGCCCTTAATTTCATATTATATTTGCAGATCTGCCCCCCCACTAGAGAATTCACCCGAGTCCGCAAAAATGTCTAATGAATAGATGAGATTATTTCCTCCAATGGTTGAAAAATGCCTTTCCATAACATATGATTCCGGCACCACCAAAGATTTCAACAAGTCGTCGCGAAGAGGGCAAACCTGCCAGACAGCAACAAACCACGGAGATAATCCAACACAGAGCTCACAAACCCATTGAGGCAAAGTTAGGCAGCCCTAATGAATCCCAAATCAAAGTCACCAGAAGACAACCCTCAAAAGCATGCCTACAGTCTTTGTCAAAGGATCCACAAAGAGAGTAAGTAGCCCCAACCCATCCAAACAATGTCCACTGAACTCGTGATAGTGTAGAAGGCTTTTGTAGAAAGTCTATTTGGAGTGCTAAAAACACATAAAAAGGACTATTTGTAGTTCAAGAACATTTGATTTTATTGAACTACAAATATTATGAATGCGCTACCTTTAGCCATTATAAAACTACTTATAATATTATCTTGTAAGATTTTCCAACGGCTGCGAGCGCATTCATTTCATGCACGTATTTCGACGCCAATGCTGATGCACTAATTAGATGACACAATGCAAGGTGCTGTAGAACACCTCTCCTATTGAACATTGAACATGGTTTTTTTTGCCCGTTAGAAACTGCATGGAATAGCTAGCGATTTGAGGGTAAATATTTCTTGTTGATTAGAGCTTGCTGGGGCTGCGCATTCATGATGCATTCAATTCAATGGAGTGTTCATAATGATTTACATGTTAACCCATCTGCCTCATCATTCATAGCTGGCAATCCGAACCATTAGAGTGAACAGAATAGTTTTTATCGTAAATTCCCCCTTTCTTCGTCTCTTTCCTCCGAAAGATTCCGCCGCCTCGGTGGATTTGGCTTAAACAAGAGATTTTTAGGGTTTTCAAGTGGAGTTTAGGGAGCATTGGTCGGGATTTATTGCAAATTATTTGCCCACTTCACTTTATTTAGTGGGTCATGCCATTTCTGGAAGATTTGAATGTTCTCAGGCCATCAAATGCTTAAATATTTATGCTTTTTTGTTTTGTTTTGCTTTAAACATACCTATTCCAAACCTCCAGCTTCTCAAAATTATCTATTTGTTTATTCTTTTCTCATTTATGCTCCTCAAGAGATCTTGCTGCTGCTTTCAAAGCTGTGATTCTTTAGAATCCCCCTTCTCCGTTCTTTCTTTTGTTTTCTGATTCTTTCATCGCTCTGCTGTTTCATCGAAAGGTTCGACTCTTAAAGCATTAATAAGTCTCTTTTGTTGAAACTCATGCTTTTGTTCTGAGAACTTGAGGTCTGAGACACTGTTTTTATTTTATTTTTCAGGTTCATCAAACTTGAAACATGCATAGAACAAGGAATTCGAGCTCTGTGTTGAGAGAAGATAACACAAAAAGGCTGGAGTATGGCTGTGATTCTTCTCAATTTCTTCCCCATGGTTTCGACAGATATTTCTGGAGGAGGTGAACGATTTTATTGAGGAACACAGTCATTTTGAAATGATTAAGAATGATTTTTATAGAAAATTTTCAATGCCACTGTTATTGACATCTAAATAATACTAGTTCAAACTGATGGGAAGGGGGGCTTGCTATATTTGTACTGTTCCAGTTAAATATATAGTGCTGAAACTGCGTTTCTTTGCTCTCACGCTTCCCTATGATCCAGTTTTTCAGGGGAGAAGGAAGATTTGTTAAATGAGACGCCGCGGATATCTAATTATAATCATGTAGGCATTCTAACTTGCTCTGTTAAGGTTGATTATTATTTTTTACTTCTAGAAAAAAACATCAGCGAGCATTTTGGTGCATTACTAAGCATACTTTTTTATCCGATAATGTTCTATGTGTTGAAGGGGAGCCTTGTCACATCAGTTGAGTTGCTTCCGTGTGACCTTGAGGTCACGGGTTCGAGTCCTCGAAGCAACCTCTTGCAAAAATGCATGGTAAGGCTTGCATATATTTCACCCTTGTGGTGGGACTCTTCCTCTGACCCTCAATGTGTGGGGATGCTTTGTGCACCGGGCTGCCCTAATATTCTGCATATGTTCTCTCTTTTTATTAAAATCATTTTTATGTTTTTGAAGGATTACATTCAGGTGTGTGCATATTAAAATTTTGCTATAAATAAGCTACGATCCCCGAGTTACAATACACCCAATGGTCCGACATCCCATAAATTGTTATTGAGAGCAAGAGGAGTACTTGCCTTCTTCCTTAGAGCCTTGTACATTTGAAAGATCCATAGCTTCCTCTGTATTTTCAAGGGATTTAGGCACGCTTCCACTCCAGTCTCCTTCTCAATGATTCGACTAGAATGATTTAGTGCTCGTATAGATAACAAGGAACCACCTCAACAAAGTATGCAATCAAGGGTAAAGCTCACACTAATTAGATTGGGATATATTCAATATTGAAGCCTATGTCCATAAAATGGTCGAAGGTAACTAGGATCGAGCTTGTGCTAAATGATTGTGTAAAATGGGAATGCTCAAAGGAACACTCTGCAGGAGTTGATGAACAACAAGGATTCATAAACTCGAGCTAAAATAATTGGTATATGTAGAATGATTACGATGATGATGTTGATGTTGTCTTTAGCACCTAAAACACTAGAGTAAGGTTTATTTATCTCAGTGGAGAGCATGAGAACATGTGTATGTTTGGTTTGCAGGAATTTGAGAGAATGCACATGCAATTCACTTCACAATTACATTTTGATTGTTTGACTCCAATATAATTAATAAGTTATAGGATTTAATCCGACCCCAAATAGTTGTGTTTAAGGCTATTTATGATGACGATGATTTATCTACGAAATAAAAAGAAATGCACTTTTTTCATAGACAATTAATTCCCTTTACAACCCGCCTTTGAAAATTGAAGAAAATTTTCGGGTGTTGACTCATTCTCCCTCATCAAAAGAAACTAAAGCTTGCTTTCGCCCCAACCATTAAGTAGGTGAAATCTAATTTCGATTCAATTCCACTATTCTTTTACTTTTCTCTTTCAATTCTTTCATGGTTGACTTCGTAGTTTTTGCTCTTTACAAATCTGATTGCAGGGTTTATATTGGAATCTTGAGAGAAGAGTAGTCTGGAATCCTTATAGATCTACAGTTCCAACTGAAACTTCATCACGCAAGGTAATTCGTAATTATCTCTCAGTGTTTCTTAATCATATTCTTATCCTTCTCTTGTACCCTTGGAAATATTAAATATTATGTACTAATAGGATTTGAATGATATATATTTTTTGTAGACCGCCATTGAGCTGGTGAAGGAGATTACTACACTCGAGATCGAAATTATTCAGTTGGAACACAAACTTTTATCACTATATCGAACAAATTCTGATTGTTACACAATGGAATCCACCGATATGTCCAATGACTACTCGAGGCGATCTTCGGATGGTATGCTCGCACAAAAGAAAGTAAATCAAATGGGAAATTATAAAATATATGGATTCAAATATGATCCTTCTCATAAAGAAGTTGATTGTAGTCTAAAATGCAGTGATTCAGACAATATCGTTAGTCATGTTCCTGGGCACAATGCTCTGAAGGTATGCCCCTCTTTCCCTATTCTTTTAATTTTAAGTAATATTTTTTCTCGTGATGTAATTATGTAAAATATTTATTTATGTTGGAGTTATTAGTTTATATTATTATCTAAGGTGTTTTAGTCTATGGTTGTTTAGTCTCACATCGTAGCTTTAGGTTTGTGAGTCTTATTGTAATATTATAAATTGCCCCTATGTGGATGAAATAAATTACACTCTTCTATTCCCTCTTTTCTTTCCAACATGGTATCAAATGTGGAATTGATTCCTCCCTGAAATTTGATTGCCCTAGGGCAACATACATTTCAAGGTGGCTTCCCTTGCAAATATTGTTTCTCTTTCCCATTAGGGCTGCGATCGGGCTTCCACTCCCGTCAATCTTCTGATGATGTCATTGTCGTTCTCACCTGACGATCCCGCGCGTGCCCTAGCGTGTCTGTGCTCTCAGTGAAGATCACGTCGAGCTCGTCCTGCTGCTCCCAGCGACATTCTACACATAAGTCGCTTCCGTCTGCCATTCCCGCGCATGATGGTCTAGTCGACGAGATCTCTTGTCGTTGATCCCGACCTTCCTGCCTGACGCTCTAGCCGCAGCTACCTCCGCGCTCTCGTGACGACATTGTTTCTTTCTGGCTTTTGTCGTGGGTCCCTCTCGATCAGCTCAAGCTTTCATCTGTCCACGATGAAAGTAACTCTTCTTTGATCCTTCCAGTCAAGTCGACAACCCCATGCGTCTGATCCCTCCTGACGCTGATACTCTCCCAATGTACTCTGTTGTTGCGCTGATGACGTGCTCCGACCTCTCGATTTGTGCTCATGGCCCCATCGACCGATTCCAGCCGCCTATAGCCGCTGCCCCTCGTGCATCGACCGATTCTAGCTGCCTACAACCACTGTACCTCGTGCTTCGACCATTTCCATCCACTGCTACCCTTTCTGGGATGCTGATCTTTCACCGTAGATGAAGTTTTGTGTGTTTTCAGTCATTTTTCAGTGTTTTTATTATTGTATTTGCTTCATGTTGTTATACTTATATGCCCGTGTTTTTCACGTGAGAGGGAGTAATTTGGATGAATGCAATTCAGATGATCTTTCTCGACTTTTTCGCTTTAGTTCCACATGACATCTAGGCGCATGTCGTATGTTGTTATGAGTCTCCCCATTTTTCTTTTGATTGGTCATGTGTTGGGATGCAACTGATGTTTGTGTTCTAATATCAGCGGGTTTTGTCGCGCGGGACCGTGTCGTGCGGGACCGTGTCGTGTGGGACCGTCCTTGGTGTGTATTATCCCTGATTGCTCGTTTGATGATTTACTCCACATCTTTTTTCCCTTCTGCACGTGTGTGTAGGTGGTGTTGGTTGACCTTTTCTATCCAGCGGGTTGTATCGTGTGGGAGTATCCCCGGTCATCCGTTTGTTAATTTCTTTCCAACAAGTTCACGTCGTGTGTGAGACCTGCGTCGTGTGTGGATCTACGTCGTGTGTGGATCTACGTCGTGTGTGGCTATGTCCCCGACTTGATTCTCCGGTTTGATTTTTTCTCTGGTGGCTCGTTTGTTGTTTGTTTCTCATCGCCCACCTCCATTGTCGTTGTTTTTGATGTGTCCAAGCTGAAGGTTCCCCCTTCAGCTTGAGGGGGAGTGTTGGAGTTATTAGTTTATATTATTATTTAAGGTGTTTTAGTATATGGCTGTTTAGTCCCACATCGTAGTTTTAGGTTTGCTAGTTGATGGGGAGCCATCAGATGCACTTGGTGGAGCTCGCCGCAAGGCGGGGCCCACATACATGTACTCGCGCAGGAAGACTTGATCGGATCGCCGATCGGACTCCGCGGTTGCGTCCGGGACGTCGCCGCGAGTCAAAACGCTATATTACTTTATATCTTTTGAGTTTATTTTGGTGTATTTGATGGGTTAACCCACCGGCCAATCATAGCCGTTGATTGGGGTTGCCCTAAGTCATGTTTTCTTATATATAGGATGCTAGGGGGCTGATTTGGGGTATTGTAGAATTTGGAGAAGTGCTTTCCCGGATTCCTGCGATCCCTCCTCGGTGCCGACGCCGTGGAACCCTAGGTGACGACTCCTAGGCCGCCAAACTTCCCCCAAAGGTAAACCCTACCCCCCTCCTTCATTTTCCATCTTGTTTCCCCCTATTCCGCCACCGGAAACCCCCTAAATCTCCAGCCGACCGCAGCTGGTCTGCAGCCAAGCAACCGGCCAGAACCCGCCCCTTTTCCCCCCCTGTCCGCCGCCGCTTGGGTGCCAAAAACCGGCCGCCGGCCTTGCTACCAGCCCCAGCCCCTCCACCCCCTCTTTCCCTCCAAAACCGGCCACCCACGGGACTTTCCAGTCCTAGCCGACCACCCCTCCCCCTTCTCCTTCGTGGATCCACTTCCCTCCGCTCCGAAAACCCTAGATCTCTTTCGATCTAGTGCTACCACCCTCTGATCCATTATTCCCTCCACCCAAACTTTTCATTTTTGTTCGGATCCGCTCCAAATCATCGGATTTATTCACCCCTGGCCCGGATCTACTCATTTGTGGCCGGATCCGCCGTCTACCATCCGTTACCGCCACTTTTTTGCCAAAGGCAGCCACCGCCATCGTCGCTTCGCCTCCGGTTCCACTTCCGATCGCTCGTTTTGCATCCGGTTCGTCAAATCCTCCATCGCCTCGGATCAGCCCACTGCATCGTGAGTATTTCATGGTATTATGTTTGCACTTGACATTTGCATTTGGTTGTTTATCTATATTTGTGCCGTGATTATAGTTTGGTAGTTGTTGTCTTATATGCTAATAGTTGTTGTGGAATTAGTCGTCGCCGCTTGCTAAGGCCCTCCGCGCGGAGGAAGTCGTTGCCTAATTGCCAAAGTTATTTAATTGTCTCTTTATTTCGGTTAATTGCGTGGCGTTGCTAATTTTCATTGCTTAAATTACTAATCGTTGCTATCCGACTGTTCATTGCATGTAGCATTGCATTCGCATCTCCCCTCACATGTGCACGTAGGGTTCTAGCTTCCGAGCACCACTAGCCTACCTCTACATCACTAGTCTTATTGTAATATTATAAATTGCCCCTATGTGGATGAATGAAATTACAATCTTCTATTCTCTCTTTTCTTTCCAACAATTTCATTTTATCTAACTAATATTGCTTTCATTTCATATTTCATAAATCTCTTATTATATAATTCTAATTATAAGTAATATAATTCATGAATAAATATTATCAAGCTTCTTTATGATAAAATTTAATTAGTATACTTCTCAAGAGTATAAATGGTTAGCAAATGCTTATTGTTTCATTCCTGAATAATTTTGATGGTGCACTTGATAGCCTTTTCTTCCTCTTAATGTGAATTAATGTACGGGGTATATCATAATAGCCAAAATTTCACATGGAGGATTAGAAAAGAGAATAGGTGGACTCTATACTATTAAAGGGGTGCCTCAGGCACGCTTAAGGCCCAAGGTTCACCAAGTGCATGGGTCTATGCCTTAGCATAGCAAAGGCAGGCAGGCGAGCTCACCCAAGTGCGGGCCTTATAGCCTTGGTGGGCACATTTTTGGGCCTTTGGAACATAAATGCTGCGTGGTTGAGGTTTCTATAATAAACTTTTTTTAAATAAAGAAAGAAATAATGTAATGGCTCAACAACTTTTGAATGATTTAGGCTCCGTTTGGGAGGACTTATTTTCACCAGTCAAACGATTACGATCGCATGAACCGGACCTTCATTAAGATCCGGTTCATGTGGTCATAACCGCTTCACCGGAGAAAATAAGTCCCCCCAAACGGAGCCTTAGTGTTTGTTAAATATAATGAGCATTGCGGCTTTGATGATGCAAGTGATAACGCTGATCTTATTTCTTAAGAGATAGATAATAACAATGAATGATTGATGGATACAATGGACGAAGAATCTGATTAAAAATGTGAATTGATATTTGATGATGACTATTTAAAATGGGATGCGGTTGTGTCTGGTCTTCATCAACCACTCACTTGTGTCTTGAGCTGTTAACAGCTATGGGTGGACCTAAGTTAACATGCTATAAATTGTTTGGAATGATTTGCAAAGAACTTGTTTAACACTTTAGGTAGAATTATGAGTAGTAAATCCTGTCCTGGGTTTTTGGCATAAGTCTAGTAATGATTTTGATGACATTTGTTACTAACCCTTCTCTATTTTTACTTTTGCAATGGTTAATCAACTCTGGCATAATTCAGGATATGTTGGAAATTGGCCCAGATCAGCTTTACAATACAATTCAGTCCAGAGACACTAATCTGGGCCCTGCTTCTATAGTTCCTTGTAAACTTTCTGAAGAAATTATAAGATGCATTGCTGCCATCTACTGTAAAATTGCAAAGAGGCCCGAATCGAAGAGAGATGAAGCGATTTTCCCTGCTTCTTTGTCGTTTTCGAGCACAATGTCTCAGCAAAGCTCAGTTGAAAATTGGAGTCCTCGCCACCGGAACGAAGCTTCTGCGAGTTCCTCCTCATCAAAATTCGCCGATGAAACTTATAGTGACATGGTCGAAATACAAATGATCAGCGTTGATGGAGAGAGATTTGGCTATGCTTCAAAAATGCTAAGCATTTTCAGGTAAAGCATTACATTTCATAAATAGTATATGTTTAGTTCAACATTATTATTATAATATCTTTAAAAGACATGTAGACCATCTAAGTTGTGATTTTAGGCAATATTTATAAGATATTGGTAATATCTCTAGATATCGCCAAAATTCGGGTAATATTTTGTTGTAAGCAACCCAAATTGCTGATATCTTTATAGGACTAATTACAAAACTATCCTGCGACTTTGCATAATTATTGGAATCTCCCCTCTAAGTTTACATTGTTAACATACGTGTAGAAAAGGAAACCCTGCAAAGATTGTTTTGTACATGCATGTTAACAATGTAAATTTAGAAGGGAGCTTTTGGTTATTTTTAAAATTAGAGGGGAAGTCTCTATAATTATGGAAAGTTGGATGGAAGATCCCAGTAAATGACCTTTTCCTTATATAACATGGCATCATATTACAATTTTATCAACCAAACATCCACTTAATGGTTAATCCCTGTCACTATACTGCTTTTAAGATTACATTTATAACAAAAATTTTGAATTTTTTAACTTCAATCATGATTTAAAATTCATCAAACTTTGTGGAGAAGAAGTCTGGTTCGCTAAAATTTGTTTTTTTTTTGTTGCAGAAACTTAATTAAGCAGCTCAAATCAATTGACCCCAGAAAAATGGCACATCAAGAACAGATTGCTTTCTGGCTAAATATTCACAATGCCTTGGTCATGCATGTATGGTGTAATCTGATACTGTTAGGAGATATATATCATGAAAAATATATCCTCATTCTATACTGTTCTAACTTTATGGTCCACATCTTAGCATTTCATCATATTTTAGTACTTGTGCAGGCTTTTTTGGCTTATGGATTCAATCAGGGTGGGAAATCATCCATTCTGAAGGTAGAGAATATTAGCACTGTTTCCATGTCCAAAATATCATTTTAGCTTCTTGAATGAGCTTTCCTAACTCTAAAGATGATAGATGATCTCAGGCAGCATATAATATCGGCGGTCATTCGATAAATGCTTATGTTATTCAGAGGTCAATTCTATGTTGTCAACCCCATTTTTCAGCATCAGTAAGTCGACCATCATCTCAAAATCTTTGATCTATGAGATTCACTTTTCCGGACATAAGAATTACCATAGTTTCAGCAGCTGGCTGACCTTTACTAATAGATTTGAAATTTTGGATTGTAAGTGGGTCTGACTGCTAGTATATTCTGACCCAACTTCAGCCATACATACTGCAATTTTTTTATCTCAATACTTCTGTCAGGGAGGAAGGACCAAAGTAAGTCAATGTTGAGCCTGATACACCAGAAGTCGAGTATTTTCAACAAAAAAACAAAGGCTCTGGTTCTGTTTTTGCTCCAGTGACATTTCTGATTCACCTCGTCGAAGAAACTGAAGTGTTTGGGTAACCACCATTTTATAGCTCCAGTGCGGTGGAAAAGACCAAAACTCAAATTTGAGCTCCATTTTCCACCGGAGCCGTTGGCACCACTCTCCCAAACGGAGCCTGCAGTCAAGTGTGGAGTCCCAACCACTAGGTTTCTTGCATAAACAAATTTCTAAACTCGATATCTCATGCGCCTTAACATCTTTGTATATGTGTGAATGCTTATTCGTCTTATTTGTTGAATTCTAAAAGTTTGGAACTTGAATACCCAAAAACTTTATCCTTCTTAATAAAATGTCTAAACCTTGGGGGTTTTATATATTATACAAAAAGGAAGAAGCCAATTTGTACAAGATTTTATACTCTTTCATGAATTAAGTGGTCTCAAACCTTCAAAACTATTATTTCTTTTGCATTAAAATGCAGTGGGCAGAATTGCTCCTCTCTCCATCCCTAAAGTTCATGAAGAGGAAGCAGAAACATTTGTATGCTCTAGACCCTCCACAGCCACTTGTTCATTTTGCAATATGTCGAGGAGCTCACTCTGATCCACCTGTATGTTTTTGCCTCCCAAAACACTTTTCCTTTCCGATTCAGATTCATCAATGCTTCGATTAATAACTAAATGGCTCGCAGGCACGCGTTTACCGGCCGAAACATATTCTGCGGGAACTCGAAAATGCGAGGACAGAGTTTATCCGGGCGAACGTGAAGGCCCGAAGCAAAACCAAGATCTTTCTCCCAAAAATACTATCCTACTACATGAAAGATTGTTCTTTGGAAGCTTCTAAGCTCCTTAAGATGGTGAATGAGTGCATGCTGGAAGCCGGGCAGGGTTCCGCCGGCAAACGCGTCGAAAAAAGGACCCATGACTGCATCGTGTGGCTGAGATTCGATTCGACGTTTCGTTACATTATATGCAGAGATCTTGCCGGCGAATAGATACTTTTTGAAGGACATATCTCACATGTTTTGTGCACAGTTCTCTATACATATGTTGTCCCTTGGGGGAAATCAAATTGTTGTAAACACTAAATTCAGAAAGTTTCTTTCTGTAAAAAGTGACCTGGGTTGATGTAAACAAGAGGGAATAAAGGGATTTAATAAATGAATGAAGTCATTGTTATGAGCTACCTCCTCATGTCTGCTTTTATTTTGTATTTTGATGGCATGAAATTTTTGGGTTCGAGCCCGGTTTATATTATGCATACGGTTCGGTATCTTAAATTCTATACATCCCACACATATTCTATACATCCCACACACAGATTTGTAAGCGGGGCTCAGACTCAAAAATTTTACCAGCTTTAGTGTCTGCAATATCTAATGATTGTTAAAAACAAATAAAAATCGCAAACTGTGTATCATTTTTATCCGCCCGTGATTTACAAAGAAGTTCGGTATTGAGATCTTTGAAAATAAAAACGAAAACAAAACAATAGACCGGGAGAGGGAAATATAGTACAATGTCATTTGGGTTTGCTTTTAGCAATCGTAGATATCGTTTTGGTCGATGAGACATGCAAAGGTGTATATGCGAAACTTGAATTTTAGCGAGACACTTAAGAAAAGAAGGATTTTAGATTGAGTAAAACAAAACAGAATATATGAAGGTTAAATTTAGTGCAAGAATGACAGATGACTTCAGTGTTAAATTGGGTGATCAATATATTTTCTACAGCTTTAAATATCTGGAATCAATAGTTCAAAAAAAATGGAGGTGAAATATTATCGATTTTATTCCTTTACTATATATATAATATTTCAATTATTATATGTTGACGTCTCCATGTTCAATCATGTCTGTGGTTGTGAAAGGACCATGGTGCCTATGGCTATTACCCATATCTGCCATACTTTATCTCAAATCTTCACTTCATATATGTAGTTTATTTTATTATATGCATACACACAGAAGAGTGATAGTGCACGGGCCCTCCTGTGCATACACGGGAGAGAAAATGCCGATGAGAAAGGCGAGGAAGTTTACCTCCGACAAACAGGGGCGGATCCAAGGGGGGGCCCATGGGGGCCCGGGCCCCCCCAAAATTTTTAAAATATCCTATATATTTTATCTTTATTATATTATATTTTTATTATATCTTATTAAAGTAGTGCATCAATTCAATTCCCATCTCTGCAATGTCTCCTCTCCCGCTGCACGCCTCAGACGCCTGCACGCTGCCCAGTGCCCTCATCTCTGCTCTCCCGCCTCAAGCTACCTTAATCTCTGCCAAAATCATGTCTGCCACGCCTTCTTTCTCCTCCCCCGCCTGCCACCCTCACCTCCCGCTGTCGCGTTTTGCATCGACTGCCACCCCCGTATAACCCTACCTCCTCAGCTCCTCTACACAGCCCCGACCCCTGCCTAAACTCCTCTCCACATCGCGACAGAGCTCCTCCTTCAGTCCTCCTTGCTCACGAACAAAGGTTTTGTGATCTGAGAACTACATTGATTGATTTTTTTAGACTTCAACGATGATGCTAGCATGTTTTTTTGTTATGAAATCAGTTGGTATTGTTAAATCGATTGGTATGCACTTATATATTTATCGATTTTTTCTTACCACCGATAGTTATAGTCTTTTTGTTGCATGAGTACTTGATTCAATATAACACACATTGATCCTAGTTTTGATCAAAATCTTTGAAGTTCTGGTATATTGATTGATGATTGTTGTTATAAAATTTTGGGTCTGATTAAGAGCTAGTTCTTCCTCAATTTGGTATTACAATTGTTTGTTCTATGTGCTTTACTGTTGTAAGTTTCAAATTTTTCATATAAAGTTTGTGTGTGTAGGGTTTTTATAGCTTTTTCATTTGTTCAGAATGTATCTTGTTTGCATTTTTGTGCACCTAAAGTACTAGTGGTCTTATTAGACAAAGACTGTAGAATAAAATGCTCTCTAGATCTACTCTCTCCCACTTCATCACTGCGAAGGCAGACGAAAATCCCAACTCGGGTAAAAACACTCTCCCTATTCTGCATTTGTGTTCCTGCTAGCAGGTTTCTTGCAAACTAGATTTTTCTTTTTTTGACCCAAATCTTGCTTTTTGTATACCAGATTTTTTGCATACCAGTTTTATGAATTTAGATAGGTCATTTGGAACCTAATAAAGTAGATTATAAATTTTCTATCAAATTGATACACCAAATTTACAGGACCAATGCAATTCATATTTCCGCAACATCATACCTGACTCATTTTTATACAACTAATATACTAATGAAATGTCCCTACCGTTCCCAAACATTTATTCAAAAAATAGAAATTAACTACACATTAAAAGAAGAATCCTCCTTGTGATGACCTAGCTTCTTTACAATACATCATAAATCTTGTCTACTTTGTTAAGGCCCTGTTAACCTTTTGGAAGTTAACCCTGATATAATTAGCAGTATATTAGTTGTGTCATAAGTGAATGTTATAATGCATGTTTGATGTTTCACAAGTTGTTTTTATTATACAGCTAATCATGAAAAATTTGAAAACTATTGATTCATTTTTCAACAAAAAATCAACAAATGAAGCTGACACATCTTTGTCAATAGAACAAGTTAAGGTTCAATCTCAGGATATATGTAATGTTGATTCTTCCTTAGGTGAAAGTGGTTCAATCATTTTCGAGCGTGATCCTGGATTACGACGACAAATTTGGGAGTATCCTGTAAATCAACAGGATGAAATGCGACGAGCTTATATTAAACTTGGGCCCTATCAACACAAACTTCAAGAGTATCCATCCTCAGGTGAACATAAGCGAAGATTTCAATATTCGTGGTTCGAGAAGTTTCCATGGTTAGAGTATTCTCCTGCGAAAGATGCTGCATATTATGCACCTTGCTATATTTTCAATAAACAACATTGTGGTCGATATGGAACAAACTCATTCACGACGGAAGGATTTCAGAACTGGAAGAAAGTCAATGGAATTCTAGATTCAGTGAAAATTCTATGGAACTCCTTCGTCTAAGTGTGACTTTAGATCCAAGTGATGAATACAAATCTTTCAAGATTGATGATATATGTGCCCTTGAAAAGAATTTCTATCCTCAAGATTTCAGTGAACAAGAAATTTATGTGTTAAATACTCAATTGTCGCATTATCAACTCGATGTTCCTTCTCATAAGGACTTTAAAAATTTATCTACAATTTCCAAGTTGTATGGGAAATTGGTGGAAACGAAAAAATCGAAGACATACTATCTTATTGACAAATTGATTCGTCTCATTTTGACTCTTCCGGTCTCAACAGCAACCACAAAAAGGTCATTCTCTGCATACTTTATCTCAAGATGAAAGATGAATTTCTTGCAAATTGCATGACTTTATATATTGAGCAAGAAATAGCGGAGAAAATTGACAAATATTGTATCATAGATGAATTTTATGAAGTGAAAAATCGACGTGCACAATTGAAGTGACATGTATATGATTGTTTGTATCTTTTTTGGCTTATTGAAAATATATGTTATATTTTGTCAAAAAACTGCATATATATTTTTTACATTAAAAATTTTATTTTAAAATTTATTTGGCTTCGCTTGGTGACTGGGCCCCCCTAGCTAAAATTCCTGGATCCGCCCCTGCCGACAAAGGAGCTTAACAGAAGGATAGGAAGAAATGACGGTGATTTTCCGTTGGATTAGAACCGCCTGAGGCAGATGCCATCGAAGAATCGAACCGCCTGGGAGGAAGTCGGCACGGGGAGATCGTAGGATGGGTAGGAGCAAATGCGAGTTCAAGGAGGAAAGGGTTTTTAGAAATAGTTTATTATTACTTCTCCGATTTCATCTCTACGGCCGCCGCCGCCTGCCCACCGGCCGGTTCGTCAGACTCCGGTGAACCCTCCGGTGAACCCTCCGGTGGGCCCCAGTCAGGCCGTCGGAAGCTCCAACACCGGCGGTGGAGCAAACCGTGGGTCGCGCTGTTTGGTTTCAAAATATTTAGTCCCACATCGTGGACTATCTTGATCAAATTGAGTACATATTAACTCGCGCCACAAATGCATTTGAAATTTAATATATATTTGGCAGCTATTGGGACATGCGATTTTTAATCATTTAGGTTGAATTTCGGAATTTCCTGAAATTTTCGGCTGGCTGGCAGTGAGCGTACGGCCCTGATATATGTGGGTTATTATTATTATTATTATTTTTATAATGATACACATTACACAATTAGTCCCACATCTTGGATACATCTTTCCTCACAGGTATAAATAATATCAGGCGGGATTCTGAACTTCATGATATATCAGGTCAATGTATGGTTATATATTATACTGTTTAAGCATGTAAGAATTATGCGTGAAATTGAATTTCCTTCGTATTGATTTTTTTAGTCATCAAAATCATTTTAAGTTGTTATATGTGTATATTTTGATATGAAAATACATATAAAAAAAATAATTTTATAAGTGCATTTTACTAATTTTACAACTGCATTTTACACTGAAAATACAGTTGTAAAATTATTGTTCCATTTATATGTGTTATACGTATAGAATTATTGTTCCCTTTATACTGATGGTCGCATGTTTTTTTATTATTTTAAAATATTTTTTAACAATTACTATTTTAAAATTCAGAAATAAAAAAAATTAGTTCAGTTAAAAAACAAAACAAAATAAATACAACAACTAAAACTAATCAAAATAATCACCAACGGGCGAAGCCCGCCGGGTAGGGGTGCAAGTTGAGTTGAGCCGGCTCGAAAGCTCGATGAGCCGGCTCGAAAAAAGCTCGACTCGAGCTCGAGCATGTCGAGCTCGAGCTCGAGCTCGTCGAGCTCGAGCCTGATTTCGAGCCGAGCTCGAGCCTAATTAAACCTGTTCACGAGCTCGCGAGCCGGCTCAGTATTAAATATTTTAATATATTATATTATTAACATAATATTAAAAAAAAAAATAGTTCATGTTAAATTCGAGCTGAGCTCGAGCTCGAAGCTGAAGCTCGTCGAGCTGAGCTCGAAGCTCGAAGCTCGAGCTCGAACCGTGCTCGTCGAGCTCGAAGCCTTTTAAAAAGGCTCGTCGAGCTCGAGCTCGAAGCTCGAAAAAAGAAGCTCGAGCTCGAAGCTCAAGAAGCTCGAGCTCGAGCTCAGCCGGCTTTTTTTGATGAGCTCGACTCGAGCTCGACTCGTTTGCAGGCCTACCGCCGGGGGCGGTCGAAACCCACCATCGACGGCAAAGGCCGCCTCCACGTGTCGGGTACTGTCGCGTGGGGCACGAGAGCCCCCCATGCAATATCACTTGCATGTCTATCTATATAATTAATTATCAGGACCTACCCTGAGAGTTTGCATAATTACATGTTGCACCCCTTTATCTTTCGAAATTACATTTACCTTTTTCCAAGTTTCCCCAGTTTACAAAAATGCCCCTTTGAAAATATGGATGAAAAATTATAAAATCCAAATTATTTTATGATATTTCTATTTTATTTTTTTATAAGTGATTCAATTGATTCTAAATTAATTACAAAGACTAAAATATAATGCACTACTTTCAATATGAAATTATTACAAAGAATAAAAATGTAATACTATAAAATAACTGACATATTATTTCACTTTCAATCTATGTTTCCATCGAAAAAAAAAATTACCCTTCTTTCAATATAGAGTCATTACAAAGAGTAAAATTGAATATTATCACATGACAATGATAATGATAGCCATCAAAAGGAAAGCCAAGTTTTGAACAGAAAAAGTGGATGTAATTCTTTAGATGAGGTCGTGCGTTCATGAACGAGGGTTTGTGCGTTCATGAATGAGGGTTCGTGCGTACATGAATGAGGGTTCGTGCGTACATGAACGAGGGTTCATAACCACTGCATTAGGCACCACCAAACTATGCCAAACGAGATGTAAAATTGACATATAAGATAAAAGGGTAATATGGGAAGCCTCAATGTTAGTTCATATTTAAATTATGTCAATGGGATTATTTACAAAAAATAAATTAAAGATGAGGAAATTGTTTTTATAAAGAAACCCAGAATTCTATGGATACAGATCCTAAAGATTAACTAAATATGACCTACTAAACATAAAATAAGAAATTAAAAATCCAATCTTTAGAGGCGGTTCAAATATCAGAAATAAATATCATAAAGCTGCATTTTTTTTATCGTTAAAGATTGTTCTTTCTGTAAATTTTATGTTTACAGTAGAGTAGCATTCGTTGATGAGCATTATCAACCCAAACTATACAGAAATTATATTGATTGGAATATAACCTCAAAAAACCTAAAATCATCGAGAGCCCATACCGAAGAAATCACACCGAGTTCTGCAGATCAAATGAATTTCAAGTTCAAACTGATTGTCTGAAATTGCGACGATCATTTCTCTCTCTTGGAGGTTTTTCTTCTTGCATTCCCTTTTTCTCTCTTGGCTGCCTTTCTTCTTGCATGTCTTTTCTCTCTCTTGGAGGCCTTTCTTCTTGTACTTCCTTTCTCTCTCTAGATTGCCTTTCTTCTTGCACCCCCTTTCTCTCTTTTGATTGTCTTCCCTCTTGTATCTCCTTTTTCTCCCTTGACAGTTTTTCATCTTGTGCCTCCTTCCTCTCTTTTGGTTGCTTTTCATCCTGCATCCCCTTTCTCTCTTTTGTTTGCCTTTCTTCTTGCATCTCTTTTCTCTCCCTGGAAGCCTTTTCTTCTTGCATCTCTTTTCTCTCTCTAGAAGGTTTTTCTTCTTGTATCCCTTTTATTTCTTTTGATTGTTTTTCTTCTTGCATCCCCTTCCTCTCTTTTGATTGCCTGTCATCTTGTATCCCCTTCCTCTCCCGGGGAGGTTTTTCTTCTTGCGTCTCTTTTCTCTCTCTTGAAGGTTTTTCTTCTTGCACCTCTTTTCTCTCTCCTAAAGCTCTTTCTTCTTGAATCTCTTCCAATTCTTCATCATCTCCATGTTTACCGGCTTGGTCCTTCCAATAAGTAACCAACTTTTTCAATCGAGCGATCTCCTTCGAGGAGATGTTCTTACTTGGATCATTTACAATGCACCTAACTCTTGATGCATAACTGCAACATTTAACCAAATCAGTTCAACATTAATAATTCAAGTTTAAGATTAAAGTTTTGGGATAAAAGCAAAATGGGCTCAGCACAATGAACAATCAAAATAACGCATGCTTAAATCAAAGTTATCTTTGATGAGACCAACAACCCCAGAATAGAATGTAGAATTTTCAAACCTTAGCAACAATATCATCACCATTTGTATTTTCCAACAGTAAAACTCAAGGTGTAATAACAATAAAAAAGAGTAAAATATAGTTGGGTGATGCAGGAAACTTACACGAGGGAATTGTATGTTTCATCCAAATTTGACTCAGCTGGAGATGCGTTGACAAACATGAGTGTCTTTGCATTACCTCCGAGAGAATCACTCATAAGCATTGTCAACTTATGATTCCTATAAGGTATGTGTTGACCTTCAGAACACAAAGCACTTATCACATCCCCGAGAGCAGAAAGAGATTTATTAATGCTTTGAGCTTCTTTCAACTGATTTTCTGAAGAACATGATTTCTTCACCCTTTCGGAACCAGCAAGATCTACAAAACTAAGCTGCAAATTTGCAACAAAGGTCAATAGAGTCAGTGTGAGACATAAACCTGAAAGATGAGCTAACAAAAAATATAGAATTATACATCCAACATCAGCCCATTACTTATTTAGTGAATTAAAATGGTATTCTATGTTGCGCGCGCACACACACAGATAGGGTTAATTACCGGTACCTCCCCTGCAAGTTTGCGTAATTACAGGTACCTCCCCTATATGTTTTAATATTACAAAGACCTCCACTCCAAGATTGCCCTGTTACAATCTCTCGCTTCCATCCAAAATTTTACTCTAAATCAGTACTAGTGGTCTCATTTCCGTCATTTCATATTTTTCAATCCCACTTTGCCCTATTTCAGCGAGATGTGCACTTTGCAACAACAACGCAGAACGTCTTCTTCAATCGGAGGTTTGCTCGATCTACTTTGATCCTCTTCGTCCTCTTTGAATATGGCTCCCCTACACTTTCATGTTATTACAAAGGGTAAAATAAGAATATAATATACTTTATTTGTTGAATAAAGTACTTTCCATCCATTTTTTAACGGAATATTGTAAACTTGTGAAACTTGAAGAGGAGGTCTCTGTAATATTAAAACATAGAGGGGAAGTACATGTAATTATGCAAACTCGCAGGGGAGGTCTCAATAATTTATCTTATCTTTACCATATATAAAGATATATGAATGACATAAAATAAAAATCCATTGAAACAATATCAGCCATCAGGTTTTTTCTTAAATACCCATCAACCATTGATGTTTTAATGATTACACAATTAAAATTGTGTAGATATCCTAAAGCTACTGTCATTGAAGGTTAGGCTAGGAGAGAGAGAAAGAGGGAGAGATAGATCGGCTGAGAGGGGAGGCGGAAGAATTTTTATTATATATATTATATAATATATATTAATATACGAGATTGAATTGAAGAGAGATGGAAAGGGAGAGAGAGGGGGCAGAGAGAGATGGCCAGAGAGAGAAAATAATCTTTTTAAGTGAATACATATATTTTTTTGCAAAATAAAAATTTTAATAATGATTTATATTTTTTTGCGGTCATTTTGAATATTCATATGTATACGTCGCGGACGCTGCCCGCAAACGCATTGAGCACGGGCGAAGCCCGCCTGAATGCGACCGAGGCCGCCCGAGAGCATCGATCCAGGCGGGCGAAGCCAGCCGTCGCTGACCGGGTACTGTCGCGCTTGCCTGTATGGGCGGAGCCCCGTGTCTGGCACTCGTGTGTGTGTGTATATATATATATATAGGGGAGGGATCAGGTGCGAATACTCTCCCCCTACGAACTTGCGAAATGAAATCCAGCCCGTTGAAATTCAATCCAGCGGATGAAATCCGCGGGTGATTCAAGGCGGCGACTTCCAGGGAGGCCGCTGGCCGGCGAGTCCGCAGCCGCCGACCGCCTCCCTGGAAGTCGCGGCTGCCGCGCCATTAAATTTTCTTCACAGCAGCACTTCAATGGCGCGGCGGCTGGCGGCGAAACCACAGAAACTGTGGGCCGGCTGTGGTTGCCCACTCGTCGGTGACCACACTCGTGGTCGCTGCTGGCCATTCCGTGCGCCGCCGGCCGTCGGCAAGCACAAAAACACTAGCAAATTCACAGCGGGGCAACCGGCGGCTGAGGGCTCGCCAGCCACCGGCCGCCCCACTGTGAACCACAAAGATAGAGGAGAAGATAAGATCACAGGATTTGATAGAACGGCGGAGGTTGCTTATTCGCATAGCAAATTCATTCGCATATGAACGCCGTCTTTATATATATATATATATATAACAATCCCCAGGAGGGGTCATCTGGTTTTTTTGTAGATATATGTTAACAATGTAAACCAAGAACGTAGGTATTGGTAATTTTGAAAGACAGAAGGGAGGTGTCATGTAATTATGTGAAGTCAGAGGATTTTTTTCGTAATTATTCTTTTTAGTATGTAAATTATATCATAATGATACAATGATAGGAGGAAGTTGCGTCGTATCAAGAACTAAGAACACAGACAAGAACTTGCATTGCACGACTATAGACTACTCACACTTAGGGCTCCTTATACAGGCGGAGACCCCGCTACAAGACAAACATATTGTTAGACTCATTAGTCTCATATCGTGTATTCTGATTGTACGTTGTTATCTACTTAATATATATATCCCCTGGACCTCTAGTGGAGGTACCAAATCATTCCAACAGTGAGTAACATGGTATCAGAGTCGGTGTAGGGCATCCTCGCTCGGTCTCGCGTCTCGCCGAACTCGCCGTTTCCACTTAGTCCCGCTCGGTCCCGTGTCGTACGGCTTCCGCTCCGACCCGCCTGCCGTCGACATCTCTGGTGCGCGCCCCTGGGCGCATCTCACATTCGGGACGGGGGCGTGCATCCGTCATGATGCCTCCTGCCGTCATCTTCTAATGCTGCCTGCCTGCTGTCAAAGAGGCTTCCTACCACCGGCTTCTCTTACGGGTTCATCTTCTTTGTTGTCGACCTAGCTTTTGTGGATTCGTTCATGCTTCTCTGTCGCTCGGGTTCCTCTATGTCGTTGATCTCTGCCGACGACCAACACCCCTTCTGTACAACCCCGTAGCTGGGCGAGTGGGACCCTCCCCAAATGTCAGCCTAGGGGCGAGTTTTGGGCGACGAGTTGGTGCGACCCCGTTCGAGGACGTGCGGGTCCTCGTGCGTGCGCGCGGAGGTCTTACGCGCATAGCTTTATGATTTATATACATACATATATATATTAAACATTATATTATAATAGAGATAATATATTATATATATATGAGTATAATGTGGGGGATAAAAGGGGCAGAGGGAGATCGGGGGGGGGGGGGGGGGAAAGAGGGGGAGCCCTAGCCCGATCGGCCTGGAACCCAGCCGCCGCCCCCACCGTTTCTGCCCTTCCCCGTCGCCGGCCAAACAACGCCGCCGCCGCCCCCTCTATCTCTCTCCGGCTACCGCCCAAGCTAGGGCACGGCGGGTTCTACCTCTCTCTTTCGTTTTCTCCACCAAGCTGTCCACCTACACCTCCGCCTTCTCCCTCAAGGCCGTCCACCCCCAGATCTGGCCGAGATCCAGCCTCCTCCTCCATGTTTTCCTGCGAGCACCTCCACTGAAGGCCGAAATCCTTCCCCTTTTTCCAGATCCAACTCCAAAGCCGAGCTTCTTCAGCAGTGGGCCAACCCGAGATCCTTAGCGGATCAAGTTCCAACCCCGCAGTCGAGTCCTCCGGCGAGATCCAGGGCCAATGCCTCTTCAACAATGTTTGACGAGGTCCGGATCTGCGAGATCCGACCGTGACCGGGAGCGACACGCAAACGCCGCTATTGGGTAGCATTCACGGACATCTGGTCGCCGCTCGGAGGAGGTACCCGAGCCCCGCATCCCTCTCTTTTTCCCGGCCGGGAGCAGCACACCTCGACCTTCCCCTCCACCGGCAACAAGCTCGGCCTGGAGCGAGGCTCGGCCTGGAGCGAGGCTCGGCCTGGAGCGAGGCTCGGCCTGGAGCGAGGCTCGGCCTGGAGCGAGGCTCGGCCTGGAGCGAGGCTCGGCCTGGAGCGAGGCTCAGCCTGAAGCAAGGCTCGGCCTGGAGTGGAGACCAACCACCGACGCGGCCGCACGCAGCAGAATCGACCCGGAGCTCCTCTCCCGCCCCCGCCGCCAAGCACGCGACAAGGGTAACGATGTTTCAACTTGGGCATGTGAAGCCTTCAATTTCCATATTCGCACGGAAGCCCCTCTCCACCAACGGGTGGGGGGAAGGGAGCTCCCCGACGGGTTGACGTGTACGTCCCCGCAGTTAATTGCATTAGTGCCCGGAAGCGTGAGCACGGGTTTAGGCATGCTGTGTGAAGCCCATCCGGACGTGTGAGCCGGATTGGTGATGTTCTGGGGTTCCCGGAGAAGACTCCGAGGAAGTTGTTTATTTAGCCGCTTGCAGGGAATGCGCGCCACAAGCCCCATAAAAGGGGGTGTGCGCAATATGTTTGGCCCGCTTATATTAGCCGACCGATGACTAGTTGGCCGCCGCTCGTCGAGACGTTGGCGTACAGGTGTTGCAGTACCAGGCGGGGAGTAGCGGGCTTAAGCCCAAACTTGTGCTGGCCCTCGAAGGCCTTTTTGTTTATATTTCCGGCCTGCGTGCCGAGTATGGAATTTATATTCCTGTAATATTTTTTTCATATCTGTGATGCTCTGTGAATAAGTGGTTTACTCCTGTCTTGGGCGAGCGGCGTGTTCGTGAACCGCTCCCCCCGTGTGGGCCCCGAGGAATAGATGCCGGGAAGCCCCTGATGGCCCGTTGCCATCCTTTCAGAGTAGCGGAGTTCCGCTATAGCGGCCCAATTGGGGGCTGCGTAGAGTAGGGCTGCTTGGCGGTTTTGTGCTAATAGTAAGGCGGGCGGGGAACATTTTACTTAGACCCGAGGTGGCACCTTTAGTTAAGGAGTGGATCTCGAGATCCTCCTTGGATGTTCCGGTCGGCCAAGAGAGCCCTCCGAAGGTGCCTTAGCTCAGCCCTTGGCTTGGGAGGGGAAGAGTTAGTTAGTCTTCCGGGTATGCGGCGGGTCCTCCACGCTGAGACCTTGGGTCTGTCCCTTGTGTTCCTAGTCTTGTGCCTAGATCGTTCGCTTGAGGGTAGTAGGTGCGCGGTCACCCCTTCCCCAAGGGTCGAACTCCACATGAGACCGATTTTCCGGTTTCAACACCTTCCTCTGTTGCTGATCTTTGTTATCGACCAACACCTCGTCTTTCTTTATCGCTGATCTAGGTCATGGGTTCCTCGATTACGAGCCCCACTCAGACGACCGTTCCCTCCGGGGATTCTACCAACATCTTTCCTCCTAATGTGAGGCTTGCTACTACTATTCTTACCTCCTTCAACTTCCAATTATGAAAAAAAGGGTTACTATGTCCCTATCGGGCATCCGATGTACGCACCACCTTACTCGTCTCCCAACTCATGTTGTGGGAAGTACAAAATATGAAGATTGGTATCGTGATGATTGCCACATCTTTGCTCTTCTCCTGAGCTCCTGGACCCATCCGTTCAGCAAATGTGCAAGAATTGTGACAACACTAATGAACTATGAGATACTTTGCATATGATGTTCTCTCAGGCGAACAATCTCTCTCATCTTTGTGAACTCTTCCTCAAGATGCCTGAGCTGAGACAAGGGGCTCGTCCTGTCACCGAGTACTTTGCGAACGAATGGTTCTTGCTGATCAAATCTTCGATCTGATCCCCTCTACTAGGGAAGAGCATCAGGCTCAACGTGAGCATCTTGTACTTCTTTGATTTCTGAATGGACTAGATCCAAACTTCTCAACAACAAAGATTGAAATGCTAGCGAGTCCTTCTGCCCTGCAAACCTCAAGTGTGTACCATCGTCTGACTAAATCTGGTTCAGCCTGTACTCCTTCTGCATCTGCCCTACATATTGTAGAGACCCAAATCCTGGGCTCTTCAAGAGATTCAAGGATCGGACAACAGTTTTGAATAAAAAGGATCACAGTACATCAGAATGCAAAGTACAAAGAACATACACCAAACTTTTTATTTCATTTGTTGCTTTATTCGTTACATGATCATTACAGACAAATTAACACATACTAGATATACTTTTTACAATAAATACACGTGGAACCAGTACAGCGAGCTCTATGCCAATCCCGAGCTTCGACTATTACCTTTGCCAGTTCAGCTGCCAAGATCCTGTGTGTCCTGCTTGGCGTTGGTCCTGCTGCCTATAAAAACATGTGTCCACTCTGGGTTAGTCATAAAAATTATGACTATGTGAGAATAATATTTCGTGAAACAGTTATACATGCAGAAAATGAGAGATAACAATATGTTTACATTCCAATAAATCAAAATGTTCAAAATATATAATAATACTAACCCTTAAGCCCTTTAATTTTAATTACATATTACATATAATAGAAAATTCTCTGTTTATGCATTTTTTGGCCACCACCCACTTAAGGGCTTCCCACTTGAGAACTTTCCGTAGGCTCACCCTTACTGGTGAATCCATCTGTAGATTCCTCTACATCATAGGATTCAAAACATTTGCATTTTCTCATGCCGAATTTTTATTATTCTCTTCTTGATATAAAAGAAAAAGTGTCTAAAACATCCCCTCAGATAGTTATTCCCCCGCCCACATTTCTTTTTGGCGATATTTATATCATTGCGTTACTCATATGCACAGACAATGTTTCTTTAAAAGAAACATAGGAAAAATACTGAAGTACTTGAATAAATATAATTCCCAGAAATAAATTACTCACCGTCTTTCCCTTATCCCTCTCGGTGTTCGGGTTGCAATTGTCCTGAGACGTCATTCCTCAGTATTTTTCAATTCGGTCTTGGTTGCGGAAACCACTGAAATAACACTTAATTTAAACTGGGTTGCGTCTCATTCTAATTGTTTATAGTTGCTAAATAAAACATCGGAAATCCGAAATTGAAACTCGTTAAAACACTTTGCCGGGCATCTATAAATAAGTCTCGAAATGGACTAAATCAGCCTCCAAATGGACCGGGCAAATATCAATGTCTTCATGCCGAGTCTGGCGATCCTCTCCCTGAACCGGACAAATATCAATGTCTTGTTGGTAGACTTATCTACTTGACCAACACTCGCCCTAACATTAGTTTTGCTATGAGTGTGGTCAGTCAGTTCATGCATGCTTCCAGGAATTCTCACCTAGATGCAACATTTCAGATCCTCCACTACTTGAAGGGTTCTCCTGGCTTAGGGCTCTTCTACCGTTCATCTCTGGCCCTTGATCTCACTTGTTACACAGATTCTGACTATGCTGGTTCCCTTACTGATCGACGTTCTACCTCGGGGATGTGCACTTTCTATGATGGCAATCTTATTTCCTGGAAGAGCAAGAAGCAGAATGTTGTCTCCCGCTCGTCTGTTGAGGCTGAGTAGAGGGCTATGGCCCACATCGCTACTGAGCTCCTTTGGTTGCGTACCCTCTTGACCGAGCTTGGCTCTCCTCCCTCTGGTTCTTCGACTATTGTGTGCGACAACCATTCCGCTCTCATGCTTGCCTCCGACTCAGTTCTGCACAAGTGGACTAAGCATATTGAGGTTGATATTCACTTTCTCAGGGAGCACATCCGTTCAGGGACACTTGAAGCATCTTATGTTCCCTCCGCTGAGCAGATTGTCGATGCATTCACCAAGGCGGTTGGACCTTCCAGACTTCTCTCTACATGTGGCAAGCTGAGCTTGCTTGACCTTTTCGCGCCAACTTGAGGGGGAGTATTGGCGTGTTATTTATTATTGGCGTATTATTCTATATGTGCCTATTGTATATATATAAACCTTATTCCCCTTCAAGGATGTATCAAGCATTATTTTTCCTCTCATCGATTTGGCTTCACGGGCGGGCGGTGGCAAGCTGAAATCCAGGAGAAAACGACGGCCTCACGGGAGCAGTGATGTCGGAGAAGACGAATGCCAGGCCTGGAAGCTTTTAGTCGGGTTGTAACGCTGGAGGCGCGGGCCTTCAAGAAAACTGCGGCCGGAGTAGGAGGATGATGAAGCTCTCCAGTCGGCAGTGGAACTGGACGATGAGGACTAGATGTATCCCGTCGAAGCCGTCTAAGGGAGTTGCAGGAGGAGTCTTTGGCAGCTGCAGGAGAAGTTGTCGGGGGCTTCAGGAGCGGGAAAAGTCGGAGTCATATTAAAGGACAAAACAATTAAATTAAATCATTATTTATAGCATATTATAAAAAAAAGACCATTAAAAAAGATCCATTATAAAAGACTCATTATAAAAGACTCATTATAAACTTGTTTGGGTCCACTCATGTTATGTATATATAGGAGGTATGTTCCTTTGAACTGGTAAGCTTCTTATTATTCCCACCCGACTAAAACAACACTTAATTAATATAATATTAAAACATGGCATTGAGAGAAACTCGCACGGTGAGGCCGATCGTCCAGCGTACGCGTGTGACATGTTTGCAATGCGAATACGTATCAACACTCTGACTTGCAAATTGATGTTGTCCTTAACGTCGAGCGAGGTCAACCATGTTGAGATTATATTAGCCAGCAGGACACGTGTGTGTGGGACCGCATGTTTGGGCTTTCCCCATCGCATTCCAGGTCTGGGTGTTGACCCCGGTGGGCCCCCTTGTGTGGCGGAATATCCCCGCGGTCCTGTGGTTGGGGTTAATCCCACATCGCCCGCAGACTTCTCCACTTTGTGTTCATGTACCCCGCCACCCTTCATCTCAACACCTGAGTTTTGAGATGAACTAATGGGTTGGCGGGTTCTAACTTGGTATCAGAGCAGGTTGTCCTGCTGCGGGGGTGTGTTGAGATTATATTAGCCAGCAGGACACGTGTGTGTGGGACCGCATGTTTGAGCTTTCGCCATCGCGTTCCAGGTCTGGGTGTTGACCCCGGTGGGCCCCCTTGTGTGGCGGAATATCCCCGCGGTCCTGTGGTTGGGGTTAATCCCACATCGCCCGCATACTTCTCCACTTTGTGTTCATGTACCGCGCAGGAAGGAAAAATGTGGGCCCACTGATGTGGAATGGAGACGCGGGCCGACAGTGGAGGACGAGTTTTGAGCCTGTTTGGGCCAATTGGCTACTTACCATATATGGCGTGCCCGGATCGATGATCTGACTCCACGGATGCGTCTAGCCTGTCGTTCCGACACGATTTCATATATTACATTTGTTATTTTTGCATTTATTTTGATGTAATCGAGTTACCTCATCTCTGGCCAATCATAGTCGCCGATGATGGGATGCACTAGTTCTCTCTTTATTATAAATAGGCGTGTATGGGGGCTGCTAGAGGCTATTGTAGATTTTGGACTGAAGAATCTCGGAATCCGGCTATCCCTCCACGGTGCCAACTTCGTGGAACCGTAGGTGACGACTCCTAGGTGGTTATCTCCCTCCCCAAGGTAATACCTAACCCTAGCATACTTTCCCCACCTCTAACCTCCCTACCGCCCCTCCATACCTCTCCAAATGGCAGCCGTTCCCCCTCCCTATTGCTGTCCAACAATAACCACCCCACTTACAGGTTGTTGTCCAGCCACAGCCGCCACCTTCTAGCCGCTTCCCTTGCTGCCGCCACCCCTTCCAGCCGCTCCTTTGCTACCGCCGCCCCTACTAGACACCCCTTTTTGTTGCCGCCCCGTCCAACTGCTCCTTTGCTACCGCCGCCCTACTAGCCGCCTCCTTGTTGTTGCCCCCCGTCCAGCCTCATAGAGCCAGCCTCCACCCCCTTTTCAGCCACTGAACATTGACATCGCCCCCCATCCTGTGAAACCACCTCCAAACAACCCTCCTCTACTAGATCTGTCCAGATCTGGGAATTACAGCCCAGATCCAGCCACCACCAATCCAGAACCGCTTCCAAAACCACCATATCCACTCTCTCGCAGCCCAGACTCGTTACCCTAGTGCTGGATCTACCCTCCCGCAGCCCAGATCTGCTCTCCACAGTTAAATCCAGTCCAACCAGCCTGGTTTTCCCCTCCGGATCGTCTCCACCGCGTCGTGCTTTATCAGATCTCTACACCTCGGGCAGCTGATAACTTCTCAAAAAGAAGTTATTTAGGCCATCTTTAAGACTTAATATTTATCATAAATGAAGAAAACATGTTTAAATGAAATAGAAATGAAATTAAATTCATATTTATTTGATTTGTGGCTAATCTGATTTTTTTCTAATGTGTTATTGCGAAAAATGTCAAAGATATCTGTTTGGAGAAAGAAATTTGCCGAAATATTTTAACCAGGAAAATATGTTGCAACGCCAGAAAAATAGGTTGCAACGCAGTCTGGACGAATTTCAGATTTTGAATTTCAAAATTGGCGCCGGTTTCAAATATGTAAGAGTGCTTCTTTCCAAAGGGGTGCATACGTTTTAAGAGGGAAAAATCTCTACAAAACAGATGATTCTTGGAGGAGAGAAATTGGAATTAAGAGAATTCTTCATCTAGGGTTTTCAAAAATCTTCTATTGAAGGGGGCAGCTAGAACAAGGAAGACGATGAATCTCCGGACTGATCGAGCGAGCGACTTCGGAAGGAGAATCCTGTAACGTTTAATTGTCAATTTCATCATGTATTGTAAAATCTCTCCCAACAATTTGTGATTTTCCTCCGTCGTTATGAATTAATTCTATTTAATCTTGTATTGTGATAGTGCTATGGTTTGTGTGACGATGATATTGTAATTTTTTCTTTATGATTGTTTGATGAATGACTTTATTGAAGTTGAATCTATATTTTGAAACTTTTGACCAAAGTTTCGCTTTTTTTATTGCGCTCCATAAATCGAGAGAGTAGTTACGCAAGTGCGTCATAATTTTGGTATAATATTTGAAGTGAGAAAGAGATTTTCTTTTGATGTTAGCAACATTGATTTTCAATTTTTATGTGGTACTTGTTTTAACTAAGGGGAAATAGAGACTGAGAATTTTTGATATCGAGAGGTACAGATCTTCTACCCTAAAATCGTTGCAAGACGCTTCACCTCACATATTCATGAAGTCACCTTTTTAATTTCATCTCACTAGGCATAAGAAATCACGGTACAAGATTATCTCTCATAACTGATAACAAAATATTTTCTCTATGATTCGTAGATTATTTTAATTATTATTTCATTTACAGTTTTTAATATTTTAAAATCATAATTTCGATTACTTGAATTTAGAGAAAAGACACGACTAGTACTTACAAGTACTGAATTCTTCACCTCTCCATGAGAACGATTTTTACTCACTTATTATTACTTGACCTGACACGTGCACTTGTATTAAATATGTATATCTATTTCGGGCGTATCAGCACCCCCCATAATTTGTGAGTATTTATTTGTTGTATGACACTTAAATTCTCAATATTAATATATGAGATTATGATTTCATGTTTGTATGTATTTCTGGAACAATAATTGTCTGTTAAGATTATTATTGTGATTTACATGATTTATTCATCGCGCGCTCTTGCTTTGGCCCTCCACGCGTAAGAAAACTTAAGCTTACTTTGCCTTGTTGAAATATTTTGTTATTGTTAAAGTTATGTGTGTGTAATTAAATTATTTATTGCTGATTTTTTATTTATCTGTTGAACTTTGCATTGCATGTAAGGTTAGGGCATCTTTCATCCGACGCCTATAGATTCATCTTGCGTCAATTGGTATCAAAGGGAGGTTGCAATGATCCATGACAGTAGCTGACTACAAAGATCGTTTTGATGAGTTAGTTGTGAGGAATGATATCTGAGAGTTCCCAAATTCGGACAGGACTTCAATCTGACATACGTACGGAGTTGGCTTATCACAGCTCGGTGTCCCTCGAGCAGACATATCAGCTCACCCTTCATTATGAACAGTCCTTGAGATCCGCAAGAGCTGGTCGATTAGATTCATTCCTCGACCTTCGCAGTATGATTCCCTCCCATGTCGAGGTCACCACAAAGCCTACCATTGTCCCGCCAGACACGACAAAAATGATATTGTTACGGTCCCGCCTTGGTCCCGCCGTGGTCGCACATGTCGCGAACTAATTATCCTGTATACTTTATATCTACTTTATATTTTGGTAGGCCCAATCGATTCTCCATGTTTAAGCCCAAGGAGGGGACACTTTTATGAACTATATATATATTTGTGTGTGGCCAAGACAAGGGGTAAGCAAACAACAATTTTTCTTTATTTTTCTCTGATTCTCTCTAGTTTCTCTCTCTACTATTCTCCAATTCCCACGGAACAAGCCCTAGCCGCACCCCGCATCGACCTCGTCGCCTACAATCGCGACTCGCGCGATTTTCGCCTGCGCCGCTCCGCCGATCACACCGCAGGACCCCGCAGCCGCCATAGCTCGTCGGCCTCTCCTCTCCTCCTCTCTTGAGGACTTCCCTCCTCTTTCCTAGCGCACCCGCTCGCAATCCCGAGCACATAACAACTTGGTATCAGAGGAAACGCTCCTCTCTGCCTCCCACACACCAGATCTGCCCCACCGAAGCTCCGCCTCGACCAACTCCGGCCCGCACAACGCCGCTCCGGCCAACCCCGACCCGTACAGCTCCGCCCCGCCCAGCTCCGCCCCGCCCAGCTCCGCCCCAGCCCGTACAGTTCCGCCTAGCCCAACTCCGGCCCGCACAGCGCCGCCCCTACCTCCTCCGGCCCGCACGACCCCTCCGCGGAGTCCAACCCTCACCACCCGGCTTCGCACCGGTCGCTCACCGTCGGCCCCTCTTCCCCGCGCATCCTTTTCGGCTCCTCCCTCGAAAGGGGCCCCTTGCTCGCAGCCTCTACCAGACTACTTCCGCCACCGGAACCTCTTACCTCCATTTCCTCCGGCGCCGCTAACCCACCACCTCCGCCTCACGCAATGGTCGATCAACCCTCCCTCTTGCGGATTTTCGAGTCTCTCGCCAAGCTCCTCACGGACAACAACACCACACTCATTGTTGTTGTCACTACCCAACTAGCGGCTGACCGATGGGCCCAACCGCCCACGGGTTCCTCCAGTGAAGCGTCGATTCCGTCAACCCTGCCAGAGTTTTGTCCCCGCGGCATGACGGCAACGGGGTGCCACGATACTTGCGGCTGGATTTTCTAATATTCGACGGCCACGAAGACCCCTTAGCTTGGCACTCTCGTTCCGAGCAGTTCTCCGCCCATCAGCGCACCCCTTGGGACGAGTGGCTCAGCATTGCCGCCTTTCACCTGATGAGCCCAACACAACTTTGGTTTTCACAACTGCAATGGGAGAAACCACTCCTTTCTTGGGAAGATTTCAAGGTGAACTGCACCCTCCGCTTCAGGTCACCACTGCACAGCAATCTCTTTGGGGATCTCATTTCCATCCGGCAGACTGGTCCGATCGACGAGTACCTTGAACAGTTTCAAGTCCTCCTGGCCCGCACTACCACCGTTCTTCCGACCTAGCAGGTGTCCATCTTCACGGCTGGACTTCATGAGCGCCTTCGCATGGACGTAGAATTTCAGGCACCCGCAGATCTGACCACGACAATGAGTTTGGCTCGCATTTGCGAGAAGCGTCTGCTTTTGGACCGCCCTCATCTACATCACCAGGACACCGAGGGGTACAAGCGTCCTCCGCGGCCAATGTCATCGACCACAACCAGTCTCATCGCCCTAGACCGCGACGCCGACCACCCAACCACCATTCGACGACTGTCGCCACAAGAGATGAATGAACGTCGTGCCAAGGGCCTCTGTTACAACTGCGGCGAGCCATTTTTCCGTGGACATCGCTGCAAGCGCCTCTTCTGGTTGGAAGTCGATGACTCGGCTTCTGAACGGGATGCTGACACTGACACGGGAGATCCGACGCCCACCGTCACTACAGACCAAGCTTGAGTACAAGCTTGTCGTCGGGCAGGGTGGGGATGTTACGGTCCCACCTTAGTCCCGCCGTGGTCGCGCATGTCGCGAACTAATTATCCAGTCTACTTTATATCTAGTTTATATTTTGGTAGGCGTAATCGATCTTCCATGTCTAAGCCCAAGGAAGGGACACTTTTATGAACTATATATATATATATATATATATATATATATATATATATATATATATATATATATATATATATATATATATATATATCTGTGTGTGTGTGTGCGGCCAAGACAAGAGGTAAGCAAGCAACAATTTTATCTTTATTTTTCTCTATTTATCTCTCTAGTTTCTCTCTCTACTATTCTCCAATTCCCACGGAACAAGCCTAGCCGCTCCCCGCATCGACCTCGTCGCCTACAATCGCGACTCGCGCGATTTCCGCCTGCGCCGCTCCGCCGATCACACGGCAGGACCCCGCAGCCGTCATGCTCGCCGGCCTCTCCTCTCCTCCTCTCTTGAAGACTTCCCTCCTCTTTCCCGGCGCACCCGCTCGTAATCCCGAGCACAAAACAGATACCTGATACAGATTTCTCTCACCCTAGTGAGCTTCTTAGTCCGTTGAGTAGTATGTCACTTGTTTTTAACTCGTCTCTTGTGATCCCGACTAAGAGTGAGTCTGAGCGACCTATTGATTCAATAGTGATATATCCCTCATCTACATCCCTTCTTCTGCCATGCCCTGGGTTAGTTAGCACCCTTACCATGAACTCATTTACCGATACCGCGCCTATAGACCCATTCTTGAGAGTAGGTCTATGTTACTCTCCCTTTGTTATTGTCATGGGCCACATCACGACCACAGGCATAAAGTCTGGTGTCATTCTCATAGTGGCTATTTCACCCGTTCATGGGAACACTACCTCTTACGATGATACTCATCTGGAAGATCATGACCCTAATGACGAGTTCTATGACAAGTCCCCCTGTTAAGTCTCCTGATGAAACGCCACATAAAGGTGAGGATGTGATTCAGGTAAGCCACTCTTTATGAGTTTCGAGTTATTGGCGTCTCTTTCATTATCAAATTTGGTCTAGCCCGAGAATAGATCTTGAGTGGAGCATAACATATGTAGGGTCTTCCTTAAGTACACTTAAGCATACTCCTCATATTGCACTCTTGATGAGTTTTGGTACACGCCACCTGCTGACCCACCAGATGAGTTCTTTCTTGTCAGGGACACCACACTTTTGAGCCGCGTCTTCTAATGAATGTACATGATTTTCACTCAAGTGGTCGTCGCATTTGTAGTAACTTCATACATACCTCCTGGTGAGCCCCCTGATGTGTCACATTACCTGAGAGACATTTGACTCTTTATGAGTTTGTCTTTGAGTGTTGATAACTCACCCGGTCATTTGGACGCTCATCATACATTGAATGAGTTTTTCTACACTCCCCCGATGGAGCCTCCTGGTAGGCCAACTCATTTTATAGATTTTCAAGTCATCGTTTGAATGCCCCATAGAGAGCATGTTGTGTCTGTTGTGTTTCATTTGCATCATTAACATGAGTCTGTTGCATCATTTCTTCATCATCTACATGTGTCTGTTGATTCATATGTTCATCATTTGCATGTGTTACATGAGTCTGTTGATTCATATGTTCATCATTTGCATGTGTTACATGAGTCGAACAAAAAAAAACTAATCTTTTTATTAAATGCAAAAAACCACCTCCAAACAGCCCTCCTCTACTAGATCTATCCAGATCTAGGAATTCCAGCCCAGATCCTGCCACCTCCAGTCGCTATCTGATTCCAAAACCACTGGATCCACTCTCTGGCAGCCCGGACCCGCTCCCCTATTGCCAGATCTACCCTCCCGCAGCCCGGATCCGCTCTCCACAGTCAGATCCAGTCCAACCAACCATGTTTTCCCCCTTCGGATAGTCTCCAACGCGTCGTGCTTCACCGGATCTTAACACCTTGGGTAGCCCCCGTAGTTTGTGAGTATTTATTTGTTGTATGATACTTAAATTCTCAATATTAAATATATGAGTTATGATTTCATGTTTATTTGGATCTCTGAAATCGTAATTGTCTGATGAGATTATTATTGTGTTTTGCAGAGTTTATTGACTGCGCGCTCTTGCTTTGTCCCTCCACGCGGAAGAAAATTTAACTTTGCTTTGCCCTATTAAATTATTTTGTTATTGTTAAAGTTATGTGTGTGCGATTACATTATTTATTGCTAATTTTTTATTTATTTATTGGACTTTGCATTGCATGTAGCGTTAGAGCATCGTTCATCCGCCGCCTATAGATTCGTCTAGCGTCACCCACTGTGTGAAGAAAATGGAGGGAGCTCAAGAGTAGGAGTCACAAGAATGTCGGTAGGGGGAGTGGGCAGCTCAATGGGTGGGGCTCGAGGGAACAAAGTTGCATGAAGGAAAAAAATGCCGGTACAAAATCTTTGCTAAGGGTGTCAGGGTTGGAGAGGGTAGGGAGAGGCCAAGGAGAGGAAACAACCATGCTGAGTAAAGTTGCGGGAATAGAGGAACGCTGGGCTTGAAGAGGCGAAGGAAACGAAGAGGCGAGAAAGCTCAATGTGGTTAAGGTGGCGTTGCCCGTACGAAGACATGGAGGTGCAGCGCCAGTGGGGGAAGCATAAAAGGACACTGGCGCGGAGGCTGTGGCGAAAGCAGGAGATCAAGCGCTACGTGGAATCGGAGAGGCTCCACGAGGTGACGGACTACTCCTGGCCTGCCTTGCAACATTGGGGCTGGATCAGAAGGAGCACTCGTGAGATGGATGAAACTGAGTGGTGGAGCGGGCAGAAAAGGAGATTGATAAGGTGGGTTGGGGGTGATACACAAGAGAGTGTGAAGGACACGAACGAATTTTGGGGCGTTGGACGATGTTCGAGGGCGGGCTGCTCTACTACTAAAATGAAGGCGTAGGAATGGGAAATTGTCTAGCACCATGGCATGAGACCGTAGTGAAGGGGCATACCTCGGTCCCTGACGGTTGTAGTGGCAGAGGATCCCGTTCTGGAGGGTTGGGCACCAACAGAGAAATAGGATCCATCGAGGGTGGCGAGTTGATCTTGCTCTGGTGGCTGTGTTGGCACTATCAGTGTTGGAGGCAAGGCATCCAGTGGACGCCGCCGAGGAGGTTGGTGACACACCTGGACTGTCGAGGTTGGAATGAATAAGCTACACCATGGTGAGGGTGTCGACGAGCATAGCATCCCACCGATTGAAGAGCTCATGCAACGAAGCTGTGGTGTGTCATGTATTGGAGGGAGGGCTGGTACATCGTCAACGAATGAAAGAGCGGTGAGTGGGACAATTCGGCGACGGAGACCATAGCCGTAAAGGGTGGCTAGAACCAATTAATATGAGGAAGTGGCATCGTATCAAGAACTAAGAACACGAACAAGAACTTGCATCGCATGAGAATAACATATACAACTCGGGAGACAAATTCCTGCCTAGCACCCGGAGGTTGGGTCCTCCGAAGTATACTCCTTTCTCCAAAGAGAGCCCAAAAGACTATACTCCCAAGTCTCAAAGATGAAAAGACTACTCACACTTAGTGATCATATAAGTGGAGACCTCACTACAAGACAAACATACTAAAGGATAAAACAACACCAAATTAATACAAGATTAAAACACAGCGTTGAGAGACTCTTGTGAGGAGAGTCTAATCATTTGCGTGGACATGTTCCCAATGAATTCAATAAGATCAGTAGGTTAACACCCATGCCTGATATCTATAGGATCGAGGATGGTAAAAATCAGTTTGAAATGGATCTGACGGACTTTACAAAATGATTGTATAAGTCAAAATACTAATGAAGAAATAATGTAAAAAAGAAAACTTCGCTATATTTTAGTAAAGGAATACACACCTTTCCTCTTGCTAAAATTTGTGTTTGAAGGTTGGTGCTTTCAATTATGACAGATAATATCAAATGTGATCTTGAACTTTCATCATTCATTTGGGTTTCAGCTACATGTCGCCGCTCTGAACCTCTTTGAATGACAGCCATCAATTCTTCAAAGCTTGACACCTGCAGAATTGTGACATTTTCTATAGAAACCATTCCCTGCATGTCAAAGGGTAAACTTTTAAATATATTTCCAACATTTAGAGAACAGTTAAGATGTAAAAATCAGTAGAATCATGTTTTCCATATCGAAGGAGGACATAATGACAAACTTTTGAAAAATGAAAGGAAGCACATCTATCATGATAAAAATATGAAATCAATTTGTTTGTGGGAGAAGTGCGGCACTGCCAAGAATAAAGAGAACTCCTCATACACAACTTAGCTAAAAAGTGCAGAACCAATTAAAAATATGAAATCAATTTGTTTGTGAAGAAGTGTGGCACTGCCAAGAATAAAGAGAACTCCTCATATACAACTTAGCTAAAAAGTGCAGAACCAATTGATGACCTCAAAATTGAAATATCGTCCTTCACCATAATGAATTAATCAATTTATACAAAGAGTCCTATTTATAAATTATAGTGAAGCGTGCACAGACCTTGTAGTACCCTGCCAGTTACTCGTATTATCCCATGCTTAAGTAGTGAACTCCAAGAATATATTATTTTCAATCTAAAAAATAAATATTACATGACACCTCTATATATACATAAAGAGGAGTGAACCCAAAACCAATATTAGAGGTGTGGCACAAAAAAGAAGAAATAATATGGGTCTTTATCTATGTTGTTAAAGGCGTGTCTAAGGATCAAAGCTCACTAGGCATATAAGTTTGCGCCTTTTTTGCGCCTTCGGAGCATAACAGGTGAGTCTGAGTGTGATTTTTATTGTAATTTTTTTTCAAAATAAAGAAATAAATAATGTATGTACTCTATAATTTTTGCATGATTTAGTATTAGTGAAACATAATCAAGTGTTCAGACTTGGGTATGATTCAAGTGATCACGTTAATTCTATTTTTAAAGAGATATTAAATGATAGTAATGATTGATTCATGAGTAGAATAGATGAATAATCTGTTCAAGAAAATAAGTGATATTTGATGATGATTATTTAAAATGAATGTGGTTGCACCTTGCCTTTGTCAGGCGAGTGCCTATGCCTTGAGCCTTGCACCTAGGCTCCAAGACCCATTCACGCCTTGGTGCACCTTGCTCCTTTAATAACTAAGATATTTATAATGTGCTTTTACGGTGGACTTTTATCTAATTTTACTTTCCCCTCAAGATGAGAGTACATATCGATCATTCCAGCTTCAAAATTATTATTGGTGAAGGTATCACAACTTAGGCTCTTGGTAAAGATATCTGCCAGTTGTTCTTGGCATTTGATGAACGGTGTGCAGATGCTGCCTTTCTCTAGGTGATACTTGATGAAATGCATGTCAATTTTAACATATTTTTTTCCTGACATGTTAAACAAGAATATGGGCAATGTTGATATATGATTTATTGTCTCAATAGAGACGTATGAGTTTCTTATTATGTATCCCAAAATCTTATATTATAAACTGAAGTTATAGTCCCTCGCATATCCCTTGTGATCTTGCTCTATTATGCTTTTGCACTTGACCTTACTACCATATTTTGCTCCTTGCTTCTCCAGGTTACAAGATTCCCTCAACAACTTAACAATATCTGGTGGTGGATTTTTGTTCATCTTGGCTTCCAGTCCAATCAACATTTGTGTATATTTCAATATTTGCATGCTTGTTCTGGGAGAATGGGAATCTTTGTCCCGAAGGCTTCTTTATACCTTAGCACTCGTATAACAACTTCCTGATGTCTCAATCTGAGAGAATGTAAGTACATGTTTAGGATCCTGACTACATACGTGATATCAAGATGAACGTGTGTGAAGTAGATAAGCCTACCCACTAATCTCTGGTAACTGGCAGAGTTCACTTTCTCAACATCCTTATCTTCATCGATTTTACACATGCTTCAATGAGATATCCGCTGGTGCACAACCAAGCCCGTTTCTCTTCTAGAGGATCTGAGGAATAATTCCTCTAAGAAATAAAGATTCCATGATTTGACCTCGCAACTTCAATTCCTAAAAAGTATTTTGACTTTCCTAAATCATTGACTTTGAATTTTTTTCATAAGCGTTGTTTAAGCCAAAAGGTTTCTTCCAAATCATTTCTCGTGAAAATAATATCATCAACAAAGACAATGAGAATATCCACTTTACCTGCTTTCCTCTAACAAAGAGAGTGTGATCGGAGTGATCATGTTTGTATCCTAGTACAGTGTGTTATTAATTTTTTAAACTTTCCAAACTACGTTCTAGGGAATTGCTTCAAACCATACAGAGATTTTTTTAAGTTGACAAACATACTCTTCCGATCTTTTCTTTAAAAAACCCAGGGGAGACTTTATCCATTCCCAATCTTCAGGATCGCCATGTAAAAAATATATATTTTTTACGTCTAGTTATTGCAGGTCCTATCTCATGCATGCAACATATGATAAGACAATGCAGATGAAATTCATCTCAACAACCGACACAAATTTTTCATGATAATCAACTTCATGAGTTTGAGTATATCCCTGTGCGACTACTCGTGCTTTGTATCTCTCTATATCTCTTCTTGATTTGTTTGACTGAAAATACTCATTTTAATCCAACACTTTCTTCCCACCTAGGAGAGGAGATAGTTCCTAAGTCTGGTTCTTCTACAATGCTGACATATTTTCCACCATTTTGTTCCTCCATTCTGGTATATCAATCGTTTTCTACCAAGTTTTAGGAATATTAACAGAAGACAGAGAGAAGAGGAAGACTTTATGTGTCTGGATTAGATTGTAATATGAGATAATTGACTATAGGATATTTTACGGAGGGTGTCTTACTCTTATGATGTATGAGACGTCGATGAAAGTCTTTGCCAGGTCTTGGCTCAGAAGTTCGTATCTGATGTGACGGAATCATAGGGTTTTGTACAATCTCAACACCAATATTCCTTTGTTGATAATTTGATATAACCTGAGAAAGAGGAGGAATAAGCTTTCCAACAATACGAGTCAAGGTGATGATAAGAGTAGATACGGTTGTTGGAATTGTGGGAGCAATGAAATTCATTCGTATTGGAGAAGTATCCAACGAAAATAGATTTATGAGAACATTCATCCAATTTATCACAATTATGTTAATGAACATAAACAAAACACACGCATCCAAACACACGAGGGAGATGAGATGTGTGGACGACACATTTGGTGGACACGTAAGAGATAGATGAAGACAAACAACCTAGTATTGGACGAGAGACAGTTAATGAGGTAAGCCGCGTCGAGGAAAACTTCGCCCCAATAAGATTTAGGAAGATACATTGTAATAATAAGACACAATGTAACTACTAGGACTCCAGGAGGTGTTTGTTCTTGCATTCAACAACATTAATTTAAGTGGAGTTATGTACGCAAGTGATTTGATGGAGTATAACATGATCGACAAGATATGTATCAAAATACTATGGTCTTCGTGCTACAAGGACTCCTCATTGTTAGTTCGAAGGACATGAATACTATTGCAAAAATGAGTGACCACCATTTTGTGGAAGAGTGAAAGCAAGTAAGAATGTCATTCTCCCATTTTAATAAGTAAATTCAAGTAGAGCGAGAAAAACAGTCAATAAATGTCAAAAACCAATAGCGATCAGATAACGATATTACAGGAGGTCTCCAACCATTTGTATGAATGACATCTAAAGAAAGAATACTAGGAAGTGAAATATGAGTCGGATTATGTCTTGCATGTTTCAAAAGTTCACAAACATGGCCGACAAAATTATTCATAGAGCTAGAAAACATCTTAAGAAGGTAACTAGCGGAGGGGTGTATCCGTGTATGAGACGTTAATGCCAACACTGCATATTCACAGAAAAGGGAGTAGGGGCACTAAAGAGAGCATGGTGAGCTTGTTGGTCTAAGATGCATAGGCCTCTGAGTTCCTATTAATGACAATAAGCTGCTTCATTGTCATATCCTACAAAACCTAACCATCAGATAGGAATGTTAGGGAACAATATAAAGATGTGCTTAAGAGACTAAATGATAACAAATTTTGAGAAAATGGAGGAACATGTAAAATAGATGTGAGGGAAATGCCAAAGGAATATAAGACAGTCCATTTGCTAGCAACGAAAAAAAGAGGTATTGATGGTGATAACTTTATCATGACATGAGAGTGGGGCGTACGAGGTAAAAGTTGATGATGCCCCAGTCATATGATCATTCGCACCATAATCAATGATCCACTCATATTGGATTGCAGACGCAGATTGTGCGCTCAAAGTACCTTAGGTTGCAAAGACAACAATGGAAGAGTTACCCTAACAACGTACTAGAAGAAACAGTGCATCAAGCTCTTCATGGGAAAAATTGTCAAAAGGGGGATTATCAGTATTGGTTTTAAAAGCTTTAGTGGGATGAGTAGTACAAGGATTGTTAGGCTAGTGAGGATTACCGGAATGGGCAAGGTGAGGATATAAGAGAAAAAAGAACCCCGGATATGACCATGTTTTCTACAGTGATAGCACAACAGAATTGGTGGGCCTGAAGAAGAAAGGCCGCAACTAATGCCAGTAATCGCATAATGATCAGGCACCCTATGGGAATTAAGAGAATGTTAGCGATCCTCAACACCCAAATCCATGTTGAATGCTTTCTAAAAAAGGGAAGAGGCTGGCGGTTCAGGGCATGCGTGTGGACTGCGTCAAAGTCCATAGAGAGGCCATAAGGAATACATGGAGACAATAGTGGTCCTCCTTTGTTTTCAATGCACGGGCATCGACAATACATGCTGGCATTGTTTGCGTTCGAGAAGACGTTGAGTGAGATCTTAGACTTTAGTGAACTACCAATTTAAGAATAAGTCTCTCGAGCCTGAGTTCATATCTCAAAGGCAACGTCCATAAACTTGTAGCTACGATAGAATAAGAGAGACATTGAGTAGAGAAGCTATGAGATCACAAGAGATTTGTCAGTATCCCACTTCCTCCACGAGGGATAGGTATCGAGAGTAGGGGTGTGCAAAGTAACCGAAAAATCGAGAACCGATTCGGAACCGACCCGAATCGAGCGGATCAGTTCTTAAGGATCTGCGCTTGATTTTTGGACAAAAAATTTCAGAACCGATTATATGGTTCAATCCTCAAGTATTATGGTTGGGTACCCAAAAAACGACTATTAATTAATTAGTTGGGTTCCCCTTGCTTGCCATTCTCACTCACCGCTTGATTTACAACAACTCATCCCTACAAGCCTTTTTTACTAGTTTTCTTTCCTTATCCCATAGAGGTAATTTGTTACCCTCCAAATCAAGAGAGCAAACACTTAAAAATCCTCCATCATGGTAATAATAATCAAATTTAATATTTTTAATAATTATTTTTTCACTTTAATTTTATCAGCTCGCCTTGTAATTATTTTTACTCATTTATCTAGATTTTCTCTGTGATGCATTAATCATCTTTCTTAACATGGCTAGAATTGAGAACATAACTGGAATCAAACTGACCTTTCGGTTCGAATATGGTTCTATATCTTGAATATACGGATCAGTTTCGGTTCCGAAAAGTCGGAACCAAACCTATATAGATCGGTTCCTGGTTCTAAGTGGAATCAATCCGAACTGACCCAAGTTGCACCCCTAACTGGGAGGTTGAAAAATGTTCTCATCAATGACCAATACAGTTGATAACTGTGAATGTTGCCTTACTCATTTCAGTGCTCACCTTTTATGATGTGTCGCACAGAACCATAAAAGATAATTGGAATTGTCCAAAGGCACGGTGGCAATCCAGAAGGAGCCGGAGGAACCACGAGTCTACAAATAATCATTACCCAGAAGTTTGGTAATAAGAGAGGGGGGTCCGAGCACTAAAATCAGATGAGCTCGCCATTCAGATGCACCAAACTGCAAATCGGCGCTTGTGTAAGATAGGAGCAAGTGGCAAGGATTTGCGACAAACAAGAGCTTGTAGAAGGAGCTCGCAACAAGGAGCACTTTCCGACAAGGTTCCAAAAGACCTCGTGGCGTTTCTGTCGAGCATGAGCTCACGACAGCAAAGAATATAATGAAAGACAGAGCTCACGGTTTGAGTCATAGAGTTCATGGCGCCTTCTTCAGATGGTTTTCATCAGTGAGTTCACAACTAGGTTCATGTGGTTTGCGATGAGGTCGAGGTTGCAATGTGCATATAAACTAGGAATGGACTACTGAGACAAAAACATGGGAGAAAGGATGACTTGTGGCTCAGGGAGGAGTAAGGATGATTTTAAATCAAAAATTTTATGTGGAACTCAACTCAAAATCAAAATTATTTCGCATCGAGCTAGTTCCACTCGAAATGGCTCAATTTCAAGCCGGCTTGAAATGGAATTGAGTTGGCTCGAAATTAGATTGAGTTGACTCGAAATTGAGTAAATGAAGACTTTTTGAGACTTTAATCATTTAGTTTAGGTTCAGACATTAATGTTTTTAATTTTAAAATAGTAATATGTTAATAAGTACATAATATTTTAATCAATTCAAGTTGAATTGAAACAAATTTCAAGCAATTCAGGGTAGACTCAAAATTTGATTCGAGTCAAATTGAATTAATTCCAATTTAACGTGATATCCAAGCGATTTTAGAGTGGCTTACTAGTTTCAAATAATATGTTCATCCCTAGGGCAAAGCGACCATTATCAAAAACCCATAAATGCAGCAATGCACAGAAGAATTCAAAGGGCTATCATGGTCGAAAGTTGGGCCGAAGAAGTCGATCCTTTTAACAATGAGATTTGGAACTAGATCTAGTTGTTGAAATATGACAGACAAATGTTTTACTTGTGGTAGGGTCCATATTGCGAGGAAAAAAAATTGCGAGAAAATCACGTAGCTCTGATACCAAGTTGAGAACTCAATATTAAAGACATGTGATAAAAAAGAAGAAATATGATGAGCCATCATAATGGGCATTTACAGTGGGTTTTATTTAAATAAATTTTTTTCTCATGCAAAAATTTTCGTGGAACAAAATACACTGACCCTGTGTTTTCGATGTTCATGGAGCAGATTACTCCCTCTTTTTTCTTCGTAGTTTTTCGAGCATATTATCCCTCTTCCATCACATAATATAAGTAGGGGTTGTATTATTTAAGCAACCCTACTATATTTGGTATCAGAGGAAATCCATACAACAACATTCAAGCCTTTATCCCACTACAGTGGGGTTAGCTATATGAATCCTTTGTCACCATTGTGCCCTATCTTTTGTCATAATCTCACTAATGCCTAAGTACATCACGTCATTCCTTACAGTTTCATTCCAAGTTTTTATTGGCCTACCCCTCCCTCGTTAACATGCCTAGTGACTAGACTCTCACAACGCCTAACAGATGCCTCTAATGGTCTCCTTTGTACGTGTCCAAACCATCTTAGACGAGCTTCTCGCATTTTCTCTGTAGTTGGTGCTACTCTTGTCTTATCCCTGATACTTTCATTCCTAATTTTATCCAATCCCGTGTGTCCACATATCCACCAAAGCATTCTCATCTCCGCAACTCTCATTTTTTGCTCATGTACACAATTCATTGTACAACACTCAGAACCATAGAGCATCGCGGGTCTAATTGCGGTACGGTAAATCTTGCCCTTAAGTTTTAGTGGCACTTTACGATCACATAAGATCACTGACGCGCCTCTCCACTTCAACCAACCCGCTTGGATTCTATGTGTCACATCTTTATCAATACCTCCGTCTTTTTGAACTATTGCTCCAAGATATTTAAAACACTCACTACAGGAAATATCTTGATCACTCAACTTAATAACGAAGTCACTTGTCCTTCTTGTACTACTAAATTTAAGATCCATATACTCCGTCTTTGTCCGGCTCAACCTGAAACCCTTCTTTTCTAAAGTATCTCGCTAAGATTCAAGTTTTGTGTTTACACCCTCGCACGTCTTATCAACCAAAACGATATCATCCGCAAACAATAAACACCAAGGTATTGCTTGTTGGATATGTCTGGTGAGCTCATCTAAGATGAGGGTAAAGAGATAAGGGCTTAAAGCTAAACCTTGATGTAAGCCAACAGTGATAGAGAATTCTTGTGTTAATCCTCCAGATGTCCTCACCCTTGTCACTGAATTTGTATACATATCTTTGATTGTGTCAATATATGATATATTTACACCTTTTTTTCTAAGACTCTCCATAAGATCTCTCTTAGAACTTTATCATAAGCCTTCTCAAGATCAATAAACAACATATGCAAATCTTGCTTTCTTCTCAATGGTTGACAATGAGTCTCCTCAAGAGATGTATAGCTTCCATGGTCGACCTCGCTGGCATGAATCCAAATTGATTCACCAGAGCAAATCCATAAGTCCTATAATTTTTTTCTTAATAATATAATAGAGGCCTTTCAAGTTGGGTCATTAATAGTGTAACCTTCATTGAAGAATACCTTACTAACTATGATCGATGTTAGATGGGAGGATACCTCTATTAGTTCCTAAAATCAAGAGGCTTTAATAATAATGGAAACCATATCCACTCATCTTAATGGTATGGTCACCCCCTCGTGACATTAAGTCAGCTTGGCATTGACAAGCTGACACTTCTTTACACTATAAAGTAGAAACAAGTAAATTAAAGCTCTATTTGGCGCAGCTTTTGAGAGATGCATGCCGTTGCAGCCTCAAAAGCCGCATTGAACGAAAAAATAGAAGCGGGTGGTGACTTTACCGCCAAAAAGGGCTACAACGTGCAACCCTTTTTTCTGAAAACGAGCTTCAATAACAAGCAATTTAAAAATGTATATATTATTTATATATATTTAGTTTATAAATAATATATATAATTTGTTTATAAATAATATATATAATTTATTTATAAATAATATATTTTTTTATTAAACTCATATTAATTTTTATAATATATTGCTTTTATTATAAAAATAATTAGATTATAAATCATATTTGTTATTATGTTTTTATAATAACTACTTTATAAACAATATATTATTTTTATTAAAATTATATTATTCTTATAATAATTTTTTTATCATAACCATTTTATTATAATTAATTTATTAACAAATTTACTCTTATTTCATTCAAACAACACTGCAAACACAATTCCTCCAAACGGTTTCACTGGTTTTCTCACCACTCGACAAAATAGCAAATTTTCCCACCACTACTTCTCACCTTTGTTTCTCTCAACGTTGCAGTCGAGCCAAACAAAACCTAATTCAAATTGACACTTCTTCAAGAAATAATTCTAGCAGTGTCCTTCAATTGCAAGGACTGGACCTTGAATCCCACAATGGTGGCAGCTTTAGGTACATTGGACATAGTCAAAGGGTTTGTTTTGCCGATCCCACTCATAAATGTAGAGGCCCAAATAGATTTGAGCAAGCTGTTGATATTTACATAAGATTACCAAAGGGTTTGTTTTGCTCAAAGCTATTACTACATATAGTCGTGGGGTGAGATAAAACTACTATGTGAAGAAAACCTAGAAATTGAGCTGCAAAAGTTAGTATTCTGCACATTGCTGAGCTTAGAATTATTGTTTCAAGAATTCGAGCATGTACGGATGATGATAAAGCCAAGCTCGAGAAAATTGAAGCACTTTCCTATGATGACAAATTCACTCCAAGTTTTCTGGCATGGTTAATCGACATGACAAATATTTATCAAGCATACAACCATGAGTAAAATTTTGAGCTCAGTCAGTAAAACACCTAAGCACGTCCTTATACAGAAGACATTGTTACAAAATAATTTGAATTCTATGTCATCGCTTATGATAATAAACATGATAACGATTAACGATATTATGCAAAGAAAACCGAGGATCTCAAACTCATGCGTGGAGGACAGAAAAACGAAGCATAACTAAAAAACATGGATTAAAGAGGTTGAATGATGTTATGGAGGGTGTGATCAACTGATTGTTATAACTCACAAGTATTGGTCGTTAACTAGAATATAGCTCAATAAATAAATAAAACATTAAGCATGAGATTGTAAAGGTTTTTTGTGCTCGTCTAACCATTCATTTCATAAGCCACAAAAAATACATAAAAGTAAAATTTTATGTCCATTCACAACAATTCAGGAACTAAATAACACATGGAATACATAAATAAAAATTTATATAAAATACCTTTGAGTCCTTTTTGATTTCTAACTTTAAGCGTTTAGAATTCTTTGACAGTAAGAGATCCACAAGAGTATCTTGATATAACTCAACCATGTAAACCTGCAAAATTACTGGTGGGCATTCATCATTGTTTTTTAAAAATGCAAAGCCTAACGTTGAAGTTCACTGCACCAAAGCCTAACATAAAACTGCTAGCCCAAATGAATACCAAAAATGTGCACGAATAAGTTTAGATGTGTAGAAAACAAGGGAACATAAAACTCAAAACCAGGCGATTAAAGAGGAGATGCCCCCCAAAACCTATAAAGCACGAGGGAACCAGAATGAGTGGTGCGAGACTGAAGCAACATTTCATCACGCAGAGCACCAATAGATGCGGGCCGCACGGGGGTCCGGGGGATAATCCAGACATGTGATCCCGCATAACACATGGTCCCACCATGAAACACTCCAACAGGATGAATACAAAGTTTAATAATTTTCACAGTTGTTAGACATTTTAACGTAAAATTGATAATCTACTTGAATTTGAATGAATTTCTCATTGCCTTGATATACAAAAAATCATTTTGTTTTACCATATTCTATATTTAAGTGAAACTAGGTTTGTAACGGTTTGATTTGGTTCAGTTTTTGATCAAAACCGCTAACCAAATCATCCACATGTGGTTCCAAAAATCTGAAACCGAACTGAACCGCGAGCACCATTGGAAACGAACCAAGACGTTTGGTTCGGTTCGGTTTGAGTGGTTCAATACTTGAAAGAAAAAAAATTTGGTACTGAGAACTGACAAGAGCAATACTAGCATTGATGAAGGTAATAATGTCATATCAATACATTGTCAAAGTTATCGTCATAATGAAAAAATCACCAACTGGTTTTCTATCCCGACATATTTATAGACCATGTGTGGCTAATCAAGGATAGTTTCTCCTTTTAATCCTACTATAGAAAGAAAGTAAGAAAGTGACACTGAATCACGAAACTATCATACAATGAAAAATGTTAATGATAAAAATAAATGAAAAAAATTTAATGTTAAAAATAGTTGTGCTGACAAGACTTAATTAATATATTATACTAAACATAAAACAGTAAAACTTAATAATTATATTGTTTATTTTTAATAAATTAGGCTTAGAGCTTATGAAAAAAAAATATTTCTAATAAAATAAAATATAATTAAAGCTAATATGGTTCGGTTCGGTTTGACACTCCGAACTGTGAACCAAATCGAGCCACACGGGTTTTCAAAAATTAGAACCGTAACCGAACCGTGGGCTACTAAAACCAAACCGAACCGTGCGGTTGGGTTTGGTTTGGTTCGGTTTGGCGGTTCGGTTGGTTCTGGCTTACACCCCTAAGTGAAACCCCATTCAACTCGCCCTGTACTTCTGCAAGATATTGACTGTTAGAGAATAACAACTCCAAAGTTAGCACTATGTATTGTTGGAACAAAGAAAATCTTGAATCCAAATGTTCGGACCAAGATGTAGCCCAATGTACTTATCTCGCGGTCTAACCATACGAATATGATGACAAGAGCGAGAGAGAGAACTGCACTGTCTATAGACACAGCCTGAGAGTTGCAAGGAGGAGGCCCCGCCGAATACCCAGAAGTCGAAAAGATCTTCCCCTCCAAAACCAAAGAGCTGAGCTAGGTACGAGAAAGGCACATGCTTGGCAATCATGAAGCTTAGGGGACATCAACGTGACATTCCTGGTACCTCTGGGGTCCTATTTATTCACAAATCCTATGGTGGTGGTGGTGAGGTGGGGTGGGGGTCTATATGAGTGCATACCCCACCCCTGCGAGATATCTACCACGCGACTTAAGAAGCAACCTCGCCCACATGGCGACTAAGAGGTGTTATTCGCCTATAGCAAATGTCGCGAGAACTCGCCCTCTGACGGTCTTTGGATGCTCGCTCATACTAGCGAATTGCAATGGGTACTCACTGTAATGGTGAGTTGCAATGGATACTCGCTCATACTAGCAAGTTGCAATGGATACTCGCCCATACTGGCATGTTGCAATGGATGCTCGCCCATACTGGCATGTTGCAATGGATGCTCGCTCATACTGGCGAGTTGCAATGGATACTCGCCCATACTGGCAAGTTGGAATGGATGCTCGCCCATACTGGCGAGTTGGAATGGATGCTCGCCCATACTGGCGAGTTGGAATGGATGCTTGCCCATACTGGCGAGTTGGAATGGATGCTCGCCCATACTGGCGAGTTGTAATGGGTACTCGCCCTTTGAAAAATACCTGCCACTATTCTCTTCCATGAGGATACCGAGTACTCTCCTGACGAGACCTGTGAATAGTCGTCAGGCTGTCGAGCTTAATGGCCTGCGAATAGTCAACTCCTTAGGTATTTCTGATCTAGACGAATTAAGGGTTATACGCATATGTTAAGCAATAATCTATTTACAGAACAAATATCTTGAACATTTAAGGATCTGTTTGGGGCAGTGTCGGGCTTCCGGTGGATTGGAGTGAACGCCACCGTCGGCGTAATTTCAGTTTGTTTTCCGCCTTCCCACGCAGTTTCTGGTGGCCTCCCCCTATTACAAACGGAGCAATCTCTCAGTATCTGACCCCACTTGATTCACCCTGTACTTCAGCCATACATTGAATGTTAGAGAATAGCAACTCAAAAGTTAGCATTATGTATTGTTGGAACCAAGAAAATCTTGGTTACAAATGTTCGGACGAAGGTGTAGCCCAAGGTTAATTATCCCACAGACTAACCTTACGGATCTGATGACAAGAGCGCAAGAGAGAGAACTGGACTGTATATAAACATGACCCTAGAGCTGCAACGAGGAGGTCTCGCCACATACCCAAAAGTCGAAAAGATTTTCCTCCTCAAAACCAAAGGGTTAAGCTAGTTACGAGGAAGGCACATGCTTGGCGAGTATAAAACTTAGGGGGCAACAACATGTCATTCTTGGTACCCCTGGGGTTCTATTTATACACAAATCTTATGGGGGGTATGTATACGAGAATACCCCACCCCTATGAGATACCTACCATGAGACTTAAGGAGTAACCTCGCCCACATGGCGATTAAGAGGTGCTACTCACCTATAACGAACGTCATGAGAACTCGCCCTCTGGCGGTCTTTGGACGCTCACTCATACTAACGAGTTGCAATGGGTACTCATAATGGCAAGTTGTAATGAAAACTCGCTCATAATAGCGAGTTGCAATGAATGCTCGCCCATACTGGTGAGTTGTAATGGATGCTCGCCCATAGTGATGAGTTGCAATGGATGCTCGCCCATATTGGAGAGTTGTAATGGGTACTCGCCCTTTGACAAATATCTGTCATTGTTCTCTTTCTTGAAGATATCAAGTACTCTCCTAACGAGATCTGTGAATAGTCATCAGCCTGTCGAGCTTAATGATTTGTGAACGAGTCCTTAAACATTTCTAAATTAGAAGAATTACGGGTTATACATGTTGTCAACCAATAATCTATTTACATAACAAATATCTTGAACATTTAAGGCTTTGTTTGGGGCGGCGCTTATCACTCACACCTCTAAAAATCTCTCGGCGTCACTCTCCTAGCCTTCCTCGACAGTGGCCTTAACTTCTTCCATACCCTCCTCATCTTCCTCCAAATCCTGCTTCTCACCCTCTACTAGCAGGTTCTGCGTGAGTCACTGCGCCGCCACGTGTCCCCTGTCAGAACATCGATAACACACAATGCCCCCAGTTCGCTGGTCGTCAGTGGCTATGGCTTTGCTCTTTGCATCCGCGGGGATACGTGAGGGTGCAGCCGGAGTGGTATGGGGCGGAGTGAGTTTCCTAAAAGTCAAGTGACTTAGTCCGAGAAGTGAACTGCCTCGTGCTAGAAGATTGGAGGTACTGCTCGTACTCGAGATCGAGCTGGAATATCTGATCGACTGTCTCTAAACGATGTGGAATCAACTCTCTCTGAATCTCAGAATGAAGGCCCACCTTGAAACGGGAGGCAGTGGCGATAGGCTCCTCCGAGACGTCACTCCTAACGACTAGCTCGTCGAAGCGAGCCATATACTCAGCGACAGTGAGTGACCCCTGCAGTAAGTTCTGTAACTACTCAAATAACTGGTCTTAGTAGGAAGTGGGGAGGTACTTCTCGCTCAACCTTCGCTTCATCTCATCCCACCTAGTGATGGGGTAATATCCATCTCGCTCTAAGGCTCTCTCTACGCTAATCCAAAATACCTTAGTCTGCCCGACCAGCTTCATTTTTGCGAAGCGAACGCAACGCTCGTCACTCATCTCATGTCACTCGAAATAGTGGTCCATGTCCAAGAGTCAATCGTTGAAGGCTTTCGGATCTAGGCGACCATCGAACGAAGGGGCGTCGAGTCGAATGCGACAAGTGATGTCGTGGTGGTGGCCTCCCCTCCGTGGGTCGGGATAATCCTCGGGGTACTCGTCATGAGCGTAGTCATATTGAGTGGGTGGGAGACCACGCTCTCTCCGACCCGGGGGATAATATCCATCGTTGTGACGATCACAGCGACCGTGTGGGGGCACACGATCTCTGGGTTCAGGCTGAGGCTGATGTGGCATATGGTACTCATCACGCTAATGGGGAAGCCTATCCCGCGTCGGAGCTTGTCTATGCTCCATCACAAAATCAGGATTTCGCCTTACCGGCGAAATTGGGGCTTGATGAGGAATATCACGACGACGGCGGTCTGCTGGAGGCTTGTAACAACCCGATTTTTTTTTATATATAAAAGAATTAGTTGTTTTTATATTTTAGCTTGGATGGCAATTTTGGTAATAATATTAATAATAATAGTAACCTTCATATTTTTTTCCTTCATAACCCGAGCCGACCCGCTCCCAGCCACATCTCTCTCGATCCCGCAAAAAAAACCCTTCTCCCGATGCCGCCTCACGCAAGCCGCACGCAAGGCATCAGCTCTCCCGATCCCGCCTCCCGCCTGCTCCCGCGCCTCCCTGCTCACCGCGACCTCCTCCTGTTTCCTTCTGCCGTAGCCACCGACGACTCCTGCTATGGCCGACTGCTTCAGCTCCTCTGCAAGGGCCGATCGTCTCCCTTCCTCCAAAGGCCTGCAACAGCCGCCAACTTCTCCTCCCCAAGTCAAGGCAGGCCTTTTTCCCTCCTCTCCAAGGGAAGACAACCCCCCCCCTCCTCAGTGCAGCAGCCTCTTCACTTCCCCTCAAGAGGGCCAACACTAACTTTGGCTTTCTCCCTGCGCCCCGCTTGACCCTAGGGCTTCACTCAAATCCTCCGCTCAGTTTTTGGACTCAATTTTAGTTCCTCTCGGTAAGATCTACTCTTCTTTCCTCTATTTCAGATTTGACCTAGTTCGTGAATTTTTCGTGCCCTATATTTCGTTCAACTTGTGTTTCTGATTTTTTGCCCCTAGCGTAATCGTCTAACCTTTGGGTAATTGTGATTTCCGGCGTCGTCCGTCGCTTCAATTAGCGGTTCGTGAAGGAAATCCCTCTCCGATCTAGGGTTTCCCCTAGCCGAGCGCCGTCAAGTCTCCGTCTCCACGTGGGATCTCTTCTTCCCTCACTCTTGAGGGAGGTAAATCTCTTAGCCACATCTGATTCAATTTTGTAGCGAATATTTGTCTGTGTTAGCATAATGATAATTTGTTGTGTTACTTTCATCGCTCTTGTACAGGTCCGATTAGGGTTTCTAAATCTTGCTTGCGTCGCTTAGGCGCCGCCGTCAGATTCAGCCGCCTTCAGGCAAGTAGAGACCTCTCTCTCTCTCTCTTGCAAGCATTGCGTTTAACTTATTGTATCTGTCCTTTGATTTCATGTTTGCATCCCTGTTTATAGTTGATGTGTCAAATGATTTTAATTAATGAGCGCCGAACAGGATAAATGAATAGTGTAGGGTTTAGACTATTAAAATTGACATCCGATAGTGTATGGATGAAATTTTAATTGGATTCTCACTTTGATGAATTTTGCCTCTTTTGATTAACAATTTGAGGACAGTAAGTTTGAGCACGAGCATTAATAGATTTGAATGATCATTGTTAAGGCCCCTGGCTAGTGATTTAAAGATTGTTGGGTTATGTCACGCTCGTACCATACACACTTTTGAATTAAAAAATCACTCTTGTAACGAATTATGGATAACAAATATATGTTTGGTGATTCGATATCATGTTTGGTAGTGAACACATATTTTTCTTGAAAGATAACCGTGCCCTAGAAATTGTTAACCTAGGCGAATTCTTGACATCTCCGATCCAATACACTTCAACTTACCTCTGCTTTTTACTCGAAAAATTTTCCGGTTATTATGACATTAACCCCTCGAACTCGCAAGAGTCAAAACTTACTGTTTGATTTCTGTTGTGTCGTCGAATCCGGTTTTTGACGTATGTCTCCTCTCATAGTGTTGTCATAAAATAATATGATAAATAATCTCGTATGAAACTCAAAAACAAATCCGTGGTTGTAAGCAAATCCTTGAACTGTAGAGTCTAACTGAGCATCTGTCTGTTGTCATGGCCACGACAAGCAGGATTACTTTTCCGATAAGACCTGAACTCAGATCTGATCGTGGGTCATATGCGTCCGCTTTAGCACCTACACCCGTCATCGATCACAGCTTACAACTTATTACATGAATAATTTTAGGTTATTCTCCGGAGTAGTCTAATAAACTAACTTGTTTTGTTTAGCTTTTGTTTGTTTTTCCCGGATAATTTTGCTTCATGAGAATCTGATACTCATACTTTTTTGCTTCTATTACTGTTCTGTACTTTACTTTGCTCATTCTGTTTATTTCATCGTTCTGAGGCTTTTTTTGTGTTTTGGAATTGTCTTAGCTTTCGTATCAGCGCCGCCAGGTTCCTGAGCCCGATTTGCATTAAGTTTCTGTATTCCGATGATTGATCTTCTAGCCGTGTCAGGTTTGATATTTTTGATTCACTTCTTTTACTGTCAGTGGTTTTCTTTATGTGATAATTATGAACAGTAATACATGGACAACTGCTAGGCTATATAAATATTTACGTACTAGAATCTGAATATAACACATGTGCACTCTCTGTTGCATCATAATGACATGAAAACTATAGTAGTAGCCTGTAAAATATGAATTTTACAAAATACATATGCATTTAAAAACTTTGAAAGCTTTCGCATAAAAAAATCAAACTGTTTTTCTCCAAATTAATTACTTTAAAACTATTTTCAGTGTTCTCTGCATCCGCCTTAACAGACATGACTTTCTTTCCACCCACGTCTGTGGCATCACGACTTGTCACGAAGCGCACTCTGACTTTTGTCGAGACGGTTCGTGACAGTTGGTATCAGAGCCATATTTGTTTTAAAAGATAAAGTATTTTGTAATTATCAAATATTTTGAACTTTATTATAAAAAATATATATAAGCATATATCATTGCTTCACTCAGTTTGTCATTATTTGTTGTTCGCGGCTGAAACACGCACACAATCACTCATAAGCATGGGTAGTATGCACACAAATGTTAAGGGGTTATGAGGAAACTTAACATTTTTGTGCATATGAATTTTCACTAGTAAATACACCGCTTACGAATATTAAATTGTATGAGCGGTTTAATATTTTCAAGTGCGCTGACATTAGAGTCCTAATATGCATGACATGTTAAGTGATATGAGCCTTAACATGACATGTGTATTCATTCATTTGCATGCATATCATAAATCATTGCACAAGTGTTAAGCCAAGAACAACAATAATGATTGTACACACATGGATTTACTATCTGCTTGACATCGCACATATTTACATTTTTGCACTTGCATGATTATTATCTAGAGTTGTCCAATAAAAATGATGTAATTATTACATAATAATGTACCTGACAGTAGGAAATGTGTCAGTATCTATAGTTTCAAGACTCTGGTATTCGTATTCAGTCTTCATGTTCTGTTCGACAAATAACATTATCCAGTCCTCGCACATCTCTTTCTAGATAGCTTCTGAATGTCAGTAAGAAATGAGTTTCTTCTTGTGAATTGCTCTGCTGTATTTCTTCAACGTTGATTTGTGTTCTTTCATCTCTATGACGACTCGCTTCTATGGACAATCAATCATCATTCTATTTTTTCCTCTTTGGAGTTCTGTCTTCGGTTCGTGCAAGAATTTTCTCACTCTCGGATTCTCGAGTCTTAACTTTCAATTTTGAGCTAACTGAAGCAATTCATGTGCTCCCTGGAGTCGATCTTTCGTGTCTGTCTGAACCCGCTAAGCCTAAAGAGTTCTCATGTGAACTTGAATCCGATCTTAGTAAGTCTCTGCGCTTGTTCTCCTCTCTGTTTCTTTGAATTCATAATTAACTTTTATGCCTTGATCTGCAGACATTGTTGGAATGAATATCGTCTGAATTTTCATTGTTTTTGACCCTATTCAGAGAATTCTCAGGGAAGTTTCGGGACGAAACATCCTAAGTAAGGGAGAATGTAACAATCCGATGTTTTTTTATAAAAGAATGAGTTGTTATTATATTTTAGCTTGGATGGCAATTTTGGTAATAATATTAAAAATAATAGTAACCTTCATATTTTTTTCCTTCATAACCCGAGCCGACCGCTGCCAGCCACATCTCTCCCGATCCCGCAAAATAAAACCCTTCTCCCGAATCCGCCTCACGCAAGCCGCACGCAAGACATCGGCTCTCCCGATCCCGCCTCTCGCCTGCTCCTGCGCCTCCCTGCTCCCAGCGAGCTCCTCTTGTTTCCTTCTGCCATAGCCGCTGATGACTCCTGCTATGGCCGACCGCTTCAGCTCCTCTGCAAGGGTCGATCGTCTCCCTTCCTCCAAAGGCCTGCAACAGCCGTCAACTTCTCCTCCCCGAGTCAAGGCAGGCCTTATTCCCTCCTCTCCAAGGGAAGACAGCCCCCCCTCCTCAGCGCAGCAGCCTCTTCTCTTCCCCTCAAGAGGCCTGCCACTAACTTTGGCTTCCTCCTTGCGCCCCGCTTGAACCTAGGGCTTCGCTCAAATCCTCCGCTCAGTTTTTGGACTCAATTTTGGTTCCTCTCGGTAAGATCTACTCTTTTTTCCTCTTATTTCAGATTTGACCTAGTTCGTGAGTTTTTCGTGCCCAATATTTCGTTCAACTAGTGTTTCAGATTTTTTGCCCCTAGCGTAATCGTCTAACCTTTGTGTAATTGCGATTTTTGGCGTCGTCCGTCGCTTCAATTGGTGGTTCGTGAAGGAAATCCCTCTCCGATCTAGGGTTTTCCCTAGTTGAGCGCCGTCAAGTCTCCGTCTTCACGTGGGATCTCTTCTCCCCTCACTCTTGAGGGAGGTAAATCTCTTAGCCACATCTGATTCAATTTTGTAGCGAATATTTGTTCGTGTTAGCATAGTGATAATTTGTTGTGTCGCTTTCATCGTTCTTATACAGGTCCGATTATGGTTTCTAAATCCTGCTTGCGTCGCTTAGCCGCCGCCGTCAGATTCAGCCTCCTTCAAGCAAATAGAGATATCTTTCTCTTGCAAGCATTGAGTTTAACTTATTGTATATGTCCTTTGATTTCATGTTTGCATCCATGTTTATAGTTAATGTGTCAAATGATTTTAATTCATGAGCGCCGAATAGGATAAATGAATAGTGTAGGGTTTAGACTATTGAAATTGACATGCGATAGTGTAAGGATGAAATTTTAATTGGATTCTCACTTTGATGAATTTTGCCTCTTTTGATGAACAATTTGAGGACAGTAAGTTTGAGCACGAGCATTAATATATTTGAATGATCATTGTTAAGGCCCCTGGCTAGTGATTTAAAGATTGTTGGGTTATGTCACGCTCGTACAATACACACTTTTGAATTAGAAAATCACCCTTGTAACGAATTATGGATAACAAATATATGTTTGGTGATTCGATATCATGCTCGGTAGTGAACAAATTTTTTCTTGGAAGATAACTGTGCCCTAGAAATTATTAACCTAGGCGAATTCTTGACATCTCTGATCCAATACACTTCAACTTACCTCTGGTTTTGACTCGAAAAATTTTCCGGTTATTATGACATTAACCCCTCGAACTCGCAAGAGTCAAAACTCACTGTTTGATTCCTGCTGTGTCGTCGAATCCGGTTTCTGATGTATGTCTGGTTTCTGATGTATGTCTGGTTTCTGATGTCTGTCTGGTTTCTGATGTCTGTCTGATTGTAAGACCCGAGTAAAACTTATTTCTAATCTGATCTTTCTCGTTGACGTGAATATGCTTCACGATCTGAGATTTCCTCTCATAGTGTTGTCATAAAATAATATGATAAATAATCTCGTATGAAACTTGAAAACAAATCCGTGGTTGTAAGCAAATCCTTGAACTGTAGCGTCTAACTGGACATCTGTCTGTTGTCATGGCCACGACAAGCAGGATTACTTTTCCGACAAGACTTGCACTCAAATCTGATCGTGGGTCATGTGTGTCCGCTATAGCACCTACACCCTTCATCGATCACAGCTTACAACTTATTACATGAATAATTTTAGGTTATTCTTTGGAGTAGTCTAATAAACTAACTTTTTTGTTTAGCTTTTGTTTGTTTGTTCCGGATAGTTTTGCTTCATGAGAATCTGGTACTCATACTTTTCTGCTTCTATTATTGTTATGTACTTTACTTTTCTCATTCTGTTTATTTCATTGTTCTGAGGCTTTTCCTTTGTGGTTTGGAATTGCCTTAGCTTTCGTGTCAGCGCCACCAGGTTCTTGGGCCCAATCTGCATCAAGTTTCTGTCTTCCGATGATTGATCTTCTAGCCATGTCAGGTTTGATGTTTTTGATTCACTTCTTTTACTGTCAGTGGTCTTCTTTATGTGATAATTATGAACAGTAATACATGGACAACTGTTAGGCTATATAAATATTTATGTACTAGAATCTGAATATAACATATGTGCACTCTCTGTTGCATCATAATGACATGAAAACTATAGTAGTAGCCTGTAAAATATGAATTTTACAAAATACATATGCATTTAAAAACTTCGAAAGCTTCTGCATAAAAAAATCAAACTGTTTTTCTCCAAATTAACTACTTTAAAACTATTTTTAGTGTTCTCTGCATCCGTATTAGCAGACATGACTTTCTTTTCGCTCATGTCTGTAGCATCACGACTTGTCCTGAAGCGCACTCTGACTTTTATCGAGACGGGTCGTGACAAGGCTGGTCATCTCTCGGGCGCTGGTCATGACGTGGAGGAGCATCAGGGTCACCCTCACGTGACTCATCACGTTGTGTTGGAGTGTCTCTGACATTCTCTAAATGGTAAACGAAGATTCACCTCGGCAAGGTCATGATGCCTATCGTTCAACTAGGCACATAAAGCGTCAAAACGGTTTAGGATAAGACGCTGAAACTCGGCAAAAGCGGCACCCGAATTCGAGCTCGTCGTTCGGCCGTCGGTGACTTGCGGCTCTACAATGTTTTCTCAAAATATCTTACCAATACGGAGCATGCAAATGGCCTAACCATGCCTCTGATACCAAAATGATGTAGGGGCAGGCTACGGGTGCACAAAACCTACGACTCTAGGTAATAGTGCAAGGGTGGCACGATAATCCAAACCTACATGCAATGTAATGATCAATGTTTCGACGAATAAGTTAAAGCAATGCAAATTTCAGCACCACGTTGATATTTAAATATAAAACAAATATTTAATTATGGACAGATTATAATGGCTTCCTCCGCTTGGAGGGCCCAAAACGAAGCGTGCGACGAATGTTTTCTCCTGCAAATTATTAGTCTACAAAAACAAATTTTCACAAACAAGAATCGCAGCAAAATATAGCAAATCACTAAATGGAAAATGTCGAATCAAATAATTCAGTACTACAAAAGCTCACAAAGTAGAGGACTGAACTGAGACACTGAAGAATTTGAGATCCGGATGTGTAGATCGGCGATCGGAGATGGAACCAGTGGCAAGGCGACGACGGTTGTCCTCGGCGGTAAACGGTGAAAACTAACAATAAAACGGAGGATCCGACCACGTATAAGTAAATCCGAGCCGGGGGAGGGTATATCCGATGTGTAAGAGCAGATCCGGACAAAAATAGTAATAAGGGTGGAGGCAAACGTCGGAACGAGAGCTGAAATTATAAGATCTAGCATGATCTAGAGAATAGAGGTTATTTGGTAGTGGATACACGTGAAAGGGGCTTAAAGAGTGGCCGACCTGGGGTTTTGAGGGCTTGCGGGTGGTGTGGAGGGGAGAAGGGCGGTCGGCTGGGTGGAGGGTTGAAGTGTAACGACCCGGTTTTATAAAAAACTATTTATTATTATTTATAAAAACCTAATCTATTCCTCTTACCTAACCCAAGCACCCCCCCCCCCCCTCTTAAACCTGTCGGTCTAGGGCAAGCACAGTATCCCGCTCTTCCCGCAAACCGCAAGCCGCTCTTCTCCGCCTCACGCAAACCGCACGCTAGGCATCGGCTCTCCCGATCCCGCCTCCCGCCTGCTCCCGCGCCTCCCTGCTCACCGCGAGCTCCTCCTGTTTCATTCTGTCGTAGCCGCCGACGACTCCTGCTATGGCCGGCTGCTTCAGCTCCTCTGCAAGGGCCGATCGTCTCCTTTCCTCCAAAGGCCTGCAACAGCCGCCAACTTCTCCTCCCCAAGTCAAGGAAGGCCTTTTTCCCTCTACTCCAAGGGCAGACATCCCCTTCCTCAGTGCAGCAGCCTCTGCTCTTCCCCTCAAGAGGGCCGACACTAACTTTGGCTTCCTCCTTGCGCCCCGCTTGAACCTAGGGCTTCGCTCAAATACTCCGCTCAGTTTTTGGACTCAATTTTGGTTCCTCTCGGTAAGATCTACTCTTCTTTCCTCTTATTTCAGATTTGACCTAGTTCGTGAATTTTTCGTGCCCTATATTTCGTTCAACTTGTGTTTCAGATTTTTGCCCCTAGCGTAATCGTCTAACCTTTGGGTAATTGTGATTTCCGGCGTCGTCCGTCGCTTCAATTGGCGGTTCGTGAAGGAAATCCCTCTCTGATCTACGGTTTCCCCTAGCCAAGCGCCGCCAAGTCTCCGTCTCCGAGCGGAATCTCTTCTCCCCTCACTTTTGAGGGAGGTAAATTTCTTACTCCCTCTCTTATTTGAATCTTGCGATAATTTATTTCTCGTGCTAACGTTAGGGTTTTTGATAACTCATTGTCGTATATGGCGGTGCTTCAGCAGGTCTGATATAAAATTTTCTGATTTCGCTTGTGCCGCAATTTGGTCTCCTCCGTCAGCTTCAGCTTCTTTGAGGCAAGTAGAGATCACCTCTCTCTTGCAAACATTGAACTTAATTGTTTTGTCTGATCTCATGTTTATATGAATCAACCTTTGATAGATTGTTTTGTCAGTTACATTTAGACATTGAATCATTTATTAAACTTGTTCCTAGTTTGAGGTTCACGCAATAAAATTAGCACGAGTCATGAATATAAATAATGATATTTGAGTAATTGGGAGACGAGTTAGTGAATGATAGTTAATTAGATATTCAATTTGAGGATTTACGTTTTTGTTTGATGATTAAATTGAGAATAATAAGCTTGAGTACGAGTATTAATAGATTTGAATGATCATTGTTAAGACTCCTGGTTAGGGATTTAAAGATGGTTGAGTTATGTCACGCTCGTACCGTACACACTTTTGAATTGGAAAATCACACTTGTAATGAATTTTGGATAACAAATATATGTTTGGTGATTCGATATCATGCTCGGTAGTGAACACATGTTTTTCTTGGAAGATAACTGTGCCCTAGAAATTGTTAACCTAGGCGAATTCTTGACATCTCCGATCCAATACACTTCAACTTACCTCTGCTTTTTACTCGAAAATTATCCGGTTTCTGATGTACGTTTGGTTTCTGATGTATGTCGAGTTTCTGATGTCTGTCTGCTTTCTGATGTCTGTCTGATTGTAAGACCCGAGTAAAACTTATTTCCAATCTTTCGCGTTGACGTGAATCTGTTTCACGATCTGAAGTTTCCTCCATAATGTTGTCCTAAAATAATATGATAAATAATCTCGTATGAAACTTGAAAACAAATCCGTGATTGTAAGCGAATCAGTGAACTGTAGCGTCTAACTGGGCATCTGTCTGTTGGCATAGTCACGACAAGCAGGATTACTTTTCCGATAAGACTTGCACTCAGATCTGATCGTGAGCCATGTGCGTCCGCTATAGCACCTACACCCTTCATCGATCACAGCTTACAACCTATTACATGAATAATTTTAGGTTATTCTCCGGAGTAGTCTAATTAACTAACTTGATCTGTTTAGCTTTTTGTTTGTTTGTCCCGGATAGTTTTGCTTCATGAGAATCTGCTACTCATACCTTTCTGCTTCTATTATTGTTCTGTACTTTACTTTGTTCATTCTGTTTATTTCAATGTTCTGAGGCTTTTCCTTTGTGTTTTGGAATTGCCTTAGCTTTCGTGTCAGCGCCGCCAGGTTCTCGAGCTCGGTCTGCTTCAAGTTTCAGGTTCTATGTTTACCTTTCTTTTACTGTCAATTAATTCTTTTATGTAATAATTGCAATCAGCCATTTTCTTTGGAATCATGGACAACTGCTAGGCTATATAAATATTTTTGTACTCGAATCTGAATATAACGCATGCGCACTCTCTGTTGCATCATAATGACATGAAAACTATAGTAATAGCCTGTAAAACATGAATTTTACAAAATACATATGCATTTAAAACTTTGAAAGCTTCCGCATAAAAAAATTAAACCGTTTTTCTCCAAAATTAACTATTTTAAAACTATTTTTAGTGTTTTCTGCATCCGCCTTAGAAGACATGGCTTTCTTTTCGCTCATGCCTGTGGCATCACGACTCGTCTCAAAGCGCACTCTGACTTCTGTCGAGACGCGTCGTGACAATTGGTATCAAAGCGAGGTTTGTTTTAAAAGATAAAGTATTTCGTAATTATCAAATATTTTGAACTTTATTATAAAAAAATAAATAAATATATATAAGCATACATCATTGTTTCACTCAGCTTGTCATTATTTGTTGTTCGCGGCTGAAACACGCACACACTCACTCATAAGCATGAGTAGTATGCACACGAATGTTATGGGGTTATGGGCAAACTTAACATTTTTGTGCATATGAATTTCCACAATGATATACACCGCTTACGAATATTAAATTGTATGGGCGGTTTAATATTTTCAAGTGCGCTGACATTAGAGTCCTAATATGCATGACATGTTAAGTGATATGAGCCTTAACATATCATGTGTATCCATTCATTTGCATGCATATCATAAATCATTGCACAAGTGTTAAGCCAAGAACAACAATAATGATTGTACACACATGGATTTACTATCTGCTTGACATCACGCATATTCACATTGTTGCACTTGCATGATTATTGTCTACAGTTGTCCAATGAAAATGCTGTAATTATTACATAATTTACGTACTTGACAGTAGAGAATGTGTTAAAATCTCTAAATTCAACTCTCCGATATTCGTAATTAGTCTTTCCTGTTTCGCACGTCTGTCAATCTTATATGGTCATCATGTATCCCCTTCCTAGTTAGCTTCTGAGTGTCAGTAAGAAATGAGTTTCTTTTTGTGAATTGTTCTGCTGTATTTCTTCAGCGTTGATCTGTGTTCTTTCATCTCTGCGATTACTCGCTTCTGCAGACAATCAATTGTCATGCAGTTCCTTCTCCTCTTTGATGTTCTATCTTCGCTTCGTGTAAGGACTTTTCTCGCTCTCGGATTCTCGAGCCTTAACTTTCAATTTTGAGCTAACTGAAGCAATTTCTGTGCTCCCTGAAGTCAATCTTTCGCGTCTGTCTAAACCCGCTATGACTAAAGAGTTCTCATGTGAACTTGAATCGATCTTAGTAAGCCTTCGCGCTTGTTCTCCTCTCGTTTTTTCTGTATTCATAGTTAGCTTCTATGTCTTGTAGATTCTGACTGTACCACCGTGGCGTCATGAGTCCTCCATGGGCTGCTGGTGGGCCGGGCGGCGCTAGGGGTCCTACCAAGGTCGTTACTATAAAGTGATTTGATCTGCAGACATTGTTGGAATGAATATCGTCTGAATCTTCGTTGTTTTTGACCCCATTCAGAGATTTCTCAGGGAAGTTTCGGGACGAAACTTCCTAAATAGGGGAGAATATAACGACCCGATTTTATAAAAAACTATTTATTATTATTTATAAAAACCTAATCTATTCCTCTTACCTAACCCGAGCACCACCCCCCTTCTTAAACTCGTTGGTCTAGGGCAAGCCCCGTATCCCGCTCTTCCTGCAAACCGCTCTTCTCCGCCTCACGTAAACCGCACGCTAGACATCAGCTCTCCCGATCCCGCCTCCCGCCTGCTCCCGCGCCTCCCTGCTCACCGCGAGCTCCTCCTGTTTCCTTCTGTCGTAGCCGCCGACGACTCCTGCTATGGCCGACTGCTTCAGCTCCTCTGCAAGGGCCGATCGTCTCCTTTCCTCCAAAGGCCTGCAACAGCCGCCAACTTCTCCTCCCCAAGTCAAGGAAGGCCTTTATCCCTCCTCTCCAAGGGCAGACAACCCCCTCCTCAGTGCAGCAGCCTCTGCTCTTCCCCTCAAGAGGGCCGACACTAACTTTGGCTTCCTCCTTGCGCCCCGCTTGAACCTAGGGCTTCGCTCAAATCCTCCGCTCAGTTTTTGGATTCAATTTTGGTTCCTCTCGGTAAGATCTACTCTTCTTTACTCTTATTTCAGATTTGACCTAGTTCGTGAATTTTTCGTGCCCTATATTTCGTTCAACTTGTGTTTCAGATTTTTGCCCCGAGCGCAATCGTCTAACCTTTGGGTAATTCTGATTTCCGGCGTCGTCCGTCGCTTCAATTGGCGGTTCGTGAAGGAAATCCCTCTCTGATCTACGGTTTCCCCTAGCCAAGCGCCGTCAAGTCTCCGTCTCCGCGCGGAATCTCTTCTCCCCTCACTTTTGAGGGAGGTAAATTTTTTACTCCCTCTCTTATTTGAATCTTGCGATAATTTATTTCTCGTGCTAACGTTAGGGTTTTTGATAACTCATTGTCGTATATGGTGGTGCTTCAGCAGGTCTGATATCAAGTTTTCCGATTTCGCTTGTGCCGCAATTTGGTCTCCTCCGTCAGCTTCAGCTTCTTTAAGCTAAGTAGAGATCACCTCTTTCTTACAAACATTGAACTTAATTGTTTTGTCTGATCTCATGTTTATATGAATCAACCTTTGATAGATTGTTTTGTCAGTTACATTTAGACATTGAATCATTTATTAGACTTGTTCCTAGTTTGAGGTTCACGCGATAAAATTAGCACGAGTCGTGAATATAAATAATGATATTTGAGTAATTGAGAGACGAGTTAGTGAATGATAGTTAATTAGATATTCAATTTGAGGATTTGCATTTTTGTTTGATGAATAAATTGAGGATAGTAAGCTTGAGTACGAGCATTAATAAATTTGGATGATCATTGTTAAGACTCCTGGTTAGGGATTTAAAGATGGTTGAGTTATGTCACGCTCGTACCGTACACACTTTTGAATTGAAAAATCACCCTTGTAACGAATTATGGATAACAAGTATATGTTTGGTGATTCGATATCATGCACGGTAGTGAACACATGTTTTTCTTGGAAGATAACTGTGCCCTAGAAATTGTTAACCTAGGCGAATTCTTGACATCTCCGATCCAATACACTTCAACTTACCTCTGCTTTTTACTCGAAAATTATTCGGTTTCTGATGTACGTTTGGTTTCTGATGTATGTCTAGTTTCTGATGTCTGTCTGCTTTCTGATGTCTGTCTGATTGTAAGACCCGAGTGAAACTTATTTTCAATCTTTCGCGTTGACGTGAATCTGTTTCACGATCTGAAGTTTCCCCCATAATATTGTTTGAGGATAGTAAGCTTGAGTACGGGCATTAATAAATTTGAATGATCATTGTTAAGACTCCTGGTTAGGGATTTAAAGATGGATGAGTTATGTCACGCTCGTATCGTACACACTTTTGAATTGAAAAATCACCCTTGTAACGAATTATGGATAACAAATATATGTTTGGTGATTCGATATCATGCACGGTAGTGAACACATGTTTTTCTTGGAAGATAACTATGCCCTAGAAATTGTTAACCTAGGCGAATTCTTGACATCTCCGATCCAATACACTTCAACTTACCTCTGCTTTTTACTCGAAAATTATTCGGTTTCTGATGTACGTTTGGTTTCTGATGTATGTCTAGTTTCTGATGTATCTGTCTGCTTTCTGATGTCTGTCTGATTGTAAGACCCGAGTAAAACTTATTTTCAATCTTTCGCGTTGACGTGAATCTGTTTCACGATCTGAAGTTTCCCCCATAATATTGTCCTAAAATAATATGATAAATAATCTCGTATGAAACTTGAAAACAAATCCGTGGTTGTAAGCGAATCCGTGAACTGTAGCGTCTAACTGGGCATCTGTCTGTTGGACATGGTCACACAAGCAGGATTACTTTTCCGATAAGACTTGCACTCAGATCTGATCGTGAGGCATGTGCGTCCGCTATAGCACCTACACCCTTCATCGATCACAGCTTACAACCTATTACATGAATAATTTTAGGCTATTCTCCGTAGTAGTCTAATTAACTAACTTGATCTGTTTAGCTTTTTGTTTTTTGTCCCGGATAGTTTTGCTTCATGATAATCTGGTACTCATACATTTCCTGCTTTCATTATTGTTCTGTACTTTACTTTGTTCATTCTGTTTATTTCAATGTTCTGAGGCTTTTCCTTTGTGTTTTGGAATTGTCTTAGCTATCGTGTCAGCGTCGTCAGGTTCTCGAGCCCGGTCTGCTTCAAGTTTCAGGTTCTATGTTTACCTTTCTTTTACTGTCAATTAATTCTTATTATGTAATAATTACAATCAGTCATTTTCTCTGAAATCATGGACAACTGCTAGGCTATATAAATATTTATGTACTCGAATCTGAATATAACGCATGTGCACTCTCTGTTGCATCATAATGACATGAAAACTATAGTAATAGCCTGTAAAAAATGAATTTTACAAAATACATATGCATTTAAAACTTTGAAAGCTTCCGCATAAAAAAATCAAACATTTTTCTCCAAAATTAACTACTTTAAAACTATTTTTAGTGTTTTTGCATCCGCTTTAGCAGACATGGATTTCTTTCCGCCCATGCCTGTGGCATCACGACTCGTCTCAAAGCGCACTCTGACTTCTGTCGAGACGGGTCGTGACATGAAGGGAGGTGGTCGGCTTGAGGGGGTAAGTGGTGGTTGCGGGCTGGAGGGTAGGGAGGTCGGCTCCCGGCGGTGGGGTTGTTTTGGGGCCGACGGCGGTAGGCCAGGGAGCAGCAGGCCGGCTGGTTGTGAGGGGTTTTGGGGGCAGCCAGCGGCTAGGTGATGAGGAGAGACGGGTGGAAAATGAGGGTGGGGGTAGGGATTACCTTGGGGAGGAGTTTGGAGGCCTAGGAGTCGTCACATAGGGTTCCACGGCGTCCGCACCGGTGAGGGCTCACAGGAATCCGGGATTAGAGTTCTTCAAATTCTGCCATGACTGAATTCAACCCTCAAGACTCCTATTTATAAGAGAAAAAAAAGCTAGGGCATCCCCCATCAACGGCTATGATTGGCAGGTGGGTTCGGAACTTAAATACATCATAAACTGAAAAAAAAAAAACTAATATAGTGTTTTGACTCACGGCGACATCCCAAACGCAACCACGGAGTGCTGATCGGCGATCCGATCAAGTCCTTCTGCGCGAATAAATGAACGTGGGTCCCGCCTTGCGGCGAACCCCTCCAGGTGCATGATTTGATGGGTCCCCATCACCTAGTCGGCCCAATCTTATCCCCCCTTAGCACTGTTAGAGGTGGATCCTCAACCCTAGCCGGCGGAAAGAATTTCTGAAAACACCGTTTTTGGTTACATTGAGAAATCGTCATGTTTGATACTCAACTATGATTACTCTTCGTTTCACTTGCCCCAAATTAAGAATTAAGGAACTAGGTCTTCTCCGATCAAAAATCAACGACCTATTTTGGGGTTTAGTCGCTGTTAATTGAGGTAATGCTCTTGCTTGCATTCTTTTCCACCATAGTTAATTGTTTGATAATTTTATGAGAAATTTCCACTGAAACCCTAAAGGGGAAAACACTTATGTTAGGGTTACCGTTAGATTTCAAATTTTTGGTGGTCGTTGTAACAAAAAATTAGAGAAGTACTTAGTGGTCAGATCCTTTGGGAAGTAGCATCATGTCACCACGTCGCGTGTACGAGCGTCGAAACGCCGCTGTAAGAAACTCGACTCCTTTTAGTCTAACAGTTCAGATTATTTTTTAAAATTCATGTATTAACTATGTTAGTATATGCACTTAGAAATTAAAAGTTTCTATACTCAGAACCAAGTCAAAGGGGGTAAGTATATATTTAGGATAAATTAGTAGATTCAGTGTCATGAAAATCCTAAGCCCAAACTGCCCAATACATTTAACTAGAGCACTACTCCGAGTTTGACTAACTGAACTCTAGTCTAAATTAATTCAAAAAAATGGCGAGAAAGGTTCACCCTCGTGTTTTCTGGTGGAGGCACACCATCGTTTCTCAGGGTCAATAGGCCACCACTCGAATTTCAAGCTTAGGATCGATGACCCTTATTACAAATATGGAACGCCCCAAATAGGAGTTTGTGTTCCACTTGAGGGGCATCCAGTTCAGGGCACCATTAGGTTTGTCCACTCAGGCTGCAGTTACTATTTTGTACACAAGTCATCCTTAATGATAATAGTTATAAGATAATAATGAAACTAGTTGAAACTTAAAGCAGACACAAGTCCAAAACTTTAGGAATTCAACGATTTATATAATTAAGAAAAGAGCACGTCAGATCACGCGATAAGTTGATTCTATGTCGGTCCGTGTTTTCAAGTGTCACGTTTAATGTTAAAAAATTATGCAATTTTAAATTCAAGTAATATTCACTAAATATTTTTCTTTAATTGTTGCTGAAGTGAGTAGTTTTTCTTACTCTTCAGTGGGTCTGACCCTTTGGAACTTGTTTTTACAGAGAGCTCTAGTCAGGGAAATGCTTAAAATAGACGGTGTAGTCTTCTTAGTCGTCAGTTTTGTTCAGTTGTATCACACTGTTGTTATACCTGTTCTTTTATTTGTAGACATTATATATATATGTTGTACTTCACTCATGTTTGATGTATCAGTTTATTTCAGTTTAATAGTGTTTCAGTCTCTCAGTGTTATATTCAGTTTTAGTTGGCTCTGTGAATTCAGTATGGCAAGGTACTCTTTTACCCATAGTTAGTCTTTCTTTCACTGCATCCGCTGTAAGTTTTTTTTAGAAATTTCATTTTTACCTGTTTTATATCAGTTTTTATACTGTTACTTAGTTTACTTTTTAATCGCGGGCCCGACCGGACTGATGATTTCCTGTTAAACTAGGTTGGGGTGTTACAGTTGAACACCCCTACAATCAGTGATCTCTCTTACTCTTTCCTATTTAACAAGGTATCAAAGTAGGAGTTAACCTACCATCAGTGCATTACCACAATATATGGTAACATCTGCTATCACCAAAATATAGTGACTTGAGGTGTCGTTCTGCACTCTTGGTCAAGTGCACATATGCCATTTTAGCAGTGAGACATCTTGACTGACGATGCCCATGAGGGAAAAAGTAGAGAAATCCGTCGCAATGGAGAGGAGGTTTAAGTCTAGTGTAATATTGCAACAGAGGCTCTGCAAAAGCCTGCTCCGAGAAAAATTGTGAAGCCTTTAGAGGATTCTACTAGAAGTCGGAGGCGAACTACAAACTCATGAGAGATAAATTTGTGGATTGATCCATTACCAATCATCACGAGAACCTTTGCAGTTGGCTATGCAGTTGCATAGCTTCATGCATGAGATTGATATAGATACAAAGAGTGTGAAAAAAGAACATGAGAACCGAGAACCAACCTAGAACTAAACCGAACCGATCAATTTGGGTCGGTTCTGGAAATTCTCGGCTCAGTTCTGATTCCAAAATAACATAGAACCGATTTTTCGGTTCGATTCTCGGTTCTTGGGGTCAGGTACACAAGATTCTACCAAGGAATTGAATTGTAAGTAATTGGTAATTGATAGTATTTTAAGCAATATTTAATATATATCTATTGTTAACCACAAATAGTGAATATATATTTTTTATTATTTATCATTTGATTTTAAATATTTAAGATACCAACATTAACATACTTTTTTCACGAACTTTGAAAGTGTTTGTATAACAACTCAACCCTCATAATATCAGAAGAATTGTTTGCTTTGATTCATCATAACCCATACTTAGCTAAACCGCATGATTTTGTCCATTTTCATAGGTGTTCTATGAGCACTTCATAGGAGGTCACCTTATTACGAAGGAGAAATTATTTGCAATAAAATCGAAAAATTTGGATACAACACGAGGAATGCACGTGAATAACCTTAGGAGGTTGGTTCCTCCTAGTAGTTCCTCTCTAAATGAGAGATCATAAAACCCAAATCAAAAGCCACCCTAAAACTCTCAAGCTACCTCTTTATATAGAGAGGGGGAGGGGGGACTCAGATACATCCCTAATTCCTTCCAAATGAAAGATACAAAATACCATAAAGTTGTGCGCGGGTGCATAACAATAGATCTCACCATAAAATCGACCTTGTTAGCTCTGTGATCGCAAGAGAGTCAAAGTCAGCTACATCGATCTCCTCCAAATAATCACTGATAAGGGAGCGGAACTCCTTGACAGGACAATCATGAGTAGGAGATTATGGTTGCATGCAACGGAAGCACAAGCCCTTACTATGCAAGTCATGATACTCTTGGTTGGAAAAGGGTTAGTAGGTATAGGATGATGGATGCATGGGGACATAATGATTGGACAAGGTTGAGGAGGTGGCGCTGTTAGAGGTTTAGAAGAGGGGAGTGTGGTTGGTAGGGAGGTTTTGAAGGAGGCGATGTGGAAAGAAGGTCCTCGGACGTCACAAGGAATTCAACATCCATGAGTAGAGAGAGGTCCATGTCTTGGTCGACGGATGGAGGGTGGGTGCAGAGGCGAGCGCGGATATGAGGTTGTAATCCAGGTATGGAATAGCCCAAGCAGTGGTCGGGTGGAAGCCCGGGGCGTGGGTGGTCAACTCGATAAATTTATCCACGTACGATTCAATGAAGTCGGTCCTATGGGCCCCGCAGAGGCGTTCAATCATGCTGCCGGAGTAGTAGTGATCATACTGCCGAATGTCTTCCTTGGAGAGAGTTGTCTAGGTGAGGCCAAGAGAGGACCAGCGGAGCTAGCGGACCTAATGGAGGGCAAACTCTTTCATGTCGATAAGATCTGTAGAGACCTTTTGCGCTTTGATGAGTCTGCTGAATATCAAAATACTGCTCGACGCGGGTAATCCAACCCAGGGTCAGTCTCATTGAATGTAGGAATGTCGATGCAGGGAAAAAGTGGGGAGGCAATCCAGCCAAAGCGGGTTCTTCGAGGACAATGTGTTGGGGGATCCTAAAGCAGAAGCGGTGTTAGGCCCAGAGTACTGGTTGGGTTGCAAGTTGTGGAGCATGCTCAAAATCTAAGCGAACTGCTCGACTTGTGCCTCAAAGTGAAAGTTGATGGTGTGGGGACGGTGTGTTCAAGGGCCTCCACACGGGATTACATCGAGTGGCGAGCCTTTGGCATAAGGAAAGGGCACAGATGGCAGAGGAGAAGAAGGGCATGGACGAGGCGCTATCGATGGGAGGAACGACCGAAGAAAGGAGATGTCCATAGAGAAGACACGAGAAGAAGGGCGCAACAGTGGGAAGAGTTCACCTAGCGGAAGGGCGTGCGCAGTAACCACATAAGCTGGAGTTGTCACAAGCGCATGAGTAGGAGGTCAATCAATGCGGAAAATGCAAGAGAGGGCGTAGGAGATGGAATGTCGGAATGCAGAGCAGATGGGGTGCTGAAATGTTAGACTGTCCGATGTTGTTGATGTGAGATGGGCATAAGCAGTCGATGCCGGATGCGCGGAAGGCCGACGAGCGAGCCAGAGGTGTCAAAAGAGGAGGGAGTGGCCGATAGAGCGACTTTGAATGCTCCAAGGAATCACTGGAATAGTTGGGTTGTAAGTGGACTGGAAGGGGGTCGTGCATTGTGGGGAAGAAGCGGGTGCAAAGTGTCGAAAGAAGCACTATTAGGAGAGGCCGAAGCGTCGACAGAAGTGGAGTTTGTCGAGCAAGGTTGAAGTGTCGACAGAAGTGGAGTTTGTCGAGCGAGGTCGAAGCGTGCGCAGTAGGAGGCGCGACTGGTTACAAGAACAAGCAATGTCAGGACGAATCTTGTGTTGGAAGAAAACTGGACGGAAAATGATTCTCGTGCACAGACGTTGGACGCGAACGAGGGTGGCAGGAGTTCTGGCGGCAAACGAAACAGCGGGTGGTCGGGCAGGTCAGACCAATGTTACGATGGAAAATTTACTTGCAATAAACTCGGAGAACTTGGATACAATCACGTTGAACTTCCAATACCTCATTTCACCTAGAAGCCTGTCAGGAGCTGCTTTGTCTAGGTTTCACTGTCCCCAAAGCTCATCGGACCACCTTCATTGAATTCAGGATGATATAAACACACCAGCTTCCGTATGTTTCATCCCCGAACCACACATTGTATAGCAAGAGGTCTTTTAAACCCAACTATCACAATATCAAAATATTGTTTGGTTTGGTTCATCACAGTCCATACTGACTATTGAGTTAAGTTGCATGATTTTACCCTTTTTCATAGGCGGCCTACGAGCACTTTTGAGGAGATCACTCATCCTAGGAATACTCCCACCGGATCACGCTTAATAATGAAATTTCCAAAACAACTACACCATCTACTTTGGAAAGGCGTCTCTGATATTTAAGGATTCAAATTAATTACTTAAGCACAACTTTCCATCCAATTCTGATATGAGATTTGGTTCATACTTATGCTTCCTTTCACCTCGAAGTCTGTCATCCTAAAAGCCTGCCAGGAATTGCTTTTTCTAGGATTAACAGTCCCCAAATCGCTAATCGCCTTCATCGGATTCAGGATGTTACATACTCATCAATTCTGCATGATTCATTCCGGAACCACACATTGTGTGGCATGAGGTTTGACCCTGATACCATTTATCGCGACTCAACCCTCACAATATCAGAAGTATTGTCTTCTTTGGTTCATCTCAGCACATATTGAGCTAAACCGCACAATTTTGGTCTTTTTTATAGGGGACCTACGAGCACTTCCAAGGAGGTCACCCATCCCAAGACTACTCAGTTATGGGCTGCAAGCCCAATTAGTTATCGTGTCAAGTAATATGTGTCATCATTTATATTTTAGTCTTTGTACCTTAGATGGCCTCTAATACCATAATGGAGAAACAATGAATCTAAATCATCTATTCACAAGAGTAAGGAAATATATACAAATACATGGGAGGGTGTTCACAACACCCACGGTGAATCTAAGATAACTCTATCACACATTAAGTGCACTACATCTAACATGGATAACCAAAAGTGTGGTGCCTCTAATAATTCTCAAAAGTAAAGTATATCCTCCTTGGTTATGTGTTCGTAACCTTGGAGCTGCTCATATCCATGACCCAACATGCAAATGTACAACGGCGTTGTGTTGCATGCCCCTCCATAACAACAGGTGTTTTCAGGCCTGGTGCGTTCCCCGGAATACCCGAACATGGGGCAACCAAATGGCAATGACACTGCATAGGGGTTGTACAGGAACCACGCGGAGTAAAGCAACCATACCAAATGAGGCATTAGGCTGTCAGAAACTTTAATTCAAACGGAAGAAGAATCCTTGTAAATTGCTTTAAGATAAAAATGGCATGCTCTGATTAAAAGGTCACTGCTTCAAAGTAATACGTTCAATAAGTTCATCCGTACCTTCAAGGAAAATGAAAATTTGCTGCCTTCACGGTCTGTTATTTTAAATAACTCCCCCATTGCCCTTGGTGTAAGTCCACGTTGACTATCTGAACCATATATTGTGAAAGTCTTACCAGAACCAGTTTGCCCATATGCAAATATGCATACATTATATCCATCAACAGCAGATTGTACTAAATACTGCAGAACACTTCCGGATCAATTAAGAAAAAAATATTGACCAAAAAGACAAAAGAAAACAATGATGTGTTATAACTAATGTTCTCTCATGTTAAGTTCATATATACATTTGTAATTGAGAATAATTTACCTTGGTATCCTCAAAAACATCATCTTGTGAAGCGGTTGGACTAAAAACACGATCATAAATATGTTGCTTTAATTTCTCATCTTTCCATGGATGTGCAACAGTAAACTCGTCTATTGAGACTACCATGTTCTTCTCTTTTTCAGTAATTTCCTTTTCATTTAAAGGACGTAAACGGCAAAAAACTCTTATCTTTCCTTTCATATCTGTTGTAAAATGCAATTAATCTGCATTATATACTAGCACTTATGATTTACTATTCTATGAAAAAAGAATGAAAATATAAATAGCAACGAACAACAACCTTCAATAATATTATAATATCGTTTGCGTAAAACTTGCTCTTCTCTGTAAAGGGCTTCAAGCTCAGCAAGTTGCGCTGCTTGCCTTTTCAAAATTGCAGCTGTTTGTTCATTTTTCCTATCAATATCCTGTTTTTAGATATAAACCAAGTACATGCTATTAATCAAAAGTAATTTGTAATACGTGTCAGCTAAGATAGAAAGCACTACATTTTTCAATTTTTCGAACCTCTTTCATTTCTCGCAATTCCTCTAACTCCTTCAATTCATCATGTAATGAATCTAGTTCATTGTTTCTGAATGCGAGAGAGGATTCAGCCACACACAAGGATTCAAGGGCACTTTCCAATTTCTGTTCCAATTCTGCAATGCATAGATCTAAGTTCTTCCGCTCTTCTTCAAAATGTTTTGCAGTCCTATTAACCTGCATATTAAAGATGAAACAATTAGCATAGATTTAGTGAATGTTGAGGCGAGATTCTTTTAGAACTCAAGATTATCCCTCAAAAGCAATAAAATGATTTTAATTCGGTGAAATTAAAAAACAAAGGATTAATACCTCATCATTTTTCCTCTTTTCAACCCTTTGAATCTTCTGCTCAAGCAATAATTTCTCCTTCAGCAGTGTGTTGATAATGTCTTTGGATGCTTGCAACTCATCAGAGAATATTTTCAAATCTTCTTTAAGTTTCTTTATTGTCTGCTTCAGGAGACCACAGTAACCACATTATTGGTGGAGAATGCTATTTTTAATCACGTTGGAAGAAAAACTTACTAGAGTTTAGTAGAAAGTAGAAGCAAGTAAAATTTTCATTCAGAATTTTTTAAAAAGAAATTAATATGTTTATGATGTTAATACTTGATTTCAGAAGAAGATAATTAAATCAAGTGAACCTGACACTACGAACATAAACCACAAAAAGATAAAGAAAAATAACAAAACGATAGGACACACCTGAGAATCATCATAACCATTTCTAGCAAAACCATCACCTCCATCTCCATTTCCAACTCCAATCATGCTTTGCCTCTTTCCTAGAGATTGATTCCCCACTGAGCTCAGTTTTATCAATTTAGCTTCAATGATTCTTTTATCAGTTAATGCAGTCTGATAAAAAATAAAAATTAAAATGCAGGACAAGACAGACAATCGTGTTGCAGTTATTATAGAGATAATATTGTTAACTTATCAAATTTTATGCAATTAAAATTAGAAAATATGCCTGCAAATCAAACTCCTTTCCATCGCATATAGTTTTAAGTTTATCACGATCATTGATGATTTCTTGTAAGTTTTCCTTCTCCGCTTGTAAAGAATCACGAATCCCTTCGAGCTCTTCCTGCATTTCCACTTCTCGCTTCTCTTTTGCACGCAGTTCTTCCAACAACTACAGAATTTGGTACATGCCAGGTAAAAAATGAAGTCACTTTAATTGGTTGCAATAATGATTTATAAATCTTTTATGTCAGTAAAAATTAAAAGTTAAAGAACAAATAAGTGAAAAACAGATGATAATCCCCACTTCAGTGACCCGGAGTCACTTTTATGCAAGAAAAATTGAGGAAAAATTAATATAATATTATTGTAGAAAAGTTCGTGAAGTAACAAAAGCAACGACTATTTTAATATCACTGGAATATGGCAGGTTCTTAATACAGCAAAAAAAATACAGGATGATATCATTACAAATCTATATACGGTGGGACTGGGAGAAGACCAAAAAAGTTTAATTATAGCAATAACCCCATAGATATTAAACTACATTAATCAAGAGAGAAGTGCAGTGTAAGACGTATGTAAAGGTATCAGTAATTTAAAACATATTACAGTTTTACTCTATTTGAAAGACTAATTTACCATCCTAAAGGTCATGTGTTCAGGCATGTGAAAGCTTCCAATATGTAAAAAATATGTTAGTGCAAAAAAAAATTTGTGAATGACCCTCATCAATGGGATATGATTCGCGCGAACTACGCGGACAGCAGGGGTTGATATAGATCAGGAAGTAACCGGGCGGATAACCACCGGCATATCTACCGGTTTGGCAGTTGCCTTGGTCTTGCCTGAAGCGGCAAGAGAAGCCGCGGAACTTAGGTCGCCCGGTATGGCGGGCTAATCCTTCCGCCAGTTTGTCATGCTCTCTAATTTGGGCTATCCGCCAAGCATGATAGCCCGATTTGCTTGTGCAGATCGAAGATCGCCCGAAATCTGGCTCGTATTTTTGCTTGGATCGAAACAATCGATCTGAGCAACGAGCTTTTTCTGCATCGTGATTTCAAGTCCGGCCGATCTGACTTTGAGCTAGATCTGGCTCGAATCGATCCGGATCGACTTAGTATTATTAAAATTATAATATAACCCTAGTCTATTATGATTTCCTAATTCTCTTCTCGTTTTGTGACTCCCATCCCACTTTGCAACCTTTGTCCTAGGCAGTAGGTCCTAGTTCCATTCCCGCCGTTCCCCCTTCAGCTTGTGTGCTCCCATCCCTGAACCTCAATCAGTGGGCGTATCCTCCCTCAACAGGGCGGCGACAACTCAAAGTCACGAGCTCTCGCCCCTTGGTTCCCAGTGGCAGACAATCTCGATGAATCGACAATGGGTAATTTCCCATAACCTCAGTGTCGAACAGGTTCCGGTCCTTCGGAATATAGACATCTGACTCCTCAATCTTCATTTATCATTTCTTAACCAGTTCTTTACCTCTTTCTTTGGTTCTAGATTTGTGACTTGTGAAGTTGCTTTGTGAGTAATTTTCCTACATGCCCTAACTCGTTCTTCACTTCTTCAGTTCTTCAATTCTCATGTTTTGTGTAGGGTATTTGCTGTGTGTTCTGCAATTGCTCTGTGTGTCCATGTCCTAACTTATGGCAAGTGCAATTGTTGTGTGCTCTTCACTTTTTGCAATTCTTCTGCTGTTGCGTGCAGAGAAGTTGTGTGCATAAATATGGATGCATTCAAGTGTGTAATCATGTATATGTAATCATGCATTCATGTGTGTGGAATCATCAATGTTTGATAGAAAATGGTATAAATGTGTGTGTTCGTGTGACGGAGAAAGGGAGAGAGGGGGGCAGTGTGTAACGCCCCGGTCTACTGTGGGTGCGTACAGGTCTGCAGACCAGTGACCATAACTCATCTCCACGGATCTGATTGGTCGTAGCCGGTAATTCCAATGACGGGTTGTTGAGGTTGGGGCTTGAACCCCAGTCTTCCTAGATAAGGGAGCTCTAAATTGGTCCTCATCATCATCAATTGAGCTTTTGATAAGAGAGTTCTTCTTACTTACCAGTTTGGCAAAATCCCGTCTTCGAACATTTTTTTTCAGGGGTTAGAGGTCGGGAGATACGCTAGGATAAGCTTCCGAGGATGTCTACATTTGGTTTGTCTTTCCTTTAAATTGTTGCATCTTTTAATTATCAACTCTGATAAATCAGACTCTTTTAAATCAATATTTCACACTATTTGCTCATTTCGTTTCTAGTTGGTTTTGTGAATCATATTTTTAGGTATTTCTTTGACCTTAACTTCAATTTAAAATTTTTTATTGTGTACTTCAAATATTACCTGTTATATATTAATTTATGTATTGTTTTTTAGTTTGCTTCATATGACAAATGTTGGTCGAGCTTATGAATTGATGTTAAACTAAGAGTGTTACATATATATCCTTATCTCATGTACTTGTCTCTGAAGGGAAGGTTTGTAGGCTAAAAGGGCTTTATACGGCCTTAACAATCTCTTAGAGCTTAGTTTGTGAGATTTCAAAAGGCCACGAGAACTTTTGGATATACTCTGGATAATGCATATCATAATTTGTTCGCCAAGCACATAGAAGACAAATTGACAGTCCTTGTAATTTATGTGGACGACATTGTTATAACAGGAGATGGTCTGGAAGAGGTTCAAACTCTAAAAGAAAGGTTGGTTAGGGAGTTGAGGTAAAGGACTTGGGGAATCTTAAGTATTTTTTCAGGTAATGAAGTTTTCATATCTAAACATGGGACTTTTATCTCGCAGAGGAAGTATAATCTTGATTTACTTGAGACATCAGGAATGTGTGGGTGTAGACATGCCGACACACCTATCGAAGCAACCACTGATTAAGGAGGGATGACGAAGAACCTGTTGAGGACATTCCTGATTATCAGTGATTAGCAGGGAAGTGATTTACTTGTCATATACACGCTCAGCTATCTCGTATGCAATGGTCAGTCAGTACATGCACTCACCAAAGACCCATCATCTTGATGCTACCCACCGTATTCTCAGATACCTCAAGTCCCATCCTGGGAGTAGTATATTAGTCTCACTAAATGATGGCTAAATATTGAAGTCTACAGACGCGGAATAGGCTGGATCGGTTAATGATCGACGATTCACCTCAGGATATTGCACTTTGGATGGTAAGAATTTGGTTACATGGAATGTAGGAGCAAAAAACAACATGTGCAGGATAGATCTAGTGTTGAAGCAGAATTCAAAACCATGACACAAAAATATGTGAACTGTGGATTCAAACTATTATGAGAGACCGTGGCTTTGAGAACACTGAGCCAATCAGATTATATTGTGATAACAAGGCGGTCATTCGCATTGTTCATAACCTTGTACAACACGATCGTACCAAAAACATTGAGATTGACACAGTTCGTTAAAGAAAATATAGTGAGAGGAATCGTATATACTTTGTTTGTTCTGTCTGAACAACAATTGGCATATATCCTCACGAATGGATTGAGTATGAGTGCTTTTGGAAGGATCATTACCAAGTAGAGCATGGTCAAACATTACACGTCCAACTTGAAAGAGAGTGTTAGCACGTATCAGTTGATATTTTGTTATTACTTGTATTTCTCTTTTTATGTATTTCTCCTAATTACGCCTCACTCATGTATGTATATGTATATGTATGTATGTATGTATATATATATATATAGATATATATAGATATATATAGATATATATATATATATATATGTATGTATGTATATACACACACACATATATATATATGTATATATATGTATATATATGTATATATATATGTATATATATGTGTGTATATATGTATGTATGCATATATATATGTGTATATATGTATGTATGCATATATATATATATATATATATATATATATATATATATATATATATATATATATTAGTGAGACTCATTGCATATCATTATGCAAGCAACTCAATGTTTCAACAATTTTAAATTTAAAAACAATTCAAAACCATCATGGATTAGACCCTAGAGCTTCCAAACAAATTCCCTAAAAGCCAATGCTACTGGAAGACCTCTTGCTACAAACGTGGTTAGTACGGCTGCTCACATTCGCACTACTGTTGTGCCTTCTAAAGGGGCATCCTCTCCCTGGATCATTAACTCGGGAGCATCCAACCATATGACAGGATCTTCTATGGGTATTTCCTTTGTCTCTCCTGTATCTGGCAGTGTGAGACTCGTTGATGGTTCCTCGGCTTCTGTGATTGGAAAAGGGGTTATTGAGCTTTCTCCCTTTATTTCTCACAGGCTTGTGGTTATTCATTCATTCTCCACAAATCTATTGTATGTGAGTGAGCAATTTAACTGTTCTATCACTTTTTCTCTTCTCATTGTGTTTTCCAAAATCTGGCGAGTGGGAAGACGATTGGTGGTGGACATGAGTCTGGTGACGTGTATGTCATGGACATCGATCATGCTTTTGGTGCTTAGAAGTCGATTGGTGGTGTACATGAGTCTGGTGATGTGTATGTCATGGACATCGGTCATGCTTTTGGTGCTTAGAAGTCTACCAATCATGATCAGTTGATGTTGTGGCATAAGAGAATTGGCATGCTAGCTTGAAGACTTTAAAGCCCATCTTTCGGCAGTCTTTTGATGTTGTTAAATCTATCTTTAATTGTCAATCCTGTGAACTTGTTAAACACTGTATAACCAACTATGCTCTAGATGTAGTCAAAGTGTGGAGTGTTTTGATTTGATACATTTTGATGTTTGAACCTCTCCTAATTGTTCTGTGAATGGATTTCAATATTTTATTTCTTTCATTGATGACTACTCACGCTTTACTTTGGTGTATCTTATGAAATGGAAAAATGAGATCTCTGAAATATTTAAACTATTTTATCATCATGTGCAGACGCAGTTTAAAGCTAAAATTAAAATTCGTAGGAGTGATAATTGAGGTAAGCACAGGTTGTTACCTTCAGAAGTTTTTGGGAGATCATGGCATTATTTTTAAAACTTCTTGTCCTGGGAGTCCTTAGGAAAATGGGATTGCCGAAATGAAGAACCGTCACATCATTGAGACTACTTGTTGCCTGTTGCAAGAGATGCACGTCCCGAAGGGACTGTGGGATGAGGGCATCCTCACGTCCGTCTACTTAATCAACCGGATGGTCACTGAGATATTTAGATGTGTTGCATTTCTTTGCCCAAATATGTCATTATTTAATCTCCCCCCTAAGATATTTAGATGTGTTGCATTTGTTCATATTGTGGGGCCTTATAAAGATAAATTAGATCCTCAAGCGATAAAGTGTTTTTTTTAATATGCAGCCAACCAAAGGGGGTATAAGTGTTACTCTCCAGCTCTCCGGAGGAGATTTATTTCAAAATATGTTACCTTTTTTTGAACACACCCCTTATTACTTTGATGAGAGCAAAACTGTTACATATCAAGAGAAGTTTAAAGATGAGAATGATACGATCCCGCCCCTACCTATACTGGTTGATGTGCTTACTCTGAGTAGTGTGGATATTCCAGTTAGAAAGGAAGCTCAAACCAATGACCTACGTGTGTACAAAAGAAGGATCTACAAGTCTACCAGAGAATGGTAAACAAAAATATTGGGAAATAATATCATACTCATGCTCCACCATCCACCACCACTCCACCAGATCTAACCATCAGCATCCCTCAGGAGACTACAACTGCCCTCCAAATTCATAGTGGTCGTTCTAGATATCCTATTGATAAGTATGTTGAGTATCACTCTATCTCTCATTCTTTGAAAGCATATCTTGCATTCTTTTATTCTATTTTTATTTATAATAGTTTTCAGAAGCTAGTTTGGATCCCCACTGGATGAAGGCTATGGAGGAGGAAATGGATCTTCTCCAACGTCAAAAGATTTAGGAAATTGTCCCTATCACGCAAGGGCGTTACCCAATTGGATGCAAATGGATATATACTACCAAATTTCTTCAAGATGGAACTCTTGATAGATATAAAGCTAGATTGGTTGCTAAAGACTTCACTCGGGTCAATAGAGTTGACTTTCAAGAGATATTTGCTCTTATTGCTAGACTGAACTCTGTTAAAATCGTGTTATCTATTATAGGTTATAAGTCTTGGACCTTGCACCAGCTTGATGTAAAAAATGTCTTGCTCCATGGTGAATGGAGGAAGAAATCTATATGAATCTTCCACCAAGTATGGATGTTCCTAAAGGACATGGTTGTCGCCTTAAAAAAGTCTTGTATGATCTCAAACAGTCACCTCGTGCCTGGTTTGTCAAGCTAAATGACAAACGTTTAAACCTAAATTTCACTCGTTGTACATCAGATCACTCGGTCTATGTCTACAGAAATGAGAAATGTACCATTATCCTCAAAGTTTATGTGGACGATATCATTATTACAGGAACTGATGTTCATCGCATTACTCTGGTTAAAAGGGAATTGGATTCAGCCTTTAAAATCAAGAATTTGGGACTTCTTCGATACTTCCTTGAGATTGAGATTGCTCGATCTGTCGGGAAGATTATGATCTCCCAGCGCAAATACGTCTTAGATCTTTTCAATGATGTTGGATATTTGGGAGTCAAACTTGTGTATAGTCCAATGGACCCTAATTATGATATTCACAAGGAGACTTCTCTAGATCTTGAGAGGAAGTTAGAATGTTAATGTATCGTGGGAAAGTTAATTTATCTGACCATTACCAAACTCGATATCTCATTAGATGTTGGCTTAGTTAGTCAGTGCATGCATCGTCCTAAAGTTCATCATTATCGAGCGGTTCTTCGAATTCTTAAATAGTTAAAAAAAGACCTCGAAAAAGGCATTATCTATCGGAATCATGGCCACCTTAAGGTCCGCGGGTACTGCGATGTTGATTGGGCTGGTTCTTCCCTGTACAGAAGATCTACGAATTGATATTCTATTTTTGTTGGTGGCAACTTTATTTCCTGGAGAAGTAAGAAACAAAATGTGTTTGCTCGTTCATCCACTGAGCAGAGTGTTGTGTCATTGTCGTCACTACTTGTAAACTAATTTGGATTAAATCTATCTTAGGAGAAATGGGCTTCCATGTTCTTGAGGTCATGCATCTTTACTGTGATAATCAAGTTGCAATTCATAGCGCCAACAACTTTGCCTTCCATGAGAGGACAAAACACATTGAAATCGATTGCCACTTCGTGTGGGACAAGATTCAGGATCAATCTATTACTATGATGTTTGTGTCATCTGAAGATCAACTTGCTGACATTCTCACCAAAGTTGCCTCTGATAAATCCCTTCATTCATACTCCCTCGGGCTTGGAATGTTGGATGTTTATGGTGTTAGTTTGAGAGGGTGTTAATATACAAGCTAACCTAGACTCACCGGGTGGTGACAATATCTCAAAGTGTTGCTGATGGGCTTAAATGGTCTTGGGGCTCCGTTTGTGACTTCTTGAGAGGGAAAAATCATAAAGGTACGCTTTTGTTCATGCTCCCTCACGACACGATGAACTGTGGACATATTCTTAAAAGTCAAACGTTTCTGTTGAGATAGTAAACCTTTAATTGAGGTACTTAACTTGAATATAAATGCATTACATTATTAATAAGTTATCCATTTAATTTTATCCAAAGCCTGGAAACTAGTTCTTTATAAAGTATCAATAAAAAATCAACAAAAACTACAATTTTTATTAGATTGATAACATTTTTTTATCTTTCGTGTCCTTTGAAAAAGAATAAGACTAGTGATGTTGATAACAATGAAAATGCAGATTGATGCTTCAGGAGAAAAATATGAGTAACGGAATTTGAAAAGTGAGTAAGACAGCTAAGGTCTACAAATCAGCTTACTTTATCTGCATTTTTATGGGATTCTTCAACAGCTTTTGATAGCTCCAGAAGACGTTTTTCATAAATGTCTGAACTTGACGGATTAACTACGTGAGGCGGATTAACTGCTTTAGAAGAATCATCTTGAGCGGAACCTGCTGCAGGAGATTGTGCTTTTGAGTGCCGATGGAGCATGATGTCATTTATATGTGTTTGAAGAGCAACACAAAGTTCCTCCCCCTACAAAATTTTATATATGACATTATGGTTCATTTCAAACTTAAGAAAAAAATCACTAACAACTAATATCAGCAATAAAGCATACAAAACTAAAGCTCCATTTCGGAAAGCGATGTTGGTGGCGTGGAGCTCTGGTGAGAAATAGAGCTACCACCTTTTGGTGGAAAATGAAGCTCAAAATGGAATTTTTAGCCACAACACCGGAGCTCGAAAAAGAAGGTTGCCAAACACTTCAATTTCTCTAGTGAGGTGAATCAAAAATGCCACCAGAACAAAAACGAAATAACAAAAAGAGCCCAAGGAAAACAACAAATATAACAACCTGACCTGCTTAGTTTCAAACTGAAAAACATGAAGCACACCAGCAACTCTCATCTTGAAGAAAACGGCAGTGTTGCTGCTACCAAATTGCATAATATCTCTTAATTCTGCTGAGTGTAAGTATTCTTTTGGAACTGGACGGAAAAAATGAACCTATGATACATGAGAAAGAATAAATCATATAAGATTTGTTATATATCACTATGTTATAAGTATTATATGAACTGTAACTAACCCCTCGCTTATTAATGCCTATTATAATCCTTCCAGGTAGAAGCCCTATTGGGTCATCTATCTTACGGACACTGAAAAAAACCGAGTTTCCATAAGGGAGAGTACGCAGGATCCTAAGATATTGTTGCCTTGCATCATCTTTCGAAAAGTTCTCCTGCATGGATTAGAACAAAATAAAAAAGTAAATAATGAAAACCCTAGAATTGATTTGGCATTCACTTTGTACAAAAATATTAATGAACTTACACTACAAGATACTCAGATACTACCAAGCCCAACAAACCATTAAGTCTAAATTTATACCCTAGGATACATAAAGATAAAAGATTAAGCAAATGGTTTGGCTTCTGTTACCATGTCCAGCATAAGCCACTTATTATCTAAATACAACACTTTTGGTTCAATAGATAATGATAACAAGATTTTATGTTAACATGGCATCATAGGACCCTAGACGCAACTCCCAAACGCATTCTCCCCTCATATAAGAATCCTAAATGCGTTCTGCCCTCATCTGTGAATCCATGTGTTCCCTAGCTTCTTCTGAAGGATGTGAACTCTCCTCCTACCACTAACACATGTGGCTCATTCCCTCAAACTGCAAAGTTTCATCACCATCTGAACAGGTGTCGTTGCTTCTTCCATCCCTCAAACTGCAAAGTTTCATCCCCGTTTGCCCCAACGCCATTTCCTCTTACTTTCTTCGATTTGGAGAAGCTTCATCCTCGACTCCTCCAGATTCCAATTCATCTCTCTCTTCACACCCGCACAGTTTCAATCCTCAATAAGACATTTTCCCCTAAAATAATGAGTTGTATTCTCAATTGTATGTTCTATAAACTTTAGGCATTGAGCTCCATCCTTAGCTTTGACCCAACCTCATTATTCCTGATTTGACTCTCCACTCGTTATAATGTTTAAGACCTCAATATAGGTTTTTATTTTGTCATAGCTTATGTAGGATTTACGCGTTCTAAGGTTAGCCGCAGTTATTAGTACACATGTGGCTTCAACTCCCCTGTGAATGTCTCTTTCATACACATGTACTTAGATTACTACTTTTTTTGTTTCCATGTTGGTGAGCCAGAATTTTTTTTTACGGAAACAATGTGTAGGAGGGAGCATTGTAGTGTGATTAGAGTTCAAATTTATGTATCTTGGATAGAGAGTTTCATGTTTTGTTTAGCTTTCATGTGCCTGCGTGAATATGATTTCCGAGAAGATGAAGAATAGTCCATTTGTTGATGAGATTGTCTTTTGAAAATCACTATCAGAATAACTCTGGTGAGAGCAATGTTGTTGAGATCACATGAAAGATCCCATGATCTTACGATCTTGCACAAGGAGACGATCCACGATTTACTTAAAATTGTCGTCCTGTTAGGATCGTTAGGATCGTAGTGCAAGATCGTAAGATCGTTAGATCCACGATTTACTTAAAATCTGTTTTAAATTTTGACTTGAGTGATTTTCTTTAAAGTAAGATTGAACACTATTGACTTTTTGGATGGTATGCGACTATGCATCTGTCTTTTATATTAATATTTTGATTTGATGGTATCATTGGTAATTTGGTATGATATGTAATATTATATTTTTATTTGATGGTATCATTGGTAATTTGGTATGATATGTAATATTATATTTTTATTTGATGGTATGTAGATTGTTACTTATTTCTCATGCTCTTGATTTAATTTTTATTAAAATACGATCTTGCGATCCGTGTCGATCCTACGTTTTACGATCTTAGGGATGCCTCCTGATCTTAGTTAAGATCTCGATCTTCACAACATTGGGTGAGAGGCACTCTTTAGTGGTGCAATAAATGGAATGAGGTGCTTTTAATAAAGGATCTCTAGTGTTGATTGATCTGGAGATCAAATTGCAGAATCGTAATTATGGGGATCCATCAGATCGTGCACAAGGAGAGGTTCTGTAACATCCGAAATTTGACGCGAAAAATTATTTGATTTGTAGGGGCAAGCCGCGACGAATTTTGATCGAGGCGGCGCGTCGGCAAGGTATAATGTTTGTCTTATGATAGTGTCCGTTAGTCAGTCAAGTGCGTAAATTATAGGGTGTGACGCATTAAATTTTAACGACGCGTGGGGTGAGGATAATTTAATATTCAAAGATTTAGTGTTGGGGTGCCAATAGCATTTCCCCCCCCTCCTCATGCGGTTATCAAAACCGCAAGGTTTGATATTAAAATCACGCCATCCTTTTACTCACGGGAGAAGAGGGTTTTCGCAGCCGACTGTTCAGTTTCTGTAACAACCCTAAAAATACTAAGAAATAATAATAATAATAATAATAAATAATAATAATAAATAATATTAATAAAAAAAGACAAAAAACACCTAAACCTACCCCCCCCCCCCCCCCCGTTCCCTTAAAATGAACCCGAGCCGACGGATTCCCGCAACCCGCATCCCGCAAGGTTTCCCCGATCCCGCTCCGTCGGCCCCGCCTCCGTCTCCCGAGCACCCGACGGCCTTCTCCTCCCCCTCCAGTGGCCGGCAAGTCCCTCCTCCGGGCCCGGCGCCCCTTCCTCTTGCTTCCCCGCCGTCTCCGACGCTTCCCTTGGCCGGCAACTCCCGCAGCAACCTCCTCTTGGCCGGCTGCTTTCAAGGAGGACGGACACCCTTTTTTTTTCCCTTCCTCTCCTCCTCCGGCCAGTGAAAGCAAAGGCAGAGTTCTTCTCCGACAATCCTAGCTCCTCCTCGTCCCGGCCGGTGGATTTCGTGAGAGGTCTCCTAGGGTTTTCGCTCAAAACCCCTCTTCGTGGATTTTGGAGCCCCAATCTGGCCTCCTTGGGTAAGAAATTCCTTTGAAACCCCTCTTCGTGAATTTTATAATTATCCCTCCCCAATTGATGCTTTTACGTCGATCCCTCTTGGGGTTGTCGTGTACCCTTCTAACCTCGATATTTTACTTGTTTTCCGGTGCCGCTCTTCGGGTCTAGGTGGTGGAATCACTCCAAGCCCTCTCCGAATTAGGGATTCTTGCTTCCAACGCCGCCAAAACTCCCGATCCCTCGCGGTAGACTCTTCTCCCCTCACTTTCGAGGGAGGTAAACTCCTAAACCCCTCTCCTTTTGTGCGGGGCTATTATTAAACGCATGTGCGGACATAGGAAACTTGTTAATTCAATTTGGAATGTATTTTTGACCTCGAACAGGTTTAGCTCAAGCTTTAACCTCGCCTGCGCCACTTAGCTGTTACTAGCACTTTCGAAATCACCTTAAGGCAAGTAGAGACTCTCTCTCGCTTGCAAACATGAGATTTAATTTACTTCACCTTGTTTATGAAGTAGCCTCTTATAAACCGGGAACCGTCTAATTATTTATGAATCCTTGAAATTTGCCTAATATCCTAGACGAACATTGAAAGGAGAGTGTTGGTTTGGTGTGACGCGTCGAGTCAAGCGCCCGACTAACTGGTAACAGAAACCATTAGTCAACCATTGCAAGCACCGTTGTTGATAAGCCTTGCGCCAATTCAAACACTAGAATCTTGTGCACCAAATGACAACACCTTCACTCTTCAATGTTTTCCGTTTATGGTATTACAGCTAGGCTAAAACTCCGGAGTAGGCTATTAGATTGAAAGCATCTTGTTTAACATGGTTACTTGTCAGATAGTAGATTGCTGCGTGTAAAAATTGCTTCACTAAGCTCTTGTTTCCTATGCTTACTCTTGTGCAATTAGATTAATTTGAATCTTCATGTATATTCATGTTCTGAGGCACTTTCCTTTGTTTGGATTTGCCTTAGGTCTCGTGACTGCGCCGCCCGGTTCCTGAGCTATTTCTTCTTTCAGATACAGCCTTGTTCGGAGGTTTCATTTGTTTAAATGTATCAGCAGGTTCTATGTATTTTGTTGTTGGATTTTTCTTCCTACTCATGTACTAGTTATTATCAGACATTTTCTCTTGTACCAAGGACAACTTGTAGGGTGAAACATTGTACTACTTCATTTCACTTATGCATTTTCCACAATTGTGACTAATTGCATTCATTTTAGCATTGCTTGTGACATAGTTTTTGTAAATAAAATGCATGCACAACAACTTTTAACTATTTATGTATGGCTTCCGCATCAATATCTTTTAAAAACTCTTTTCAAAATATCTAATTTAAAAACTAGTTGTAGAATTTCTGGTTCCGCCTCAGCAGGCATGTTTCTTCTCTGCATGCCTGTGGCATCACGACCCGCCCGAAGCGCACTCTGATCTTGTTGAGACGGGTCGTGACAGTTGGTATCAGAGGGAGGTTAGCTCAAAAAAAAATGAATTATTTTGAAATTTTCAAATATCTTAAATTCTATTATGTAAATATAGGTACATGCATCATATTTCACTCACCCTGTCATTATTTGTTGTTCGAGGCTGAAACACGCACACACTCACTCATAAGCATGAGTAGTATGCATGCAAATGTTAAGGGAGTATGGGCAAACTTAACGTTTATATGCATATGAATTTCCACTAGGATATACACCGCTTGCAAATATTAAATTGTATGGGCGGTTTAATGTTTTCAAGTGCGTGACATTAGAATCATAATGCGCATGATATGTTAAGTGATATGGGCACTTAACATAACATGTGTTTCCATTCATGACATTTTTAGGAATGCATTGTAGGCATAATTACATTGCATGCATATCATAACTCATTGCACAAGTGTTAAGTTAAGAACAACAGATGATGATTGTGCACACATGGATTTCACAATCATAACTCTATCGCACGCGATTCTATCATCGCATTTGCATTTGCATGACTTTCACCTAGAGTTGTCCACTGAAAATGCTGTAACTATTACATGATTTAGGTATCCAATGGTGTTAGAATGCTAGAACCTGTAATCTCGATCTACTATGCTTAGCTTGACTATTTCTCTTACTCAATTCTTTTATGCTCATTTTAGATGGCTCCTAAGCGCTCGCAGCGAAAGAAAGCTACTCCTGCTGCGAGGGAGGCCCCTAGAGATGAAACTGCCCAGCTTTTGAGACAGCTTCTGGAGCGTGTCTCCCATCTGGAGGGGGAACGCCAAACTCCTGATCCAGCCTCTGGTTTCGGCAGCGCAGGGACGACTGGAGTCGCTGTTACCATCACCCCTCCTGCACCTGGATCTGGGACCGGCTTGTCTGCTGGCACCATGGAGGCCCCGCTCGTGCCAAGTCCGACCACCCCTGTAGCGATGGCAGACACTCTGGCTTTCAAGAGACTAAATCCGCCTACCTATAATGGCGACCGAGATTACTTTGTGATCACTGAATGAGTCTCCCAGATGGAGAAACACTTTGAGTATGCTGCAGTTCCCGAGGCCCAAAAGGTTCTCCTTGCGGCCTATCAGCTGACCGAAGATGCTTACACTTGGTGGCTTCAGCGCCGCAGCCTCTCCGATTCTGCCACCTTGACTTGGGGACAGTTCAAGGACGCTCTTATGGAAAACTTCCTCTCTCCTGTGGAGCGGGACAAGTTAGCTGAGAAGTTCCTGTCCCTTCAGCAGTTTGGCAGGACAGTGACCGAGTATGCGAGAGAGTTCTCCCGCCTATCGCTCCTTGCTGTGGAATTCGTGCCAGATGAAGCCAAAAGGATCAGCCGTTTCGTGAAGGGACTCCGACATGACTTCCAGCAGCATGTGGTAGCCCATGGCGCCACCACCTACACGGAGACCGTAGGAGCCGCCTTGAGGGTGGAAGCCATTGAGCTGGATCGTTCCGCCAAGAAAGTCCAGCATGGCACCAGCAATGCTGCAGCATCCGACCTCAAGCGCAAGAGTGCTCCATCTCAGGAGCAAGGTCCCGGGCCCAAGGAGGTGTGCGCCTTCTGTCACAAGGTGGGTCATGTTGCCCAAGTCTGTCGTTCTCTCCTGAAAAAGCAAAAGAAGGACATCCATGCTCCGCCGCCTCAGATGACGCTTGCCTCTACCTCCACTGTCTGTGCGTACTGCAAGAAGCCGGGCCACCAGCTGAAGGACTGCCGTCGCAGGCAGAAGGCCTGTTTCAAGTGCGGGCAGGTTGGACACCTCAAGCTAGACTGCCCTATGAGGGAAAGCCCGATTCCCGCTCAGCCACTGCAGGTTGTCCCCGGAGCTCAGGACAGGGGTAAGGCGGTGCTGAACGTCGTCACTCAGGGCGAGGCGCTCGCTTCGACCGACGTCATCTCTGGTACGTTGTTTTGTGGAATTTTAATTTTAATTTTTCTACATGCAAATAAACTGGTCTGCCTTAGTCTCGAATAATCTTGTTATGCGTCATGTTTTTTTTCCTTTTTAGGAAGATTTAGGGTCAAGAATAAGTGGATGCAAATCTTATTTGATTCCGGTGCATCCCACTCTTTTATTGCTCGCCACATCGTGGACCTTCACAGTTGGCCTACTTCGACACTAGAGGTCCCTTTTGAGGTTTCTGTACCCGGTCATCTGCACCTCTCAACCAGCGGCATTCTCAATTGCCCGATCTTGCTTGGAGAATTGCAAGTTTTCGCCGACCTCATAGTTCTGGAAATGTCGGAATTCGACGTGATCTTGGGGATGAATTGGTTGGTCACGTATCAAGCTAAGCTGGACTGTGTAGCAAAGAGGGTAAATCTCAGCATTGGCGGCGAGGACTACAGTGTTCATGTTCAGACCCGCAGCCACCTGAAGGTAATCCGTGCTGTGCGTGCCGCTCGCCTTCTTAGTCAGGGTTGCTCTGCTTGTTTCGTGTATGCTTCATATTCGGATGCTGTCATACCGCAACTTGAATCTATCCCGGTTGCCTCCGAGTTTCCCGACGTGTTCCCCATCGAGCTGCCTGGAATGCCTCCCGATCGTGAGGTAGAGTTCTCTATTGATGTGGAGCCTGGAACGCGCCCCATATCTAAAGCTCCATACCGTATGGCACCGCGCGAGTTGGAAGAGCTCAGATTGCAATTGGATGAGATGCTTGAGCGTGGATACATTCGTCCCAGCTCGTCTCCTTGGGGAGCCCCCGTCCTCTTCGTGAAAAAGAAAGATGGTTCCCTGAGGCTTTGTATCGACTATCGGGAGCTGAATAAGGTTACCATCAAGAATAAGTACCCCCTCCCACGCGTAGATGACCTCTTTGATCAGCTCAAAGGCAGTTCTGTGTTTTCCAAGATAGATCTCAGAACGGGTTACCATCAATTAAAGATCAAGGAATCCGATATCCCCCGGACAGCCTTCCGAACTCGGTATGGACATTTTGAATTCTTAGTGATGTCTTTTGGATTGACTAATGCCCCGTCTGGCTTCATGGATATGATGAACCGTGCATTCTGTGAGTTCCTTGATAAGTTCGTTATCGTCTTCATAGATGATATTTTGGTTTACTCCAAAACTCGTGAAGATCATGCAGTTCACCTTAGACTCGTCCTATCCACCCTACGCCAGCATCAACTCTACGCCAAACTGGCGAAGTGCGAGTTCTGGCTGGATCGTGTTGCCTTCTTGGGGCATGTCATTTCAGGGGATGGGCTATCTGTTGACCCCGCCAAAGTCTCCGCAGTGATGGACTGGAAGCGGCCTTCTACTCCTACCGAGATCCGCAGTTTCCTTGGGTTGGCTGGTTATTACCGGCGCTTCGTCAAGGGTTTCTCCTCCCTTGCCGCTCCTCTGACAAGACTAACTCAAAAGCACGTGAGGTTTGAGTGGACGGATCAGTGCGAGCGCGCCTTTTCTGAGCTGAAGCAGCGACTATGTTCCGCGCCAGTGCTAGCTCTTCCGTCAGATGGATTGGACTTTTCAGTCTACACTGATGCTTCTGGAGTTGGTTTGGGCTGCGTTCTGATGCAGGATGACCGTGTTATTGCATATGGGTCGAGGCAGTTGAAAATTCATGAGCGTAACTATCCCACCCATGACCTGGAATTCGCTGCAGTGGTGTTCGCCTCGAAGCTGTGGCGTCACTATCTCTATGGTGTGAGGTGCCACTTTTACACCGACCATCAGAGTTTGAAGTACATTTTTGTTCAAAAGGACCTCAATCTTCGTCAGAGACGTTGGCTCGAGTTTGTTTCAGACTATGACTTGCAGCTCACATATGTTCCTGGTAAGGCCAATTCAGTGGCAGATGCATTGAGTCGGCAGGTTTCTGTTGCCGCTTGTGCGCCCATGTCAGCTATTCTTGCAGCCCTGATTGATGACCTCGACCGGATGGACATATCCGTCGCACCCGAGGGTCATGAAGGGATTTGTGATCCGTTATGGGTAGAGCAGGTGAAGGATTTACAGCCGTCTGATCCCGCACTTCAGCGCATTCGCCGGCAAGTTGAGCTTGGGACTCTTCCGGATTTCTCCATCTCTGATGATGTTCTTCGTTTCCGAGGTCGACTCTGCATTCCTGATGTCCCGGAGTTACTTGATAGTATTTGCAGAGAGGCGCATGAGTCTCGCTCATCTGGACATCCGGGCAACAACAAGATGTATCATGACTTGAAGCAGATCGTTTGGTGGCCTGGTATGAAAAATTTCATCGCTCGTTTTATCTCTCGATGCCTTACATGCCAGAAGGTGAAAGCTCAGCGTCAGCGTCCTGGTGGTCTTTTGCAGCCTTTGTCTATCCCTGAATGGAAGTGGGAAGATGTTTCTATGGACTTCATCACTGGATTGCCTCGCACTCCGAGAGGACATGATGCGATTTGGGTTATTGTGGACCGCTTGACTAAAGTGGCTCATTTTATTCCGTATAAGGAGGGTCATTCCACTGAGAAGATGGCCCGGATCTATGTTGCAGAGATTGTCCGACTCCATGGTATTCCTCTGCGAATCGTTTCTGATCGTGACTCGAGATTTGTATCGCACTTCTGGAAAGGATTTCAGCAAGCTTTGGGCACTGATCTCAACCTAAGCACTGCTTACCATCCGACGACTGATGGGCAGACTGAGCGAGTTAATCAAATTCTTGAAGATATGTTGCGTTGTTATATCTTGGACTACAAGGGAGCTTGGGATGAACATCTACCCTTGGTTGAATTCTCCTACAACAACAGCTATCAAGAGAGCCTCAAGATGGCCCCCTTCGAAGCACTATACGGGCGTCGCTGTAGGACCCCGCTCTATTGGTCGGAAGTCGGCGAAAAGGTGATTTTGGGCCCTGAGTTACTTCAGGAAATGGAAGAAGCCACCAAGAAGACTCGTCTTCAGCTCAGTCGTGCCATTGAGAGACAAAGAAAGTATGCAAATCAGCGCCGCCGTCCGTTAGAGTTCGCTGTGGGCGATCAAGTGTTCCTGAAGGTTTCTCCTACTCCTGGGGTGAAACGGTTCGGCCGCCATCATAAGCTCAGCCCGAGGTTTGTGGGACCGTACTCCATCTCAGAACGTATTGGAGGATCTGCTTACCGTCTAGAGCTACCAGCTTCTTTGGTCGGTGTTCATGATGTCTTTCATGTCAGCCAGCTTCGAAATATATCCACGATCCAAATCGTGTTCTTGAAGAAGTTCCAGTGATTCCTGAGGCCAATCTGTCTTATCCGATCGAGCCTTCGAAGATCGTCGAATATCAAGAACGCAAGCTTCGCAAGAGAACCATTCCGATGGTGAAGGTACTTTGGCTGCATGGCAAGTCCGAGGAGTACACCTGGGAACTCGAATCTGATATGCGCAGCAAGTATCCACAACTCTTCTCGTGATCTTGGTACGTCTCTTAGTCTTACTTTCTCGTTATTTCAACATCTTTCATAGTTAGCTTTCATGCGTTAATCTGCGAACTTCTGTTTGAAGTATATGTCATCTGAAACTTCGTTGTTTAGTCTCGTTCAGAGAGTTCTCATGCAAGTTTCGGGACGAAACTTCCTAAGTAGGGGAGAATGTAACAACCCTAAAATACTAAGAAATAATAATAATAATAAATAATAATAATAATAATAAATAATATTAATAAAAAAAAGACTAAAAACACCTAAACCTACCCCCCCCCCCGTTCCCTTAAAATGAACCCGAGCCGACGGATTCCCGCAACCCGCATCCCGCAAGGTTTCCCCGATCCCGCTCCGTCGGCCCCGCCTCCGTCTCCCGAGCACCCGACGGCCTTCTCCTCCGCCTCCAGTGGCCGGCAAGTCCCTCCTCCGGGCCCGGCGCCCCTTCCTCTTGCTTCCCCGCCGTCTCCGACGCTTCCCTTGGCCGGCAACTCCCGCAGCAACCTCCTCTTGGCCGGCTGCTTTCAAGGAGGACGGACACCCTTTTTTTTTCTCCCTTCCTCTCCTCCTCCGGCCAGTGAAAGCAAAGGCAGAGTTCTTCTCCGACAATCCTAGCTCCTCCTCGTCCCGGCCGGTGGATTTCGTGAGAGGTCTCCTAGGGTTTTCGCTCAAAACCCCTCTTCGTGGATTTTGGAGCCCCAATCTGGCCTCCTTGGGTAAGAAATTCCTTTGAAACCCCTCTTCGTGAATTTTATAATTATCCCTCCCCAATTGATGCTTTTACGTCGATCCCTCTTGGGGTTGTCGTGTACCCTTCTAACCTCGATATTTTACTTGTTTTCCGGTGCCGCTCTTCGGGTCTAGGTGGTGGAATCACTCCAAGCCCTCTCCGAATTAGGGATTCTTGCTTCCAACGCCGCCAAAACTCCCGATCCCTCGCGGTAGACTCTTCTCCCCTCACTTTCGAGGGAGGTAAACTCCTAAACCCCTCTCCTTTTGTGCGGGGCTATTATTAAACGCATGTGCGGACATAGGAAACTTGTTAATTCAATTTGGAATGTATTTTTGACCTCGAACAGGTTTAGCTCAAGCTTTAACCTCGCCTGCGCCACTTAGCTGTTACTAGCACTTTCGAAATCACCTTAAGGCAAGTAGAGACTCTCTCTCGCTTGCAAACATGAGATTTAATTTACTTCACCTTGTTTATGAAGTAGCCTCTTATAAACCGGGAACCGTCTAATTATTTATGAATCCTTGAAATTTGCCTAATATCCTAGACGAACATTGAAAGGAGAGTGTTGGTTTGGTGTGACGCGTCGAGTCAAGCGCCCGACTAACTGGTAACAGAAACCATTAGTCAACCATTGCAAGCACCGTTGTTGATAAGTCTTGCGCCAATTCAAACACTAGAATCTTGTGCACCAAATGACAACACCTTCACTCTTCAATGTTTTCCGTTTATGGTATTACAGCTAGGCTAAAACTCCGGAGTAGGCTATTAGATTGAAAGCATCTTGTTTAACATGGTTACTTGTCAGATAGTAGATTGCTGCGTAAAAAAATTGCTTCACTAAGCTCTTGTTTCCTATGCTTACTCTTGTGCAATTAGATTAATTTGAATCTTCATGTATATTCATGTTCTGAGGCACTTTCCTTTGTTTGGATTTGCCTTAGGTCTCGTGACTGCGCCGCCCGGTTCCTGAGCTATTTCTTCTTTCAGATACAGCCTTGTTCGGAGGTTTCATTTGTTTAAATGTATCAGCAGGTTCTATGTATTTTGTTGTTGGATTTTTCTTCCTACTCATGTACTAGTTATTATCAGACATTTTCTCTTGTACCAAGGACAACTTGTAGGGTGAAACATTGTACTACTTCATTTCACTTATGCATTTTCCACAATTGTGACTAATTGCATTCATTTTAGCATTGCTTGTGACATAGTTTTTGTAAATAAAATGCATGCACAACAACTTTTAACTATTTATGTATGGCTTCCGCATCAATATCTTTTAAAAACTCTTTTCAAAATATCTAATTTAAAAACTAGTTGTAGAATTTTTGGTTCCGCCTCAGCAGACATGTTTCTTCTCTGCATGCCTGTGGCATCACGACCCGCCCGAAGCGCACTCTGATCTTGTTGAGACGGGTCGTGACAGTTTCCGCAAACCCGACGACGCACTGCCGGCGCATCCCGCGGGCCTTCCGCCGGCCAATCCTCCTCCGGATTTCCATCTCCGACTTCTCCTCCCTCCTCTACGAGCACCGGTAGACATTCCTTTTCCTTCCTTGGCCGTGAAAGTGCCGGATTCAACCCTAACCGGTGGAAGTGAACGTTTTGGTTTCGGTGAGTTCGATCCCTTCCTTTTTCTCGTTTTTTGCTTGGATTTCCTTTGATTTGGAAACTAATTTAACCTAGATTTTCGTTTTGATTGCCCTATCCTAGGTTTTGTTATTCGTAGTTCACCACGGATTTTGTGTGGAACGCGTTGGGAGCCTCAATCGCTACTTAAAGGTAATAATTGAAGTTTAACTCATGAATGTTGTAACCCTAGCTATATATATATTTTTCCATGGGATTATCGTAGAGGGGAAAATTCTGAAATTTGGGATACGGTAAATTGCAGGATTTTGGCGGGGTCGGGGCAGCGTTTTGAAGGTCCCCAGCAGTAGGATTTACTTTTGGAAAAGAAAATGTCGCCGCGCCGAGTATACGAGCGTCGTAGCACCACTGTAAGGAAATCCTAATTCCTTTTTAGTTAGACATATCAAGTAATTATATTTTATACGCATGAGTAGGTTTCGTACAACATCATAAGCATGCATAGAGAAGTGTGACAGTAGGAAAATAATTGTGGAAACGCGTATGATAACGTCTTGTTCCATAACCACGTTAGTAAAATCGTGAACGGTTAGTTAAGTACGAAACTTCACATGTACACGTAAGTTTGTAGACTGTCCGACCAAGGGTGCGAAGGTCCCTTCAAGTCGACCACGAGAAAGTCAAGGGTCGACCAGTAGTACACCAGAAAAGAGTTCCCATGCAGAGTAGCGTCAGACCAAAAAGGTCAGTAGCACACCAGTCTTTTTGTGCTTGGTAGAGGCGCACTACCTTCCTCATAGGGCATATGGTATCCTATAAGTTACAGTCTTGAGAGTTGACTCCCCTTTGAGACAGTTAGTAGATTCGAGACCGTGTCCGCGTGGCACTAGAACAATTAAGTTCGTCAGATGGTCTCGGGTCGTCAGATTCAGATTTTGCGCGTTAGGAGCTACTCTGCCTAGAGCCTTCCCAGTAAACGTGTAGGCTAGAAGCCACCTAGAACTCAAGTACAGACTTGACGTGAGACAGTACACTAGTTAGTGAACGTCAGGACTTGGGTAAATGAAAGGAAAGTCATGAGTATATAATTATAGTGTTCACCAGTAAGTATAGGAAAAGCATGCATATCATATATCATGAAATGTTTTCAGTGCACGAGACTAGTTTTAAAGACATGCATGCATTCATATGTAAATCTATTTTAGTGTCACTAAGGAGAATTGTTTTTCTTTACTCTGACCCTTCGTGGGCAATGTTTTTCAGGTGACCCAGGTGGGAAACTACGTCTAGGATGAGCGTCATGGTGGTGTCCGAGTGTAGTACTTTTACTATTTCTGTTTACTCCGTTTCAGCATGTACTTGTAGTTGTGGACAGTGTAACTCATTAATATTTTATGTATCTTGTATCAGACTTATTTTGATAGTTCAGATTTTCAGTTATTGCAAATCTCATTCTTGTTTAGTGGCTCTGTGAATCCAGACATCAGGTATGTGGTTAACCTTAGTTTAATTTTTACTTCCGCTGTAAGTATTAAATTTGTTTTAGTTTAGACTTTTATTACCTGCTGCTACTAGTTTTAATACTGCTTCCTAGTTTTCTTTATATCGCTGACCCGGCCGGACGGCTGATTTCTTTAATACTGGGAAGGGGTGTTACAGGTTCACCGCAAGGCGAGACCCACGTTCGTATATTCGCGTAGGAAGGTTTGATCGGATTGTCGATCCGACTCCGCGGATGTGTCCGGATCCGCGTGGCGAGTCAAATTCATATGCTACTTTATTATTTTTGGTTCATTTAGTGTATTTTGAGTGGTCCCACTTCCGGCCAATCATAGTCGTCGAAGGTGGGATGCCCTAGCTTTGTTTTATTATAAATAGGACATGAAGTGGGCTGTTTTGAAGCATTGCAGGTTTTGGAGAAGTTTATCCCGGAACCCCGCGATCACCCCACGGTACCGACTATGTGGAACCCTAGGTGACGACTTCTAGGCGCTCTTTCTTCCCCCCAAAGTATCCCCTAACCCTATCTCTCTTCTCCCCACCGTAAAACCCCCTTCTCACCACCCAATTCCTCCCAACAGCCTCCTCACGTGGGCTGTTTTTCCCCTCACAGTCGGCGGCCTGCACCCCACCTCCAATCAGCCCGCCGCCAGCCCTCTCCTGGCAAACCACCCCTTTGTCTCCCCTTGATTCCTCAACCACCCAACCACCCCCACCTCCTCTCTGGCAATCTAGGAAGCATCGGTACAAATACGGGTACAATACATACCTAGTACGACGGTACGACAAAATTTTAACAATAAGGATACGGGTATAGCATGATGTGTTATAATAATATAAATATATATATATATACGAGTGACAGGCACGGGCCTCCGACCCGATGGCCACGCGCCCAGTACCTGGTCGGCAACAGCGGGCTCCGCCCGCCCCACCACCCCCCGGCGGTCTCCTACCCGATGCCCTGTCCGTACACCCGCATGCAAGCTTGCCCGCACTGTTTTAAAAAAACAGGCGTGTGCACTGTTTAGTCCCACATTGCCAAACAAATGAGAATTTATGGGTATAAATATAGGTTTCCGTGAGTAGTGTTTGAAATCAGCAAGATGGGGCCTTGCCGGTTGGCGGGCTTGCGGCTGGCGGCCTGGCCGTTTTTTCCTTCAAGTTGCGGGCTTGTTTGCGGGCCAGCCGGCTTACGGGCTGCTTTGATTGTCTGGGATTTTACCAGGTGGGCTTGGTAAGCGGTTAGATCCTTCATATGTCCATGAAACAGAGATTTTTTTCAAAGTTAAAGGGATAAATTGGTAATTTCATACCCTAAGGTAAGAGCCTATGAAATTTATAGGTTTATGACACATCCTAGTCCTAGGTTTAGGGTACCTACGAAAATATGAAGAGCTGGAGTTGATTTGTTAAGTTAGATCGGACGGCAGCTGATTTATCATGCCACAGATCGACGACGATTAGAATTTTGAACTCATGTCCTTACTATTTCTATTATAGTAGTAAAGATATATATATCACAAATACAATAAATAATTCTCAAAACATCAAACATAAATCATAACTTGAAGTACAAGTCCATAAATCAATGTAATATAACATGAAGTTTTCAAGCATTAAGCATTCGTAAATATTATAAATTTTAACATCTTATATGTTTAACCAAAAGAGATGAATTTAAACTTAAGTTTACTCATCAGTCTTTTTTTCCTTCATTGTTGGAGATCAACATCTTCAATCTACGGTTAATCTATAGACAAGTTAATCGTATTGTTAATAACTTGCGCTGTATCAATACGTTCAATACACGTACTTCTAAGAGAAACGTATCAGTACCAAAAACATACTCGGAAAGGATACACAAATTAATAGGACGTACCAACACTTCCTATCATAGAGCCAACTTTTTTTACTCTACAAAAAGACTCCTATTACAATATGCAAAATAATGTGTTAAGTCCAACTGTATCCACATAAGTGTATTCGTCGAGTATCGGATACGTACCAGTATCGGATACGTATCCGGTACGGGTACGCTGCCTTCGGGGAAGTATCCATGCTTCATAGCCAGCGACCCATGCAGACCCGCTGCCCCCCCCCCCACAGCCGGGTACACCTCCTCCAACCACCGACCAGCTTCCCCTTCATCCCTCTTTCGTGGATTCACCTCCCCACCAACGCCCCTTGCCAAAACAATCCCGATCCGGACTATCCAGCCCCGATCTGTTATTTCCACCACCCGTTCATCAACCCCTAGCCCGAATCTGATCCCAAAATATCAGATCCACCCTTCCCAACTCAGACCTCCCCTTTGTGGCCGGATCTACCCATTTCTGGTTCGATTCCACCACCAACCGTCGAGGACAACCACCACTATCATTTCCACGCCACCGTTTTCACTCTTGATAGCCGACCCTCGCATCCGATTCTGAAATCTTCAGTGCCTCAGTCAGCCAGCTACCTTGGTGAGTTCTCTATTGTATTGGACTATTTGATTTGGCATTATTTATTGGATTGGCCACTGTGTCTTGTTTGGGATTCATACTTGTAGAATTTGTTTGCAACAGGCTTATAATTTGCAGGTAGGATCTATTCGTCGCACGTTTAGCCTTAGCCCTCTGAGCGGAGGAAAGTCATTAAAAACTTGTTGAATTGAATGCTTGTTTTTGTCCTTCTAATTAATTGGGTGGGTTGAAATTTTTATTGCTCTAATTATTTTGTCGCTGTCACCGACGGTTCTCATTGCACTTAGAGTTGGATTAGTGTGTCACATTCGCACCCCACCTCTAGAAGTCTAGGTTTTGTGCACCCTCGTAACTTACCCTACATCAATTAGTATCATAGCCTGGTCGGGTCATTTGTATGCTCCGTAGTGGTAGGAATTTTAGAGCGAGCATGTCAGATCCACTAGTCACCGACAACCGAGCGACGAGCTTGAATTCAGGTGCTGCTTTTGCCGAGTTTCAGCGTCATCCTAGATCGTTTTGACACTTTATGTAACGCCGTATGTAATTATAATTTCAGTGCCCGATCTCGAACAAAATTAGTCGAGCCAACGGAGTTTGGAGGTAACTTTCATTTTAATTAAACCTTCGTGGTATTAATAGCACTCAATGAAATATAAATAACTATAACAAAATGAAATCAATTTCTCCTTTTTCCCCCGGTTCACGGTTAAGATAACCGCCGGAGAAATTTGGACCCGCGCGATTTAAGAGTCGCATCCCCCCACTCTCTCGTTATTTTTCCAGCGGGCGGAAACCACGGTTTCACATTTCTTCCTGGCCAACTCTGATACAGCAGGAAGTAGCCGGCAGCGTAGGCCTCTATGACCCCTCCTCCGCCGGGAACCAGTGCTGTCCGGACTCTTCATCCACCCTCTGCAGGCGTCGACAATCTTCCTCCTCCCCTCTAGTGTCGTGAAAGGCTTTGTTTCTAACCCTAGCCGGTAGAAGTTGTCTTTCGCCATTTTCAATTTCGATAAGTGTGGTTCACCATTTCTGCTTCTGTTCTAGAGTTTCTTCATTCCTATATTGTGGTTACATCCTTATTTTTCCAATTTCAGATTTTTAAAGGAGGTTTTTGTTTCCTAGAGTTAAGATTTCAACGGCTTTTGGGAAATTTTTCGCTATTAGATCCATGTAACGCATACGTTAGTGTTTTTGTTCCTCCCCAAATAATTATTTTGTCATCATGAGTATTGTCCGCTGAAAAACCCTAAGGGGGGAAATGTTTAAGTTAGGTTTACTGTTGATTTTCAGATTTTTTTCGGTGGTCGTAGGAGCAAAGGGTTGGAAAAGTTCCTAGTGGTCAGATCTTTTAGGAAGGAACACCATGCCACCTCGTGGCGTGTACGAACATTGAAGCACCATTGTAAGAAAATTCGACTCTTTTTAGTTGAACATTTCAGACTACATAAATTCATGTTTAATTATGTCAGTGTGCGCATTTAGAAATTACAAGTTCTTATAGTCAGAACCAAGTCAAAGGAGTAGGTAAACAACAACATTCAAGCCTTTGTCCCATTATAGTGGGGTCGGCTAAAGGGGTAGGTAAACGCTTAGGTTAAATTAGTGGATTCAGTGTCATGAAATTCTTAACCCAGTGTATTTAACTAGAGAGCTACTCCGTATTTAATTCACTGAACGTTAGTAAAATTCATTCAGAAAAGTAGCGGGGAAGGTTTACCCATGTGTTTTTGGTGGATACACAACACCGTGTTCTTAGGGTCAGTGGGCCACCACTCAAACTTCAAGCTCAGGGTCGATGACCCTTGTTACAGATATGAAACTCCTCAGAGAGGAGTCGATGTTTCACTTGAGGGACACCCAACTCAGGGCACCATCAGGTGCGCCACTTAGATTGCAATTTGTAGTTGCGCACAGTCGTCCTTGGTGTCATGAGCTATTAAGAAATTAATGAAACTGGTTGAAACCTACAATGGATATAACTCCAAAATTTCAGAAATCAAAGATTAATACAGTTAAGAAAAGAGTGTGTCAGATCACATGATATGTCGGTTCTATGTCAGACCATAATCTTAGATACCACATATAATGTTAGAAAAATTATGCAAATCTTATAATCAAGTAATATGCACTTATAATATTTTTTAAAAAATTTTGCTGGAGGGAGTATTTTTTCTTACTCTCCAATGGGCCAGACCCAATTGGAACTTGTTTTTACATGGGACTCAGGTCAGGGGATTCGCTTAGGATATGTGGCGTAGTCTTCACAGTTGTCAGTTTTGTTCAATTGTACCACTATTGTTGTACTTGTTTTTATCTGCAGACATTATGTATATGTTATACTTCACTCATGTTTTGTTGTATCTGTTTATTTCAAAATGACAGCATATCAGTTTAATTGTGTTGTTTTTTGTTCTAGTTGACTTTGTAAATTAAGCATTGTAAAGTACACTTTTAACTATAGTTTATATTTTGCACTCTACTTCCGCTGTAAGTTTTCTTTTAGCACTTTTAATTTATCTGTTTTAAATCAGTTTATATACTGTTACTTAATTTACTTTTTATTGCGGGCTCGGTCGGACTGCTGATTTCCTGTTAAACTAGGTTGGGATATTACACTTTAGATGCCCAGTTCGATGATGTGCGTCATGATCTTGTCGAGGTGAATCTTTGCTTAGACCACTTAAAGAATATTAGGGACCCTCCAGCACAGTGCGACGACTCGCTAGAGGACAACCATGATGCTTGTCCTCGTCTTGACCGGCATCCAATGGTTCAGCCTCCCATAAACCATTACCGTCGTGATATTCCTCCCCGAGCCCCAACCCCGTCGGCGAGGCGGAATCCAGATCTTGCAATTGAGCGTAGACAAGCTCCGACTAGTGATAGACTCCCACACCAGCGTGATGAGTATTATATACCTCGTCAGCCTCAGCCTGACCCCAGAAATCATGTGTCACCACTCGCCCATCACCACGATGAGTACTATCCCCCGGGTCGGAGAAAGAGTGGTCTCCCACCCGCTCGATATGATTACGCCCATGACAATTACGCAGAGGATTATCCTAACCCGCGGAGAGGTGACTATCACTATGACATCACTCATCGTATTCGCATCGATGCCCCCTCATTTGATGGCCGCTTGGACCTGAAAGACTTTAGTGATTGGCTTCATAACATGGACCACTACTTCAAGTAGTACGATATGAACGATGAGCGTTGCGTTCGCTTCGCCAAACTGAAGTTGTTATGGCAAGACAAGGTATTTTGGATTAGCTTTGAGAGAGCTATTGAGCGAAATGGTGATTATCCTATCACCCGATGGGATGGGATGAAACAAAAACTGAAAGATAAGTATCTCCCTGCGACCTACTGAAGCCAATTATTTAAGCAATTACAGAACTTACGACTTGGGACACTCACTGTCGCTGAGTATATAACTCGCTTCAACGAGCTTGTCGTTAAGAGTGACATCTCGGAGAAGCCTATTGTCATCGCCTCTCGTTTCAGGGCGGGTCTATATTCTGAGATTCGGAGAGAGCTGATTCTCCATCGACTAGAGACGATCAGATTTTTCAACTCGCCCAAGAGTATGAGCAACACCTTCATTCATCTAGCACGGGGCAGTTCCCCTCTCGGACTGATACCTCAACTTATAGGAAACTCGCTCCGCCCCAGACCATCGCGTCCTCGCGTGTTCCCACGGACACAAATGGCAAGGCCTTCGCCACTAATGGCAATAGCGCTGTAACGATTCGATTTGGCTCGATTTTGTTGGAGCTTGAGGAGACCGGGAAGACTTGTGTCTAACCGCAGCGGTCTGTCTCCCTCAGCGGCCTAGCAGTTTGTCTCCGCGGTTTGGTGGTGAACATCAGCTAGCGGCCAGGAGGACAGCAACAGCAACGGTCTGGAGGTTAGCCGCAGCGGTCTGAGTGAAGCCGCAGCGGTCTGGATGAAGCTGCAGCAGTCTGGGTGGAGCCGCTGCGGTCTGGGTGGAGTCGCAGCGGTCTGGGTGGAGTCGGAGCGGTCTGGGTGGAGCCGCAACTCTGGATGAAGCCGCAGCAGCAGACAGATGGTTAACCGCAACTGCGGTCTGGTGGCAACCCGCAGTTGCGGTCTGGTGGCCTGCACCGGCGGTCTTCCCTGGCGGTCTGACAGCTTTCCTCTATTACCACTTGGTGTTCTGTTATTCATTGTATAGTGGGCTGTTTGACCATGTCAAACCGCATTGACCGCCCGACTTGTATTTAGTCTCACATCGATTGTTGTATTCTCTCATCTCCTTCAATTTCTATAAATAAGGGGCATACCTATGTAATAATTATCTTTTTGGAGCAATAAAATTTGCGCTTTATTAACCTCTTGGCTGTTTTCTCACTCACATGGTATCAGAGCGAATTGATCTTTTGCTCCAATCAGATTGCGGTTTGTTTGTCTAACCGCGCCGACTTCTTCCGGTTTGCTTCCCGCGCTGGCTTCTTCCTGTTCGCTTCCCTCCCTTTCTTGCTTGTCGCACTCATGCGATTTCGTTTCTGTTGCGAGTTCTGCATTTGGTCGCGGATTGTCGTTGGTGTGTTGTCACCCTGACCATGCGGACTCTTTCTCTTCTCTCTTTCTCTATTTCTTCTTCTTCTTCTTTGCGACTTCTTTTCTTGCTTGCGCGGCTTCTTTGTTGTCCTTCAGCTTCTCCTCTTTGTTTATCCTCTCGCTGCGACTTCTCTAACCGATGCGGGCTCCGCATCTTGGTCGCGGCCTCTTTTCTTGCCGCTGGTGTGGTCTCACCGTGACCGTGTGGTTTTCCCGCGCGGTTTGTTCGTTGATTGGTCGATGTGTCTTCTCTTCTTGTGCGGTCTCTTTTCTCTTTTCTCGTGCGGGTTGGTATCACTTCTTGCGCGGTCTCTTCTTGGTTTGCTCTTCTCTTGGTATCCGGTTTTCTCCGACTTCTTTTCAAACCGTGGGGTTTGATTCTCTGCCTCTCTCTTTTTTTGTCGTTGGCTCTCTGCGACTTGTTTGTCGTCCTATTCGGTTTGGTTTCTCTTCGCGTGTTTCCTTTGCTTCTTTTGTCGGCTTGTTTCTAACTGTGCAGTTAGTTTTTTCTCCCTTCTGATTTCTATTTTCTTTGAGATGGTTTCTCTTCTCTCCTCTACAGCTTGTGCTCTTGTGGCCTCCTCTGATAAGTGGCTTATTGACTCTGGTGTCACTTGTCAGATGCCCGGCAACTCTCGTTTGTTCTCCTCTTTGCTTGAACAGAACAGACTCTCTCTTGTTGTTATTGCAGATAAGACTTCTGCTCATGTGCATGGTGTTGGCATTGTACGTCTCTCTCTGTCTTTGTTGCTTGAGGACACTCTTTTTGTCCCTACTTTCTCGTGCAATTTACTCTTTGTTCATGCTCTTTGCACTTAGTTAAATTGCACGGTTATTTTTACTGACACCACTTGTCCTTTCTCTGATCTGTCTCCAAAGCTACGATTGCTACTGGGACTGCCAGTGGTGGTCTCTTCTTTCTTGACCACGATGTTGCTCTTTATGCTTCTTCATCTCTTCAGCAATGGCATCATCGTCTTGGTCATCCTCCTTCTAGTCTCATTCATCAACTTTCCCCAGACGTTCCTTCAGAGGATTTTCCTTTGAATTGTGAAGTCTGTCAGTTTGGTAAACATCATCGCTCTTCTTTCCCTGCTCGGACGGAACGTAGTTCTTCGCGTCCTTTTGAACTAGTTCATTCTAACATCCGGGTCCTCCTACTGCCACTGTTGGTAGAAGAAGTTTATACTCGGTTACATTTATTGATGATTTCTCCATGTGTACTTGGTTGTATCTCTTGAGAGATCGTTCTGAGTTGTACTCTGTGTTTACTGCCTTTTATAATGAGATCTTCACACAATTTTATGTGCATATTCAGATTCTTCGTACTGATAATGCCAAGAAATATCTCAGCAGGCAATTCTCTGATTTTTGTGCGAGCCATGATTTGATTCATCAAACTACTTGTTCATATACCTCTCAACAGAATGACGATGATGAACGTATGAATCGTCATCTCTTGGATGTTGCTCGCAGCTTTTGCATACAAATGAATGTTCCTCGGTCTTATTGGGGACATGTTGTTCTCCTCTCTTGCTATCTCATCAACCGTATTCCCTCGTCCATTTTTCGGGGCAATGCTCCATTTTTGTTTTATATCTTAAGGTTGAGTCATTCCCTTTACCTCTGAAAATTTTTGGATGTATGGAGTTTGTTCACGTACCTTCTCCAGGTTGTGACAAACTTTCTCCCCGTTCTGTTAAGTGTGTCTTCCTTTGTTATTGTCCCACTCAGAAGGACTATCGTTGTTATGATACTTTTCTGCGCAAACAGTACGTTTCAGCTGATGTTACATTCTTTGAATATACACCATATTTTTCTCATACTTCTTCTCTCTTACCCTCTGATCATTTTTTCCACGCCCTCTCGGCACCTCTGTCGGTGCCAGTTATTTCCACATATGCTCATGTTGCCCTGCCTCTTTCTCTGGAAACTGTTGTGTTGCCCTTGGAGCCTTCTGTGCCTGTTCCAGGGCCTCTTCTTTCTTCTGACAGTGCATTGCCTCCTCCGGCCAACAGTGACCTTCATCTTCTCATTGCCCTGCGGAAGGCCGTTCAACAATGTACTAAGCATTCTATTGATGTTGTTGTCTCATATGCTCAGCTTTCCCTGGATTTTGCTCTTGCTATCTCTTCTACTATCATCCCAGCAACGTATCAAGAGGCTCTTGTTATTTCTCAGTGGAAAGTTGTTATGGATGAAAAAATGAACAAATTAACTGAGAGAGAGACTTGGACTCTTGTACCCCCACCTCTGAGCATTGGTGTGGTTGGTTGTAGGAGGGTCTTTGTGGTTAAGTATATTCCAGATGGCTCTGTTGATCGCTATAAGGCAAGGTCTGTTGCCAAAGGGTTTATTCAGACGTATAGGGTGGAATTCTTTGATACTTTTTCTCTTGTTGCTCACATCAGCACTATGCGCGTTCTCTTCTCTGTGGCTATTAATAGAGACTGGGAGATGTCTTAGTTAGATGTGAAGAATGTCTTCTTTTATGGTGATTTGCAAGAGGTGGTTTACATGTAGCAACCTCATGGGTATGTTGCTCCGGGGGAATCTCAAGTGTGCAAGCTTAAGAAGGCGATTTATGGATTGAAGCAGAGTCCACGAGCTTGGTTTGAAAAATTTAATGGAGTTGTTTCTCTTATTGAGTTCATTCGAAGCTCTGCTGATCATTTTTTGTTTATACGCAAGACTACTAAATATTTTGTGGTTCTTGTTGTCTGTGTTGATGATCTTCTTCTGACTGGTGATGATAAAGAAGGTATTGATTTTGCCAAACGACATCTACGACAACATTTTGTTACTAAGGATATGAGAACTCTGAAGTACTTTCTGGGAATTGAGATTTCACGAAAGAGGAACTCGGTGGTTCTTTCACAACAAAAGTATGCGTTAGATCTCTTAAAGGAGACCGGTCTTCTTGGCACGAAACCTGCTCGTTGCCCGATGGCGGTTGGAGATGATAAGGGGTAGACTGAAGATACTACTCTCCTTTCATATTTCACTTTGTACAGACGACCTATAGGCAAACTCATATATCTGATGTTACTAGACCAGATATCTGTTATGCGGTTGGAAAGATCAGTCAGTTTATACAGAATCCTAGAAAGTGTCATCTTCAGTCTGCCATGAAAATTCTGGAGTATGTGAAATGGTCTCCAGGAAAGGGCATGTTGTTTCAGAAGAATAATCATCTGAAAATTGAAGCGTATTCTGATGTCAGCTATGTTGATAACAAAGAAGATAGAAAGTCTACATCAGGTTTTTGTACATTTGTAGGAGGAAATCTTGTTAGCTGGAAAAGAAAGAAGAAGACAATGGTTTCAAGGTCAAATGCTGAAGCAGAGTATAGGAGTACGGCTTCAACTACCTGTGAGTTGAAATTGTTACGAACGCTTATGCTTGACTTGGGAGAAGTCTATAATCATTCTCCTCCTATGTTCTGTGATAACAAAGCCGCTATTTACATATCGAAGAATCCTGTCTTTCATGAGAGTACAAAGCACATTGAGGTTGATTGTCATTTCATTAGGGAAGAGGTGTTGAAAAATCAGATATGTACTTTCTTCATCACTTCTGATAAAGAACTGACAGACTTCTTCACAAAACCAGTTTCCGCTTCAGATGTTTGTAGCAAGCTGGGCACGGTTGATATATATGCTCCAACTTGAGGGAGAGTGTTGGAGCTTGAGGAGACCGGGCAGACTTGTGTTTAACCGCAGCGGTCTGTCTCTCTCAGCGGCCTAGTGGTTTGTCTCGGCGGTCTGGTGGTGAACCTCAGCTAGTGGTCGGGAGGACAGCAGCATCAGCGGTCTGGAGGTTAGCCGCAGCGATCTGGGTGAAGCCGCAGCGGTCTGGATGAAGCCGCAGCGGTCTGGGTGGAGCCGCAGCTCTGGATGAAGCTGCAACAGCAAACAGATGGTTAACCGCAACTGCGGTCTGGTGGCAACCCGCAGTTGCGGTCTGGCGGCCTGCACCGGCGGTCTTCCGTGGCGATCTAGCGGCTTTCCTCTGTTACCGCTTGGTGTTCTGTTATTCATTGTATAGTGGGCGGTTTGACCATGTCAAACCGCATAAACCGCCCGACTTGTATTTATTCCCACATTGATTGTTGTATTCTCTCATCTTTCCCGATTTCTATAAATAAGGGGTCATACATATGTAATAATTATTGTTTTGAAGCAATAAAATTTGCGGTTTATTTACCTCTTGACCATTTTCTCACTCATTTTTCACAGGTTTTTAAGCAAAACCGCAAACCGAACCACCCCAAACCACTCCTATGTGGTTCCAAAAATTTAAAACCGAACCGAACCGCTCAAATATTGAAACTGAAGCAAACCATGGTTCGGTTCGGTTCAGTTTTGGTGGTTTAAATAATGGGTTATATAGAAGATGAACATTAATGTCAAATAAAACAGAGTTGTATTTACATGAATTCACACCAGTATGACAATCAATTATAATTTGCATATTCTTATGTAAATATGTAAAATAACAATTTATAGGTAGTTGCACATCACATAACTGTGTGAGACTCGCAGGCACAATACCCCAGGTCACGTGCGGACGAGAATAGGAGAAGTCGAGCACTATGAAGCGAGTTCGATTGGTTGGTTCATATCATTCTATATACTCAATGGAAATTGAAACCTAAAAGTTAAAAAAATAGAATACAGTTTCATTTGCAAATGTCATGTAATTAAATGTATTTCAAAAAAATACATATAATTAAATTTATTACAAAAAAAATAAAATGTAATGAAATGTTGTTATATAATACAGTTCGGTTCGGTTCGACTCATTTCGGTTTGTCATGCAAAACCATGAACCGAACCGAACCATATGGTTTTTCTAAAATTAAACGGTGACCGAACCACAGCCTACTAAAACTGAACCAAACCGTGCGATTTGGTTCGGTTCGGTTTGGCGGTTCGGGTTGTTTTTGCTTACAGGCCTAAATGGCAAGAGATCTGGGGGTATTTTGTGTTATAGATGTTCTGGCAGAGGACATGTGGCAGCGTAGTGCCCTACGCGGAGCGTACCAGTCGAGGACGAGGAGCAGTGTTTGGAAGAAGGTGAGGAAGTTACTGAGGAGATTACAGCCACTGTATAGAAAGGATGGGAGAGTGACGTTGAACGATCCTGAGAGATGGGAGTGATTATGCGCCTCCTACATACCTCACGTGCAGATGAGGACTGGCGTTACACTACCATATTTTATACGTACTTTCCTAGTGCAAGCAGTGCCTGCAAGCTAGCTATCGACAGTGGGAGTTGTGTGAATATCGTAGCCCAGAAGGGTCTTGACCACATGCAGGTGAACGCAGAGCCTCACCCCCACCATTATCGTGTCGTCTGGGTTGACAAGACGGCGATTCAGGTTACTCAGTGCCGTCTTGTCTTGATTAGCATCGCCATATTTCAGGATCGGGTCTGGTGTGACGTCATTCCCATGGACATTGCCCATGTGCTGTTTGGCCGCCCATGGCTATTTGATCGTGACGTCGCGTGTTTCAGGCGCTCGAACATGTGTGTCTTTTATGACAAGGGCGGAAGATTGCGTTGACGTCTATGCAACCCAAGGAGAAATCCCAGAGTCATATTGAGCCTTTTATGAGTACGACGCCTCGAGGCCCTTTTGCATATCTTGAGGCGAGGCGAGTTTTTGCGAGATAGCATTGAGTCGGACATCATCTATGTTGTCGGCCACTATGGCTTCAGAGGACCCCCTTGAGGACCACCGCCCAGCGGTGCATCCTCTTTTGGATGAGTTTGCGGATATTATGTCCGATGAACTCCCCGATGAGCTGCCCACTCCATGGGATATTCAGCATGCTATTGACTTAGTCATAGGGGCTTCTCTCCCGAACCTGCCCCATTATTGTATGTACCCCGATGAGCATGCTGAGCTCAAAAGGCAGGTTGACAAGCTTCTTCAGAAGCAGTATATTCGCGAGAGTTTGAGTCCGTGTGTGATTTCTGCTCTTCTTACCCCTTAAGAAGTACTGTAGTTGGTGTATGTGCATTGACAGTCGCGTCATTAATAAAATCACGGTCAAGTATTGTTTCTCTATCCCACGAATCGATGACCTACTAGATATTATGTCCGGTGCCCAGATCTTTTCCAAAATCGACCTCTGTAGTGGGTACCATCAGATCAGAGTTCGTGAGGGAGACGAATGGAAGACAACCTTTAAGACGAAGGACGGTCTATACGAGTGGTCAGTCATGTCATTTGGGCTATCTAATGCGCCGAGCACGTTTATGAGAGTTATGATGCAGGTGTTGCGGCCCAACATGGGCAAGTTTCTGGTGGTGTATTTCGATGATACACTGATCTATAGGCAGACACAGGCCGATCACCTCGATCATCTGAGGCTTCAAGGAGACAAAAAGGTAATGATGTAAATCCACCCTGAAAAGCTCCTTTTGGGCCTATCAAAAAACTAAGTGTCAGACGAATGTGCCCCTACTATATTTAAGTTGTATTGGGATAAACGCCTACCGGCTCGTTATCTCAGCAAGTATGAGAATCCATCAAGTATTTAATGTTGAGGATCTAACGTCATACTACGAGTCTCACGAGTATGTGGATCCGAACAGTAGAGACGTCCATCCACCCTCACCCGTGCTCTTGTCTTACCACCCTCATAGTCTACCTATGTTTGATGGCCACCACAGTACACTCATTGCTGAGACCCACCCACCTAGGGATTCGTCTACTTTGGTTTCACCGATGACACCGCTAATCGCACCGGGATCCACCACTCGAAAGATGAGCGATGAGAGTATCACAGAGGTCAGATCCCACCAGTTCGTTCCCACCACAGACAGGTCGCGTTGTCGCTACTTGGATTCTACCAGCGGAGCTCGATCGACTCGCCCCTGGACTTCGACTTCAGTATGATCGTCTCCATTCATCGGAGATGAAGGCTTGTCAGTCGGGGGAGTTGATGGGGATCCATCAGATCGTGCACTAAGAGAGGTTCGCCGCAAGGCGGGACCCACGTTCGTGTATTCACGCAGGAAGGCTTGATCAGATCGCCGATCCGACTTTGTGAATGTGTCCGAATCCGTGTTACGAATCAAATTCATATGCACTTTATTACTTTTGGTTTATTTTAGTGTATTTTAAGTGATCTCACCTCCGACCAATCATAGTCGCTGAAGGTGGGATGCTCAAGCTTTGTTTTATTATAAATAGGACATGTAGTTGGCTGTTTTGAAGCATTGCAGGTTTTGGAGAAGTTTATCCCAGAGACCCGCGATCACCCCATGATGTCGACTCTGTGAAACTCTAGGTGAAGACTCTTAGGCGCTCTTTCTTCCCCCTAAGGTACCCCCTAACCCTAGCCCTCTTTTCCCCACCGTAAAACCCCCCTTCCAACCGCCCAATTCCTCCCAACAACCTCCTCAAGTGGGCTATTTTTCCCCTCACAGATGGCGGTCTGCACCTCTCCTCCAATCAGCCCACCGCCAGCCCTCTCCTTGCAAACCACCCCTCTGCCGCCCCTTAATTCCTCCACCACCCGACCACCCAACCACCCCACCTCCTATATGGCGGCCCTTGCAGAGCTGCCGCCCTCCCTCCACCTCCCACCTCCACCCCACAGCCAGCTACGCCTCCAACCACCGATCGGCTTCCCCCTTCATCCCTCTTACGTGGATTCACCTCCCCACCCCCCACCGCCGCCCCTTGCCAAAACAGTCCCGATCCGAACTGTCCAGCCCCAATCCGTTATTTTCACCACCCGTTCATCATCCCCTAGCTTGGATCCGATCCCAAAATATTGGATCCACCCTTCCCCGCCCAAATCTCCCCTTTCTGGTTCAATTCCACCACCCACCACCGAGGACAACCACCACTATCATTTTCATGTCACTGGTCCCACTCTTGATCGCCGACCCTCAGACCCGGTTTCAAAATCTTCAGTGTCTCGATCAGCCCGCTACTTTGGTGAGTTCTCTGTTGTATTGGACTATTTGATTTGGCATTATTTATTGGATGGGTTATTGTCACTTATTGTGTTTTGTTTGGGATTCATACTTGTGGAATTTTGTTTGCAACACACTTATAATTTGCAGGTAGGATCTATTCGCAGCACGCTTAGCCTTGTCCCTATAAGTCTAGATTTTGTGCACCCCCGTAGCCTACCTTACATCACGTACGGAAGAAGAGATGCTTCCAATAGTTTTCTTGGGAGTTCATAGATAACAAGATGTGGTAATTGCTATTAAGGAAGAGCATATCAAGTACATAAAGTCAAAGCTACATGTTAAGAAATAGTGGTTCTGCTATATACAGTTATGCATGAATCTTCACTAACAATTGGAGGAGTGATTTTGACTGGATATTCCAAATGTTCCAGCATTTTCAGGCAACTTGGAAGATTTCATCTTCTACCACTACTATTTTAGCCAAAATAAGTAACTTCATTGTTTGTTTTACATCATCTACTCCTAGGAGTTGAGTGATTAATTTAGGGGCATTTGATCATTTGACTGAGATTTCAGGTATATATTCCTTCATTTATGCTTCATCTATTGCACCTGTAAAATTAGTAGATGGTTCTAACAACTTTGTTGGAGGTTAGGATATATAAATATCACACCTTCTATACCGCTTATAAGATGATTTGGATCAATTAACTTCTATGAGAAACTTGGATATCCAATGAACTGTCTTATAAGGTTGTCTTGTGATAACCAAAAGATAGTTGGTATATAAGCCTCAAGTAGAGCTGTAACTTAAAACCGAAAACCGTAAACCGAACTGAAACCGCAAAGAGCCGGACCAATCCGTTCGCTAATTATCCGGGTTCCGGTTTGGATTATGGAACCGTGAACAACATTGGTGCGGGTATGGTTCCATCATTTTATTATCCGAACTATAATCGGAACCGCAACATGCAAGTCTCGAACGATCTCAAAATTTTAATACCTGATCCGGACCAAACCGACACGGAATCGAACTGCAACCCATTTATTATTATTATTATTATTTTAATCTAAAAAAATTATTTATCATACAAATATACAATTAGTATTTATTTTATATTTTGATAATTAAAATAATATAAATCCAATAGTTATCGTCACCACGCAGCTGTCACGTACAACGGTACAGGGCTGTTCAACTACACTTGAGTGGTCTGATTTTCTTGTTCAGCTACATTTATTTTTTCTTGGCTCTTGTGAGTTGTGAGTCTGTGACAAGTGAAAACACTTGGCACATCTCCTCTCCCGCAGGGTTCCGGGTTGCAGATCTCCTCTCATGCAAGGTTTCGGGCTGCACATCTCTCCCACAGGGTCCAGGGCTGCACATCTCCAATCCCGCAGTACCCGCTTTTTTTTATCTCGTCGCAGAGTTCCGGGCAGGTTTCATTGAACTTCATTCCTCTCCCGCTTTCAGCTCAAGTACCAACTTCATCGCCAATCTTCTTTTCCTTCTGCTATTGTTCTATGTTCTACCTACTCATTTGTGGATCTGCTCTCTGAATCAATGTACTTTGTAAGCGATCCTAGTGCATCATTGTAATCCCTTCAGAAACCGATACATTTTTCTCTCATGACCTGCAATGTTTTTTCCTACGCATCTCTTTATTTATTTTTCCACGATCTGTAATGTTTTAATCATTTTTTTCGTACACATATCTTCCATATTCGCAACGTTTTATTCAAATATTTTATAAAGATCTATAGTTTTTTGTTCTCCAATTCATTCAACATTATTTGATCTGTTAGGATTTGCATATTTTTATGTTCTTCTTGACCTGCAATGCTTTTGTTTGTACATCTCCATCACAATGTTTCGTTCAATAATACAACCTGAACAACATATTATGTACTTTCCAAATAGATACCACGGGCTAGTCTACAAAGTTATATATATATATAGCCAATTATTGGGACCTCCCCTCTAAGTTTGCTAAATTACAAGTTGCACTCATCCTACATTCAAAATTACAAAAACATCTCTGAAGTTTACATTTCATAACATTAACCTCCCTTGAATTGGAATCGCATAGAACCGGACCGAACCGCCAGTAAATAATTTAGTTTTGGTTCTTAGCAAACTGGAACCATAGGCCCTACGGTTCCAAAAAATTATGTTAGAACTAGAACCGGAACCGGTCAAACCAAATAAGGTTTTTGTTCTAACTTGAAGAACCGTTATGGCGTTACCTTAATGGTTCGGTGCACGATTTTAGTAGAACCGGAACCAAACCGGAACCGTGACAACTCTAAGCTCAAGAGATTGAAATTAGATATATAAGTTCGTTAAGCAGATTAATTTACAAACTTCTCTTGAGAAAACAAAAGCGCATTTAATCTGTAGGTACAATAAATGTTCCTTCCTGACAAAAAGAATCATTTGGTTCAACAGATTAGGATAACATTATTTCATGTTAACCACTACCGAAGATGCAAGCATCTAATATGTTAAACAATGGATCAAAAAAATATAAATGATAGTTTCTATTACAGCTGCGCATGCCGACGGAACACGCACACGCCGACGAGACACCGTGGAGAATCTGCATGCAGAGGGAGACAATGACGGGTCTGTATGGAGGAGAGACCGAAGACGCTCCGCCAACATGATTACTTTATTTGCATTTGTTATGTTATTTTAATTTATGCGGGCGCTTATTTTCGCGTTTTTTTAGTTATCCGCACCCTGCACATATAGATGGTTGTGTTGTACTCATTTTCATTATGCTTGGATGTATGGAGAATTAGGGTTGCTCTCTAGCTCTTTGTCTTGTTCCCTACTCATTCCTCTTCCTCACCTCCGCCGGCCCTTCTTGTCGGATTCCTCTCCGGGATTGTATCAATTTCGTCTGACCTGCCTCATCGTCTGTCATCCAGCCACCGGTGCTCGAGATTGTACGACCTTAACGACTCTGCGCGACTTCCGCTTCCGATGAACCGCCGATCCTGCACAGCCAACGCCGATCCCGCCCGTTTCCGTGATGAAACGCCTGATCCCGCGTCGGGTTCCGCTGGAGCGTCGATCGCGCGTCAGGCCGCCTGTCGCGGCCCCGATCGGCCCCCTACTGTCGGCGTTCGCGCGTGCATCGCCTCCTACAGCGCGTTGTCGACCGTTTTGCAGTTTTCGCGCCCCGTTTTGACGCAAAACCGTCGGGCCTATAAGTTCCGCCGTTCTAAACCAGATCCGTCTACTACCGGCCACTGTCCGACATCTCTAGAATCATGGCTCCCACCAGGGATTGGAACAAAACTATCTGATATTGTATTGTAATTTTGAGAATAAACAATATAATATATTGATATTGTAATGCTAACAATATAAAATATTGGTATTGCAATGCTAGCAATGCAATATATTGTATTGTAAATGATAGAAATGCAAATACAATATATTGTAATTTTTTCAAAAGTTTCAAATAGATAATAAAATATACCATTTCAAAAGTTTCAAAATCTAATATTCAAAGTTACAAACAGACAATATAATATAGTATTTCAAAAGTTCAACTTCTTATCCTCGTCACTTTGGTTTTCATCATCAATTGTTTCTTCATTCACGACAACAGACACTGAAATCAAATTCAATGTAAGTCGTTATTCCATCCTGCTTTCGCTACCGTTTGAGTGCACGTTCGGCAAATGACAAGCCAGGGTCATCATTATCACCAATACTCTCGTCGTTGTTATGTTGCACCTTCAATGAAGGAACATATGTCTTTTCATCTGAATCCAATTGGACTTTGATTCCCGATTTGATTTTGATAATGGCTTTTTCGAAGGATTTACAATATTATTGTCAATATATTGTTATTGTCAAAATAACAATACAATATATTGTTATTGTCATTTAGACAATACAATATATTATAATATATTGTCCCATAAATATATTTTTTCCAATCCTTAGCTCTCACCACTTGCTTCTACGGCGACCCCGCTCCAGATTCAGCCTCTGAAGCTCTTACTCGTCACGTCGAGGCTCAAGAACAACTTGCGCCGCCATGCACGCATCCCTCCTCAGTCCTCGCCCTCCACTCCAAGATTGACTCCCTCCAGGCGTCCGGCACAGCCGTTTCCACCGCACTCGGCTCCGGTTCAACCGCGAACGGCGGCTCTCTCCTCGGCGTTGGGTCGTCTTCTATTCCTTCAGGGACCACTCCTCCGCCCATTTCGGGCCGGTCCGCCCTCTCCCTCAACATTCCCTCATTTGTCGGCGTTGACCCGATAGGTTGGATCGCCAAAGAGTAGTAATATTTCAACGTCAACAACACATAGGAGCAGGACAAGGTGCCTACGGCTGTGGTTGGCCTGAACAGCTCGGCCCTCCACTGAGCTTGGCGGCTCTGCCACTCCAACCTATGTCTCTTCCGGCCCGAGTTCAAACAGGAGATGACCTGGCGGTATGACACCCGCTACTCTGGCCCCTCCGCTATCGAGCGTCTTTGCAGCATCCGCCAGACAGCCAGCCTGAACAACTATGTTGATAAGTTCGTCGCCTTGGGCTCCCACATCCCTGAGCTACCGCCCGATCATTATCTGGCTTCTTCATGCAGGATCTACCACCACATATCCGCTTTCATATCCGCACGCACCACCCCCGCACAGTCTCCGACGGCATGGACTTGGAGATCCGGTGGAAGCCGACCTCTTTCCCCGAACACTTGCTCCTAAGGCCGACCACCACGAACCTCGGCCACCTTAGCGACCACTAGCCACAGCTCCTCCACTGCGGCCGCCGCCTTGGGAAAATCAGTCGGGCCGCCCACCGTCCCATCAGCGCATCTCAAATAGTGATTATAATGAGCTTCGCAACAAGGGTCTCTATTTTTGGAATCGCCAACCCTACTCCCCCAACCATGACTGCTCTGTAAAGGATTTCCACACCATCATCCGCGACGTAGACCCTGAGGATACCTTGGTTGACTTTGAGGCCCTGGAGCTCTCGGTGGGGGATACACCCCTCGACACTATCGCAGCTGCATTCCATCGTCTGGAGTTATTCTGTGCCTCGACGGGCAGGATTTTCGGCCAGCAGACCATGCTACTCTCTGTCACGTTGCGGGATCGCCCGATCATCATCATGGTAGACAGCGGCACAACCCATAACCACATCTCTGATCGCCTAGTGCAGCAGCTCTGTCTTCCTCGGTTCCCTCCTCGGTTGTTGCGGTGGGCGATGGGCACCGCCGCCCGACTAAGGGTCGTAGCACTGTCGTGTCTTTTTATGAGATCTTGTTCTGCGACCGCAGACTTCTACGCATTCGGCGTAGGTGGAATTGACGCCATTTTGGGGGTGTTTTGGCTCCGCACGTTCGGCGATGTGCGCATCAACTGGGTGATGATGACTATGCAGTTCCTACACGAGGGCCAGCCATGTCGCCTCAACGGCGACCCCGCTCTCCGGTCTCCCTCTATGCGAGACAGTGAACCACGGATGTCGGCCTCTCCGCGGGGCCATGCCCCATCTCGGACCCGTCCGATGTGCCTTTTCCTTCCGCAAAGGACCACCCAAAGCCTACCATTGTGCTCGTCGGCGCCATCCAACTTCCGACGGGATTGCCACCAGCCTGGGCGTCCTATCGCGTCAATTCCCTCCAACCTAGGACCACAGCAATTCGGGCGCAGGCATTCCGTTCTGACTGTGGGAGGAAGGATAGTCTTGAGCCTCTTGTGCAGGGGATGCTGATGGGGGGCCTTACAAGTTCTGGTGCAATCCCAATTTCTAGCTCGGTTTTATTGGTCCGGAAGAAAGATGACAGTTGGCGTCGTACTACCCAGCCGAGCTACTTGATCGTCGCTACCACCTTCAGGGGGACTGGCTCGCGGGAGATCCCTGTTGTTGGGTCTTACCGTCCAGAGTTTGAAGCTACGTGGTTGCCTCGGATCACTGTTTTTGCCACCCCTCCGACCACTACCTTGGGGACAAGACATATTTTCAGACGGCGGCATTGTTACGGTTGCGCATGCCAACAAGACACACACGCGCCGACGAGAAACCGGGGAGAGTCCGCATGTGGAGGGAGGCGATGACGGGTCCGTCTGGAGAAGAGACCGAAGAAGCACCGCCGACATAATTACTTTATTTACATTTGTTATTGTATTTTAATTTATGTGGACGCTTTATTTTTGCGTTGTTTTTCGTTATCCGCACCCTGCACTTATAAAGGATTGTGTTGTACTCTTTTTCATTATGCTTGGATGCATGGAAAATTAGGGTTGCTCTCTAGCTCTTTGTCTCGTTCCCTCCACCTTCCTCTCACTCACCTCCGCCGGCTCTTCCTCTTGTCGGATTCCTCCACGGGATCGTATCAGTTTCATTACAGTATAACATGCCCAAGGGTTCCATGTTTAACAAAACAACAGTAAATTTCGTAATTTGAATCTGACGAAGGACAAAGTCCCAAACAAGTAGTACCTAAAACCAAGAATATATTATATTAAACATACTGACTGAGAAGTGAAAGAACTGCTGCTAGTGCTAATCTTTTTAACTAAATAGGGCTAAGGAGAAGATAGATCCAAGAAAATTAGTACTTAAAATGAAATATATTAATTGTAGATTTCTATGATGCCATCCTTATCTTTGGTGGAATGTTTTGTTACCATTAAATTATAGCGAGAAAGTATATCAATCTCCCAGTCTCTCTTTGCCCTTGTAATTGCAACTTGTCTTGGTAAGAATCTTTCAAGCAGAGTGATCCACTCACTGTAAAATAATGAATATTTTGAAGTAAGAAATTACATAACAATGCATATATAGAAAATTGGAAAGAATCGTTCTATTCATCACAAAAACTAGTCGGTACTCACACACATGAATCAGGATTTTCAGTATATCCAATCTCAGCTAAAATTTGAAGAGCAGTTAACTGAGCAGCATCATCCCTACCAACTGGATAATTTCCTAAAACATAGTCATGTTGTAACTGCCAAAAAAAATAGATCAGTATATCACATCACACAGCAGAGGAATTAAATCACCAATACCAAATTATTGAAGGGAAGGCATATGTGATGCTTTTGGTAGAAACCAAGTGTACATACTTGAACATATGACAGCTGAACAAACATTGGATCTGCAACAGCATCATCAGACTCCCGGAATAATCTTTTCTTAAATGTCAGTTTACAATGCAAGATTTCTCCTTTACTGCGGTCTTTGGTGGCTTTAAATTCAGCCAACAAATCCCCAATATATTTATTATCATCTAACCAAATAAATTCCTCTGCGTAACATGACAAAGCTCGGTTAGAGAAAGGCCTTCAATAATGCCGCTCAAAAGAAAAGAGGTTAGGAGCACAAGAACTAGAACAAGATGATGATATGAAAATTACCGCTATTAAGTTCAAGAGATTTTGAGCCCTGAACAACTTTTCGGCATTCAAACAAGCTAAAACTAGAATATGTAGTGAGTTTGATTATGCTTGCTAGCTCCTGAAGAAGGTTGTCATAAATAACATATATAAGAAAATGAAACCAAAATAACATATTGCAAGCATGGCAATGCAATTGCGAAGTCTTAATAAGAACCAAAAGAACATATAGAAACCATGGAAAAATAGGACATTGTTATGTATAAGTCTATTATTGGTCTCGAGCACCGAGCCATTTATCTTATTATTATCATATGTTGTGTGGGTCTCGAGCACCGAGCCATTTATTATCGCATTTATGTCATGTAAGAGTCATTATGATCTAGCCTATTTAAAGGCATTTGGGTATGTGTTATGGATAAGGAATGACAAAGTTCTAATTTGCATCTTCTATGTGAGATCTTGGTGGCTCTCTCCTCCGACGAGCAACCCCGCTTAGGCCGCCGCAGTCACGGCTCGGTAGTACCCCGCCATCGTCTCCACCTCCGACCTCTCCTTCGGGCAACGTTAGTAGGCCCATAACAACTTGGTATCAGAGGTATCGGTCCTCTTCCGCGGACGCACGACAACTTCGCACCGACGCCATCTCCCCTTCCCCATTCTCGATCAGCTCTCCCTACGGGTCTGCAACAGCAAACCGCTTCTGCTTCTGCACCCCCGTCACGTGCAACAGCGCACACAGCGAAGCCACGACAACACTCCTCGTCATTCCATCGTCGCTAGGACCTCGCTGTTTCATTGTCGTCCAGCACAGCCACGCTAACATCGGTGTTGCATCTTCATCGAACTACTTCAGCCGCCATCCTCCTCGTCTTTCGTCGAGCTCAGACATCCTCCAGCCACTGACCTCCAACCTCCTCAACTCCAGTTGTCACAGCTCCGTCGAAATCGATCTCGCTCGCACCTCTTCTTTCGCACGAGCTTTCCCACACCCACGACGATAACTATCGATCCTCTTTTCACGACAACTTTGTCGCTTCTCGTTTCCATCGAGCCCCGATATCCTCGAGCCCCATCCCCGTTTCATTTTCTCGAGCCCTGCGCCAATACAATCCCGCACAGCCTCTTTTGGCGCTGCCAAACGAGAAAATCCTGCAAAATAAAATCCCGCATAGCCCATGGTTTTCTTCCCTCCATCGTTCACTGTGGACCCCACATGCACCCTCTCCTACCTCCTTTTACTTATTTAATAAGTCGTTGCTTCGAATTCAGCTATTAAAATTCTCCACCCACAATTTTAATTACCTTCAACCCTTCTATTTTGTTGCACACTTATTTGTGCCAATATTGGGCGCCACCGCGGCTCTTGCGGCCACTCTCAGTCATCTGAATCAGTGCACTCCGACCGTTCGGTCACCCGCTCCTCTTCTCGCTCATCCCGCACTATGGGGGACTCGTCGGACCAACTAAGTCAGATTAGGATCATGCTGCAAACTGTCATGGCGCAACAAGCTGCGCATGCTGCCCTCGCAGACAGTCATCAGGAGGCCATTATTGCGCACTCCAAGTGTAACGGCCCCTCTTACTAGGCTACCGTCGCAATTTTTCAATCAACTTCTATATTTCATAGGCAATTCAGAGTATGACAGTTATATAATTATCACTGCTTATATATATAAATAAGTATTGACAGAGTAAAAGAAGTGCTGAAAAGTACATCCCATCTTATTTATCATACATCTGATACAGTATAGTACAGGTGACTTGATACACATATATAACAAAAAGGGAGTCACCAAAATATCTGAGCTACAACTATACAGATATTATCACATCAGCTCAAAACTATACAAGTAACTCAGAACCAAAAGCTATACTGTAACATGTGAAAACCATAAGTAACTATTTGAAATAAAACTGAAACTCGTCGTGGGGGCAGTCGGGGTCGCGACAAGACGCTTTGTGGGCATCCATGACTTCGAAGACAGCTGTGATGACATCCACCCAGATCTTGTACATCTTTTCCCGGCGTGTAGGGGGCCTGCTAGAGCTAGCAAGGGAAGCCTCCACCTTTACCTGTTTAGTTACATTTTCTATTAGTCAGAGACTAAATGAATTCTCATTATTCCCTTTTACTATGATGTCTTATTTGCATTTTACGGATTTCATACTTTATGTTGATTACGTTCTCTCTCGTTATATTACATGAATCATTTTCATCATATTCTTATTATGAATCTTTTTCTGAAAATATTCTTATTATGAATCTTTTTCTTCTCTAGTTTATCTTTTACTCATACATATATTGTTTCATGGGTTGGACTCTCTTAGTCTCTTTGAGATTCTGCATGTTGTTATTGGGCAGTGTTAAGGGAATATTAACCTTTCATTTCATTTATATAGCGCGCTTGCGTGCCTTTTCATATTCGCACACATTTCTTAACGTGTCTTTTCATATTCGCACGTTCCTTTCATTTCATCATCATTGGGAGGACATTCACCCCACCTCCACTGTTGGGTTAACCCCTAACTTAGCTCATTTCATTTCTTTGTTCTTTTACTTTTTCTCTACTTTATTTTCATTTATATTTAATTTTCATTGTTCTTTTCATATAGCATACACATAAAATATAAGCATGAAAATAAACATGAAAATTAAGTGATTACAAAGGGTAAGAACTCACTCTTTCTACCCCTTTTCCTTTATCCCTGCGTCCATCATCGTCATTTTGTTTTCCACTACCTCGTGAAGCCATATCCTACATTGAGAATATTGTTAAAGACACATAAATTGGTCAACCACTTCAAGATGGTCTTGACGGACTCCACTTGACCTAATTAGGTCAAGGAGTTATTTAGGGTGTTAATTGTTGGTTATTCTATCTAGAAATCAAGGGCTTCTGGTCCAATTGGCGAGGGAACAGGTCCAATTGGCGAGCGAACATTATGTTCTAGCCAATTCTGCTTCCCTAGCTCAACATCCGTTAAGAGATTGCTGTCCTAATTATTGCAACAAGATTTGTTCATTTGTAATATATCAACTAAGGTCTCTAATTAGGTCATAATCCCTTTTGAGGGCTCTACTTGACCTAATTAGGTCAAAGACCTCTTTAAACCCTTAGGGTTTTGCTGCTCTTTCACTGGTTTAGGTTTAGAGAAACGGCAGCATAATATTCATGCTAAGGATATTTAGGGTTTCACCTATTTCAATCCTAACACCAAAATCAAGTACTAGGGTTTCCCCCAAATTCATGGGTTTAGCTAGAGAAATCGTTACAGAAGATTTTTCAATGAAAATAAACCAAGATTTTCGAAAACCCTAAAATCTAAAGTTTCCTTCAACTACAATCCATGCAAAATTTCATGAAAGAAGTAAGAAAGAAGCAAGAGGAGTAGAGAGGAAGTGATTACCTTTCAATCGGAGGAAAATAACGAAGAACGGAGGAAGATCGAGCGCTCGGGAGCGTCCGTCGGCGTGCGGCTGATTTCCGCCTGCTGCGCTACTGTGCGGGATCGCGGGATCGGGAGAGAAATAAGAGAAACAGCGGTTTTTTCCTTTGCTTTATTTCTATCGGCGCCGCTTAACACCCGCACGCCACGCTTGTTAAAAACCGGAAGGTGCCGGTTCACTTAATTTTTAGCCGGTTTCATTTTCTAATGGCATCCCACACTTCTTACTTAATATATAAACTAAAATAGGGGTTTTACAATTCTCCCCTTCTTATTGAATTTTCGTCCGCGAAAATCCTTAATCTGAAAGTACATCAAACAATTGAGTGAAGAGATTTCTCATGTCCTCTTCTTTTTCCCACGTTGCTTCCTGAATACCATGCCCTTTCCACCAGACCTTGACAAATCGAACCTCTCGATTTCGAAGCTGCTTATTTTGCCAATCTACAATCTTGTATGGTTCGGTTGGACTTGATAGATCCGGTTCTATTTGTACTTGCTCCGGAGAGACTATTTTCTCTGGGTCTGCTATATACTTTCTTAATGAAGAGACATGAAATACATCGTGAAGGTTTTGAAGAGCATCTGATAATACTAGGCGATAAGCTACCGGTCCAATCCTTTTAGAGATGATGAATGGTCCTACATACCTTGGACTAAGCTTTCCAAGTCGACGGATTCGTGAAGTTCCTTTAAAGGGCTTTATCTTTAGACATACCATATCACATTCATTAAAGTCTACTCTTCGATGTCTGGCATCATAATATTTTGTTGTCTATCTTGGGCTATTTTCAATCTTTCTCGTACCAGTGTAAGTTTATTGTTGATCTTATCCACTTGGTTTTTTGGGAATAACTTCTGATCACCATCTTCTGCCCAGCTTAATGGGGTGCGACATCTTCGTCCATACAATGGCTCGAACGGTGCCATTTGAATACTCGACTGGTAGCTATTACTGTATGAAAATTCCACCAACGCTAAGTACTTTTCCCATGAACCTTTAAGATCGAGTACAACCATTCTTAATAAATCTTCCAACAGTTGGATAGTTCGCTCAGACTGACCATCCGTCTGAGGATGAAAGGCGGTACTGTATAGCAATTTTGTGCCCAATTTCTTCTGTACGAGTTTCCAAGTATCTGATGTAAAGCGTCCATCTCTATCAGACACGATGGACAGGGGAATTCCATGATATTTTATAATAATATCGATATATTGATCAACTAACTTTTGCACTGGGCTATCATTTTTCATAGGAATGAAATGTGCAACTTTCGTTAATCGGTCAATAATTACCCAGATACCGTTGTTCCCAGTTTTACTCCTTGGCAATCCCATGACAAAATCCATGGTTATGTCATCCCATTTTCATTCAGGAATCGGTAGTGATTGTAAGTATCCGCCAGGTTTCTGATGTTCTGCTTTCACAAGTTGGCATGTATGACATTTAGCAATATATTGAATTACGTCAGTCTTCATTCCTGGCCACCAAAAGTCCTGCTTGAGATCTTGGTACATTTTCGTTCTCACAGGATGAATTGAATATGTTGTGTTATGTGCTTCATAAAGTATTTCCGCTCGAAGTGTATTAACATGAGTAACACATAACCTTTTATTTAAAAATAATACTCCATCTTGTTCTGTAAAAGCAATTGATTGTCCACTTTTAACCTTATCTAGAATCTTCACAAATATAGGATCTTGGCTCATCGCCTTCCTGACCCTATCTTTAAGGGAATGCTCTGTCATGAGTTGGAAGAATAAATCGCGAGTCTGAGCGGTAGTTATACATGTAAGCATTTCAAGATTTTGTATCTCGCGTAATAACTCTTTTTGTTCAGTTAGCGGAACAATCATCTGTGTCAAATGTTTTCTACTGAGCGCATCAGCTACTATATTTGCCTTACCGGGATGGTATTTAATGTCGACGTCATAATCTTTGATAAGTTCTAACCATCGTCTCTGGCGCATATTTATTTCCTTCTGAGAGAAAATATACTTTAAACTTTTGTGGTCTGTTTGAGCATCATATAAATAATGTCGCCAAATCTTTAGGGCAAATACGACAGCTGCCAATTCTAAATCATGTGTTGGGTAATTACGCTCAGAATCCTTCAACTGTCGTGAGGCATACGCAATGACTTTGTCATTCTGCATCAAGACACAACCAAGTCCTCTTAGGGATGCATCGCTATAAATTTGAAAACCTTCTATGCCACAGGGCATGACCAATATTGGTGCAGTAGTTAGTCTTGCTTTTAAATCGTCAAATGCCTCCTGACATTCATCCGTCCAGAGGAATAGAACGTTCTTTCGGGTTAGTTTCGTAAGCGGTAGTGCAATTGCTGAAAAACCGTTTACAAATTTTCTGTAATAACTTGCTAATCCGAGGAAGCTCCGAATTTCTGTGACTGTAGTCGGTCTTGGCCAATTTATAATTGCCTCTACTTTGGCTGGATCTACAGATAATCCATGTTCTGTAACCACATGTCCCAAGAAGGAAACTTCATTTAACCAGAACTCACATTTAGAAAATTTTGCGTATAACGCATGACTTTTCAACGTTTGCAGCACAAGCCTCAAGTGCTCTGTATGTTCACCCTAACTTGCAGAATATATCAGGATGTCATCGATAAATACGATAACAAACATATCTAGATATTCCTTAAATACCCGGTTCATTAAATCCATAAAAACTGTTGGCGCGTTTGTCAATCCAAACGGCATGACTACGAACTCAAACTGTCTGTATCTTGTGCTGAAGGCAGTTTTGTAAATATCGTCTTCTTTTATTCGCATCTGATGGTATCCTGATCTTAAGTCAATTTTAGAAAAGACTTTTGCATTACTTAATTGATCGAATAAATCATCAATGCGAGGTAGAGGGTATTGGTTGCGAACTGTCAACTTATTCAGTTCTCGATAGTCGACACATAGTCGAAACGAACCATCTTTCTTTTAACAAAAAGTACTGGAGCTCCCCAAGGTGAGGTGCTTGGTCGGATGAAGTCCTTATCAAGTAGTTCCTGCAATTGGCTTTTTAATTCTGTCAATTCTTTAGGAGTCATGCGATATGGTGCCTTTGCTATTGGCTTAGCTCCTTCCACTAAATCAATAGTAAATTCTACATCCCTTGATGGGGGTAGTCCTGGTAATTCTTCGGGAAATACTTCGAGAAATTCACATACTACAGGAACTGCAGTTGGCTCACATGTCACCGTACTGATTCCCTTAATCATGACCAAGGTTGCTTCACAACCTTTTCGTATTTTCTTCAGTGCCTTTAACGAAGATATCATAATTTTTGCAACTTCATATAGTCCTTTAAAAGTACACTGCATATTGTCCAGTTTGAGTGTAATTTCCTTCTTTTTACAATTGATAATAGCTTCATGTCCTGATAACCAATCCATTCCTAATATGATATCAAACTCAGATAGAGGTAGAACTGCAACATCTACTTCTACTGGGCTGGTATCAATTGTTAACCATACTGTACATCGAAGCTTTGTAGTCATCTCAGTATTATTAGGCATTTTAACTCTCAACTCTTCCAGCGATATATATGGTTCCAACCTTAATTGTTTAATTGCTCTTGTAGAGATGAAAGATTGGCTAGCCTCTGTATCAAATAATACCTTTAAAAGGTGCTTATGCACATAGATCATACATGTGATAACGGTATCATCAGCTTTCGCTCCTTGCTGGTTCATATTAAAGACTCTCGGTTGCACCTGTCTGTCTTCTATAGTTTCTATCATAGATCCTGATGTATCAATTCCTTTACCTTTATCCATTCTACTAACTGAACTGGTATCAAGATGATGAAATGTTGATATCTGACTAGGACCACCTCTTTCAGATACTGTTTTCCACAACGGGCAATCTTGACGGCGATGTCCCGGCTTCAGACATTTAAAACAAATGCCGGTACCCTTTAAACAATCGCCAAAGTGATTTTTTTCGCATTTTGAACATAAGGGCTTCATCATATTACTACTAGTCCCACTTTCATTTCGAGTTTGTGATGAAGGACCTCCTTTCTTCCTTTTCCAATTTGAACTTCCACTCTTTCGCGAGGAATCCATATTTTGTCCTTCTGGCAGTCTTTTCTTCTGAAAGTCCATTCGTCTTTGCGAACTCTCGACATCCTTTTCAATCAACTTAGCAGTCTCTACTAATTCATTATAATTCTTAATCCTTTGTGAAATGAGATGTACCCGTACATCTTCTCGTAGACCCAATTGAAATCGAAAGCAACGATCGCTTTCCTTGGCGACCATATCTCCTGCATAATAAGCCAGTTGCGCAAACTCAGCTTCATATTGAAGGACTGTACGATTTCCTTGCATTAATCTCAGAAATTTTTCCTGCAACATTTGTTTTTCAGATGGAGGGACAAACCAGTTAACAAATTCTTTCAAAAAGTCAGTCCAGTAAATCTCTGAATTTTTTCCGCCCAGCAAATTTTCCTTGTCTCATGCTGTCCCACCATCGATCAGCCTCTCCTTCTAGTAGGAAGACGACTAAATCAATTTTTTGATCATCGGGGCATTTCATAGCATTGAAAATTAATTCAATCTTCTTGATCCAGCCTTCAGTTTCCATTGGGGTCAAACCTCCTCGAAATAAGGGCGGTCTCATTTCCAGAAATTGCTTCACGTAAGATTCACTTGACATTGACGGTTGCGATACCGCAACAGCACTATGGCCCATTCGGATAGCCTCAGCTAATGCTTGCATGACTTCGGATAGAGGGGGATTTGCTCTTTCCCTAATTTTGTCTTCAGCCATGCGACTAGTTTCTCCTTCAAGTTCTTCTCTTTGTTGTCTACTCAAATAGGTGCGAAAGGGTTCCTGAGACAGGAAGACGTCAAATTAGATACTTCAGTTTGTTTTACTTATATTCCTTGTATTTCTATTACCCCTTAACGAATTCAAACAAAAACCATGCCTCTGATACCATTTAATTGTAACGGCCCCTCTTACTAGGCTACCGTCGTAATTTTTCAATCAACTTCTATATTTCATAGGCAATTCAAAGTATGACAGTTATATAATTATCACTGCTTATATATATAAATAAGTATTGACAGAGTAAAAGAAGTGCTGAAAAGTACATCTCATCTTATTTATCATACATCTGATACAGTATAGTACAGGTGACTTGATACACATATATAACAAAAAGGGAGTCACCAAAATATCTGAGCTACAACTATACAGATATTATCACATCAGCTCAAAACTATACAAGTAACTCAGAACCAAAAGCTATACTGTAACATGTGAAAATCATAAGTAACTATTTGAAATAAAACTGAAACTCGTCGTGGGGGCAGTCGGGGTCGCGACAAGACGCCTTGTGGGCATCCATGACTTCGAAGACAGCTGTGATGACATCCACCCAGATCTTGTACATCTTTTCCCGGCGTGTAGGGGGCCTGCTAGAGCTAGCAGGGGAAGCCTCCACCTTTACCTGTTTAGTTACATTTTCTATTAGTCAGAGACTAAATGAATTCTCATTATTCCCTTTTACTATGATGTCTTATTTGCATTTTACGGATTTCATACTTTATGTTGATTACGTTCTCTCTCGTTATATTACATGAATCATTTTCATCATATTCTTATTATGAATCTTTTTCTGAAAATATTCTTATTATGAATCTGTTTCTTCTCTAGTTTATCTTTTACTCATACATATATTGTTTCATGTGTTGGACTCTCTTAGTCTCTTTTAGATTCTGCATGTTGTTATTGGGAAGTGTTAAGGGAATATTAACCTTTCATTTCATTTATATAGCGCGCTTGTGTGCCTTTTCATATTCGCACACATTTCTTAACGTGTCTTTTCATATTCGCACGTTCCTTTATTTCATCATCATTGGGAGGACATTCACCCCACCTCCACTGTTGGGTTAACCCCTAACTTAGCTCATTTCATTTATATGTTCTTTTACTTTTTCTCTACTTTATTTTCATTTATATTTAATTTTCATTGTTCTTTTCATATAGCATACACATAAAATATAAGCATGAAAATAAACATGAAAATTAAGTGATTACAAAGGGTAAGAACTCACTCTTTCTACCCCTTTTTCCTTTATCCCTGCGTCCACCATCGTCATTTTGCTTTCCACTACCTCGTGAAGCCATATCCTACATTGAGAATATTGTTAAAGACACATAAATTGGTCAACCACTTCAAGATGGTCTTGACGGACTCCACTTGACCTAATTAGGTCAAGGAGTTATTTAGGGTGTTAATTGTTGGTTATTTTATCTAGAAATAAAGGGCTTCTGGTCCAATTGGCGAAGGAACAGGTCCAATTGGCGAGGGAACATTATGTTCTAGCCAATTCTGCTTCCCTAGCTCAACATCCGTTAAGAGATTGTTGTCCTAATTATTGCAACAAGATTTGTTCATTTGTAATATATCAACTAAGGTCTCTAATTAGGTCATAATCCCTTTTGAGGGCTCTACTTGACCTAATTAGGTCAAAGACCTCTTTAAACCCTTAGGGTTTTGCTGCTCTTTCACTGGTTTAGGTTTAGAGAAAGGGCAGCATAATATTCATGCTAAGGATATTTAGGGTTTCACCTATTTCAATCCTAACACCAAAATCAAGTACTAGGGTTTCCCCCAAATTCATGGGTTTAGCTAGAGAAATCGTTACAGAAGCTTTTTCAATGAAAATAAACCAAGATTTTCGAAAACCCTAAAATCTAAAGTTTCCTTCAACTACAATCCATGCAAAATTTCATGAAAGAAGTAAGAAAGAAGCAAGAGGAGTAGAGAGAAAGTGATTACCTTTCAATCGAAGAAAAATAACGAAGAACGGAGGAAGATCGAGCGCTCGGAGCGTCCGTCGGCGTGCGGCTGATTTTCGCCTGCTGCGCTACTGTGCGGGATCGCGGGATCGGGAGAGAAATAAGAGAAACGGCGGTTTTTCCTTTGCTTTATTTCTATCGGCGCCGCTTAACACCCGCACGCCACGCTTGTTAAAAACCGGAAGGTGTCGGTTCACTTAATTTTTAGCCGGTTTCATTTTCTAATGGCACCCCACACTTCTTACTTAATATATAAACTAAAATAGGGGTTTTACACCAAGAGCCTTGATGATCTTTCTATCACCCCCGCACTCGATCCTACAAGCAGAAGTCAGGCACCACCGCTTCTCCGCCAAGCACCGCCGCCCCTGACCATCCACAAGCCTTCGCCGCCAGTCCTCGCACACCCCGGCGCAGCTATTGTTCCACGCTACATCCGATTGGAATTTCCTACCGATGATGGGAAAACGTATCCATTGTGCTGGCTCACCAAATGTGAGCAATTCTTCGGCCACCAACAGACACCGGCAGCAGACCGGATCCATTTAGCATCTTTCCATATGCTCAACTCCACTGTTTTATGGGTTTCTCAACTTCTCACCGACAGGTCGAATCTGATATGGGACGAATTCAAGCGGCTATGCAACTTACATTTCGGACCTCCTATCCGCGGTAACCCCCTCGGTGCACTCGCCTCTCTACGACAAACGGGGACCGTGGACGATTACCTGGAACAATTTCAGCTTCTCTTGGTGCATGTGCCTCTTGCCCCGGATATGTAGGTCGACATTTTCACCGCTGGACTTCGCGAGCGTCTGCGACTGGATGTCGAGTTTGAATCCCCTCCCGATTTAGTAGCTGCTATGAGTCTAGCTCGTCTTTGCGGTTGTCGCCTCCAGATAGCACCAGAGGCATATCCACCTACCACCAACATTGTTCAACAAGGTCGTATCGAGGATCCTCCAGCCCCACCGGTCCGCCGATTATCTCGAGCTGAGATACTGCAACGACGTGATCAGGGATTATGTTTCAATTGTGATGAGCAGTACACTCGCAGCCACAGGTGCAATCGGCTTTTCTACCAGCATGTCGAGAATTCTGACGACGAGGGCATCAGATAAAGCTTGAGCACAAGCTTTTTTTGGAGGAAGGGTGAGATGTTATGGGTTTCGAGCACCGAGCCATTTATTATCGCAATTATGTCATGTAAGAGTCATTATGATGTAGCCTATTTAAAGGCATTTGGGTATGTGTTATGGGTAAGCAATGACAAAGTTCTAATTCTCATCTTCTATGTGAGATCTTGGTGGCTCTCTCCTCCGACGAGCAACACCGCTTAGGCAGCCGTGGTCACGGCTCCGTAGTAGCCCCGCCATCTTCTCCACCTCCGACCTCTCCTCCGGGCTACGTTAGTAGGCCCATAACAAAGTCACAGGCAGATTTCCCTACGTGTAAGAGAAGAATACTCAGAGTTGGCATCTTTGGAATTTATCTTTTAATGTTAAAATATTCTTTAGTTACCATGTAATGTGTGTCCTGCTCCTCTATATAAAAGGAGGCTTGTGTATTGATTAGAAGATTTTTTATCTTAGTATTTTGCTTTGGCTTTGAATTGGACAAGGGAATTGGCCCTTGATGATATCTTTTGGGAGAGCACATCTCTCGAATTGTTAACTTAACTCATTTTACTCGACAATCTCTTATTTCTCCAAACCGGTACATAATAATTGGTATGGTTTGCCACTCCTTCCGTCTGTTTCTCTTGACCATTGAGATTCCGACCAATGCTACTACTTCCTACTTCATGATTGAGCACACAGGTCGGATTTTTCTGCACGGCATGGTTGTCATCCATGCATATGCTCGTTGTGTCGAGTACTTTGGATCACCATTAAGGAAAAGGTTTCACCTCATCTTTTACTTTCTCTCTAGCTTTAGGGTTCATTTGGCGCGGCAGTCGCGTTTACTCCCGGCGGGTGGAAAGGGGGGTCTCGAACTGGAGGGAGGGAGGCGAGGCTAGAAACGGAGGGGAAGCGGCGCTGTTTCTCCTTGCTGCAGGAGCAAACGCTACAAACGTCGGGCCGGCCGTTTGTTATTCCACCCTGCGGGCGGCGTTTGCTCCCGTCACCGGCGTGAATACGCCGAACCAAATGAAGCCTTAGTAAGAGCTTTGGATCACCAAACTAGCTAGTCACCAACCACAACTCCCACATGCTGCACAGCCTTGTAAACAGTCCTCTTTGCCCACCATCGCTAGTCACTGCTTTCTTAGAGATGCTAACCCAAACTCCAACAGAAGGACAAGCCACTCGAGTCCTTCACGCAACCATGTTATCAGAAAATGTGAAGTTCCAGTCATGTCCTTCGTCGTTAACACCAGCCCAAGAGCCTCTATCATCAGCCGCAGTTGAATCTTCCACCACAGGACTAACAGCCTTCATTCTCATTTCCTTCATCAAGAAGCATCAAACCTGATGCCACTGATTTTGCTCCAAACAGTCTTTTCTGAACAAAACTAAGCGTACGGCGAATACTTCCTCCAGCGGCTCACAAGTGTATCTAAACAATATTTCACAAACCAAAATATCTAAACAAATAAAAGAATAAACACAATGAATTAATATATAAAAGCAAGAGTTCGTACAAAAAGAGAACACTCACAAATGCATGGGGCTGCCTGGGATGCAAATATCTGGTGAAGCACGGCGTGGTGGAGACGTTTTGGAAGGGAAACTAGGGCTTGTTGGAGTGTTGGACTGGATCTAGTTATAGGGAGCGGGATCGGGTTGTGGGAGGATAGATATGGCAGTATGGGGGGGGGGGGGATCGGGCTGTGGGAGGGCAGATCTGGCTGTATGGGGGAGTGAACGGGTTGTGGGAGGGAAGATCTGGTAGTATAGGGGTTCGGGCTATAAAGGAGAGGGAGGGAGGAGTTGTGGTAGTTGTTGGGGCTTGATATGGGGTGGCAGAAGGCAGGGAGGGTGGCTGGAAAGGGCGGCGAAAGACTGAGAGGTGGCTGGGGGTGGCAGCAGGTAGGGAAGTGGCGGTTTTTGTTGGACGGCAGTGCAGGGGGCGGCGGCTGGCTGTTTGGAAGAGTGTGGAAGTGACGGTGGGGGGGGGGGGGGATTTGAGGGTGGAGGAAGGTGGCTAGGGGTAGGGGTTACCTTTGGGGAACGGGAGAAGGCCTAGGAGTCATCATATAGGGTTTCCCACAAAGTTATTAAATGCGCAAGGCGCACCAAGGTGCAAAGGGGTCTTAGAAACTAAGCTCAAGGCACAGGCGCGCGCCTGACGAAGGCAAGACGCAACCACATTCATTTTAAAAAATAAGCATCAAACATCAGTTCATACACTTATCAGATTTTTCATCTATTCTACTCATTAATCATTCATTACACTATCATTTATATCTCTTAAAAATAGAATTAATGAGATCATTTGCATCATATCTAAGTCTTAACACTCGATTGCGTTTCACAAACGCTAAATCATGCAAAAATTATTAATTTCTTACATTATTTCTTTCTTTCCTTTGGAAAAAAAAGTTTGCAACAGAAATCACAGTCAGATGTGCATCTCATGCTCCAAAGGCGCAAAAAAAACACGTGAATGTGCATGCCTCTGAACTTGTTGATCCTGGAGTCATAGGCGCACCTTTAACAACATAGGTTCCACGGAGACCGCACCGTAGAAGGATCGCCGGATTTCGGGATTATACTCTCAAAAACCATCAATAGGTCCCATAGCAGCCCCAACAAGCCTATTTATAATAAAAACAAGAGTAGGGCGCGCGAGATCGATGGTTATGATTGGTCAGGAATGTCAAGAGCCAAAATACATGAAATAAAAATAGAAAATGACAATCCAATATATGAAAAAATATCATAACGACGAGACGGACGCATCTGTGGAGTCGGATTGTCGATCCGGTCAAGTTTTCCTGCGCGAATAGACAAAAGTGACTCCTGCCTTGTCACGAGTCACCTCTGAAAGATCCTCATCTGTTGGGTATTGTATCCACATTAACCCAGATTTGATGAAGTCACCCTTGAACTAAGATGAATTAAGTTGTATTTGATGTTTTGTTTAAGTTATGTGTGTGCAGGACTGTATTGCAAAATGTACATCAATGTCAGTCTACAATGGGTCACCAAACACATGATCATATAATGTAATCCCTCATTGTGTGATCCATGGTGTTGACTCATGTGTAGTCTCTCTATTGAGATACACTTCATATTCAAGCACTAGGACTAATTGGAGAAAGGCTTGTTGTTGAACTCACCAAAGAAGAGAAAATTTTGTTGAAGGAATTTTTGCTAAGTACTTTACTCGAGTAGATACCTACATACTCGAGTGAAATACTTAGTCAATACTCGAGTAAGATTATAAGTACTCGGATAGAGGAATTAGCTCTCGAGTAGCCAAATTATAGCTCTCGAGTAGCTAAGTCAACTACTCAAGTAGATCCTTTCTCATTCTCGAGTTAACAGAATTTCTTCTCCAAAAATTTTTCTAAGTAAAATACTCGAGTAGCCATATAAGTACTCGAGTAGTTTAGTTTTTTGTCTCGAGTGACAGAAGACTAGACTTCGTGTAATTTTCCTCACTCGAGTAGTCAAATTCATGTACTCGAGTAATTCATCTACTACTCGAGTAGTCCAGAGTAAATACTCGAGTAACAAGATTTTCTTCCCTCAAAATTTTTCTAAGTCCATTACTTGAGTAGTTATATCTACATACTCAAGTAGTTTGTATCCTCTCGAGTAGTTCAATCTCACTACTCGAGTAACCCAGATTTCTCTTCTAGAAACATTTTAAGTCCTTGACTCGAGTAGTTTCTCTACCTCTCGAGTAGTCTATTCCTATTCTCTCGAGTAGTATTTCTTGTACTCGAGTATTTCAACTCCACATCTCGAGTAAATGTTTTAGCATTCGAGTAAGTCTCATTGTACTCGAGTAGCTGCTCTTCATTTCTGGATTTTCTCCAAGTCATTTACTCGAGTAGATTTCTTCTATTCACTCGAGTAGTCTTGTATATTACTCGAGTAGGTTAATCTTCACTCGAGTATGTCAGTCATCTTTTTCAGAAATTTCGTTAAGTCCAGATTTGACAGAAATTTCAAACAGCCATGACGTGATTGGTACACGTGTACGTCATTAAGATTAATTATGACCGTTAGGGAAGATCTTATATAAACTCTTGTCAAACTGACAAACCCTAACAACGTGTGCTGTCAAGATTATTCAAAGAAAATCTGAATCTCATTCTCTCTCTTAAAAAAAATCGGAAGCCACCGTCGCCGACCTTCATCGTGCTCATCCGGCTAGGGTTTTAGATTCCAGAAGATTCAGATCAAGAAGATTCACATATCGAGATTGTCGTTCAATTCTTCATCATCTATCTGATCGTGAGAAGCCAAGAAATTTCAGATCTAGCCTTTGCCGAGATTTTTCTTCAACTTCTCTGATAAAGCCGCAAAGATTAAAGAAGAAGATCCAGGCCGACTGTTTGCAGATTTGATAAAGTTGTACTGCTTGTATTTCTACATACTTTCAATTTCATTCTTGTAGCAGAATTCTCTCCGAGTGTAGGAGCTTTTGCCTCCGAGTTGTAGGAAGTTTTATCTTCCGAATGTAGATCCGTTTTGTGGATCGAAATTGTAGGAACTTTGTTCCGAGACGTAGGATTGTTTTTTCAATCCGAGATAGTGGAGTAGCCGAGTCTAGTGGATTGCTAGATCGGTGAGTGAAAGTGGATGTACCCAAGTTGGGGAACCACTATAAATCTTTTGTCGTCTGTGATTGCTTGGTAGATAATTGTGTGCATAGATCTTAAATTTTTATTCCGCAAAAAGACGCACAACTCACCTATTCACCCTCCTTTAGGTGATTTAGGTAGACAACTGAATACTTTCAATTGGTATCAGAGTCAGGTTGATCAATAAAAGGTTAACACCTTGATCAGATCTTTTTATTTGTCTTTTGAGATCTACCAAGCATGGACAAAGCTAAAGATTTTGTCAAGCTTCCTTTGTGCACCAAGAATAATTTTCTCATGTGGAAAGAAAGAATCAGATTTTTCATAAAAGCTGTGGATCCAACGATCTTCATAATCGTTGAAGAAGGTCCTTACATTCCCATGACCGTCTCCACAATAGATCCAACTAAGAAAGTTCCAAAGAAATTAATGGATCTAGACAAAGAATAGATTGCACTTGTATCTTTAGATAAGAAGGCCAAGAACATAATAGCAAGTGCAGTCGATGACTCCATACTGCAAAACTTGATCCACTGTCAGTCTGCAAAGTAGATGTGGCAGTCCCTAGTCACTTTGATGGAAGGTACAGAAGAAGTTAGGGGTGATAGAAGATACCTTCTGAATCAGAAGTATGAAGCCTTCCAACAAGGACACAAGAACACCATTGCTGACACCTTTGAAAATTTCTTCAAGATAGTCAATGGCCTAAGGGTCTATGGGCGAGTCTTCACAAACGGAGAATTAAATGATAAGTTCTTGAGATCCCTAACCAAGGAATGAGGATAACAAGGTCTATGTCATCAGGGAATTTGAAAGCTAGCCAAGACAGACCCGCAGAATCTCTTCGGGAAGCTAATGTCATATGTGCTTCAACTCAACACCAGAAAAACTGAAGAAGAGAAGAGCAGGTCTGCATCCAGGGAGAAGTCTGTTGCTCTAAAGGCAGGCACCTCAAGGAAGTCAAAGGATGTCTCTCCTGCCCCAGCACAAGAAGTCAGTGAAGAAGAAACCTCGGAGTCAAGTACCTCAGGCTCTGAACTATCTGAAGGAGAGTTCTCTCTGCTCTCACGACAGTTCAAGAAATTCTTGAACAAAAAGAAACAGTAGAAAGGCAAGGATGCCTCCTATAGAAGATCACAACATGATGGTGATCGTCAAAGAAAAGGCTCAAGCAGCCACGACAGGTATACTCCTAAACAGAACAAACATATTTCTACTGACATCGTTTGTTACTGTTGTAATAAGTCAGGTCATGTCATTGTTGACTGCCCCCATAAGAAGAAGGAGGGTGGAAGAAGAGAGAAAAAGAAGTCCTCATACAATAAGAAGAGGACAGAGAAGAGCCTGATAGCCAAGAAGGACAAAACTCTTAGTTACTCTGACTCATTTGAGTCGAGTGAAGAAGAAGAAGCCTACTTTGGGCTTATGGCTCAGACTGATGACGAACAAGAGCCCCAGTTCACTGGGAAGGTAAACTCTCACACTCCTCTTTCAGAATCTGAAAGCTTCTGAGCATGATAATGAGGACAGCTCTTCTGACGATGAGTCTGAACTCATGGCCCAGTACAAGGAGTTGATCATGGCTTACGACAAATGTCGTCGAGTCGTGAAAACTCAGGCTAAAGAGATAAATCTCTAAAATCTGAAGAGAGCATCTTGAGAGAGGAAGTCGCTAACACTGACTCACTCAAAGAGAACTTCAATAATGTTATTGAAGAATACAACAAGCCTCTTGAGGACCTTGACTTAAAAGAGAAAATCATCAAACAGTTGGAAGAACAACTCGCTGCTGAAAAGAATCTTGTTGAAAGTTTCTCGAAGCCTAATACTGTTATTCCATTCGGTGATTGTCATCATCATGAAGCTTCTTCCTCCAAGAATCCTGCTCCTACTAGACCACAACTTCAAAAGGTCAAGCAGGAAAACATAAGGCAAAGATACAACGGGTTTGACTGTTGGTGTTGTGGCAGAATTGGTCACTTTGTCATCGATTGCTGGTTTAATTCCAGAAATTTTGCAACTCCTCAAGTTGGCAGTATGAGAAAGACCACTCATAATACTAATACTCATATGGGGAGTATTCTAACATGAGACCAAGGACCCCAACGTGTTTGGGTTCCTAAGGCAAACTGATTATGATTGCAGGTATGTCCAAAGGCCACAAAAATGTCTATCTGGTATTTGGACAGTGGATGCTCTCGGCATATGACCGGGACAAGAAGCCTACTTCAGAATTACTCTTCAGTCTTGAACGGACCAAAGGTCATCTTTGGAGGTTCAGACCGAGGAATCACTAAAGGCTATGGTATGATCACTAACGGTAGTGTATCATTCTCAGATGTAGCTTATGTTGAAGGATTGGAACACAATCTTATAAGCATAAGTCAACTCTACGATAAATAATATATAGTTGAATTTCATATTGATAAGTGTTTGATAAAATCGGTTGACAATATGGAAACGATTCTATGGGGCACTCGAAGCAGAAACATATTTTGTTTAAATTTCATTTGTATAGACTCTTCTACACCAGTGTGCTTTTTAGCAAAAGATAGTGCATCTCTCGGTGACCAATGACACAAGAGACTAACACATATTAATTTCAAAATCATTAATAAATTATTTTCACTGAATTTAGTACGTGATGCCCCAAATGTCAAGTACGTCAAAGATAGACCTTGTCATGCATGTGTAAAAGGCAAGCAAACAAAGGCTACCTTTAAAAGCATTATTGGCAAAGATTCTAATAGATGTCTCCATCTACTCCATATGGACTTGTTTGGTCCACGGCAAATTAGAAGTTTGGGAGGTAAGGATTATACGTTAGTAATTGTTGATGATTACTCGCGCTTTGCGTGGGTGTTCTTTCTGAAACACAAGTCAGATACTTTCAATATCTTTACTAATTTTATCAGGCAAGTCCAAAATGAAAACAATTATTCCGTAGTTAAAATCAGAAGTGACAAGGAGAATAGAGTTTAAGTTTGGAGTCATGACAGAATCTGTGAAAGCTTGGGTATCTTTCATGAGTTTTCCTCTCCTCGTACTCCACAACAGAACGGAGTGGCCGAGAGAAGAAATAGAACACTCATAGAGGCCTGCAGGACCATGTTGAGTGATGTCTCACTTCCGGAATACTTCTAGGCTGAAGCCGTCAACACTGCATGTCACGTGCAAAATGAGCAATCATTAAAAAAACCACGATAAGACACCTTACGAACTTCTAAAGGGCAGGAAACCGACTGTCTCATATTTTAGAATTTTTGGTTGTAAGTGTTTCGTGCTTAACAATGCCAAGTATCATACTACCAAGTTTAGCGAAAAGAATTTTGAAGGTATTTTTGTAGGATATAGTAGTCAAAGTAAGGCATACATGATATTTAATAGAAAAACTCTGGTTGTAAAAAATCAATACATGTTGTATTTGATGAGACGAGCTTGCTGCAAGTCAACTCTTCTAGTGTGTTCATTGAAGATACAGGTACAAAGTTGAAAGAACTTAACTTGGATGAACTGTCCGAAGAAAAAGGTGAAAAGTTCATCAAAATCACCACTCCAACCCCTATTGGAGAGGTTGATGATCAAGATGAAGAAATTGTCCAAGTTGATGAAGTCACTCCGATGATTGAAGACAATCTAGATGCAAGGACCCTAGAGCTCAGACATCTGAACGATCACCACATGTAGCAGATCATAGGAGATCCCCGGGATGGTGTCAGAACTCGTAGGGGTACAACTAACGAGAATTTATACTTGAGTTTTCTCTCGCAGGTTGAACCAAAGAAGTTTGAGGAATCGAACTCAGACGTATCTTGGATAATGACCATGAAAGAAGAACTAAATCAGTTCAAACGCTGTCAAGTATGGAAACTTGTTCCAAGACCCAAAGGTAAGAACGTCATCGGGACAAAATAGGTCTACAGGAACAAGATGTACGAGGATGGAACGATCATAAAGAACAAGGTCAGACTCGTCGCTAAAGGATATCGTTAAGAAGAAGGAATCAACTTCGACCAGACGTACGCTCCAGTGGCAAGGCTGGAGGCCATCAGGTTATTCCTAGCATATGCTGCACTCAAAGACTTCGTCGTCTATCAGATCGACGTGAAGTCTGTCATCCTTAATGGTGACATAAAGGAAGAGGTGTATGTGGAACAACCTTCGGGTTTCGTTGATTCTAACTTTCCTGAATATGTTTACTTATTGCATAAAGTTTTATATGGTCTGAAACAAGCTCCTCGAGCTTGGTATGAGATGTTGTCTAGCTTTTTTCTTGAGAACAAGTTCACAAGGGGAAAGAAAGATAATATATTATTTCTTAGGGAAATAAAAGACAAGATTTTGCTAGTGCAAATCTATGTCGAAGATATTATTTTTGGCTCTACTGACGACAACCTCTGAAGAAGTTTTCAAAACTTATGCAAGGGAAGTTCGAAATGAGCAGTATGGGCGAGCTGAAGTATTTCTTAGGACTTCAGGTGAAACAATCTGAAGATGAAATTTTCATCTCGCAGATTAAGTTCACCAAAGAGCTAATTAAGAAATTCGGAATGGAGAACGCAACCTCTATGAGGACTCCAATGGGTTTAACTGTGTCTCTGGACAAGGATGAGAAAGGGAAACCTTTTGATGAAAACAAGTACAGAAGCATAATTGGATCCTTGCTCTACCTTACTGCCAGTAGACCTGACATAATGTTTTCAACATGTGTATGTGTTAGATTTCAGGTGAACTCTAAGGAATTTCACTACGCTGCTGCAAAGCGGATTTTGAGATATCTTAAAGGTACACCAAATCTTGGATTATGGTACCCAAGAAGTAATGATAGCGAGCTAATAGGTTTTTCAGATGCAGATTTTGCAGGTAGCAAAGACGACAAAAAAATCACTTCCGGGACTTGCCAACTCCTTGGAAGAAGGCTTATTTCCTGGAGTAGCAAGAAGCAGAACTGTGTTGCAATCTCAATAGCTGAGTCAGATTATATCTTTGCAGGTAGTTGTTATGCACAACTGCTATGGATAAAGAATCAATTTGAAGATTACAATATGAATTTCCAGAACATTCCGTTGTTTTGTGATTCTTCCAGCGCAATTGCAATAGCGAACAACTCAGTCTCGCGCAGCCGGACAAAGCACATAGAGCTGAGGTATCACTTCATCCGGGAGCATGTGGAGCATGGGGATATGGATCTACAGTATGTCTCTACAGACAGGCAGATTGCAGACATTTTCACGAAGCCGCTGGACGAGATCCAAGTTCTCGTTCTTCAAAACAGAACTTGGAATGCTCAACAAAAAAGATTAGAGAAGGTGGACTCACAAGAAGGCTCAGAGATCAAGAATCTGTCAAAAGTTGGAATTCTACAAATTTTTAACTCTTTGACTCGAGTAAGAAGCAAACTATACGAGTAAGAAAATGACCTACTCGAGTAATCCACTTGACCTACTCGAGTACCTTATCAGCCACTCGAGTAACCTACTCGAGTAGCAGAATGACTTACTCGAGTAATAAAGCTTCACTCGAGTACTTCAATATTTCCACTTGAGTACTTCCAGACATCACTCGAGTACTTCCAGTTGTCTCTACTCGAGTACCTCCATATCTTCACTCGAGTACTGTCAAGTCTCTCGAGTATCTAACAGACAAGCTTTCTACTCTGATTCAAATTTCTTTATTCGCAACCCGAGACTTATGCCGCCCTCTTCCAGGTATGTTTGCATTATTTATTTCTTACTTAAGACATAAATTAGGGTTATATATAAATCACAAAGTCCCAAAATCATTTTCTACACGAATCAATCTCTCTCTCGAGTAAGCCGAAACGCTTCATCTTCCGCCGCAAGTTGCAGAGCCCGCGCATTCTTCCTCCCTGTCGCCGCATTTTTCTCCAATTTCTGGATCATGTCCTCTTCCTCGAAGATTGAAATCGGCTCAGAACTGGTTGTCGCCAGTATCGCCGAAATTTCAGATGATTTCAGAAACCTTCTGATACTTCTCGACACCGCCGGCCTCACCTTCGTTCTCCAGGAGCCATGTAAAATCCTGTTTCCAGACGTTGCAAAGTTCTTCAAAAATGTCAAAGTCAAGAGACATAGAACAGTTCTCAAGTCCAGAGTCAGAGGAATCAAAATTAAACTTACCAAGACCTCTGTTTCCCAACTTCTTTGACTGCCGATTGTTGATGAAGAAGATCATCTTGGCCCTGATGAATCTGACAGGACCTGTATGTTCTGTGGTATTTCTCCAGATGTAGAATACATCAAAAGATCTGACCTGAATCCTGAAGGAAAAATGTTAGTGGATATCATAGGCAAAGTCCTTCTCTGCAAAACCAGTTCCATAAGGGATATCTCTCTCTCCTTCTTTGATATCATGCAAGCAATAGTGTGCAGGAAAAAATTTCAGTTTGGGATGATGATTCTGGATAAGATAAAGGACAGCATTAAGGCTCCTAGTTATGCGAGGATAATTTCTCTCCTCCTCCATGAAATTAATCATGAGGTATTCAACTTCTCCAAAGGGACTGTTCTACACCACATGAAGAAAGTCTTTATCTCTTCCATTCAAAGATGGGAGTTGAAATTGCAAAACCCAGTTCAAGTTGTCAAAGCTCAAGAGTTTCCAGCTACAGAGAACAGGACCCCATCTACCTCTCCACTTCAGGTTGCCAGCTCCTCTGGTGCAACTATTGAGGGGGAGCCTGCTCCTTCTGTTCCAGAAAGGATTCCTACCTCTCCAGCAGTTACATCTCCACCTCATACTCCTGAACAAATTTCTTCTGAAGCCCAACTTCAAGAAACCCTACTGTCAACTGAAGCAGCAATAAGTGAGATGATTGAAGAACTGATTGTTGATGAACCCCTTCCCCCTCTTCCAAAAGAAACAACTACTGAAGTTCCAAAGCCATCCACTCCAGTAGCCTCTCCATCACATGCTCCATCTCCCAATCAGTCTACTGCTACACACCAAAAGCAGGATGACACCATCTTCATTTCTGATGAGCAATCTCCTGAACCAGCTGAAGCTCCACTGAGATCCTTGGACTTCACCATCCCCATGGTCACTGATGAAGGGGATGCCCTGATTCATACTTCCAGTGTCAAGAGCTCAGTCTTCATTGAAGAGATAGCTCCATGGGTTGCTCCTCCTCCTCCAGTTTCCTCTTCTGTTGCTCCTCCTGCTGCAGCTGCTCCTACCAGTGCTTTGATGACTCAGTTTGCACTTCTGCTTCAAGAATAAAGGACATATTTTGATGCTTCTATCAAAGCTGTTACTGAGAAAGTCACTGCTCTAGAGACTGAGATGAGCAGGGGATTTGATGAGATCCAGCATAATACAGATCAGCTCAGACATCTCTTCCAAATTGGTGGAAAGACTCTAGATCACACTATTACTAGTGTTAGTCAAGTCATAGAGCAAGGTGTAACTCTTGCAAATAATCAGATAGAATTAGATAAGAGAGCTGAAGCAACAAAGATGAAGATTTGTGAAAAAGTTGGAACTTTCAAATATGATGTCATAACTAAATTGACTGTTAAAGTCAGAAAGGGGGAGAGCTTAGTGAAGGAATACCTAGAGAAATTAGATGCACTCAAGCAAGAGCTCTGGGAAGCTAAGATGAAAGAAATCCATGATGATGTGCTAGGCCAAATTCCGAGTGTCAAATTTCATACATATGACACAGCTGTCTGGATGCACAATCAAATTCTTCCTGAGTTTGCTACTGATCCAAACATCATTCCTCACCATCTCAATCCCTTAGTTGTTGCTGCTCCAGTTCAAGCTCCTCAACCCACCTTTTCTCCCAGACATGAAGGTCATGAAGGTCCTCCTCCTGATTCATATGCTCAAGTTTGGGAGACAGACCCAACAGATATATTTCTCAAAGCTGCTCCTGAGATCATCACTTCTAAGAAGAAGAGGAAATATGGTGATGGTGCCTCAGCCAGCAGGTCAATCCCAGTTCATGATGCAGAAAAGAGAAAAGCTCCAGAGTTTGCATAGATCTGGTCTCCTACTTCAAAATCTCTCATTTTAGATACTCTCAAACTTGTTTTGGACTACAATAAAAGCAGGAATGAACATTACAGCTCCCAGGAATGGGAATTATATGAAAAATCTATAACTAAGAGAAGGCTGTATGACAGAGAATTTGGAAGAAACAATCTTGCTGCTCCTCCAAGGCCTCAAAAATATTATCCCAAGTCATTCAGCTACCAAAGAAGACAGCAAGAGAAGAAAGACAAGCGGCAACATCAAGTTTAAGCATAAAGGATTATGAGTGTGGAAATGATTCTTATAGAAATGATATTTTTGGACAATCATATCTATATAATTCTAAATTTAGATCATTTGTCTTTTGATCATATTTTTATGCTTGCTTACACTGCTTTCTCTATTTGCATATTTAGCTCTGTTTATGTCTATATAATTCACCTTAGTGTAAAGGGTTCTGACTTCTACAAATATGGTGAGATTGTTGGGTATTGTATCCGCATTAACCCAGATTTGATGAAGTCACCCTTGAACTAAGATTAATTAAGTTGTATTTGATGATTTGTTTAAGTTATGTGTGTGCAGGACTGTATTGCAAAGTGTACACCAATGTCAATCTACAATGGGTCACCAAACACAGGACAATACAATGTAATCTCTCATTGTGTGATCCATGGTGTTGACTCATGTGTAGCATCTCTATTGAGATACACTTCATATTCAAGTACTAGGACTAATTAGAGAAAGGCTTGTTGTTGAACTCACCAAAGAAGAGAAAATTTTGTTGAAAGAATTTTTGCTAAGTACTTTACTCGAGTAGATACCTACATACTCGAGTGAAATACTTAGTCAATACTCGAGTAAGATTATAAGTACTCGGGTAGAGGAATTAGCTCTCGAGTAGCCAAATTATAGCTCTCGAGTAGCTAAGTCAACTACTCGAGTAGATCCTTTCTCATTCTCGAGTTAACAGAATTTCTTCTCCAGAAATTTTTCTAAGTAAAATACTCAAGTAGTCATATAAGTACTCGAATAGTTTAGTCTTTTGTCTCGAGTGACAGAAGACTGGACTTCGTGTAATTTTTCCTCACTCGAGTAGTCAAATTCATGTACTCGAGTAGTCCATCTACTACTCGAGTAGTCCAGAGTAAATACTCGAGTAATAAGATTTTCTTCCCTCAAAATTTTTCTAAGTCCATTACTCGAGTAGCTATATCTACATACTCGAGTAGTTTGTATCCTCTCGAGTAGTTCAGTCTCACTACTCGAGTAACCCAGATTTCTCTTGCAGAAAATATTCTAAGTCCTTGACTCGAGTAGTTTCTCTACCTCTTGAGTAGTCTATTCTTATTCTCTCGAGTAGTATTTCTTGTACTCGAGTAGTTCAACTCCACATCTCGAGTAACTATTTTAGCACTTGAGTAAGTCTCTTTGTACTCGAGTAGCTGCTCTTCATTTCTGGATTTTCTCCAAGTCATTTACTCGAGTAGCTTTCTTTTATTCACTCGAATAGTCTTGTATAGTACTCGAGTAGGTTAATCTTCACTCGAGTATGTCAGTCATCTTTTTCAGAAATTTCGTTAAGTCCAGATTTGACAGAAATTTCAAACAGCCTTGACGTGATTGGTCCACGTGTACGTCATTAAGATTAATTATAACTGTTAGGGAAGATCTTATATAAAGTTTTGTCAAACTGACAAACCCTAACAACGTGTGCTGTCAAGATTATTCTAAGAAAATCTGAATCTCATTCTCTCTCTTAAAAAAATCGGAAGCCACCGCCGCCGACCTTCATCGTGCTCATCCGACTAGTGTTTTCGATTCCAGAAGATTCAGATCAAGAAGATTCACAGATCGAGATTGTAGTTCAATTTTTCATCATCTATCTGATCGTGTGAAGCCAAGAAATTTCAGATCTAGCTTTTGCCGAGATTTTTCTTCAACTTCTCTGATAAAGCCGCAAAGATTAAAGAAGAAGATCCAGCCCGACTGTTTGCAAATCTGATAAAGTTGTGCTGTTTGTATTTCTAAATACTTTCAATTTCATTCTTGTAGGAGAATTCTCTCCGAGTGTAGGAGTTTTTGCCTCCGAGTTGTAGGAAGTTTTATCTTCAGAGTGTAGATCCGTTTTGTGGATCGAGATTGTAGGAACTTTGTTTCGAGGCGTGGGATTATTTTTTCAATCCGAGATAGTAGAGTAGCCGAGTCTAGTGGATTGCTAGATCGGTGAGGGAAAGTGGATGTACCCAAGGTTGGGGAATCACTATAAATTTTTTGTCGTCTGTGATTGCTTGGTAGATAATTGTGTGCATAGTTCTTAAATTTTTATTCCGCAAAAAGACGCACAACTCACTTATTCACCCCCCTCTAGGTGATTTAGGTAGACAACTGAACACTTTCACCATCATCTACTCTCACACAGATAGAGTAATCATCTTTGCAAGTGTGTTGGTCATGTTCATAAAACTATGAGGAGATGAAATAATATAATTTTCATCACATATGTTCTCACAAATATAAAATTGTGATTTAGCATCTTGAAAAAACAAAGTGATGAAGACTTACAGACACATTGGGCAATTTGTCATTTTTTGATCGTCGGATGGACGAACGGTGATTGTAGTTGTGACAAGAACGAATTTTCATATTTTTATGCATTTTCCTTTTATTATTCTGAGTTCTAGTTTTAAAAATTAGGTCAAGTCGTCCGTTCGAATGATTTGAGTGCTTGAATGCACTGAACCGACTTCCCGCAATATCAAAGTGTGTTAGGGAAAAGGAGGTATCGACAAATTACGCTTCCAAAACGGGAGTCGCTCGGTCTTCTCTCTCGGTACGACGCCAATAGCCCCTGCGGTGCAACGCCGCGGATTTCCGCCTCTGGGGGTGCCTACTCCGTCGTTCTCCACATACCATCACCCCTCGAGCCTCCGGTGAGACTCCTTTGGTCCCCTTACAGCGCCTCTGTAGTATTCTGCCACCGCCTCCTTCCACAGGGCTCCTCCAAACATTGTATCCTACCACAGTGCTCCTCCCAGGACCCAACAACCGCCTCCCACTATAGAAGCTTTGACCAGCCCTCTTCTTGCCCTTCACCAACCTCCCAGCATATTCCAATGTCAACCATCCCACCCCAAGACTATTCATCCCTCCATTCCCTCTTCCAGAGCCTCCACGGCCCTAGTCTCCTCCTTCAACTCCGACCAGCCTCCTCAGCCCCCTCCGACCTCCAGCAGCCTTTCGTCCACCTCCACAACCCTCTTCCAGTCCACATTCAGCATGCCTCCACCTCCAAAGCCCTTTCCAGCCTCTGAAAGCCTTGGCAACTTTGTTTGGTGTAAAAGATTTTTAAAAAATTAGAACTTCAAAATATGTAGAAGGCCCCATGGACATAGAATAATTGTATCATAATATCCAACAATAATACATCCTAAGTTTGAGCACCAGTGAGCACCTAACATGACTTTTGATTAATGGTGTCAAGTCAACCATAGGGACCTATAAGAAAGAGCCAACTAAAATTTCAAATTGCACTAGGAATCTTAGCAAAAGTTTAAAAATACGTGAATACATTTGAAGTGGCACATAAGACTCAGGATACAAATGTAATTTATCCTATAGCATAAATTACTAGAAATTAGGAACAAAAAAACATTTAAGAAAATGTACAAAAAAAATATGAAGTTTACCTTGATAGATATGTTAATAAATGATAATATCTAAATGATTGGTTTTTAAATCCAATCTGCACTATATAGAGTAGATAAAGGGTGTACAGAATAACATTCAACGTTTTTTTGTTTGTTGCTGTTAAAAATTATCTTCTCAACCGAAAATGTGGAATGATTTTTCTAGTTAGATTAAACCCAATTGTGAACAAAATGTTTGATATTTCCTAACAATCAAATACCCATAGAAATTTATAAAATAATTCTGCAAGAAAAAGTCACAAGCACGATAAAACAATTTTTTAGAAGCAGGAATGAGATTTCACAAGTACCTGAACCGCATCACCGACTGTTGTGGTCATGTCATACGTAATTTCTTCAAAAGTTTCATCCAGGAAAAATACAACTGTTGTGAGCTTTTTTCCAGTCAAAAGAGATTCAATTTCCTCGCGTGCAGGGACTGTCAGTCTTGATCCAGTTTTTAACGTGAGTTTCAAAGAATTCAATGTGTTGATTGCAAGGACTTTAACCTCAGGATCTGTCCTTGCCGAATGAGCAGCATTATGTAAATATTCTGATAAATATGCCCCAATATCCTTATTTGGAGGCATGGAAGAGGCGCATATATACATGAGTTCCCATGCTTTTATCAAGCAGCTCCTACAAAAAAAGAATTTTGAATGAAAAATGAGATGGACTCTTGAAAAGTGGCTTCATTTCTATCTCCATGCATTTACATAAGTAATTACCTATCAGGATTTTTGTGAGTTTGCTTCAAAATTTGGGCAAAAAGCTCATCACGAAGTTCAGACCGTTTTAAAGATTGTTTATAAAGCTTTGCAACAAGTTCAATTTTATCATCCATGCTTACTATAATTACTTTGTCTGATGGATCAACCCCCAAATACTTCAGAATAAGTTGGAAAATCTTCACTGAACGGCTTGCAAGATCACTATTAATTTTAAGCAAGGAAGTTGGGATGGGTTCCTGCATGTAATAGTGAGCATAAAACATTAAGAACCAATAATAAAATAACAGCACTATCAACTTTTTAGCCTTATCCCACAACATCATTACGGATCCTAATTTTCCATTTTTTCCTGCAAAGTGAAAGCTGTCAGCCTACTCATTATAAATCTATTTGAACAACTTATGTTAATGTTATCTTAATTCTACTCATTAATCCTCCAGCAGAAACTTCATCTACCAGTCCATTGGTGCATTTTCTACTTTATGTTATGCAGGTAGAGATCAACTTAAGTCTATTTTCCCTATCTTCTTTCAATAGGTTTAAACTGTAATATTTAATATACTCCTTATGTTAGCACTTGCATTAGAAATTGAGAGACATACTCCCGCTGAGGTAGTGTCAAGGGTTGGTTCCCTCATCTAGGCTATGCCTGATTTCAAAAATCTAGAGCTAAAAAAAACACATACCCACCATTCTCTTATATAAGGATACAACTTAGGCACAAGTTAGTAAAGCACCCTCATTGGTCCATAAGGACCCACTAAGATTAATACACCCGCTAATCAGAATACAAAACATTTATACATAACATATGTTACTCATATACGTAGCATACAACACTCGTATATGTAACAATGCATCCCTCTGAAAAAAAATGATTTACCGCCAAGGTCGTGGGGAAGAGAACAAATTAAGATTGTCAGGGACCATCAATTAATGTCAGTGCAACAAAATCAGTCATGGTAATGTTTCATATCCAGCAGTGAGGAGCATGAACAATTTTTTATTCAGACAGTGATGTGTAGGAGAGTAGGGTTGCCTGCAATGGAAACAGATACTACGAAGGCTAATTTCAAGATAATCCTTATGGAACAGTCATTGGTGTTGGTGCATTTTTGTTATAAACGTGTAGGAAGGGTGCAGAAAAGTGAGTAGAGGCCAAGGAGGTGCTTGTTGCTAGTGGGTTTTGGAGTGGAGGGTGGTGTAAGATCAACAAGGGATCTTTGGTTAGAGTGAGGAGGATACGATCAAAGCAAGAGTCACTCTTTGATGCAAATTGAGCTTCCACAAAACGAGTTTGTTGCACTGCAAGGGAGAGGGAAACGGGGTTATGAATGTGAAGGTGTGCTTGTATATAAGGTTGGATACTATGAACAAAGTAGCACAAGTAAATGAGTAATGTGTCATAACAAATTCAAAAACATTGTTGGTCAGCTCCACAAAGTCGTCAATGTATGTATAATGTATCACCCGAGTGATTTTAGTGGACAACACAAGCACTCGAGCATGTTGTTGGAATGTCAGGTATCATAACGGAGAATAATTTATTCCTTTCACATTGGCCAAGTCATATTTGGGTTTATTCTCCGGAGTCATCAAAACTAGTAGTGACATGTCCTCTACTAGTTTTGAAAAAAAAAATATTATGATTTACTAGCATGAATTGTAATTCAAAAAACTACATTGATAGCGCAATCTAACCAAGAACATCTACACCTTCACGCCCCGTTTGGTACAAAGGAAATGGGCCGGCGGTTTTGGTTTTAAGAATAAGTGAATCATTCCAGCGGTTCGGTTGAAAGGAAATGGGCGTGGAAATTGTTTTGATTAAAACCATGGTTTTGACACACTGCTTGTCCCATTTCTTATCCTGCGGGTTAGGTTTTCACGGGAGTTTTAAAGGAACGAGACTCGCGATCTTCTTCCACTCCAGCCTCGCGATCTTCTTCCTCCAAAAGTCCAGCGATTTCGCAGATGGTGAGTTCTTGAGACCCCCCATTCCCCTGGTTATCTTCCTTCACTGTTCATCTTCTCACTCATTCGATTTTTTTCCAGATTCTGTTCTTCTCTTCCATTCTGTGTGGGAATAGGTTCATTCCAGTGCCATTTCTCTGTTTAGGTCAAGTTCTCAATGGGAAGAGGTTCATTCAAACAGATCATCTCTTTCGGCGCCATTTCTCATGCTGCACTTCTCTCCATTCCCGTCGACATTAAGTATTCTGTTATTTTTTTAGTTTTTTTGTTTATCTTTGTGTGGAGGAGTTAGATCCTTGTAGAAATTGGCTTCTATGTTGAAAAGTTTATGGGATTCTGTGGTCATGGTGACAGTATCGCTGTACGGATTTTCATGGGATTTTGTTTATCTTTGTATGGATTTTTTTTAATAATTGTATGGATTTTTTTAATAATTGTTTATCAAGTCTTAATCGTAGTTTCATCTAATCAAATGCGTAATTATGTGCTTCAACCTGAACTTGTTCCAACTAAAATTGATTCTCACTTTGATTCTACAATATGTAATTATGTGTTGTGAAGGCCCAAAATTATACTTGATTTATGCATAAATGTAATGTAAGTTTTATTTATAATTTATGTTAGATAATACTAGGAAAAATGTTATATTAGCCCAAGTTAACTTGGCTGATGTGGGTTTTAGTGTTTAGTCGCACATTATTTGTATAGCTAAATCTTACTCTCTCATCTCCTATATATTTGCATTCTTTCTTGTTTTTCGGTATTCAAGAAGTATATACAAGGTTTGGAACTTTCTCTACATGGTATCAGAGGGAGACGGTCCGGCCTGTCTGTTTGGAAACCGCCTGTTCTCTCGGCTGACCGTGCGGCTTCCCCTTCTTCAGCTTAGCCGCAGTGTCGTGCGGCCTGTCTATTTCTAGCTGTTGTCTCCGTAACCGCGGCCAAGGTCCTTCTAACCGCTTCCCTTTATCTCTCGTGGCTTCCACATCATTTCCTTCTCCTCCTACCTCTCTTTTATAACCTCTCTCACACGTGGGGTCCACCCTCTCTTGTTTCTTTCACTTCCCGCGCGGTCTCCCTTTCAATCCGCGCGGCCTTTTTCTCGCGTTTCTTTCTCTTCCTGCTTGTCGCGACTTCTCTAAAGTTGTCGCGGTCTCCCTTCTCGCCACGGTCTATCTTCTAGCCGTAAGTTGTGTCTCTTGCTCGCTGTGGTTTTTTGTCTATCCGCCGAGTTCTTTTTCCCTTCTCGCTGCGTTTTACCTCGCTTGTCGCTGCAGTTTCTTCCTTTCTCGGCAAACTCCGCATACTGGTCGTGGCATCTTCCCTTGCTGCTGGTGTGCTCACCGTGACCGTGCGGCCTTCTCGACCGGCTTGTTCTCTGCTTAGTCGCTGCAACTTATCTCATCGAAGGCGGCTTTTCCTCTCTGTTGCGGTCTCCTTAGTTGTTGTGGATTCTCTACCCGTCGCGGGCTCCACATCTTGGTTGTGGCTTCTTGTCGTTGGTGTGTTGATACCGAGACTGTGCGGCTTCCCTTGTCTTTCTCTCCAGATGGCTTCTCTTCTCTGTCCGCTGCGGCTAGGCCTTCTCTCCTTCTGGCGACTTCCCGCTGCGGCCTTCTGTCTTCCTGCTGCGGCTAGTCTCTTCCTGCGGCTAGACCTGTGTTTGACCTTGGTGTGGTCTGCTTCTATCCGCCCGGTCTAGTTCTTGTTCGTCGGTTTGTGCTCATGTTGCGGTCTTCTCCTAATCGCGCCGCCTGCTCGGCTTTTCTAACCGCAGCGGCATGTTTCTATCCGCTGCGGGCTCTTTTCTTACCCCACTGGTCGTGGATCGTTTCTTGTCGCTGGTGCGTTGTCACCGTGACCGTTACGGGTTGTTCCTTACACAATGATCAGCTGTCCTCCGGGCTCTGTGGTGTCTATTTCCGATGGTGGTACCTCCTGCCTTGCTCATAGCTCATCCTGGATTTTGGATTTTGGGGTCTATCACCACATTAACTCACGGAAACCACCACAATATTTGAACTTCGTGCATCTCAAATTCATTACTGTTGCTAGTGGGAACACAATTCCCGTTTCTGGCACGGCAGATATTCACCTCACTTCCTTCATTACCCTTCGCCCTGCCCTTCATGTTTCGAGCTCTCCTTTCAACCTTCTCTCGTTTGGTCGACTCACTACTGACCTCAATTGTGATGTTATTTTTTCTTCTAACTTTTGTGTTGTGCAGGATCGCAAGACGCAAATCATCATTGGAAAAGGGCATCTGTCGAATGTCTTTATATCCTTGACCCCTCTCCCCCAACAGTATTGTCTTCTATTAGCTCTGTTGATTGGCATCGACGTTTGGGTAACGCTCCTCTAAACATACTCAGAAAATTTCTCCCAGAAGTGTCCCTCCAAGAGTTCACATGTGAGTCTTGTATCTATGGGAAACATCATCGGTCTATGTTCTAACCGCAACCTACTCGGAGTCCTACTCCATTTGATCTTGTTCACTCCGATATTTGGGGACCCTTCAAAATTGTGAGTGTTTTTGGATATCGATACTTTGTCACATTTGTCGATGACTACTCTCGGGTGACTTGGCTGTATCTCTTTCGTGACCGCTCTAAATTGCCCAGTGTATTCCATACCATTTTCATTGAAACTCGCAACCAGTTTTTCACTACCATTAAAACTGTTCGCACTGATAATGCCCGTGAATACACTAGTCATGTCTTTGCTCACCTCTGTGCGGAGTTTGGGATCATCCATCAAATCTCTTGTGTCTATACTCCCCAGCAAAATGACGTTGCTGAACGCAAGAATCGACACATGCTTGAGGTCACCCGCTCTCTTATGATTCAGATGAATTTTCCCAAACAGTATTGGAATTTTGCGGTCTCTACCACCTGCACTCTTATTAACCGCATGCAGTCCTTTATTCTCAATTTTGCGGTTCCCTTCACTCTTCTTTTTCCCTCCAAACCTCCTTTCTCCATCACCCCTCACGTGTTTGGTTGTGTGTGTTTTGTTCATCATCTTGGCCCGTCCACTGACAAACATGCTCTCCGTGCCACTAAATATATGTTTGTGGGATATTCTCAGACTCAGAAGGGCTACGTTTGTTTTTCTCTCACGAATCGCAAGGTGATTACTTCTGATGATGTCGCTTTTCTCGAAGATCAGTCATATTACTCTCAACCAACTGATTCTCCTCTTCTGCCACCTCTCTCGCGGCCTGCAATAACTGTTAATTCCAACTTTTCACCTCTCCTTCCCACATCAATCCTTCTCACACTCATCCCACCTAAACCACCTACACCACCTATCATTCGTGTGTATACTTGACGTCCTTCCTCGTCTACTGCCCTACGGGAGCTGTCCTGCTCTAATGATGTTTTGTAGCCTGTGGATCCGGTAACTGCTTTCACTGCCCACCCGCTGACTAACTATGTCTCTTTTCACCGCCTCTCTCCGCAACTCCGACAGAGTGCTCTTTCTTTATCTTCTATCTTCACCCCTACTTCTGTACCGGAGGCTCTCCAGCATCCCGGGTGGCGGGCAGCTATGGACGAGGAAATGTCTGCTCTTTGGGCAAACCACACTTGGGATTTGGTCCCGCTTCCTCCGAGACAATCTTGTGCGGGATGTAATTGGGTGTTTTCCGTCAAACAGGGTCCGTATGGGACGGTTCACCACTTGAAAGCTCGTCTTGTAGCTCGCGGCTTCAATCAACAGTAAGGTTTGGATTATGATGAGACTTTCTCTCCAGTCGCTAAACTCAATATCGTTCGTGTATTGATCTCTCTCGATGTTCACCGCCACTAGCTTTTGCACCAACTGGATGTCAAAAATGTCTTTCTTAATGGCGATTTCCAGAAGACCATTTTTATGCAGCAACCTCCCGGGTTTGAGACCACGGGGGAGTCTCTTGTCTGTTGTCTGAAGAAGTCTCTTTATGGTCTCAAACAGTCTCCTCGGGCATGGTTTGACAAATTTAGCAAGACCGTGAGTGTTGTTGGGTTCACTCGCAGTTCGGCCGACTTCTCTCTATTCACTCGTCATCGTCCAACGGGCACAGTAATTCTTTTGGTTTATGTGGATGATATTCTGATTACAGGAGATGATCTTTCAGGAATACAGATGATTAAACAGCATCTAGCAACAGTGTTTCAAACAAAGGACTTGGGAAGCCTGCGATATTTTCTTGGTCTCGAAATGGCTCGGAGACCTGATGGGCTTGTGTTATCTCAGAGAAAGTATTGTCATGACTTCATGATGCAGGTTATTCTGGATACAAGCTTGTTGATACTCCCATGGATATCAATCACAAGCTTTGTGTTCATGCCTCGGACTCTGATTTGCTCCTTCCAAATCCAGAATATTATCGTCGTCTAGTGGGAAAGCTGATATATCTCGCGGTTACAAGACCTGATATATCATTTGTTGTTGGAATTGTCAGTCGATTCGTACATGAGCCACGTATCTCTCATCTTCAGGCAGTCGAGCGTATTCTTCAATACTTGAAGACTGCTCTTGGACAAGGACTTGTATACAAGCCCTCTTCGCCTCCCTTATCTCTGACTGCATACTCTGATGCTGATTATGCTGACTCGGTGGATGACCGTCATTCAACAAGTGGATACTGCACTTACCTTGGAGGACATCTTATTACATGGCGTAGCAAGAAACAGTCTGTGGTTGCGCGTTCATCTGCTGAGGCCGAGTACCGATTAATGGCAGCAGTTGTGTCTGAGCTCACCTGGCTTGAGGGTTTCCTTGATGATCTGGGAGTCAAGCTCTCCTCACCTGCCACTTTATTTTGTGACAGTCAAGCTGCTATACATATTGTCAAGAATCTGGTGTTCCATGAACGGACAAAACATATTGAAGTTGACTGTCATTTCATCTGGAAGAAGGTTAAGTTGAAGAAGATAAAGTTAACACATGTTCCTGCTGCTCAGCAAGTTGTTGATATCCTCACCAAGTCCTTACCACGGCGTCTCTACTGTCAGTTCCTGTCCAAGCTTGGTGCCTACGATTTCTACGCTCCAGCTTGCGGGGGAGTGTTAGAGAATACTAGGAAAAATGTTATATTGGTCCATTAACTTTGTCCATGTAGGTTTTAGTGTTTAGTCTCACATTATTTGTATAACTAGATCTTACTCTCTCCTCTCTCATATATTTGTATTTTTACTTGTTTTTCGGTATTCAAGAAGTATATACAAGGTTGGGAACTTTCTCTACAATTTATATACTCTTCTAAATGATGATTTGTCCACTATAAAACTTGTAATTGTTATTTTAAATTTATGCTTCACTCGCTCACTTTTGTTTTGAATTGATGTATGTTAGATGGATCCAGCCAAATCGAGAGATAAATTAATTAAAGAATATATTATGAAATGCGGATATCTCACAGCACTAGGTGCTAGTTGGCTAGCATTAGAGTATGTTCCCAAGGAACCTATAGACCATGAAATTAACACCGCACTAAGGTCCTCGTTACTTAGATGAATATATGAAGGCCCATAAGTGAACTGCTTTGATATGTTGTGTATGGGTAAACAACCATTCCACGGGTTGTCACGTATTGTCCACTAGAGGCCTAGTACACCAAAGCAAATATGTGTCAGTGAAATAATCAGTTGGACTTTTCCTTTACATTATAGCACATAACAAGAAATTTCACGATGTTGGGATTGCATATCTTCGATCCATGGATACTATTAGTCGACACTTCAATATTGTGCTCAGAGCAATGCTGAAATTAGCTAGAGATTATATCAAGCTGCCAGAATCAAGATCGAATCATAGATGGAGATGGTTTTAAGACTGCATTGGATCCTTAGATGGTACACATATACAAGTAACTTTGCCCACTATAGATCATGGTAGATATAGAAAACGGAAGCAAACAATAACAACTAATATGTTGGGTGTTTGTGACAAGCAAATGAATTTTTTATATGTTCTACCTGGCTGGGAAGGGTCATCATTAGATTCACGAGTGTAGTGCAATGCGCTTGAAAGAGCTAATGGATTTGAAGTACCTATTGGTAATCCGTTACCATTTTAGTAATGTTTCATTCATTTTTCAATTAATATGCAGTAATTTATGACCAAAAAATTCAATTAATGGAATAGGTAAGTACTACCTAGTGGATGTCGGTTACACCAATGATCCAGGTTTACTCGCATCATATCGATCAACGCGTTACCATCTACAAGAGTGGTCAACACAAGGAAACAACCCGATTAATTATAAAGAATTATTCAATTTGTGTCATGCCAGAGAACGAAATGTCATTGAGAGAACTTTTGGTTTGTTGAAGAAACGTTGGGCGATTCTTAGACAACCATCGTTCTTTCATATTAAGGTTCAGGTGCGAAATTAGTATATATACATTTCTCTTATAGCATTGTGTACAAGGTTCTAATATAATAATTTTAATTGCAGGTGCAAATAATTAATGCATGTTGCGTCTTACATCATTTTTTAGTCGAAAAGAGACTAGCTACTAATAGACAAATGCTCGTTGAGGTAGACACTAACTTACTAGCTACAGCGGTTGGTGAAGGAGAAGAGATCTGCGAATATGATGACAATATTAATCCAATACAATCCTCTAATGCATTGACACAATTTAGAGATAACTTAGCTATTCAAATGTTTGCAGAATATCAAGCTTGTGAAAAAAATTAGTAAATATATGCTTGTTAACCATCTTTTTGGAATTCCGTGTTTATATCCTTGTCTACCATCTTCTTTGTAATCTCGTGTATATATGCTTGTTTTTTGTCTTTTTGTAATCTCACGTTTGTATATATGTGATGCAGTTGTGTTTTGGCATATATAATCTTATTCCTTTAGACTATTTGCAGTTAATATAAAATGGATAACATTTCAGCAAAAGAAAAATCCTACATACATTGGACAACTAAAATGGATCATACTATGTCAGGTGTATTGCTAGAGGAGCATGGTAAATGTCACAAAACACTGAATGGATGGAAAGCCGTGGTATTCACTGCAATAATTAAAGCCATGAAAGATGCACATAATTTGGACTTCACCAAGGAAAAATCATGGCCAAACTCAAAACATGAAATAAATATTACAAAGAGCTGTCCGCAATGTTGGACACAAGTGGGTATGGATGGGATTGAAAAACAAATACGGTGAAAGTTGACAACGAAGAATTATGGGCAAATTATGTCAAGGTATATTCATTTATCTCATTATATAAATTTGTTGTAATTGTTTTACCATAGTTTTTCCTAACAACTTATTTTGTGCAGGCTCATCCTACTGTGAAATACTACAGAGATAAGGTGATCATTAATTGGGGGGAGTTAGGGATATTATGAGGTAATGACAAGGCAACAGTGTTTTTGCGACGACAGCAAACGAGACAGTCAATGAGCCTAACGGAGATTCGGTGGGTGAAGAAAGGAACTTCGCAGCAGAGTCTTCATCAGGTGGGAGCAATAGGCTAAGGAAGAGGAAGGCATCTCCTCATGAGGCAACAGCAGACGCCATCAGTAAAATGGCAGATAATATGGAGCACGCAGTCATCGCAAATCATAAAAAGCAGTGAAGCACCGTTGGTAACAAGTTCTACTAAAATCTATGAGGCACTAGCTCAGCTACCAGATCTACAAGAGCTCGAGTTAGTGAAAGTCATGGATCTGCTAGGTGTCAGTCAACTGAAGTTTGACACGTTCATGGCTCTACCGGAGCACCTCAGGGCGACGTGGCTTCACGTGCAATTTTATGAATTATGAGAGCATGAGGATGGCATACTTTAGTTTATGTGCAGTTTAACGAACTGTTAAATATTATCTAGTTTAAAACTCTGTTTTGTACTTTCATGCTTATTACTGGACCATTTTGTTGTTGATGGAACATTGTGTTGTTGATGGAATGTTAAATATTATCTAGTTTTATTTCTGTTGATGTTAAGCTTGCAATTTTTTATATTTCTAAATATAAATTTTAATTTCATGTAATTCATGTGGATGAATTCCATCCTGCAGCTGAACAGCAGAATTGTCTAATTCCAATTTCTGCAGCTCAAAACCTTCTTGCAGACGAACAAAAGAATTGGAATTCAGGAAAACCAAAACCTACTGGTTTTTTGTTTTACTGAATTTCAATTCTTCAAAACCAAACCCTACGATCTGAACGAACCCCTCAAATATCGGACTATTCATTTGGGTTGAAAGATTTGTGGTTGTGGGAAGAAGAGGTGGTGCGGGTAAAATGTTGAGCGTACTTGCCATGTCGTGTGTTCAATATGGATTGGTGATGTCATGGTGGATAGTTAGCTCTGGCTAAGCTGTGGAAAATGTTGACCAATGACGCATCCACATTGTCCATACAAGTTGAGAGGGTAATGAACGTGCAGACAAGATCATTAAATTTGTCTAACATTGCACAGGTGAGGTTCATACAGAAACATCTAGAGAAGAGAAAGAGAGAGAAACAATCAACTGTTGGGGCATCAAGTCTAATACAGATTGAGTTGTAGATGGGAAGTATTTGAGCTATGGTACCTTGTTTCGAGTGCTGCTACAGTGTGTGTTAAAGAATAGGTGTGGAGACTTGAAGGGAAGGTCTATAGAAGATTTTGTAAATGGTAGTGATGTAACATCCATAATTTTTATACGACAATAAAATTTAATTTCAGACTTTAACCGTGATTAAACGTTCGTTTGCGCAGTCGTCAGATTGATGTATGTTTAACCCTCGCAGTCTTTGTCTCGTGTTAAAATTTATTTTAAATGTTTGCAAATTTTAGTGTCCACGAAATTTCAAATTTTGTGTGTCGTAGAAACGCTTGGATTGGAAAGTTTTAGAAGGTAGTGTCATTGTTGAAATTTAGTGGAATAATCTAATTTTAGAAGGTTTAGAAGCCAACGCACGATTTCAGCCCTCGCCTTGGTCGCAACAACCCTTTCTCGCGTGTATTAAAAACCACCCAACTAAGTGCATGGCAAGAAGGAAATTGTCGCTCCTTTTTCTCGCAGACGACCTACACGAGGCGAGTTTAGGGCTTTCCGGTTCTTATCGCAACAGATGGACGTCGCGACTCCTCTTCAAGTACGAGCTCGCCGTCGGTAGCAAGCGCAAGTACCTGTTTTCCCTTCAGAAACCCCGGGCGCCATCTCCCTGCATCCTTCTTTTAGAGTCCCGGCTCTCGTATAGCCTTTTTTGGAGGCTCTTCCACTTTTGGCCCAACGCAACAGGTATCTCCCTGAAGGCGTCGGCAGCAACAGGCCGCAGAGGACTCTTCCTCCCGCGCTTTTGAAGGTCGGTTGAACCGTCCCAGGCTTCGTTTGATTATCTCCTTGCCAGGTAACTATCATCCCCTTCTAGCAAAGCAGTTCTTACTTGTATTCAAGTCTTCTCCTTCCCCATTTGATTAAGTTCAAAAATTTAGAATTTATTTCCCCTATTCCAGAAATTTCAGATGTCATCTCGAGTCTCCACAACAAAGATTTGTGGTCGATCGAATCTCCCCTTCGATAGTGGTCAGGTATCATGGTTCTTCTATTTGTTTTCAGTTAACATTTGTGTACTATAGGCTTTCAATTATGTATTGATGAATCTTATTTAGGATTTGGATCCCTCATAACCATAGTTGTTTCAGTAACTTTGAGTTTTGACGAGGTCGTTTCCATTTCAGAAAATCATAACTCTTCACTATTAGAGTAGTGGTAAGTTCCTTTTCTTTATTATGAAATAACATCCTTGAACTTTAGGAGAAATAAATGTGTTAGTTGCCCTTTGTAGGTTTCTTGAGGAAGTGAACATTTTATTAATCGAAAAACAAACTTGTTGCAGTCAGAATAATCTAATCAGAAGCATGCCTCCTCGCCGCGGCGCGTTTACAAACGCCGCAACACTAAGTAAGAAATTCGACTACTCTTGGCTAGACATATCATTGTTCTAAAATCATTGTCTAGTTAGCTCCAGAAAATCATGTAATCAGAACTTGACTTTCTTTTAAGTACATACCAGCAGAAGATATATATATTTATATTTACATGACACAAATCAGATCACATCACGTACAGCTTATAGATAAGTATTAATTGACAAATAATTTAATCGAAATTGCCATTCAGAATAGAGCATATAAAACAAAGTACTCAAGGAACAAGCATGATTAATTAAGAAGACTAATTCCGACTGGGCTAAACGCGAAAGTTCAAGACACAATAAGTTTCAGATCAGCGACATCATCCTCATTTGGCCAGCAGACCACATGAGCCTCGAATGTGGGGTCGTAAGCCACATTTCCAGACTTGGAGATTTCAGATGCGAGTATGTGTTCCACTCACGGAGCACTTCAGTTCAGGGCACCTTCTGGTCGTCATTTGGGCTCCATAAGCAGATTAAGTGCATTAAATCGTAAAAGTAATTTCTTGTAGTCCACACGAGCCTCAGACGTGGGGTTGTCAGCCACAGTTTCAGATTTGGAAATTTTTAGTTACGAGCCCGTGTTCTAATCAAGGAGCACTTCAATTCAGGGCATCTTCAGGTTGTCTTTTGGGCTCCATAATCAGAATAAGTGCAATAAATCTTAAAACAAGAAATTTGATTACCCAATTTTTAGAAAGAATTCAGTTTACCAAAACTTAGTACACACAATAACTCAGATAATAAAAAAGAATTCATAATGCTTCATTACAGATAACAACTTATAAAATTACAGACAGATTATTCAGAATCATACATTAATAATCAAAGCACTTATTTTTATATACAAATTAGTTATGTATTTTATTTAGTGTTACTGAGAGCAGTAGTCTTTCTTATTCACAAGTTGGGTTGACTCGTCTTCGGACAACTTCTTTTCAGGGATCACCATTGGGGAGTTGCGCTTAGAATAAGCGTCACGGTTCTTTTTAGGTTGCTTTTTTCTTAAGTTAAGTTGTGTACCTTTACTTTGAACTTGATGTATTATAACTATCTATATTTTCATTGTATCATATCAGGTTTAAAATTTCGGTATTTCAGATTTTATGGTTCTTTCCTTTACTAGTTGGCTTTGTGAATCAGATATTGAGGTACTCATGTTCACCCATAATTGTTTTTCTCACTTTCGTTGTAAACTTACTTTTAGTACTTTTAATTTTGTCTACTATGTACCGGTTTTAAAACCGTTGCTTACTTTACTTCTTATCATGGAGCCCGACCAGACTGTTGATTTGTTGTTAAACTAGGTTAGGGCTTGTTGACTAAGATGGAGTCAAAAGAGTGGTATGTTGGAAGAATCGACCTGGAGCAACAGCATCAAAAGCCATGAGCTAAATGTTTTGCAGAGAGGAAGAAGTGGCATTGGAGGCAATCCTGTCTCTTAGAGTAGGAGTTGGCTCTGGCATCATTGGAAGCTTGCAAGCATGTAAGGCCTATAATCAAGCGATAACTGAGGAAGTAAGGAAGTAGAGGCGATGTTCCCTAAACAGAAGCCATAGAACTCAGTGACCAATTGAATTAGTAGGCACTTAGAGTGGGTTAAGACAAGTTGGCACAAGGAGAGGAAGGCATGAGGAAGGAAGGTGCTTGCATTAGAAACTGAGAGACATACTCCCTCCAAGATACAATTGAGGGTTAGTTCCCTCACCCAAGTTATATCTCAATACAATAGTCTAGAGCCAAAGATAAAAGAAACATATACTCACATTTTCCTTATATAGGAATACAAGTTGCATATAATTTACCAAAATACCTTTACACTGGACAAATACACTAGCTAGTCGAGTTAGAACACACAAATATGTAACCTATGTCACTCATATACATAACACATTCTTTAATTTATCCCTTTAGTTTTACCACAATTTCATCTTAACTTCCTCAAATCCACCATGCTCAACTTGTCTTTTAACGGTGTTTTTACAATCCAAAGCTTTATTTAATATAACATCTGTTGAGAGAGCTCAAAACTTGTATGTATTACTTGTGTATGTAAATACAAGAAGAGAATACAAATATATAGGAAGAGGAAGAGAGAAGAAAATCCTATACAAGATGTGGGACTAAAGGAGTAGAGAAGATAAAACAATAAATGGGCCCAATAATGGGCCATCTACATGGGCTATTTTAACACTCCCCCGCAAGCTGGAGCGTACAAATCGTATGCGCCAAGCTTGGACAAGCACTAATAGAATAATGTCTTGGAAAGAGCCTTTGTGAAGACATCTGCAACTTGTTCCGATCCTGGGACATGCTTTAAGTCAAGATTCTTCATTTGAACCTTTTCCCGGATGAAGTGACAATCGACCTCAATATGCTTCGTCCTTTCGTGAAAGACCGGGTTCTTTGCGATGTGTATGGCGGCTTGACTATCACAAAGGAGAAGAGCCGGTGATGGTAATTTTACACCCAGATCAGTAAGAAGACTCTCAAGCCATGTTAATTCTGATACAACCGATGTCATTGCCCGGTACTCTGCCTCGGCTGAAGAGCGAGCAACGACCGCTTGTTTCTTACTTCGCCAAGTTACAAGATGTCCTCCAAGGTAAGTGCAAAAACCACTCGTAGATCGCCGGTCATCGAGAGAGTCAGCGTAATCGGCGTCTGAATATGCCACCAATGTTGGAGCAGAAGAGGAGGTCCTGTAGACAAGTCCCTGACCAGGAGCGGTTTTCAGATACCTGAGAATTCGTTCCACTGCTTGAAGATGAGATTTTCGAGGAGAGTGCATGTATCTGCTGACAAGACCAACAGCAAAGGAGATATTCGGTCTGGTAACCGTGAGATATATCAGTTTTCCAACAAGACGTCGATAATATTCAGGGTTCTGAAGAAGGAGATCGGAGTCAAAGGCCTGGGCACACAGTTTGTGGTTCACATCCATAGGAGTATCACTGGGCTTGCAGCCGGACAGACCCGCATCAAGAAGAAGGTCAAGACAATATTTTCGTTGAGAGAGAGTGAGCCCATCTGGCCTTCTGGCAATCTCAAGGCCCAAAAAATAGCGAAGGGGTCCCAAATCCTTGGTCTGGAAGACTGAGTTTAGATGGACTTTGACTGCCTGTATCCCTTGAGAGTCATCTCCAGTAATGATAATATCATCGACGTAAACTAACAGAATAACCGTTCATGTTGGTTGGTGACGAGTAAAGAGCGAGAAGTCGGTCGAGCTCCGAGTGAAGCCAATCTCACGGAGGACCTTGCTGAATTTTTCAAACCATGCCCGCGGAGATTGTTTGAGACCTTATAGAGCCTTTTTAAGATGGCAGACCTGAGACTCCCCCGTGGTCTCAAACCCGGGTGGTTGCTGCATGTAGACAGTTTCCTGGAGGTCCCCATTCAAGAAGGCATTCTTGATATCCAGCTGAAAGAGAGGCCACCGGCGATGGACAGCAACAGAGATGAGGACACGAACACTATTAAGCTTTGCCACCGGAGAGAACGTTTCCTCATAATCGAGCCCCTCCTGTTGAGTGAAACCGCGAGCCACAAGACGGGCCTTTAGACGGTCAATTGTCCCTTCGACAGCATGTTTGATGACAAAGACCCATTTGCACCCAACTGGTTTCTGGCCCGGTGGAAGAGGAACAACAGACCAGGTCTGGTTAGACCAGAGAGCAGACATTTCTTCCTCCATGGCTGCTCGTCAGCCGGGATGTTGAAGCGCCTCCTGCACAGAATTAGGAATAGCAACCGAAGAGAGAGAAGTAGCCAAAGTGTGTAAATGGGGAGAGAGGCGATGAAGAGAGACGGAGTTGGCCAGCGGATGAGCAGTGGAAGGCGATACCTGATCAGTCGGATGCGGAGTATCCATGGTAGATACCGACGGCAGAGGGGCAACGGAAGTGGTAGGGCGACGAGTGTAGACACGGATAACTGGTGGTTTGGAGGGAACGACAGGCGGTATAGAGGGAATAACAGGCAGAGGAGGAGTGGTGGGAATGACCGGGCGTGGGATGGACGGAGGTGTGGGTGGGTGATGGTCAGGTAAGGGAGCAGAAAAGAATGGTTGATCCTCGCGGAAAGTGACATCAGCAGAAACGGAGATCTTGCGTGTAGCAGGAGAATAACAGACATACCCCTTTTGGGTGCGAGAATAACCAACAAAGATATGCTTGGCGGCCCGGGGATCCAACTTATCCGATGAAGGCCCCAAACGGTGGACATAGCAGAGGCTACCAAACACACGAGGTGGGAGAGGAAAGGCTGTAGCGGAGGGAAAGAGGATGCTGAACGGAGTAGCGTAGTTGAGAATAGAGGAAGGGAGACGGTTTATGAGAAAACAGGCGGTCGAGACCGCAAAGTTCCAATACGGTTTAGGGACATGCATTTGAAGCATGAGGGAACGGGCAACATCGAGTAAGTGGCGATTCTTGCGTTCGGCAACACCGTTTTGTTGCGGCGTGTAAGCGCAGGAAGTTTGATATAGAATCCCAAACTCAGAACATAAAGCAGTAAGTCCGTGACTAGTGTACTCACGAGCATTGTCAGTTTGCAGTACTTTGATGGTCGTGTGGAATTGCGTACGGGTTTCGAGGACAAATGCCCGAAAGACACGAGTAAGCTCGGAGCGATCACGAAATAAGTATAGCCAGGTAGTGCGAGAGTGATCATCAATAAACGTGATAAAATACCGGAAACCGGAAATACTAGAAATTTTAAATGGTCCCCAAATATCTGAATGGACTAAATCAAAAGGAGCAGCGCTCCGAGTACAATGTGAAGAAAAAGATGAACGAGTCTGCTTGCCGAGGATGCAGGAATCACACTGAAAGGGGGTAAGAGAAACATCCGGGAGAGCCCGCTGGAGGACCGGTAGAGGAGCATGCCCAAGACGACAATGCCAATCTGTGGAAGAAATGGAGGAGAGGATGGTGGGATAGTCGTCGAGAAGGTAGAGTCCATTCTGCAGCCGGCTTTTACCAATGGTAGTCTGCGTCCGCCGATCCTATATAACAAAAGAAGAGGAAGTAAACATAACAGAACAATCCAAATCAGTAGTAAGCCGTCCAACAGAAAGTAAATTGAACGGAGAACTCGGGACGTGAAGAGCCGAGCGAAGGAAGATGGAGGAGGTGAGAGGAAGATCTGCCGAGCCGGAGACGGGAACAGTGGATCCATTGGCCACAGTAATAGACTGTGGATAAGGGGAATTCAGGTACTGGGCAGGGCGATGTGGAGTAATGTGATGAGTAGCGCCAGAATCCACAATCCAGCCCAAGCCGGTGGAGAGACAAGCGGTACCTGTGTTAGAGACGGAGGCAACGGAGGCAGATGGGGGATGGAGCAAGCCCTGGAGATGCTGGAGCTGAAGACGGACACTTTCAAGATCAGGAGGACCAGCATCGGTAGCAACAGAAGCCGCCGGGCAAGGAGGATAGCCAACTTTCTTGTAACAGGTTGCCTCGAGATGACCGTCTTTGCCACAGAAGGAACACTTCGGCCGACCCCGGCCACCATGACCACGGCCGCGAGAGCCTGAACGACCCCCCCCCCCCCCCCGAGTAGAAGGAGGAGGGAAGGGTAGAAGCGGAAGTGTCTGCTGAAGAAGGGCCGGAGGAGCCGTAGTATCTGGAGGAGGTGGTACTCGGAGAATCATGGAGCACACATCAGAAAAAGATGGTGTGGTAGAGGACGCCAGGACCTGAGCACGAATGCTCTGAAGGTGAGGGAGAAGACGGGTCATAAGGATGGCAGTACAGGCGGCTTCCTTCTGAGCGCGCTGAGCAAGGGCATCATTGGTAAATGGCTGATGCTGGATCCAGGCTTCAGCAAGAGTCTTCGCACGAGCAACAAAGGAGAACATATCGGAAGCCCCTCCAGCGTCCAGAGTAAAGAGGTCGGTGAGGATGTCGTAGAGATGCTGGAGGCTGTCTCGGCCAGAATATAAGGAGTGTAGCTCAGTCCACATATCTTTGGCAGTCTCATGATACATAGCCATTTGATATGGTTCACCATCCAAAGAATTCAAGATCCAGGTCTGAACTCGGCCATCATTGCGGAGCCAGTCATCAGTAGGAGGGGTGGGTGGAGCCTGAGTAAGGTGAGGGAGAAGGCCCTTGGCCTGAAGAACCCGTCGAACTGAATGGACCCAAGGAATGAAGTTCTTCTTTCCAGAAAGAGAGATGGTAGTGATGCGCAGCTCGTCACGGAGTTCTGTAGGGTAAGTCGCGCGGTCAGTTGGACAGGTCGGGCAGTCAGCAGGCGGGCTGGCCGTCGAGCCAGAAGAGTTACCGGAAGAGCCCATAAGGGCAGACCGCGGCGAATAGAGGATAATCCGCCGGCAAGAAAGACTAAGGAAGACCACGACCAGAGTGCGGATAGGAAGCAGTCCGCACGGTCAAGCCGGACATCAGCGAGTAGTCAGGTCGCGACCAAAGGGCAGAGACAAAAGAGAGACCGCCCCGGTCTAGGTGAAGCCAGCAGCGGTCAGAAAGCAGCCTGTGCGGGCTGACAGAAAACGCGGAAAGAGGAGAGAGGCCGCGAGTAGGAACTCGAGCGGCTAGAGAAGAGAGGCCGCAAGTAGGAACTCGAGCGGCTAGAGGAGAGAGGCCGCGAGTAGGAACTCGAGCGGCTAGGAAAGAGAGGCCGCGAGTAGGAACTCGAGCGGCTAGAGAAAAGAGGCCGCGAGGAGGAACTCGAGCGGCGAGGGGGGACTGGCAGCGGACAGAAGGCAAGGCCGCAGCGGTCTGAAGGCGAAGCCGCAGCGGTCTGAAGACGAAGCCGCAGCGGTCAGAAGGCGAAGCCGCAGCGGAGCTGGCAGCGGACAGAAGCAGAGAGCCCGCAGCGGTTTGAAGAAAGGTGGGCCCCACGAAGCAGAGAGAGAGGATGGCTATAAGAAGCCTGAAGAGGGTGGAACCACGGAGAGGGAGAGGAGAAGCGGATGCAAAGGTGCAAACCGCAGAATCAGGGGCGGACAGAAGACCGCAGCGGGTAGGCTACCAGTCCGCAAGAGAGAAAGCAGCGGGTAGGAGGAAAAAAAGACCGGGAGGGCATGGCGGTTAGAAAAAAACAAGCCGCAGAAGACAGTAACCTGCCTCTGATACCATGTTGAGAGAGCTCAAAACTTGTACGTATTGCTTGTGTATGTAAATACAAGGAGAGAATACAAATATATAGGAAGAGGAAGAGAGAAGAAAATCCTATACAAGATGTGGGACTAAAGGAGAAGAGAAGATAAAACAATAAATGGGCCCAATAATGGGCCTTTACATGGGCTATTTTAACAACATCTTTGAATTAACTATGTTTTAGAAATTTTGTCTCTACTTTCCAAAAACCATCAATCTTTGAATTAACTATGTTTTGAATTAACATCTTACGCATATATTCTATTGTAAAATTTAAGACAAAAGCAATGAAGTAAAATAACAACACTATCATAAAGAAAATTCACTACACTTCCAATGAAGTAAAATAACAACACTACCATAAACAAAAGTCACAACACTTCTTCTAGTTGGACAAATTGATGCATACAACATATTAAAAGTTTAAAACCAAAAGCAATAATCCAAATAGCACGTAAATGTTGAGGATAAATATAGTCCCATTCTAGATCTTTCGGAATATTTTTAATGGAAACACTTAAAAAAATAAGATTGACGTGAAAAGAATCAAATTATTAGCTCTTTGGTCCTCCAGCTAAGTCCCAGATGCAAGCAGTGAACTAGAATGAAAAGAAAGAGTTTAAGATCCATCAAATTCAGGAAACATAATAAAATGCTACCTTTTGGAAGGACAACATATCCTCCAAGGTAAATTTTTCATTGGCAGTGGAAACAACGGACTTTTTTGAGAAAAATCCACGTTTCCCAGCAGAATTGATTTGCTTCTGCATAGCTCGCAAAAAAGTCTCAACCTGAAAAATTGCAGAAGGATTGACTAAAAAAGCACCATTACCTGGCAAATGAGGAATTTCTGATGACAAGCATGAACTGAGGAATTAGAAGAAAGAAAAATAAACAACAACATTACCTGGCTTTCGGTAAATTTTCATAGAAATTCTCTCAAGATTAGAATATAGTGATCAAAGTTCCAGAAAAGTGCAGCATGGTAATCGAAAAGTGCCACTCCGATAACGACAAAAACGAAAAAAAAAAAACTAATTGCAACAAAAATATTAGAAAAATAACATAAGAGGTATGTGGTTCCATGTGAAGAACCAACATGCATGGCCACAAATATATATATATATATATATATATATATATATATATATACACACACACACACGAGCATCTTCGCACGGGCTACGCCCGTGCTCGATGCTCTCGGGCGGCCTTCGGCCGCATCCATGCGGACAACTTGTAGATGCCTCGACACGGGCTTCGCCCGTGTTCGATGCGTCTGCAAGTTGCGCCCTCATAAATGCGGGTTATGTCCGCAACATATACATATGAGTACTCAAAATGATTGTAAAAAATATACATTAATATTACAATATTTATATTGTAAAAAAATTATTATTTGAGGTAAAAATATTATTTTCACTCTATCTTTCTCTTCCTATCCCTCACTCTCTCTCTCTAGCTCTCTCTCCCTCACACTCTCCTCTTCTCTCTCTTTAATTATATATTTATATATATATACGAGTGCCCGACACGGGGCTCCGCCCCTATGGCTACGCGTCACAGTACCTGGGCCGCGACGACGGGCTTTGCACGCCCCCGGCAGGTCGCCTCGCGACAGTAGCCTAATCCAGCGACGACGGGCGTCGCAAGCCCTCCGACCCGATGGATACGCGCCACAGTACCTGGCCGCCGACGGCGGGCTTCGCCCGCCCCACCACCCCCGGCAGGCTCCGCCCCCACCCCCCGGCGGGCTACGTCCGCCCAATTTAAAATTTTATATTAATTTAAAGTAACATTTTTAAAATATTTTATATATTAATTTAAATTAACATTTTTAAAATATTTTATAAAAATTATTTTATATAAATTTTATATAATTTTTATATTTTACGTTTTTAAAATCGTCTAACGGAGAACACGCCCCGGTCACGCCCATGGTCACGCCCGTGACACCGGGCGTGACTCCTATCGTCGACCGGAATTCGTCGAACTCAACTAAAATCGTCGAACGGGGAACACGCCCCGGTCACGCCCATGGTCACGCCCGTGACACCGGGCGTGACTCCTATCGTCGACCGGACTTCGTCGAACTCAACTAAAATCGTCGAACGGAGAACACGCCCCGGTCACGCCCATGGTCACGCCTGTGACACCGGGCGTGACTCCTATCGTCGACCGGAATTCGTCGAACTCAACTAAAATCGTCGAACGGAGAACAATCGTCGATCTCGACACCACGATCACCGGGCGTGTCACTCGTATTATATATATTAATATTTTAATTTTTATATAAAAAAAAAAAAGAAAAATCCCCCCCCCCCTCACGCTCTCCGCCGTCGGCGGCCTGACTGGCTGCCCCCGGCAGGTTCGCCGGGAGCAGGCGAACCTGCCGGCGGTGATCCGGCGGCGCTCCGGCGGGGCCACCGCCGGCGGTGGACCTGACCGTGAGGCCAAATCTGGGCCTCACGGTCAGGGCCACCGCCGGCGGTGGCCCCGCCGGAGCGCCGCCGGATCACCGCCGGCAGGTTCGCCTGCTCCCGGCGAACCTGTCGGGGGCAGCCAGTCAGGCCGCCGGCGGCTCCGCCGCCGGCGGTGGAGGAGACCGTGAAAGGGGGGCGATTTGGGTGATCGGGTTTGAGGAGAGAGAAGGGTGCTGTTTTTTTTTGTTTTTTTTTTGCAGACCTAAATCACTATTTGCAGTCACAGATCCAACGGTTCAGGAATAAAACAGTCAAATCTGATGGCTCATATAAATAGCCTATTTTTGAACTCATTTTTATTGGCAGACTCTCATATTTCTTTTCCGCCACCCTCTCTCCCTCTCTCTACTCTCTCTCTTTCTCTCTCTCCCACATCTCTCTCTCCCAACTCTCTCCCCGCATCTCATGCTCTCTCTCATGATCCAATGGCTCTTGTTTGATCTATGGTGTGCCTCCAGATAGCTACATTGCTTTATATAATAAGATATATATATATATATTTATTTATTTATTTATTTATTTATTTATTTATTTATTTCAGAGACAATTTGCAGGACACAGTTTTAAACTTTTAATCACCCAAAAAAATTACTCGTTTATAAGATTTCAATCTATTTTTTCCTGTAATTATTTCCCTCACCTCTTTTGCTCTCAAAATAACAAGTTCAACTCAATAACTAACCTAATTAAGCCAACAACTCCAACACATACAACTTACCACCATTATCTGTGCTCAATCAATCCAATAAAACTCAACCTGCCCTAGCCAACGCACTCATTCATGTGCACTGCTCTAGCTAGCCTGAAAAGAAAATCGTGTTCCATAAGAATTTATTGAAATTTTTTCATCTTTTTTCCTTATATCTCCAAACTTTGTGATGTGGGATAAGCTAAGGGGTGCACAAATCCAAGACTACACAGGTGGGGAATCTTGACATGCTAAACCCGATTATGCAATGTGCCCGACGATGACGGCGACAAATTAATAGCAGCAATAAATATTGAACAGACGCAATAATATTAAAAAGAGAAAAAAGCATTCAGTTTAACAAACATTTAATGGATTTCCTTCGCTCGGTAGGCCAAGGCAAAGCGTGCGACGAATGAGGCTCACCTGCAAGTCACAAGCGATTCGAGGCGATCTTTCCACATGCAATATATCCAAGAAAAATAAAATATCCAATTCAATAAAAAATGTTGAAAATAATAGTACAATTTAACAAGTGACTCACCAAATAGCGGATTGTCCAAGGCAATGGAGATTTCAAAGACACAAGCGTTTGACGGCGATCCAATGTGGAACCGGAGGTGGGGAGACAACGTAGCCGGCTGGATTGGAGGTGGAAGACGGAATCGGGCCGAAAATGAGTAGATCTGGCTATATGGAAGCGGATCCGAGTAACGGGAGGGTGGATCCGATGTTTTGGAGCGGATTCGAACTATGGAAGTTGGTTCGGGTAGAGGGGGATGGCTGGATCTGGGCGGGATTACCCAGATCTGGAAAGATCTAGTGGTAGACGGCTGTTTGGAGGTGATTCCACGGGTGGGGAGGGGGCGTCGGCAAATCTGGTGGCTGTAGACATTAGGGACAGTTGTTGTGGGGGAATAAGGAGGCGGCAGTGGCTTCAGAAGGAGGAGCATGCGGTGGCGGTGGTTAGGTGGCTATGGGCTTAGGGCGGCTGCTGGGAGGGGGAAATAAAGGGACGGCGGTGGCTGAGATGAAAGAGGTGAGTCGGTTGTTGTTGGGGAAGGAGAAGGCAGCAACAGTTGGCTGTTTTGGGGGAATCTGGGCGACGGTAGGAGGATTGGAGGAGGGGAAAATGAGTCTGGGGTTTGGGGATACCTTGGGGAGGAAGATACACGTCTAGGAGTAGTCACCTGGGGTTCCACGGAGTCGGCACCGTGGGAGGATCATGAGAATCCGGGAACTGTAATCTCCAAATTCTACAATGCCCTAATCAGCCCCTAAGCACTCTATTTATAATAAAAGGAGACTAGGGCATCCTAACATGGACGACTATGATTAGTTGTTGGTAGGGCGGCCCAAATACATCAAAAATGCAAAAAATAATAAAGAAATATATGAAATCGATTCGCAACGCGGATCCGGACGCATCTGCGGGGTCAGATCAACAATCCAATCAAGTCCTCCCGCGCGAGTACACATATATGGGTCTCGCCTTGCAGTGAACCTCTTCTGGTGCATGCTCTTATGGATCTTCATCAACTCCCCCGACTGAAAAACCTTCATCTCCGATGAATGGAGACGGTCGTACTGAACTCGAAGTCCAGAGACGAGTCGATCAAGCTTTGCTGGTAGTATCCAGGTGTCATCATCGTATGGGCATCCCTGCCAATGTACTAAGTAACGGCATAGAGGTTCGTCCATGGTAGGAACAAACTGGTAGGATCTGATCCTTGTAATGCTCTCAACGCTCAACTCACAAGTGGTGGATCCTGGTGCGATCGGCGGAGCCGTGGGTGAAACCAAAGAAGACGGGTCCCCAAGTGGGTGGGTGTCAGAAATGCGTGAGTTGTGGTGGCCATCAGATGCGGGTGGACTGTGTAAGTGGTAAGGAAACGGGAGTGGAAGTGTGGGTGGGTAGGGGTCCCCACTGCTTGGGTTCACTTACTCGTGAGGCTCATAGTATGGCGTTAGATCTTCAACATTAAATACCGGGTGGATACTCATACTTGTAGGGATATCAATTCTGTAGGCATTCATCCCAATGCGACTTATGACTGAGTAGGGGCTCATTTGCTTGGCGCTTAGCTTTTTGGCAAGCCCTGGAGGGAGCCTCTCAGGACGGATTCGCACAATCACATGTTTGCCTTCCTGAAATTCGTGTTCTTGCTTGCATATATCTGCATGGATTTCAGAATTTCTATTGCTCGTAATGATTCGTCAGCAGACCGACTCATGCAACTCATGCAAATGATGTGCAAACAACTCAACTAACTCGCTAGGGCGTGACTTTGGTGGATTGGGAATAGGGTCGATAGGTTTCCTAGGTCCGTAACCTGACACACTACATGGAATGAACTCAACCCAGTGGACCTATTGACCGCGCTATTATATGCAAACTCCTCAACGGGGAAAACAAAGTCCCAACTAGCTACATGCTCGCCCACTAAACACCTTAGTAGTTTTCCTAAGCTACGATTCACGACCTCAATCTGCCCATCTATCTGGGGGTGATAGGATGAAGAAAACCTAATGGTGGTGTCGGTGTTATGCCACGAGGCTTCCATAAATAGCTCATAAACCTCACATCAAGGTCTGACACGACAGATTTGGGTAGACCATGCAGCCTAATAACGTCCCTTGTAAAGATATATACGACATGCGACGCCTATGTCGTCTTGCGATGAGGTATAAAGTGTGTCATCTTCGAGAATTGATCAACCACCACAAAGATGGAATCATGTCTCTGAAGAGTGCGGGGGAGTACAAGCATGAAGTCCATGTTGATGTCCTCCCATGGGCGGTGTGGGACAAGTAGTGGTGTGTATATACCCGTATTTTGCTTAGTTCCCTTGGTCGTCTGGCAGATACGCCAGTGGAGGACAACGCAAGACAGATCCTTCTTTAGGTTAGGTCAAAAGAAGTGATCCTCAACAATGGTGATGGACATATCCCGCCTGAACTATCCAGTGGCCCCGCCCGAAGTGTCCCGCGGCCCCGCATGTGTGTAATTCCCAAATCAAGTAATCACGGTAGGAAGTCTGGGGTATGCATAGGCAAGAGCCGTGATACAGATATCCCTCAAAGATCTGGAAGCCCTCAACAGGGTCCAGAGGGTCTCGGGACAAGACAAAGTAAATCTCGCCAAAATCAGGGCACTTCGGATAATCCGGGATCAATCTCTCAAGCCCATCCACTCGTGTGCTCATCGTCTGTAGTAGGGAGACACGGTGACTGAATGTATCAGTCGGTTTGTTCTCAACACTAGCTCGGTGTTTGAGAGCACAATAGAAATCCGGGAGGTACTCGGCCCAATTGGCATGTCGATATTCTAACTTGCATTGCAAGTCCAGGTATCATAAAGCATGATGATCAGAGTAAAGCACAAACTCTCGGGGAAGGAGATAGTGCCTTCAGTAGCGCAGAGACTGGACGATAGCATAAAATTTTTTATCATAATTCGAGTATTTTTGCTTAATCTCGTTCAGTTTTTCACTAAAATAAGAAACTGGGTGTTCTTCTTGGCACAACACACCACCAATACCAACACCAGATGCATCACACACGACCTCAAACGCGCGGCTAAAATCAGGAAGTCTCAGCATAGGAGTTATCGTCAATCTCTCATTGATCTCCTCAAATGTCCTAGTGGCCGCGGCGGTCCACTGAAACTCGCTTTCCGAAGGCAACTCGTGAATGAGGTCATGATAGTACAAACAAACCTCCTATAGAAGGTGGCAAGTCCGTGGAAGCTGCGAGCCTTGTGAATGGTATCGGGCACAGGCCAATCGCAAATGGATTTGACCTTTTTGGGGTCAACGAATATACCAGGGGAGGACACAATAAACCCCAGAAAATGAACAGATTTAGATAGGAAAGAGCACTTCTTCAAATTTACATACAATTTCTCCCGGCGGAGGGTGCTAAAGAGAAGCCTCAAATGATAAGGTGGTCGGCCTGGATATGGCTATAGATCAGTATATCGTCAAAGTATACAACCAGAAACTTGCTCATATAGGGTTGTAGCACCTGTGTCATGACTCTTATAAAAGTGTTTGTGGCGTTCGACAACCCAAATGGCATGACTAGCCACTCATACAGACCATCTTTGGTCTTGAAAGTTGTCTTCCACTCGTCTCCCTCGCGAACTCAAATCTGGTGGTACCTATTACGGAGATCGATCTTGGAAAAAATCTGGGCACCGAACATAGTATCCAACGATCGAGAATATAGGGCTGAAACTCAGCAAAAGCGGCACTCGAATTCAAGCTCGCCGCTCAGTCGTCGGTGACTAGTGGATCTGACAAGTTAGATTTAAAAACTCAACCACTACGGAGCATGCAAGCGGCCCAACCTACCTCTAATACCAATTGATGTAGGGTAGGGTAAGCGGTGCAGAAATCCAAGAATACTAGGGTGGGGAATGCGGACTTGACACGTTAAACCCTATCTTATATGCAATGCGTCCGTCGGTGATGGCGACAAATTAATACGAGCAATAAATATTGAACCCACACAATAATATTAAAAAGAAATAAGAGCATTCAGTTTAACAAACATTTAATGGTTTTCCTTCGCTTGGAGAGTCAAAGCAAAATGCTCGGCGAATGATTCCCACCAGCAAGTCATAAGCGATTCGAGGCGATCTTTCCACATGCAATATATCCAAGCAAAATAAAATATTTAATCCAATAATAAAATGTTGAAAATAATAGTCCAATACAACAAGTGACTCAACAAATAACGAGTTGTCCAAGGCAATGGAAATTTCGAAGACGGAAGCATTTTGACGGCGATCCAATGTGGAATCAGAGGTGGGGAGACAATGTAGAAGGCTGGACTTGGCAATGGAAGACGGAATCGGGCCAGAAATGAGTAGATTCGGCTATATGGAGGCGGATCCGAGTAACAGGAGGGTGGATCCTGCGTTTTGAAGCAGATCCTGGCTATGGGAGGTGATCCGGGCAGAGGGGGATAGCTAGATCTAGGCTGGATTGCCCAGATATTGAAAGATCTAGTGGTGGACGGTTGTTTAGAGGTGATTCCACTGGTGGGGAAGGGGCGCCAGCAGATCTGGTAGTTGTATATATTAGGGACGGCTGTTGTAGGGAAATAAGGGGGAGGCAGTGGCTTCAGAAGGACGAGGAGCAAGCGTTGGTAGTGGTTGGGTGGCTGTGGGCTTAGGGCGGTTGCTGGGAGGGGGAAATAAATGGACGGCGGTGGCAGAGATATAGAGGTGAGTCGGTTGTTGTTGGGGAAGGAGAAGACAGTAACAGTCGGTTGTTTGGGGGGAATCTAGGTGGCGGTAGGAAGATTGGGGGAGGGGAAAAGGAGTCTGCGGTTTGGGGATACCTTAGGAAGGAAGATACACACATAGGAGTCGGAACCGTGGGAGGATCATGGGAACCCGGGAATTGTAATCTCTAAATTCTACAATATCCTAATCATCCCATAAGCACTCTATTTATAATAAACGAAGACTAGGGCATCCCACCATCGACGACTATGATTAGCCCATGGTGGGGTTACCCAAATACATCAAAACAAATGCAAAAAATAATAAAGTAATATATGAAATCGATTCGCAACGCAGAGTCAAATCGGCGATCCGATCAAATCCTCCTGCGCAAGCACACGAACGCGGTTCCCCCCTTGCAATGAACCTCTCATGGTGCATGCTCTAATGGATCTACACCACTTTGGAAATCATGTCTTTATGTCAGAAAATAAGGTTCATAGTAACTCCTAATGTTCTTGTAATTGAAAGTAACTTCCAACCGTACTTTTTTTAATCAGCATAAAACCATAGGTCACCTTCTAACTACTAGTATGGAATGTAAAAAAGTACTCTTCTGCATCCAATTGTCCAATAGGGAGAACATTTTTCTTCAAGTTCAAAGTATATCCCACCTTGTGAAGCATCCAAATGATATAATCGTACTAGAACTTTTAATATGCATATTACCGACTCCCAATACCTTGAAAGACGCATTTTCTATGATATACAACACCATAATCTCCATACCATAGGCCCCTCTTGGGTGAGCTTATTTGCTACTTTTCGATAGCTAAAAAATTCTGTTTCATAATAACAAAGTGTTTGGATGAATATTCACAAACAAATAAATCACTTGTTAGCTCCTTGTGTGCATTTGCGAACGCTAGGTCGATTGTCATATGTTGTAATTAGTGAAAATCTTGATTGTGCCATGTAATTTAAAAAACATTTCAAATTTATGATTTAACATAGAAAATCTATTTTTAGGATTACATCAGTTTGATATCAAAGTGGTTTGGTTCACTCCTATAGTGAATTGGTCGGTCGTTTATATATATATATATATATATATATAGAGAGAGAGAGAGAGAGAGAGACATATATATGCACATGCACAAGGGTGAAACGGAGGCAAGTCTTGCCCTGCATTTTCGCAAGAGGTTGTTGTTACGAGCCCTTATGCTCTTTAGCTCGCTCTGTAACAGGGCCGCGGCCCATACACCCCAACTGCTATTGCTATAACAACTTGTCGCACCGAGAACACGTGTGCGAAGGGGTTGGGGTGTATGGATCGCAGCAATGTTACAGAGCGGGTTAAAGAACGTAGAGGCTCGTAACATAAAAGTGCATTTTTATGTTACTATGTGGTTATCTAACTATATCTCTTTTCTCGATGCCATCTATTATAGATGGCTTTTCTCGATAGTCTCTTCGCCATTTATAATCTAATTTATGCAGGAGAACAACCATAAATTCTTACATTTTACATGGGATGCTCTCATCATGCCCAAAAACATAATATTTCAGGGGGGTAAGTGGGTAACAACATTAAGCACGCCAACTGCTATTGCTATAACTAAAAGGAAACTACGCATTACAATTCAATAGCAATAGATAATCAAAACTAAAAAATCTTCTTCGGTGTTCTATATTTTTATAAAAAAAATGGCGTCATGTGAATATCAAAATTCATGTTCCAACTGAAAGTTTCCTTAATATTCAGTAATTAGTTCATAAGAGAATGCAAGAAATGAAGAGATAAAACTTTCTATATACCTGGTACCTATCAATAAAAGGAATAACACCAGCAAGTTCCGGAGGTAGAGAACTTGACAATCTGCTGGGGGTACTGTCGAAGAGAAAACAGGAAAATATATTCAGCTTTGGCATTATCATATGCATCATTTTAGAAACAAAAGTATAAATATGTGGCTAAAGAACTTGGTTCATTAGTGCTAGACTTAGGCTCCGTTTGGGAGGACTTATTTTCACCGGTAAAGCAGTTACGACCGCATGAACCGGACCTTAATTCGTAACCGCTTGACCGGTGAAAATAAGTCCCCCCAAAGAGAGCCTTATACACCACCTCTAAATGAGATTTAACATGAAAATTTCATGCAAGAACAGAAGTTAAAAACTAGAACTAACACATAAACGTGGTTGTATAATTCACTGGAAAACACAGGCTTCTGTGATTAAAAACTTGACGGAATTCATCGATGAGATGAAAGAAGTAGAGAATTTATATGAATCTCGTAGTCATCACCTCCTTTAATTCAAGTTCATTGATAATTGAGAACAATTAATAGCAATTAGCAAACGAAATAAATCCCATTACTTTCTAAATTAAAACATTTCAATATATTCAAATACTTTGATTAAGAGATCTCAACGTAAAGGGGGGAAGATTGAAATTCCAAGCAAACATGAGCAATATAGCCAAATCTGAGAAAATGGCAAGCTTACGGCGGAACAAAAAATGTGCCATCACTGTCATATCCATCATCAGCAACACTGGAAGCAGAACTTTGCAAAAGCGTTAAATTGCCATTACTCGAAAACATGGGCGATTGATTCATCCTTAGACTGATCAGCTGTAAAATCAAAATCAAAATCATGCTATCATATTCTAAGGAAAATCTTTCTTCCATCTTACCTTCAGCAAGAGAGGAAAAAAGTCAGCAAATATTGAGTTGTTCGATGATGGAGAAAGATCTAAACGCCTTCAACACGAGAAAGTGGTCCTTTTACTGTTAGGCAAGTCACATGAGAAATCTGATCAGCAAAAATCAACACAAACCAAAAAAAATGAGGACAAGGATGCAATCTTCGAAAACAAAATTTTAAAAAAATGATAAATTGTTTGCTGACAAGGAAGCAATTGAACTTGAATCTTGAATCAGGAACTGTAATAACAGATGAGGATCTGAGGAATGAAAGATGGGGAAGATGAATACCTAGAAATACAAAGAAATCTACGCGGTTTGCGAGGAGGTATCAATAGGCGGAAGATGAAGAAGATGCTGGCGGAGAAACCCTATTTTGACTCCCATGGCTTGCTGCCGGCATCCATGTTTGCGTCACACATTTGTCGTCGGCCTCGCAAGAAGAACAACGCGTTAAAGAAGAGAGAGAGAGGGAGGGAGAGAGAGAAAGAGTCACGAGAAATGAACAATTTTCAGAGAGGGAAGGGAGTGAAGAGAGCAGGGAGCGGCCGACCGGAGCTCGGTCCTCCTCGCCGAGGGAAACAATAAATACTTCTTCTTTTTCAAATAATTATTATTATATATTATATATATTTTATTATTTATATGTTTTAAACGGTCTATTACTCATTTCAACTAAGGCTCTATTTGTTTGGGCGTTTCGCTTCTCTGTTTTGAGCAAACGCAGTCGAAAGGAGGGTAAACAAATGAATCTCCGGCGGCATTTGCTCCGTTTCCCCCCGCACGCCTTGATAAACGCCCCAAAAAGCTCCGTTTGGAGTAGTCATCTCCCCCCTCCGGTTCGAACACTCTGTTTCCACCCGCCGGATCGACCCGCCGCCGCTAAAGCAAATGAAGCCTAAGGATGCTTTGGCGCGGCTTATCGCGACTTATTTGCTCCGATGAGGTTGGATAAAAATGTCATTGTTATGTCAAAATCTCATACCTCAGACTAATTTTTTTGTAGCATTTGTGATATCAAACATACATTCTATGACAATGACGTTTTTGTTCAACCTCATCAGAGCAAATAAGTTGTGATAAGTCGCTCCAAACACAGCCTAAGGCTTCGTTTGGCGCGGTGATGGCGGTCGTAAACGCATGAGTTAAATCGTTATTCGTTAAGCATCACCTAATAAACATCATTCATTTGAACATAAAAGTTGATGAAGTTTCTTTGGCGGACATTAACAATTGACAATTTAACCCCGTTTTCATGAACGTCACCACCATGTCACACGGAGCCTAAATTAATTGGGCAACGGAGAGAAAGAGAGCATTGGCTATTTGGCCGAGCAGATTTGGATTGAATAAAAATTTTGATTTGTAGGCAATTTAAGGAGATACAATCGGATTATTATTTTGCAAAAGCAAAAAAAAAAATTTGAAATCATGAATTGAACATGAAACCAAACATTGAAACCTTTGTTACATAGAGTCTTGATTGGTCGGCCTAAGAGTAGCTACAATAAGCTCAAGGATAATGCAAAATTTACAAAACGCAGGCCATTCTTATTTGATCATGTCTTGATGGATGAGCAGGTGTGTCAACGACAATTACTACAGTACAATCGTCACTGTAACGTGATATTAAAAGATAGTAGATTGCTTCGTAGTGTGTAGAATGAAATGTCTTCATGTGTTTCTGAGTATCTTACAGATGTGATCAGTGTACTGCATGATGCATGGTCATTGTGGGCACAGAATTATTAGTAATGCAATGTGTATGGATAATGACTGGTTAAAGAGCGTATTGACCTATCGATGAAGCTTCGAAATAAAGAACGCTTGTATGACAACATATTTGAAAAAGAAAAAGAATCAAAGTTACTTAAACTAATTGATTGTAATATCACACATGCACCGTGTGACAAGTGGATGTTGATTTGGTAGTTGCTTCTTGTTATAATTTTATTTTTGTTCATTTATTTAGATATAAATCATTTGCAATACTATCATTGCATTAATCGACTCTGACTATTCGCAAGATAGTATATATCGGATTTATCAATGGGAAGCACTTTGTTCAAATGATAATGTGTGAAGATTTTTCATTGCCTCCAACAATATCAAGTTATATATTTATAAAGTCCTCTTATGTTTAAATGCATGTAGCTAGTGACTCTATATATCATGATATTTTTGGATTAAATTAAATTTTAGGGAAGAATTGGGCATGAAATGTTTTGCATAAAAATGCATTTGTGTACTTGATATGATTTCAAGATGAAAATGTTTTTTTTCATTTGATTTGCACTTAACATGTTAGTTTATACGTAAAATTATGATTTACACATATCAATGATTTGCACGCAGTCAAAATTGATTAGCACAAAAAGTTACTTTTTTATCCCCATTTTAAATCTGAAACCATACGTTCCTTGAGTTTTTGGGAAAGTTGTCAACGCCGCGTTGTGATGATGTGCCGTGTTGGCTGCCTCCTAGCATCTCTTGGTTGAAGCTCAACTTTAATTGATGGGGTTGTTCGCGTGAACCCTAACCGCGTGGGTCTAGGGGTGGTTGCTCGGGACTCTCAGGGTGCTTTGATTGACTGGCGGGCTATTTGGGTCCCTCACTTTGGATGTCCGGCCGTGGCTGAGGCTCTGGCAGCTCGACTTGCGGTTGACCTCGCTGTCGAGCGGGGTTGGGGGTCGGTTATCCTTGAGGGTGACAGCGCCTCTCTTATCGATACCCTTGCGGCGGGCGTGGTGCCTTCTACGTTAATTGGGCCGATTGTGCAGGATATCCTCGTTGGAATTTGTGGTTTGACGTCCGCTTCCTTCTCGTTCGTGAGTAGGGGCGCTAATGCGGTGGCTCATGCGATTGCTGCTTTATCTTTTTCTGACCCCGTTTGTCTCCCGACTACTGCATTAGACCTAATTTCTTCCGATCATGAATGAAATCTTTGGTGGTTTCTGCTTTCAAAAAAAAATCTGAAACCATACTTTTAGAGCATTGTTATAGACACGCAATGTATGGCTATGAGCACACCCAAAAATATCTAAACCTACATTTAATTTCAATTCTACTCCACCCAAATAATAATAAGCTCATGCCACATAAAAATGTGTTATCCTTCACATGTTCCGCCCTCACAGAGAGTGATCTTCCTCACTCTCTTGGACGCAAATCTTCTGTGAGCCGAGCAGCCGACTTCTCCATAACAGGGATCAAAACCCGGTGGCTTGTGGGCTCCGTCGACTACAACAAGGGTGAATACCATGTCTCCGTCGAGTTGGAAGGTCTCGGCCGGGAGCAAGTGTCAATGAGGCACTATCTCCAGGTCGACGGGAGCACTATTTCCCGCTTTTCATTAGAGTTTGTTCTCCTCTTCTTATGGTTCATTTTTTGGCGAATTTTTAATAATGAAGAAACAAGTTTTCAAGAGTGTGCTTACATAGCTGAGCTGCAAATAAAATTTATTGATATGCGCACATCAATAGTATTGTTAGAGTCAAACATGATGGCCCTCGTAATATTTCCCCCAAGAAAATTTAAATTAATGGGTGCAAATTTTGTCCAGCTCGGCAAATAAATGTAATTGAAATATTTTTAAATATTAAATTAATTAAAAACAATTTAAATGTGCTCCCACATTTATTAAAATGGCACCAAATGGCAACAGCCTGGTAGAAATGGCACGTCGGGCGCACTTTATTAATTAAAGTTAATATAATAAAACGTGTGCAAAATTATAATTTTACTTGATTATTTTATTGATGAAATAAAATATACAAGATTAGAGCAACTAGTAATCGAAGAATTACGAATATAAATCCAAACATTAATCCAGTAATATTTGAAGGAATTAGAGCTAATGAAATGTCAGCTCTTCGAGATTTTATATTCAACGATTACACGTACAATATTTTTTTTAGTTAAAAAATAAAAAATAATTTCCATCAAAATTAATGATCAAAAAACATTTCTTTATTATGCAGGTAAACAACATGGGTGCAGAAGTGCGGGGATTCAAGAAAGGAACTACAAAATTACCGGTTGCTTAATTTTATTATATCTATAAACTATAATTATGTAATATTAATATTTGACAAAAAAAAAATTTACATATTTTATTAGTAATTGTTTTAATTTTGAATAAACTACCAAACAGCTACTCTGGCAAAACAGTATTGACAGTTTCTCTTTTCAAACATCACTCGAAAAGCAGATATTCCAAACAGTTTCACTGATTCTCTCATCACTCTGCAAGACAGCAAATATTTCCAAAAATCTACAAATCAGCAGCTTCTCCAGTCGCTACAGCTTCGCCAAACAATAACTAAGACTGCGAATAACTATCGTTGGACTGTTAATAACATTGCCCTTATTTAATAACCTTTGTATTTTACATCACATAGGTGATAGGTATATAATTTTAGAAAATGGAGCAACCAATTCATACAAAACTCAAAAGAAGTCGACAGGAAGATATTCCCTTACAATAGGAAGAAAATATAGGTGATTGGAGGAGTTTATTTGGAGCATCGGTGAAATCTAGGGACTAAGACTCTGTTTGGGGGGACTTATTTTAACCAGTCAAGCGGTTATGACCGCATGAATCAGATCATAATTAAGGTCCGCTTCATGCGGTTGTAACCGCTTGACCGGTTAAAATAAGTCTTCCCAAACGGAACCTAAATCGCTGATCCCAAATGAGTTCAGCTTCTAATCGCATTTAAAATTATTAATTTTCACTAATATGATTATTGGTAATACGATTGTAGTTATGTATCATGCATTACATATTTCACGTTGATCTTTACTGTTATGCTGTCGTCCCTCCCAAACTTCCGCCAAACTCCTTTCTTGGTCGGGGATATTTTTGAAATCCACTTCAATTATGTAATCTCCATTATTCAGGGATTTATGGAGGATTTCTTTGAAGGGATATTTGATCACCTTCCATTGTTGTCGCCAACCCGTTTTGGAGACCGCTGTAAATTTGGCATCCTTATTAATCTGGTGATGATGGAGGATTTTAGGAAGGGATTGATCTCTTTCCATGATGACCGTCATACCTATTTTGGGTTTCTTCCACCACCTATATATAGTGGTGTGACCGGTCATCCAAGTAGTGCAGTGGAGCAGTCAAGTTTTGTTCGAAGATCGTCGGCTTTTCTTCGAAGCACCTACCGTCGACTTTCTCTTCCCGTCGGTCGCCGAATCGGATGTCCTTCTTTCCTTGTAGCCGGTCCTCGTCTCTCGCCGTCGTCTTGATTTCTTGTCGCAAAGCGTACGGCCGGATCTTGGAGGGTCCAAGATTTTTTATCTTCTCTTTCTCGGTTCAATTTTATTCCTTCATTTTAGTCATATTGTATGTTTGAGAAATTATTAGTGGATTTATCTCTGTCTGCACAGTGGACGTACCCAAATTTTTGGGAAACCACTTTAAATCTTGATGTTCTTCTTTTGTGGTGCTTGCTCTTTTTTTATTTGTCTGTTATTATCATTACTACTCGTAATATCGTTTTTGTCCGTTAAAAAATTTATTTGAACATGAGATTTCTCATCTGCACTCGGATCGACCGTTTTCATAGCACTTTACAACGTCGCTATGACATGCACCACAATTAACATAAACGTTTAAATTAATAATACATAAAATCTTTAATTTGTATATGCATCGAACAAATAGGGGAAGAGGTCAATTGTAACGGCCCAGCCTAGACTCAGAGGCTGCCGCACCCTTACAAGGGCCGCACATCTTGGCCACCCGTGACAACGTTACAGGGCTGCAGCCCAATACACCCCAACGCCTCCTCGGCCTGTTTCTCAGCACGCCGCGTTGTTGGCGCTAGGTATCGAACCCGCAACCCTTGATAGCCACTCTTCCAACAGCGCTATCACCGACTGAGCTGCAGCTCAGTTGGTGATAGCGCTGTTGGAAGAGTGGCTATCAAGGGTTGCGGGTTCGATACCTAGCGCCAACAACGCGGCGTGCTGAGAAACAGGCCGAGGAGGCGTTGGGGTGTATTGGGCTGCAGCCCTGTAACGTTGTCACGGGTGGTCCAAGCTAGTGCGGCCCATGCGTGGGTGCGGCTAGCCTCTGAGTCCTAGGCTGGGCCGTTACATCAATCTCTCATTGCTTTTTTTCTTTTTCACAAGTTGCTTCATGTATACTGTGTTAAAACTTAAAAAAATCATATTTCCAAATGTTTGTACCAAAGAGTAGCCTAAGTTTATTGCTTGCGGACCGCAACGTCAAGGATCTGATGGCTAAAACAAGAGTGAGAATAAAATTGTCTTCAAATACAACCAAAGTGCTGCAACGAGATGGTCCCGCTCTGTACTCGGAAGTGAGGTAGAGCTTTCCTTCCAAAATCAAAGGATTTGGCTAGGTACTGGGAGGGCACAAGCTGAGGGGTAGAGAGCTTATAGGGGGTTCAAAAGTGTCACTTTTGATACACCTGAGGACTTATTAATAGAAAATTTTGGGGGTGTTGATGCGAGAATAACCTCCACCTACAAAGTACTTAACTTGCGACTTGAGGAAGTTGCTCGCTCACTTAGTACTTGCTTATTGGGAGTGGCGGCATTCGGATGTGTCAAGGCATGGGGGTGAGTTTGAATTATAGGTATGAACACCACCCATAGGGCCACCGCGTCGCCTTCACCGCTGCCGTCAACCGCGTCGCCTTCACCGCTGCCGTCAAGCTAGGCATGGAGTTGGCCTTGGGTGCAGGAATAAATTTATCATCTAGTGATTCTAGGCAAGACTTGGTGTTTGTTCATGCAAGGTGGTGCGACCCATTTCATTATTTCTTGACTCCTTAGATTATTGGTTCACATTTGATCTGCATACCTAGTTAAAAGTGATTGTGGGGGTCTTATGTGGCTCCACGATAATTGGGTTTAGGTTGGGTAATATTAATTAGGATTATTTTAGTTTTTTGCTGAAAAAAATATATAAAATGTCCATTAATTCATTTTACAATTTAAAACAACAATTAATCATCCTCATAATATTAATTAGGTCAATAAAAACCCCCCATAAAAGTTTTACAAAATTTTAAAGACCCATGATGTATTTTTATTTTATATATGTTTTTTTGAAGTTCAAAACTCATTATTTTTGTATTCGATTATATTTTAATTTTATTAAAATTAATTAAAATATATAATTTAATTAATGTTAGTTTAAAATTATGACCTAATTTAGTTTGAAGGTCATAATGGTGCTCACACTGGTGGATTAAGAATACATATGAATGATGAAATCGATCTGTTTAATGCAATTAAGGTCTGATTCATGCGGTCGTAACCGGTTGACTGGTGAAAATAACTCCCCCAAAACGGAGCTTAAGTAAATTTGACGCGTCGGGGCTCACTCGGGCAATGCTTAGTTAACATTGAGTTTAATGTATTCAAGCGGATCAAGATAGGTCTATTGTGCCCCATTGTGCATCAATTATGTTGTTTTGGTCTATTTGATGCCCTATGTGTTAGTTGGGTCCTACTTGGTCATGCATTATGGGCTCAATTAGCACACATGGGTCTGAAAATGCGTAGGATGTTACAAATCCAATAAAAAGAAAATTTGTGTGGATCGTGGAGAACGCATGGTAGTTGGCTTGGATGCATGAATGAAAGAATTGTGTTATATCTTGTACGAAGAGACTAGGGTACTTCTTTGGCATCATATTTTATATTAATAATCTCATCGTCGAACTTATACGATAGTAATTAGCAACTAACATTATTTATTTTAAATTATCGAGAATGATTAGTACAAATGAGGATTCTCTCCATTTCTGACGAAATGTAGGAGATTCATTTCGCAGATCAGATTTTTCGGGGAAGGATTTAACGGGTTCACTAATCTCTAACTTTTTATTTTTTTTTAAATCAAAAAACTCTGCATCCTTATATGTTTTTGAAGAAAAATCTTGTTTATTACATGGACAAATGAACACCCTTAATTTCATAGAAATGATTATATATATACAATAATATTAACTAAATTTGCCGGGGCCCACAGTTAAAAAAGTTAAATGTTGTTCACGTGAAAACATACACCACCGCTGCAGATTTTTTACACGCCTTATCGTGTGTACTGTACTGGATATAATTAAATTTGGGCATTGTTCTACCGAAATAAATTTAGAGAGTATATACAAATTATATGAATTTTAAAATAACTATATGTGACGGGCTCCGCATTTTTGTCAGTGGCCTTGCTCCTCTGTGCGACTGTGCGAAGGGGAGCATGCGAATTTGGGTGTCTTGACGGGCTTGATTTGCTGACATAGAGAAAGCTTGCAACATGCTTCAAAACTACGCGCCGGCCGAAGACGATGAGCGACCGTTGAGAGCCAACCACCCTCTATGTGCTTAATGGAGTTTGGGGCAACTTGGACCGTCTAGACGAACTTTGGTGGAGTTCTTTGGTGAAGACCCTACAGAGAGGAAAAGAGAATGTAGAGGGAGGAGGAAGAAGAGTGAAAATTCAGAATCCGGAAATGGATCCAAATGAAGTAGAAGAGACTATTTATAGATTCTTTAAAGGACGGTCCGGTAATTTTGTGTGGAAATTACCGGACGGACGAATAAGAGCGCCCGAATCTGAGCACGCGGATCATCATTTTTAGAAAAATGATGACCCCACCCCTGGGCCACGAAAAGGACCACCCAGGAAAGCTAACGGCCCCATGAGCCCGGCGTGGCCGTCACCCCTACCCCTCATGTCGATCATCTGGGGGGGGGTGCTTGGCGTGGTCGTCCGAGGCCGCCCTTGGCCCGGGCGGCCGACCCTTTTGAGGTCGGCTGGGGCCGAGGCCACCCGTGCGCCGGGCGGCCAAGGGGCGGTCGGAGCTTTCGACGCTGACCGCGACCGAGGCCGCCCGTGTACCAGGCGGCCAAAGGGCAGCGGGCCGTGGCCGAGGCTGCCCGTCCGTCGGGCAGCCAGCCCTTGCGGGGCCGCCGTTCGCGGCCGAGGCCACCCGAGCGTTGGGTGGCCTCGGAGCGATCGGCTCTTGTGGGGCCAGCCGAGGCCGTCCGTGTTAAAAGACTATTGTGATTATGCTAAATGTGATAGTCCTCCCAAATGGAGCCTAAATGTGATCTGTTTGGTTTATGCTAATGACTGATTATGTTAAATTAGTGGGACGATAGTGTTTATTTTATCAATTTGATTTGGAATATTGTATGGATTAACAAGAGTCAGTTACAATCCCCTTATTAAACAATCTTATTTGCAAAGTTGACGATCGACTTCTAAGTAGAGGACACTGCTTCAAAGTGGGCCGAGGTTATTGACGCTTCAAAGCAATAACCGAAGAAGGGGTTCAACAAATAGGAAAGAAAGATGCTTTATTGGTTGGAAGTCCCCACAGAGAAGCCCCGGTTTGGAGGACCCTTGTGAACTAATATCACACTCTCTCCCCCTCCATGACGTGCAGTGTCACCGTAGGTGGGCCCCACTCTCTATACGATGTTTTCATGGTCGTTGGCGAGCCAATATAAGGCGCCCGATATAATCACCTGGTGGAGTGAACCTCTGTGTCTCTGGGCGAGGTCGCTGCGACCTTGTAAAGCTTTGGTTTAATTTAAATGTTGAGGGGCACAAATATGGGGTTATTAAACACCCTAAAATAAATACCACCGCTTCCACCGCCCCCCTTTAATTTCTCCCTCTTTATCGCGGATCCCGCCCCCCAAATCCCGACCTCTCTCTACCTCAATCTCTCTCGCAAATACCGCCTAAATTGGGACGTGCGCGCTGACTAGAAGGGGGCAGAATCTCTCATTCGATCTTCTCCCTCTACCTTGAGCCATGTCCCCGTAAGCCGTCATGCGCCCTGTCTCGTACGCCGTCATGCGCCCTGTCTCGTACGCAGTCTGGAAGGAGAATGAAGAACTCCTCCCAATCTCTCTTTTTCTCTCTCGCTTGGCTAGGGCTACAGCAAGGAGCACCCGTGGTCTTGGCATCAACGAGTGTGTGCTAGGAGGACCGGTTCTGCTCCCTCACCGACCTTTGTTAGGGTTTTTGTCGAGCTTTGCAAGGGAAACTGCAGTCGACATGTATGAGGAAGACCGTTGTCGAAAATGCCTACGCCGTCATTTTGGAGGAGCTCAACCTTCCGTGTCTCCTTGGTAGGCGATGGTTAGGGTAAAATTTTTAAAAATCGGGAATGTCACGGGAACCCTCAACCAATCAAGTCAAATAAACTAGTAACAGATAGAAGAATAAGAGCAAAAATTATATTAACAATTTTCTCTACAAAGCGAGATATACATTGCGAGACATGATTTCGTAATGCACCCGACGGAGATCACCCAAAAAATAGACAGGTACAAAATTGGCAGACAGGGCACTATAACCGTCTAGCCGCCTATCTGCCCTGCTAACTACAAGGATACACTAACTGCTTTATTGACTACTGAAGAAAGCACCATGACCGCACTTCCTGCTCGCATGACCGCAAGGTCGCGTGGCTGCAAAAGCCGTCGCGAATTGGCTGAATTAAAACTGAGCTATCTGTCTGCAACTCTTGGTCGTCTAACCGTCAAGGTCGCCTAAACCTGTTGTAGAGAGAACAACTTATTCAAATTGTTAGTCAGCCCGCCAGAGGCGAACTGATTTATCCAAGCTGAGAAAACTGCGAAGGAAGAAGACCGCCTAGTCGTCCAACCCGCGATCGGCTGCTAACCGCCGCCGACTGCTGCAGCTATCTGCACTGCCTCCTCTGACTTCATAGTCAGAACTAGTTTCCTAGCTGTCAAGTGCTAGCCGCGCAATCTGCAAACACAATAAATAAACCAGTCACTTCTCCTTGCCACGCGGTTAGAAAATTATAACCGCCGAGTTTAATCCAACTTGTAGTTCTTATAGTTCTTGCTATTAATGACGGGGTCAGCACCTCTATTTATAGGCGGGCAAGCGGATACCGTCACCGCCAAGGGGGATAAAGTAACCGCCAGTGACGTGGCAACTACCAGCACTAGTCCATCCAACATGTGGACCACCAATACCAGACCGCACGCAGTTAAAACCACCGGTCCGTACAGTTATACATGCATCAATTTCAGTCCGCGTGGACTTAAGTAGCCAAGTAGATAACCACGCGATCAGAAACTTAACTGCACCAATGTCGGTCTGCTGGTCTCCGCAGTATCCCAATGCTGACCGCATAGTCCGCAGTCAGCTAAAACTAGCCACGTGGTTAACACTCCAGGGAGCTTGCAGAGACAAACCACAGGAAGGAATAATGACCAATGAACAAGCCAGTTCGCCCGAACCTAGTCGCGCTACCCGCGCGGCCTCCGCAGTCTGTGCGTTCTGCATCATTCTAACCTTACACTTCCAACTTCAACACTTTCATCACTCTCCCTTGAAGTGAGAAGTGGAAGTTAGACCAAGCAATCTCCGTAACAACACAAACAAACCCTTCGACAACTACTTTGTGAAGATGTCTGTGACATTATTCTGGTTCTGTACATATTCCACCATTAGAGATCCTTCCAGCACCTTCTCCCGAACGAAGTGATGATCGATCTCAATGTACTTTGTCCTTGCGTGATAAACTGGATTTGTAACTACCTTAAGAACACTCTCGTTATCACCGCATAATAAAGTAGGACTTCGCACCTCTTCATGGATGTCCTCCACCAATCTCTTCATCCAGATGGATTCCTGAGCTGCCAAGGTAGTCGTCATATATTCCGCTTTAGTAGTGTAGACAGACAGAATACTGCTTTTTGCTGCACCACTAGATAGTTGTCGATCTGCACATGAAGACGTAACCAGACGTCGACTTCTGATCATCGGTATCTCCCTCATAGTCAGCATTTGTATAACCGTGCAGGTTAAGCTCGTGTCCCTCTCATAAAAGAGACCCCATATCTAAGGTAGACTTAATATATTTCAAAATATTCTTTGCCGCCACTAGATGAGGCATTCGAGGCTCCTGCATATACCGACTTATTCGACCTACAACATAAGTAATATCCGACCTCGTAATCGTCAGGTATATTGGACTCCCAACCAGAGCAAGACCAAGGGATCTGGAATAACCCTTCCCTCGTCACCTCGAAGCGTCAGACCGACTTCTAGTGGAGTAGAGTTGTTCTTTCCCACCTGCATGCCAAATTGCTTCATGATCCGCTCTGCATACCCTTTTTGGGAGACGAGCACATGACTCCTTTTCCTCTCCACTCTGAGACCAAGGAAATGATGGAGCTCCCCAAGATCCTTTATCTCAAACCAGATAGCTAGCTCTGCCCTTAGTCAAGCTACCTCCTCTTCCGAGTTCCCCGTGAAGATCATATCATCAACGCACAACAACACCAAAAATTGAAGCTCACACTCTTCTTTATGAACAAGCTTGAATCAAAATCAAAAGCAAAGTATTCACAAAACTGGAGATATTTTGCTATCTTCTTGTATCACGCTTGAGGCACATGCTTCAAGACATAAATGTCATTCTTGAGCTTGCAAACATGTCCTGGATGATCTTTAGAAACATAACCAGGTGGATGAACCATGAAGATATCCTTGTCAATCTCCCCATAAAGAAATGCATTCTTTATGTCGAGCTGCCAAATCTTCCAACCTCGACAAGCCGCCAAGACAATCACCACCTGTATTGAAGCCATCTTTCCCATAAGACTAAATATATCCTCGTAGTCTTCTCCATACTGCTGAGAGAACCTTCGAGCTACAAAGTGAGCCTTGTATCGCTCAATACTGCCATTTGCCTACTTCTTGAGATTATATACCCACTTACAGGTAAGAGGAGTTATGTCATTGACCTTGAGCACAAGATCTCAAGTCTCATTCTTCCTAAGAGCAACCATCTCCTCATCCATGACATCTTCCCACTCTTTAATTCCATTTGCATTCTCATAGCATGATGAATCTCGCTCGTCTAGAGGGTCTGCAAAGAAACATGAGACAAAGCTCTTCATGTTCCCATCTTTGTAACGAGCTGGTGGTATAAAGGTCCTCTTTGACCTCCGCAAGGCCTGACCACGATCCCCCATACCAGTCGCTTCTTCTTCATTTGCTCTTCTCTTTGGTGCATTAAGAACATTTCTCCCCTGCTTCCAGAACCAGAAGCACCTGCCCAAGAGCTAAATCTAACTGGAGCTCCTAGAGACACAAACAACTCCACCAGAAGATCACTAACAACTTCTTCTTATCTTTCGTCCACCTTGCTTTCATGTTGTTCCACAGAGAAACTACTCGGGTATGATATTCGCTCATCGAATACCATATCCCTTTAGACGACAAACTTCCTTACCTCATGGTCCATGCACTTCCAACCCTTCTTCCGCTCGTCGTAGCCAATGACTACAAGCTTCCTTGTCTTTGCATCCAGCTTAGTTCTAAGAGTTTCTGGAATATGCACGTAGCAGGTGGATCCAAACACTCAAAGGTGTGTCATGCTAGGCTTCTCCTTGAACATGAGCTCATATGGATACTTCATGTTGTCGGAACTTAAAGGCATTTGTTTGATGTCGCACTACTAAAAAACAGACTTTTAGTCACGGCAGATTGTCGTGGCTAAAAGTCAAAAACAGTGGCTAATACCTTTTTGCCACGGCTTACCCACGGCAAATGGGCGTGGACAATGCGAGCGTGGCTAATAGTATTAGCCACGCTGAATCCGTGGCGAAAAGAGTTTTAGCCACGAATTTTAGCCACGGTTTAGAATCGTGGCTAAAGGGTCGCTTTTCAGCAATTATTAGTCACGGTCTCATTGTCGTGGCTAAAACTCCTTATTTGTCACGGTTCAATTTCCCTGGCTAAAGGGGCTGTAACAAACGAAAAAGATTCCGCCGTCGCTGGAGGCCGCCGCCGTCGCCGGCCGCCGCCGGCCCGCCGCCCGCCGCCCGCCGCCGCCCGCGAGCCCAGATAATTCAAACATTCATTGCGGAATGTGTTATATAAACCCGAAATTTTTATTGAAATTGGCGGTGTGGGACTAAAAATGCCACGACTTTTTGCCACGGTTCAGGCTTCTGTGGCTAATACTAGCTTATTAGCCACGAAATAGACAAACTGTGGAAAAAAGTGTTTTTTTGCCACGGTTCAGTCATCCGTGGCTAATACTAACGTATTTGTCACGGTTCAAGTACCGTGGCTAATACTTCATTATTAGCCACGGTTTTTTGCCGTGGCAAAAAAAACCGTGGCTAAAAGTAAATTTTCTAGTAATGTCGTAAGCTCCGCAGGTCATTCTCTCTGCCCCAAAGGCCCTGGGAATGTCTTTGGCATGAAGCCAAATTTTACATGTCTCATCCAGATGATGAATTTTCCTCTCCACCATCTCATTTTGTTGTGGAGTGTGAGCACACGTCAACTTCCTCTTGATCTCGTGCTTCCTGCAGATGTTAGGAAACTCATGAGAAGTAAACTCCCCCCCCCCATTGTTTGATCTCAACTTCTTGTTCCGCAGTCTTAACACGCCTTCAACAAGTTCTTTAAACTTCACAAACTTCTGAAATACCTCTGACTTATTCTTTATGAAATACATTTAGGTATATCCGGTAAAGTCATCAACTGAGATCATCATATATCTACTTCCTCCAAGATTAGGGGTGATGGTCGGTCTCATCAGATCACCGTGGATGCACTCCAGCTGTGCCTTGCAATTGGACAGGGACTTGTCAAATGGGAGGTGATGTGACTTCTCATACTAACACCCTTCATAAACATGACCAGCGCCTAGAGATAAAAGACAAGGTATGCCTTTCATCAGACCTATTCCCGCCATAGCTTTTACCTTATCCATCCCAACATGTCATAGTCTATCGTGCCAGAAAACTGTGTTGTCGTTAGCCCTCATATTCTCAACATAAGAACTTGTCGACAGAACAAACAAGTTCTTTACCTTGTCTCCCGACATGAGTTACGTCAGTCTTCACCACTAACACATTCCGCAGAAACTTCACTTATGTCGGGCCGAACAGAATGGGATAGCCTGCGTCCACAACATTGGCCACCGAGAACAGTTCTTCTTCATCCCCGACACGTGATAAACACTCCTCAAAGTGAGTGACCTATTGAAACCGAAATTCTACTCCACCTAGAGTTCGGACCTAGGGTGCAGCTCACACCTACTTCTCTCAAGCCGTCCCTTTGTGAGAGACCTGAATTTGGGAAATAACCATTGGCTCTAGCGTGGAGGTCCTACCTCACACACGGAAGACTTTTGAGATCTCCCCCTCCCTAGCCAATACCGAGCTAGGTGCCTTGGAGGATGAAGGAAAAGGATGAGGAGTGGTGAAAAACTGAACTTTTTCCAAGGCACCCCAAGGGTATATTTATAGGTTTTTGGGGATGGCCTGCCAATAACGCAATCCTATCGCTCTGAAATTACTGAAATACCCTGGCAAAATAGCAGACTCTCAAGCCGGGCGAGCTTTTCAAGCCGGGCGAGCTGCTCAAGCCGGGCGAGCTACTCAAGCCGGGCGAGCTGCTCAAGCCGGGGACGGGCGAGCTGCTCAAGCCGGGCGAGCTGCCCCAGCCAGGCGAGCTGCTCCAGCCGGGCGAGAACCCTCAAGCTGGGCGAGAACCCTCAAGCCGGGCGAGAACCCTCAAGCCGGGCGAGAACCCTCTGTTAAAAACGAACAAAAAACAAACCGGAAGTGGTTTAACCGAAACTTTATTATCCCAAAAAGGTATCAATTACAATGGTATAGCCTCCCTTTTATAGAATGGAGGAGATGAGAGAAATTACAAATAAGCAATGTGGGACTAAAAATTTACAAGTATATGCGGCTTTACAAAATGACAAACCGGACAAGCCGTGCGGTTAGACAAACCGGCTAACCGCCCGACCACAACCAGGATGAGAGAACAAGCACCCAAAGAGCAAGGCGTCACAGGAGACCACTAGACCGCCCGGTCTCCAAGTCGTCTGAGACAAGCCACCTGACCGCTGGGACACCAAACTGCACAACCCAACACATAGATCGGCTAGGAGAAACTGCCAGACCGCCCGGTCTCCTAACAGCAACAGACCGCCCGGTCTTCATCCTGTAACACTCCCCCTCAAGCTGGAGCATATATATAAATCATGCCCAGCTTGTCACAGATGTGGAAAAAGGAAGCGGACACCGGCTTGGTGAAGACGTCTGCTAACTCGTTGTCGGAAGTGACAAACGGAGTGCAAATCTGCTTCTTCAATATCTCTTCCCAAATAAAATGACAGTCGACTTATATGTGTTTTGTTCTCTCATGAAAGACCGGATTTTTGGAAATGTATATCGCGGCCTTGTTGTCACAGAACATAGGAAGAGGATAGTTGTAAACCTCTCCTAAGTCAAGCATGAGAGCCCACAACCATTTCAACTCACATGCAGTCGACGCCATACTGCGATATTCCGCCTCTGCACTAGACCTGGAGACCACAGACTGTTTCTTGCCTTTCCAGCTCACAAGATTGCCTCCAACAAACGTGCAAAAACCTGATGTCGATTTGCGGTCCCCTTTGTCATCAGCATAACTTGAATCGGAGTACGCTTCAACCCGTATGTGACCATTCTTTTGAAAGAGGAGTCCTTTCTCTGGTGCTGCTTTAATATACTCTAATATCTTCAGGGCAGATTGTAGATGACACTCCCTAGGAGCTTGCATGAACTGGCTCACCTTGCCAACAGCATAAGCGATGTCGGGCCTGGTTACCGTGAGATAAATGAGCTTGCCCACCAGACGCCGGTACCTCGTAGGATCGGATAGAAGAGGTGAGTCATCTGTCCAAGTTTTGTCTTCTCCATCAGCCATAGGACAAAGGGCAGGTTTAGCACCAGTCAATCCTGCCTCCTTTAAAAGATCAAGAGCATACTTTCGTTAGGAAAGGACCATGGAGTTGGGCTTCCTAGAGATTTCAATCCCCAGAAAGTATTTCGGGGACTCCATATCCTTTGTGACCAGGTGTTGACGAAGGTGTTTCTTTGTCAGTAATACCCCATCCTGATCATCACCAGTAAGAAGAATGTCATCAACATAAACCGCAAGAACAACCAGACCAGAGGTGGTTTTCCGAATAAACAAGGAGTGATCTACTGAGCTTCTCGTAAAACCAATGGCCGCAACAATGCCACTGAACTTGTCAAATCAGGCACGAGGGCTCTGCTTGAGGGCATAGATAGCCTTCTTTAGCTGACATACTCGTGTCTCCCCCTGAGCAACATACCCAAGAGGTTGCTCCATGTAAACATATTCCTGCAGATCACCGTAGAGGAAAGCATTCTTAACATCCAGCTGCGAAATGAGTCAATCCCTGTTGACAGCGACAGAGAGAAGGACCTGAATGGTGCTGAGACGAGCCACAGGAGAGAAAGTATCAAAGTAATCAACACCATATGTCTGAGTGAAACCTTTGGCCACCAGGCGGGCCTTGTAGCGATCCACGCTACCATCAGGACAAAATTTCACAACAAAGACCCAACGACAACCAACAACATTCGTGCCTAAAGGTGGGGGAACCAGGGTCCAGGTTCCCCGTTCAGTGAGGGTAGCAATTTCTTCATCCATAGCAGTCTTCCAATGAGAAATAGTGAGAGCCTCCTGGTAGGTGCGGGGAGTGGCGGTCTCAGAGATAGCCAATGCAAATGCCCTGCGAGAAGGAGTCAGACGATCATATGAAACAACAGCAGCCAGCGGGTGCTGGGTACACGTCTGCACCCCTTTGTGAAGAGCTATGGGTAGATCCAGGTCGGCATGTTCCTCAGCAACCGGAGCATCCGTGGCGGAGAGAGTTGGCCCAGGAGGAGAAAGCAACAATGGCGAAGAGGAGGGAGATGGGGGAGAAGAGGCGGGAGAGGGTGGAGATGGTGGAGATGGTGGAGGTGGCGGAACAGTAGTAGGAGCAGAGGGAATTGTGGGGTTGTGGGGATCAACAGGAGTAGAGGAGTAAGAGGAAGAGAAGTAAGATGCATTTTCAAAGAAGGTGACATCCGCAGAGACAAATTGCTTGCGGGTAACGGGGTCAAAGCAACAATAACCTTTCTGAGTGGGAGAGTACCCCAGAAAGACACATTTAGTGGATCGCGGGGAGAGTTTGTCGCGGGTGGCAGAGGGAGTATGCACAAAGGCTGTGCAGCCAAAGATACAGAGAGGAAGAGGAAAGGGTTCTTTGCCCGGATAGAGAATGGAGAAAGGAGTTTGACCACGGAGAACGGTGGAGGGAATGCGATTGATGAGATAGCAAGCGATGAGAACAGCATATCCCCAGTAGGAGCGAGGGACATGCATTTGCGTGAGCAGAGTGCGAGCGACATCAAGGAGGTGACGGTTTTTGCGTTTCGCTACTCCATTTTGTTGGGAGATGTAAACGCAACTGGTTTGATGAATAATCTCATGTTGCGTACAAAAAGAGGAAAAAGCTTGACTGAGATATTCTTTTGCATTATTCGAGCGTAAGATTTTAATGGAGACATCAAACTGAGTTTGAATGGAATGGTAAAAGGATGTCCATACATCAAAAAGTTCAGAGCGGTCGCGTAAGAGATATACCCAAGTACAGCGAGAAAAGTCATCAATTTAAGTAAGAAAATAGGAACTACCCCGACCAACGGTAAGGGTAGGAGCAGGACCCCAGATGTCAGAGTGAACAAGATTAAACAGACGGGTAGAACCACGATCTTGCTTTGGAGGAAAGGAGGAGCGGTGATGCTTGCCAAGTTGACATGCGTCACAATTAGAGCTGTCACTTAAAACCGAAAACCGTAAACCGAACCGGAATCGAACTGGAACCGCAAAGAACCGGACCGAACCGTTTGCAAATTATTCGGGTTCTGGTTTGAATTTTGGAACCGTGAACAACTTTGGTTTGGGTGTGGTTCTTACATGTTATTATCCGGACCGGAACCGGAACCGGAACCGCAACATACAAGTTTCAAGCGGTTTCAAGATTTTTGGACCCGATCCGAACCGGACCGAAGTAGAACCGAACCGCAACCCGTTTATTATTATTAATTTTATTATAATATTGTTATAATTTTATAATCTATCTATAATATTAATGTTAGAAAAATTAAGGTGCGTCGCTACGCAATTGTATTATCAAAAATTTAGGATAATTACAAAACGTTGAATGTAGTGATGACGGATGAAAGATCGTCTTATTTAAAATCTAATAATCTCCATTGGAGTAATATGTAAGATTAACTTTTCTAATTAATCAAATTAATTTAAAAACACACAAATGAAATAGAGCTCGAATAAACGATAACTGAAGTGCCGAAAATTTATACTGTCGTTTGTTCTGAGCTCATGCTTCGTGATAGCGGATGTTCGCAACAGTTGACATGTATTTTCTTTATGAACTCTGCGGCGCTAGCATATCCCGTTAGCATACAAAATTATATGTTGTTTAGATTACTACAACAAGAGATAATTAGTATAATGTATGCATATAAAATAATCTCTCCACCCGAGTCAGTAATTTATGAATATGCTAATAAAACTCTTGATCAAACATTAATAGTTGCACTTTAATGAATGATAGTATTCAGAGCTTGCACACCCTTAGGAATCTATTACCAAAAACTAAATAACAGTGAATATAATGTATGGAATTTCAGATTATTGTGATCTGTAGTTTTCTGCTACTGTGTATGTATATCCATATCAATTAAAAGCCTTGATTTTGGTCAAAAATTGAAGACTTGTATAGGTATAGGTGTGCATACCTTTTCATGGTCAAAAACCTCCACCAATGAAAAGGCGACATAAACTAGCCCACCGATCGTGGAAGAGATCGTCGAACAGTGTGCAACTTAATTATTTCTATTTTGAAGGCGTTTTGAGTTTTTTGCAGACCGCTTTTATTTCATTCTATCAAATTTGGTTTTAGTTGGAACCGATTGGAACCGAACCGAACCGCATAGAACCGGACCGAACCGTTAGTGACCGGTTTGGTTTTGGTTCTCGTTAAACCGGAACCGGAAACGTTGACACGACGGTTCCAAAAATTATGATGGAACCAGAACCGGAACCGGTCAAACCATATACGGTTTTGGTTCTAACTTGAAGAACCGTTACCTTAGCGGTTCGGTTCATGGTTTTAGTAGAACCGGAACTGAACCAGAACCGTGACAGCTATAGTCACAATTAAGAGGAGGATGATGTGGAGGGAGGTGGGGCAGAAGCTGGCGAAGAAGCCGGGGAGGAGCATGACCAAGACGAAGATGCCATTGGAGAAGATCTGTAGAGGAGGAGGAGGAGAAGGCGGATAGAGCAGAGAAGTTGTCGAGGAAGTAGAGGCTGCCGCTCTCAGTCCCAGTAGCAATCGTCCGTTGGGAGTCCGGATCCTGAAAAGAACAAGAAGTAGGAGTGAATGTGACGGAGCACCGTAGTTGCTTGCATAAAGAAGTAACCGATAATAAATTGCAAGGAAACTGGGGCACATAGAGGGTATCTGCCAGGCACAGAGAGGGAGTGACTTGAACCATGCCCGTCCCATGGACCGGGGAGGGAGGGCCATCAGCAACGATCACCGGGGGCAACCAATCATGTGTTTCTAGATGAGAGAAAAACTGAGGATTGCCTGTCATATGATTTGTAGCACCAGAGTCGATCAACCATCGTCCACGAGTAATAGCGTGGACACTACCAGAAGAGGTGACCACCAAGGCGGACAGCTTGGAGGTGGAATCCATTGAAGAGAGACGAGGAGAGAACAGGAAGCAGCAGCGACAACAACAAGTCGCAAGCCGGGCGAACAGAAGCAGGTCGCGCGGCTAGGAAGGCCGCAGGAAGGAGAAAACAGGTCGGACGGCAAAAGGAGAGGCCGCAACGACTAGTAAGCAGGATCGGCTAGAAGGAAACACGGTCGCGACGACTACTAAACAGGTCGCGGCGAATAAGAGGGGGAAAAGCGGTGAGAGCAGGTCGCTGCGACTTAAGGGCAGGTCGCGGCAATGAAGAAGAGCAACTAGAGAAGAGAAGCAAGGAGAAACAAACCGCTCGAATTGGACAGTGGTCAGAAGAGAAGGCAAACCGCGAAGATAGGTCGCGGAAAGCAGAAACAATCCGCGCGAACATGGCAACGGTCAGAGGAGGAATCAATCCGCGAAGACAGGTCGCGGAAGGAAGAATCAAGCCGCGAGAATCAGAGTTGCGCAGCGGAAGCGTGGTGGGCCCATAGCCCACAGGTCCCAGGATCGGAACCTGGCTCTGATACCATGTTAGAAACGAACAGAAAACAAAACGAAAGTGGTTTAACAGAAACTTTATTATCCCAAAAAGGTATCAATTACAATGGTATAGCCTCCTTTTTATAGAATGAAGGAGATGAGAGAGATTACAAATAAGCAACGTGGGACTACAAATTTACAAGTACATGCGGCTTTACAAAATGACAAACCGGACAAGCCGTGCGGTTAGACAAACCGGCTAACCGCCCGACCACAACCAGGATGAGAGAACAAGCACCCAGAGAGCAAGGCGTCACAGGAGACCGCTAGACCGCCCGATCTCCAAGTCGTCTGAGACAAGCCGCCTGACCGCTGGAACACCAAACTGCAACAGCCCAGCACATAGACCGGCTATGAGAAACCGCCAAACCGCCCGGTCTCCGAACAACAATAGACCGCCTGGTCTCCATCCTGCAACACCCTCCAGCCGGGCAAGAACCCTCCAGTCGGGCGAGAACCCTGAAGGCGAGCGAGACCCTCCAGTCGGGCGAGAACCCTCAAGCTGGGCGAGAACTCTCAAGCTGGGCGAGAACCCTCTAGCCGGGCGAGAACTCTCAAGCCGGGCGAGAACCCTCTAGCCGGGCGAGAACTCTCAAGCCGGGCGAGAACCCTCTAGCCGGGCCAGACCTTCAAGTCGGGCCAGAACCCTCCAGCCGGGCGAGAACTCTCAAACCGGGCGAGAACCCTCCAGTCGGGCGAGAACCCTCCAGCCGGGCGAGAACCCTCAAACTGGGCGAGAACCCTCCAGCCGGGCAAGAACCCTCAAGGGGCCGGGGCGGGTGCCGGCTTCCCGCCGCACCCGCCCCCAAAAGGGTACACCAAGCACTAGCATGCTAGGTATATTTTTTCTCCCCTTACTAGTATATTATGCAGATTAACCATAAATTTGCCTCCAAGAGTGCAAAACCCTCTAAAAAGCATATAAATGTGTAACAAGTCTAGCGCCTGCTGGGGGACCCCATTCCGCGAATATGGGGTTGTACACACTCCCCGCTCTTTTTGAGTGAGTTCTACACTCGGAAAAAAACATCCAACCCAACGTATTCGCTGAGTGTAGCTCTCTCACGACTGAAAATACTTGGCCACTTCGAGGGGTCAGCCTGTCATGCCAGCTAATGGGAGCCTGAGTGACGAGATCCCCTCCATGTAGAATTCACTTAACCTCCCCGAGAGGTCAACCTGTCATGTTAGCTAATGGGAGCCTGGGTGACAAGATCCCCTCGGGGGTTGGAACTTTCTCTCCACCGAGGCACATTCGACCCAACTAGCTAGTGAGAGCCTGAATGAGGAGATCCTCTCGGGGGTTGACACCTTCTCTCGACCGAGGCACATTCGACTCATCCAGCTAGTGGGAGCTTGGATGAGGAGATCCTCTCGGGGTTGGAACCTTCTCACCACCGAGGCACATTTGACCCATCCAGCTAGTGAGAGCCTGGATGAGGAGATCATCTCGGGGGTTGGTTCTTACTTGCCACCGAGGCACATTCGACCCATCTAGCTAGTGTGAGCCTGGATGAGGAGATCCTCTCGGGACAAGAGCTTACTACCGAGGCACATTCGACTCATTCAGCTAGTGGGAGCCTGTATGATGAGATCATCTCGGGGTTGGAACCTTCTCTCCATCAAGGCACGTTCGACCCATCCAACTAATGGGAGCCTGGATGAGGAGATCCTCTCGGGGGTTAGTTCCTTCTTGCCACCGAGGCACATTCGACCCATACAGCTAGTGTGAGCCTGGATGAGGAGATCCTCTCGGGACAAGAGCTTACTACCGAGGCACATTCGACCCATCTAGCTAGTGGGAGCCTGGATAAGGAGATCCTCTCGGGGTTGGAACCATCCCGCCACCGAGGCACATTCAACTCATCCAGCCAGTGGGAGCATGGATGAGGAGATCCTCTCGAGGGTGGGGCTAGACATGTCATTCAAACCATACTAAATTCAACATCCTCAAACGAGAAAAATTTTAAGATACATGACCTCCTGACTCTTCCGGTCCGTGGTAGACTCATTACAAAAACAACGTGAAAGGGAAAAAGTCCTCACCAAAGCAAGGCTTCCTCAGGCTGCTTGGGCATGGTGGTCGTCATTCTCCTCCTTCTCCTCTGATACCTCTATCCTTCCAAAGCTCTCCATGATCTTCTCCATCTCCTCTACCATGGCTAGCCAGGACATGGTGTTGACGACCGTAATGTAGCACTGCCTTGCCATCACGGGGTATCCTCTGACCCTGACTTGGATCCCTCCAGTGTTAAACTTGAGGCACTAGTGGAAGGATGATGACACATAACAGAAGTCACTGATGAGAGATCTTCCGAAGATGGCGTTGTAACTGCTCGGAGCGTCAATAATGACGAACCGACAGTTCCTTGAGGTTCTCCCCAACTTCACCTGGAGTCTGACTCCACCTTCTACCTCCTTCCTTTCCCGTGAAAATCTGAACAGTGGTCCGTCCGAGTCTAACAACCTCCTTGGTTCTACCTTCAACCCGTCAAACGTTTTCTTGAAAAAGACGTTGACGGAGCTCCCGTTGTCAACCAAGATCCGGTAGACAATGACTGTCTGGATGACTAGCATATCACAGAATGGATCCTCATGATCCGACATGTCCTTTATCGAGAAGGTGATCCTCTCCTCTGGGGGTGGGGTCTCAGATGTTGAAGCGACGCTTCGACGGTACATGACATGGAGGCTTGCCTTCCGAGTGGCCTCAATCCCCACTCCACCGTCGATCAATCCTATACCTCCTTGGGCTCCTACGTCGACCCGGTCCTCACATACGTCATCTCCTCTCTCTCTGGGTAGAACTTCTTCAATCTGCACCGGCGGCTGCTGCTGTGCTGGGGCTCTCGCCTCTCTCACTTCTAGGAATTCGGGGCAGGTAGTTGTGGCGTGACCCTCTAAATGGTGGAAGTCACATTACGACAACACTCTTCCTTCCCTTCTTCGATGGGCAGGGTGATTTCTCCCATTACCTCTTCCCATTCTTCCTATCTTCGTGGCTTATTGCGGTGGGGGTAGGAACTGCCTAGGGGCTTGTCTCTGGAAGTTGAACCTCCTTTGGCCTCCATGGAAGTTCCCCCCACCCTGGACGGGACCTCTTCGTGGACCCTGAACGGGCCCTCCCTGCTGTCTCCAACCTGGCTCCTGACCTTCCTGAGGTCCCTGGAACCCCTGAGCTCTCTGCTCCTTCTCTCCTTCTTCCCTCCTAATGCCTCGAGCCACCTTGCTCCTTCGACTCTGCCTCTGTTAACCTCGCCAACTTCATGACGAACGTCAGGTTGGACGCCTCAATCGTTATCTCCTCTACCGCGTTTTCCATCAGCTCTTCGAAGGATATGTAACCCTTCACGCAACCCTACCGTAAACGTCATATGGAGGGCATACCCCGACATCTCCTGGATGTCCAGGATCTCTTCTTGGAACCTGTCCACATATTGGGCCAACGACTCCTCCGCCCTCTGACTTATCAGGAAGATGGACTCGGGACTCTTTTTTCTCTTTTTAGAAGTGGAGAAGCGAAGCTGAAAGCTCCGGCTCAAGTATTCAAACCCGTAGATCGATCTCGTTGGGAGTTGATGAAACCAATCCCTTTCCTTATCTTTCAACGTAATCGCAAAGAGGTGACACTTGAATGCATTTGTCATTTGCCTGATAGAGACCGCATCTTCGAACCACTATAGGTGTTGGACGGGGTCATCCTTCCCGATATAGTAAGTCATGTCGAGTTCTCTGAATCCCTCGGGAACGGGAGCTGAGACAATCAGCTCGCTGAAGGGTGACCCCCTACTTGGTGGTCTCGCATGCTCCACTCGAGCGACATGCTCGCCTGGGAGGCTAGCACTCGCCGGGCTGGGGAACAGCTCCCGACCGGTAAGGTCTCGCTTGACCCCCTCTCCCATCCTTTCCTTCCCGGGTCGTCTTCCTGGTACACTTCCTTCTCCCCCTGCTGGGGTCATCTCGCCTAGATCCTTGGTAGGAAGCTCGTCGAGACCCCTGGAAGGCAGCTCGTCGAGACCCCTGGAAGGCAGCTCGTCGAGACCCCTGGAAGCCAGCTCGTCGAGACCCCTGGAAGGCAGCTCGTCGAGACCCTTGGGAGAATGTACCTTGGGGTTGGAGTTGAGCTGTCACCCTGAGGAACAATACTTCGCAGCATCTCCATGATGACTTGGATGGATGTCATGAACTCTTCCCTCCCTACGAAGGGTGATGGGTTGGGGAGCTCGTCGAGGTCATCACCTCATCCAAGATCTCCCGCCATGGAACCTGCTCAGGAACTTCTGTATGAGCCGTGGTCCACGCTCACCGCACCAAAATGTTGGAACTGAGATTTGGCTCCACCTAGAGTTCGGACCTAGGGTGCAACTCACACCTACTTCTCCCAAGTCGTCCCTTGATGAGAGACCTGAATTTGGGAAATGACCCTTGGCTCTAGCGCGGAGGTCCCACCTCACACCCAAAAGACCTTTGAGATCTCTCCCTCCCTAGCCAATGCCGATCAAGGTGCCTTGGAGGATGAAGGAAGATGATGAGGAGTGGTGAAAAATTGAACTTTCTCCAAGGCACCCCAAAGGTCTATTTAAAGGTTTTTGGGGATGACCTGCCAATAGCGTAATCTCGCCGCTTTGAAATTACTGAAATACCCCGAAAAAAGAGCAGACTCTCAAGCCGGACGAGATGTTCAAGCTGGGCGAGCTGCTCAAGCCGGGCGAGCTGCTCAAGTCGGGCGAGCTGCTCAAGACGGGCGAGCTGCTCAAGCCGGGCGAGTTGCCACATCCGGGCGAGCTGCTCCAACCGGGCGAGAACCCTCAAGCCGGGAGAGAACCCTCAAGCCGGGCGAGAACCCTCAAGCCGGGCGAGAACCCTCAAGCCGGGCGAGAACACTCAAGCCGGGCGAGAATCCTCAAGCTGGGCGAGAACCCTCAAGCCGGGCGAGACCCTCCAGCCGGGCGAGAACCCTCAAGTCGGGCGAGAACCCTCAAGCCGGGCAAGAACCCTCCAGCAGAGCCAGACCCCCAAGTTAGGTGAGAACCCTCTAGCCGGGCGAGAACCCTCAAACCGGGCGAGAACCGTCCAGCCGGGCGAGAACCCTCCAGCAAAGCGAAAACCCTCAAACTGGGCGAGAATCCTCAAGCCGGGCAAGAACCCTTAAGTTGGGCAAGAACCCTTAAGGGGCCGGGGCGGGTGCCGGCTTCCCGCCGTACCAGCCCCCTGAAGGGTACACAAAGCACTAGTAAGCTAGACAAATTTTTCCTCCCACTACTAATATATTATGCAGATTAGCCATAAATTTGCCTCCAAGAGTGCAAAACCCTCTAAAAAGCTTATAAATGTGTAGCAAGCTTGGCGCCTGCCGGGGGACCCCATTCCGCGAATACGGGGTTCTACGTGACCCCTTATCACTGCCTAAATAAATCACTCCCTCCTTCTCGAATGCATGCATATTATCATCAACAGTAGTAATAACATCATTACCTGTATACGCTTGCAAAGAAGAAAACTTTGACTCATCTCCGATGAGGTGATGACCCACCCCGAGTCCACAATCCAGTCATCCTATTAGTTGATAGAGGTCAGAGCACAAACAGATGTTGTCGTCATATCTCCCATGAAGCAGTTCCCCCTGAGCAGACGTTGTCATCGCTTATTGTTGCGGCGGGAGGGACGGCTTCTGACCCCGTCTCCACCTCGGTGGGTTGAACCTTTCCTGAACCACGTGGTAATTCTCCTCGCCATGAAATCCTCTCCCTTGCCCCTAAGCAGGTCCCTCCAAGGGTCTCCAGGACAGCCGGTTATTTGGCTCCTAATACCCTCAACCCTGCTGATGCCCCTGGATCCACTTTCCCCTGGACTTGTCCCTCCTTCTGAATTCGTGCTGCTGCTTACTCCCCGTTCCTTCATCTCGTCCTCTTCCAACTTGGTCAGCTTATTGGCGAACTCTGGGTTTACAAACTCTCCCTCTATCCCTTTTGTCGCCCTCTCCATCAATTCTTCGAAGGATAGGGGTGACACCCTCTTCAACTCCATACAAAAGAATCTTTTTTGTAAACCCAACGTGAAGACGAGCATTAGGGTATGCCCTGGAACCTCTTGGACCAAAAGGATATTCTCTTGGAACCTATCGACGTAACTCCCCAATGTCTCCACTGACCTTTGCTTGATCGCGAACATACACTATGTTATCTTCTTCCTCTTCTTTGACTTCGAGAACCTCAAGAGGATCCCACGATGCAGGTATTCAAAGTAGTAGATCGAGCTTGTGGGAAACTGGTGGAACCAGTCTCTAGCCTTCTCCTTTAGTGTGATGACGAAAAATCGGCACTTGAAAGCGTTCGATATCTGCCGGATTGAAATGACATCCTCGAACCACTGGACATGCTGCATAGTATCATCTCTGCCAGTGTAGTAAGACATCTATGGTTCACTGAACCCCTCTGGAACTAGGGACAAGAGGATCAACTCGCTAAAAGGGCTCCTTCCACCTTCCGGGCGAGTCGTCCTATCTCGCACCACTGGCACACTAATCCTGTCAGTACTCGCCTGACCGGGGAACAACTCTCATCCGACAAGATCCCTCTCGCCGCTCTCCGATGACATTTCCCTCCTAGGATGTTGACCCGGGGCGTTCTCACCAAAAGATGGGGTCGCGACCACCGAGACAGAAGGTGTCGCCCACTCGCTTCTTGCGATGAATGCTAGATGTATGGTCTGCAGAACCTCCCTCTTGAACTCTTACAGTATTCCCACTGTGACACCACTTGCCGAAGGTGGCGAGTTGCCCGATCCAGCTCCTTCTCCATCTCCAGCCATGAAGACTAGCTCAAGATTTTCTTGTGCAGGCTAGGTCCACGCTCACCGCGATAAAAATGTTGGAACCGAGATTCGGCCTAACGAGGAGTTCAGACCCGTGACGGGGGGGGGGGTAATATGCACTTACTTATCCCGAATTGATTTTCTGGCCACAAACTTAGAATTAGAAACAGACCCCGAGCTACAACGAGGAGGTCCCTCCACACATTCGGAAGATCTGAGAGAGCTTCCCCTGCCAAACGAAAGCTGAGCTGGGCACCTTGGAGGGCTCTTGAAAACAACAAAAGCCAGCCAGGAGAGGAAGAAAGCCAGAGACTGAACCCCTCCAAAGGTACCCTTAAGGGTCTGTGGATTGTACAGGCAACGGTGATGACGAGTTGAGTGAGAAATAACGGGCAAGAAGCCCCATGCAGGCTCTCGAATGCCAAACTTTTGTATAACTTTCACATGCTGCTGGCTTACGTGTCAATATGTGTAAATTACGTAGCGAATGAAATATTTGTGGTGAAAAAACATGTCAGGTTTTAGGGTCAGACTGTCTTGTACTAGTTATTTCATTCCTCGTTTTCGCAGTAGTCAAAAGCTAGCGTGGTTGGGTAGTTATCTTTGTTACTATTATTAGCACTTTAGACTTTTGTGAATTTTATATGTTGTGTGACTTTGATCGGGACTCATGCTATATACTATTTGCAGACCAAAAATATTACAGACCCTACCCTAGCAGAGGCATTTTTGGTACTTCTCTTATTTAATTGTCCTCTGTTGTTCTGGAAGAGTAAAAGCAGGATAAGAACTAAATCAAAATTTAAGATTTTCTTATATTCATAATATCTTGTTGCGGGATAACTCGATGCCCCGGTCGGACCAGATTCAATTGTACCGTCTTAGCTTGCGGAGCGATCGAGCGCGCACGCAGTCAGAGAAAATGAAAGGTTGACTCAAGATGTGATGACGTGAAAAAACCCCTCAACTGGGTAAAAAATCACGTGACCGGATCTGCGCCGGTCAAAGTCCACTAGCTGCTTGTGATTTGTTAGAATATTTAATTATATGTCCGCGCGTGTCAGGACCGACTCGGAACGACCCAACGGGTTACATGTCACTAGAGTGTAATGACTCTACGCTGGAGATACTATATAAGGTCATTCCACACCGATGAGCCTTAGTGGACTATCTTGAGCGGAGCCTTCTAACATTCTCAAGATAGATTTTGGGCTCTGCTTAGGGTTTACCCGTCCGCCGCTCTCTCCCTCCGCTCCCGATCAAATTTCTCAGATCTACGTTTTCGCGTGTTTTCTCAGCCGGATCGCAAGGAAGAAAGCCGATCGGAAATCTTCCCGCAGCCGCTGTTCGCGATTTTCCCTGCCGTCGCCGGATCTGTAGGAGTAAGATAGTGAATCATGTTGGTTTCGTCGCCGGATCGCAAGAAAGAAGAAAAGATCCAGATATATTTACTGTCGTCGTCGCTGCGCCGCTGATCGGAATAGATCGAGGAGTTCCGTGCTTCTAAGCCTGTCACTGGAGAGTTTCCGCCTGATCCGTTCACCGCTACCGCCGGTAGAGGTGGTTTCAGTCCTTTTTTGTGTTCATGTGGTTTTGCTGCCTGAAAATCCAGCCGCTACCGTGCATATCTGGCCGCCGCTTCTTAGATCCGGCCGCCTCCGCACTGACCTGGTCGCTGCTCCTCAGATCTATCACTGGTCTGTTAGCTCTTCGCCTTATTGAGGCCAGATCTGCCGGCTTCTTGCTGCAGGACCTTCTAGGTCGGGTTTTTCATCGCCTCCTGGAACAGCCCCGCTTGGATTTTTCGTTTCACTGGTTGAGGGGAGAAGATCTAAAGCTCCAAGGTGCAGATCTAGTTGATCGTGGAGGAGTAACTTGTCGATTCCACTCCTGGATCTATGATCTACGGCAGCCTGGCCGTTTTGCAGGGAGAAGGTGCCTCTATCATTTCTCTTTCAAGATTTGGGTGTTTGTTGTTGTAGCCGATTGAAAAATCAAATTAAATCAAGATAAAGTCAACATTTTTCTTAGCAAAGTCCAGTCAAATTATCCAGACAAATCTTCACTGGATTTCCACTTCTTCTTTGTGAGGCCTAACGTGGTTGTTGGATCGATCAAATAACCAGTGGAGTAGCAAATCTCAATTTCTGGATTGGATCTGAAGTGTTTGACTCGTCTACACACGACTCAGGTGACATTGTTCTAGAATTTTTTTTATTTCTGCTTGAATCTAGAAATATGTCGAAGAAAAGCGCGCTCGACACAATAAAATTGCAATCGTTCGACGCCTCCGACTTTCTCAGTTGGAAAATTCAAGTCCAACTAGGAATGAAGGAACGCGAGATCTTCTATACTGTTCATAGCGATTTTGCTTCCACCATCGAGGACGTGGACGAGTACCAGTGGAACAAGGATGATGATTTCTGCAGGGATTACCTGTTGAACTCCCTGAATCCCCATCTTGCGTTGACCTACCACGCTTACAAATCTGCAAAGGAAATATGGGATCGACTGAACGCGTATTTCCAGAAGGAGGAAGGATTGTCAAAATCGCTCATTGGAGAGAAGTTCATCAACTTCAGATTCAAAGCGAACGCGCCTATCACTTCTCAACTCTTGGAGCTGGTCAACCTGCGTCAGAAGCTGGATGATGATCATTCGAAGATGGACGATAGCCTCTTTGTGTACATGATCCTGAGTAAACTGCCTCCTGAATGGCTCCTTTTCAAGACCGAGATGCACTGGCTGAAAGAGAAGATCAGTTTGGACGAACTCAAAAGGTTCATCCATATTGAGGACCAAAACATTGTTGGGAAAAGTTTGGAGCAGGTTGCGCAGCCCTCACAGGCTGTCAACTTCGTTTCACGTCCTAGTAAGCCTTCTCGGAAGCCCCCGACACCTAAGGGTGATACTCCAGCACCGTTGGCGGTCAAAAAGTCTTCTCTCAAAAGGAAGAAGGGCAAGTGCCACAACTGCGGTAAATGGGGTCACTGGGCCGCTGAATGTAGGGGTCCGAAGAAGCTAAAGGAGGATGCCCCACAAAATATGGCGCACATGGTGGTCGACAACTCCGATCCTAAGTCCTTCGTGGCTATGATTGGGAGTAGTCACCGCAGTGCGTCTTCTGAGTAGTGGCTGGACAGTGGTGCTACCTGTCACGTCACAAATGACAGGAGTCTTCTTTCAAAGGTGACAGCGGTCAAGGACAGAGTCGAAAATTACAATGGAGGAGCGACTGATGTTACTCATGCTGGGACTGCAGAGCTAGTGCTCTCTTCAGGTAAAACTTTAATTTTGCAAAATGTTAAAGTAGTTCCAAATTTAACTAAGAATTTGATTTCTATGAGTTTGCTTGATAAAGCTGGAATGTCTTTCACAACCGTGAACAGTAGAATGACATTAACTGTTAATTCTCACTATTTTGATTGCGCTTACCTGATCAATGGTATGTATAGACTTAGCCTAAATAACGAGTGCATAAATCAAGTGAGTTCAACTCTGATTGATCCAAAGTTATTACACAATAGACTTGGACATATCCACTATAAGAAAATGCGAGATCTAGCTAAAAGTCAAAACATTCCATTAGATCTTTCTATTTAGTTTGATAGGTGTGAGATTTGTGCCCATACTAAGATCACTAGAAACCCTTACAAGTCAGTTTCTAGGAGCACACAACTTCTGGAGTTGATACATTCTAACCTCTGTGATTTTCGTAGTCACGTCACTAGAGGGGGAAAGAAGTATCTAATTACATTCATCGACGATTTTTCCAGATATTATCATGTTTACCTATTGAAATCGAAAGATGAGACATTCGAGACCTTTAAGATCTTCAAATCTCGGGTAGAAAATTAATTAAATGTAAAGATTAAGAGACTTAAAAGTGATCGAGGAGGAGAGTACACTGCAACTGGGTTTAAGGACTTTTGTGCCTCTAAGGGTATAATCCTAGAAACCACAGCTCCTTACTCACCCCAGTCGAATGGTGTTGCTGAGCGTAAGAATAGAACTTTAACAGAAATATTGAACTTTGTGCTCCTCACAGCCGGCATGCCTAATTCCTTTTGGGGGGAAGCAGTCCTAACTACAAATCACATTCTAAATCGAGTGCCTCACTCAAAGCTCGACTCTACTCCACATGAGTTATGATATGGTCATCCTTGTAGATATGACACTCTAAAGACTTGGGGTTGTATCGCTTATGTAAGGATACAAGACATTAAGAGACCAAAGGTGGGACTTAAAACAACGACCGGCGTTTATCTAGGTAGTGCAGAAGATAGTGCAGCTGACAGGTTTCTGGATCTGTCCACTAATACAGTGATAGAATCTAGAGATGCTATTTTCTTTGAACACAAATTTATCAAAGATCATGGCTTGACCGTCTCCGGGTCGACTGACATGATTTCAGAATCTACTGTAGAACCTGAAGCTGGCCCCTCTAGCACTGCTCCCCAACCTCTAGAGGTGGAAGCTATTCCTCTTAGAGTATCTACAAGAGACAGAATCCCTAAGGATTTTAGTGAGAATTTCGTCACCTACCACTTAGAGGATGATCCATTCTCCTATCAGGAAGCAATGCGATCTAGAGATGCGTTAATGTGGGCAGAAGCCATCGATGATGATATGAACTCGCTGCTACAAAACAACACTTGACATCTAGTTGACCTGCCGAAAGGAGCTAAAGTCTTAGGATGCAAGTGGGTACTGAAGAAGAAATTGCACAGTGATGGGTCTATAGCCAGATATAAAGCACGTCTAGTAGCTAAGGGTTATAAACAACAGGGGAGAATTGACTATTTTGATGGCTATTCACTTGTGTGTCACCTATCCACTATTAGGATTCTTCTTGCCATACCTTCTATCGAGAACTTTATAGTTCATCAGATGGATGTAAAAACAGCCTTCTTAAATGGAGAGCTTGATGAAGAGATCTATATGACACAACCTGAAGGTTATGTGCATAAGGATCTAAGAGACAAAGTGTGCAAGCTTGATAAATCGATCTATGGGCTTAAACAAGCACCTAAGATGTGGCACATTAAATTTGATCAAGTGATAAAGAGCGTTGGATTTCAGTCCAGTCTTTCAAACAAGTGCCTCTACTACCGCTCGATGACAAATCAAACAATCATCATATGCCTATATGTGGATGACATGTTGATTCTGGGATCAGATCTTGTAGTAGTGAGGGATACTAAATCCGCTCTCGCGAAAGCATTTGACATGAAGGACTTTGGTCCCGTAGATACCCTACTAGGTATGAAAGTTAGAGCAGACAAGGGACGTGTCACTCTAAGTCAAGCTCATTACATTGAGCAGATCCTCACTACCTGGGGTTATAAAGACTGTCGGCCTGTTGAAACACCAATCGATCCAAATGTCAAGTTGAGTCCGAATGAATGGACCAGTGTTGATCAAGTAAAGTACTCAAAGATCATTAGAAGTCTCATGTATGCCACAAGTTGTACTAGACCAGACATTGCTTTCTCGGTAAGCATACTGAGTCGTTTTACCAGTAGTCCAGGCAAAGAGCACTATAATGCCCTAGATCGGCTGATGAGGTACCTGAAAGGTACTAAAGATCACGCTCTGTGCTACACTGGTTACCCTCCTACGTTGGAAGGATACTCTGATGCCTCCTGGTGTTCAGAAGTTGGGAACAACAAGTCCACTAGCGGATTTATTTTTCCTTTGGGTGGCGCTGCAGTCACTTGGAAATCCAAAAGACAGACTTGTATAGCTTTGTCGTCTATGAAAGCCGAGTTGTTTGCCTTAGCCTCAGCTGGCGAAGAGCCAGATTGGATCAGAAATTTGATTCTAGACATTCCCTTGTCTAGACTTCAAGTCAATTCTTTGAGCCTGTATTGTGATAATCAAGCAGCAGTTCAAGTCGTGAAAAATGTCCTTTTTAATACTAAAAGACGACATGTACGACTGAGACACGCTCTACTGAATTATCTGAAAGAACAAGACATTATCACTTTGATCGATGTGCGATCGAAGGATAATCTGGCTGATCCACTGACGAAAGGAATGCCTAAAGACCGATCAATCAAAACAGTGGGGGAAATGAGACTCAAGGCGATTTAAGTTCAGCCTTAGTTCAAGGATAGACGATTTAGTTCAGCCTTAGTCTTAATGTTTTGATTTTTCCACTTTCCTTTGTCAAAGCAAGCGTGTTGTGCTCCGCTGATGTTCGGGGTTGCTGAGTACGAATCTGGTGAGTTGTCTCATTCCACATTTGATGTTAACAACTTTCACTGGGTTCGTCTTCCTTATCTAGGAGGAGAGTGTTATTCCACTTTTGATAACACAATACGACTAGGTTTGACTCTTCTTCTTCTGTTTATTGATTCCATTCCACATTTGATGAGTTCCAATTGACTTTAGAAGAACCGTAACCGTGACATTCCACATAGGAACACAGATACAGCTGCGACGTCTAGAAGTCCATAACATCGTTTCCTTGAAAACAGATAATGGATTCTGAGGTACAACCTAAATACTCTACACTTGCTTCCTCATATTGTACTACGTTCATATAAGTAGAACTAGATACTTGTACATTTTCCAAGGTTGAATTCATTCTAAATGAACTTCTCTGTTGGAAATTACAGGAGCTGCTGCTGATGGAGGAGCACTTGCCGGTTGGGATCCAGATGAGGATGACCTACTGGACTCTGATTTCTAGAGTATAATTTGGTTTTTCTTCTGCTTAGAGCACTGTTTAGCTCTCCTTTCTTTCACTTGTCTTGTTTGGACTTTTTTGCTTTTTAGTTGGTCATAAGACACTTGGTGTTCTGATACCTGTGCTATGATTGTACTTTTGACTTTGTTATGATGCTGCTGAGATTTTTTGTTTATTCTTATGCATGCATACAACTGCTTTTCTTAATGTCCAATATGTTTTGACAAGTGTGATGGATACAGTTGTGAGTGCTTCATGTTCGGTTGAACACTTCACACACCACCCTTTTTCCGACGTCGGGTTTACCGCGGACATAGGAGAAGATTGTTCGAATATTTAATTATATGTCCGCGCATGTCAGGACCGACTCGGAACGACCCAACGGGTTACGTGTCACTAGAGTGTAACAGCTCTACGCTGGAGATACTATATAAGGTCATTCCATACCGATGAGCCTTAGTGGACTATCTTGAGCGGAGCCTTCTAACATGATTACAATGTGTTCGAAGAATCGGGGCGACATACCGCTCCCGTTGCAGCTTGGGGGGGGAGAGAAAGACTTCGGCCTCCACCGGGCAACAGGCTGCGCCGCGGGAGCGACTTGGACACTGGAATTTGAGAGGTGGCTCTGGTGTTCTGAAGCTTGGAGCGCGGCTTCGGCTCTTGTCTAATTGTCGTAGTCGTCCTCCTCCTACTTTTTCTCGCTCCGGGACTTGGGAGTTTCCCTGTTGGTGGCACACCGACAGCTCGAGGTGGCTGAAGAATGATCCAAGGGAGGAGTCTGGCAGAGCTATCGCCTGAGTAAGAAGATGACCGGGAACCAAAAGGTGAATTATAAGGAGACCTTGAGGCTCCTTTTATAGCCTCCTGGAGAGGATAATGGCGGGCCCCACCACTAAGGTAGTGGGTTAGTGAGTGGTTACCCACCGGATCAGACGCCGAGGAGAGCCCACCACGATCAGACGACAGACAAGTCATCGACTGCGGTGGGGCGGCCGGCCAGGCGGCGGCCTGGACTGCGGCCAGGCCAGCGACCGCAGCTAGACCGGCAGCGGCCTGGGCGTCGGCGGCCCGGCCGGCTGAGGCCCGAGCGGCGGGCTGCGGCCTGGCCGGTGACCCCCGCCCGGCCGACGGCGGCCCGGCCGGCGCTTTCCCCCCGAAGGGGGCAGTTCTCCTTAGTGGGGAGAGGGAGTGGGCCCCACCCCCCATGTTTCCCTCAATATGGGGAGTTCATGAGAGGTGATGTTGATTAGTCAACCCAATGATCTCCTATTTTGGAAGGAGATCATGAGGGAATTCTCCCTATAAATGGTGGTGTAACCCATCATATCTCATACACTTTCATGAAGCCCTTATAGAAGTCATAAACATTGTTTCACAAATAACTTCATAATATCTTTTGTTTGATACTTTACATTTCAAAATTTTAAATATGATACTTTGCACCTTCTCATTTACATATATTTTGACATTTTACATCATATATATGACATTGTAATGAGAGATATTTCCGTTTAATTTTTAACCAACAGACATATACACCTTATTTCTTCTCAGCCCCCCCCCCCCTATTTTAGATATAGCCCCTTGAATTCAAAGAATTTTAATCTCATTTAGATCGAAAATACCACCTATATTTAAGCATGAGGTGCAAAATTCCAATATAAATCCAAACAAAGAATGCAAACTGCAGTGCCATATTTAAAACTTCAAAATACAAATTATCACAGAGTAACAAATGGGAGATGCAATCTGCCAAAAAAAAAGAGTAATTATATGTGCAAACCCATTTTGGCTACGTGCAAACCGTGGTTACGTGCAAACCAGAAAATTTTACGTGCAAACCACTTTGTTATGTGCAAACCAAAGGATTTTTTTTTAAAAAATATCACTTCACTAGTAAAGATCATAATAATTACTATATAAAATATGTTTTAATACAAAATTTTAATACACCAGAAACATTTTTCTTCATGTCCAATTGTTAGTCCAAAATTTGTTACCACCTGCATTAAAATATAAAATTATATGAGCTCAATAAAAAATCTTATTAAATGAGTTATACTTCTAGTTAATCATTAACTTACCAATATGAGGGGGGTAAACTTGCCACCAAAATAAACCCCATATATTGCGTAGAATCCTGCATGTTAAAATTTTTCTTTAAAACCTTGAAATCATTGTGTCAAAATAAACCCATTGCTCAGCATTTTCAGCCCGATGTCAATGCTGCATGGTACAATGATTGAAGCAATCATTGTGGTAAACTTGCTGCATGTTGCTGCATGTAAATACTGCAATTTTACCTTGAAATCAATACTGCAATTTTACCTTGAAGCATTGACATCGGGTAAAGGGAGAAGACATCGTAAAATCATTTGAAATCATTGTGTCAAAATAAACCGCGTAGTGGATGTCAATGCTGCATGTAAAATCATTGTACCTTGAAATCAATTTTTCTTTAAAATCTTTTCATTGAACTTCTCCCATTGCTCCGCATTTTCAGCCCGATGTCTTCTCCAAAGAGATATTGTAGGAGGCAGTGGAAAATCGTCGCGCATTTGCAGTTGAATAAAATGATTACCATTTACAAATCCGATGTAAACTATCTTGGGAGACGCCGGAGGAGGTGAATGCAAAGGTAGAAGCGTGAATGACTGGTATCTAGATAAGTGGACAAATGCTATGTTATAGCAAGAAGCAACCACTAATCCAATATCTGGCATTGACATCCACTTGTCATACGGAGCTGGAGAAACATTACAATCTAGTGAACTAAGCAGCACCAATCTTCTTTCCTTGCCAAATATATTATCATACATTTTTTCCATACTTTGTAGCTCCAATGATAGTTGTTTGCGTACGTTCATCCAATCAGTACCCATGCCCATTGCATTACTTACCACTCTGTACCCACAATGACCATCTGCTAGTACATCAATCACATCTGTAACAAACTCAGAAACACACGGTGACATTTCCCTTTGAACAATACGTAACATTCTGTTCTCTTTTAATACCACCTTTTGTTTATGATGTAATGTACTTGTGGCCTGCGATAGTTGTTCATCCATCAATACATACTCAAATAGAGAAGGATTGCGTTTTGTAGATTTTGCATCATCCTTAAACTTTTTGTAGCTACCTCGTGGCCGACCTTTCATTGCTTTTGGTAACTTAGGCTCCAATGTTTGAGTTGATGTCGGATTCATTATATCGCGTAATTTTTTTTTTATTTCTTGCTTTTGTAAAGCACTTGTGTTCTTGTATCGCTTCAATGTTTTTTTTTATTAATTGCATGGGGACAATGTTTTTTGCACATTAATGTCGATCAAGAAAAATAGCTAGAAGCATGGGGACAATGGTGGCTCATTATTACAAAGCGATGATGAGATCACAATCGACCATAAATGCCAACCTAGTAACAATGAGCGACCAATGAAGATGGTAAGATCCACATGCAGGCAGCAACCTTAGAAAAAACTGCAAAGGCTCATGGCTGTTTCAGAAAAAACTGCAAAGTCTGTTTCGGAAAAAACTGCTCCTCCCCCATGGCCAACAAATGCAAAGATTGCTCCTCCCCATGGCCAACAAATGCAAAGATTGCCAACAAATGCAAAGGCTCATGGCTTGATGAAGAATGTTCATCAATCTTCTCATTTCTCATCTCCTCACATAAAGCAACACAAGCTCTCTCCCCCATGGCCAACAAATGCAAAGATTGCAAACTTCCCGAAAATGAAAAAAAAGGGAAGAAAACTAGATCGGGCGGAAATATACCTCGATGGAGAATCACCGGATGGAGGAGAGGCATGGGGATCGGCATTCCGTCCAGAAACCGGCGGTGGAGAAGCCATTCGCCGGCGAAATGAGGCCCGAAGTGGTGGAGCAACCGTGGATTAGGGTTTCGCCGAGTTCGCCCTTCACGCGAAACAGGAACAGCGGACCTCGGGAGAGAAGAGTTAGGCGGGGGCTGCACTTAGGTGATTTAGCATTTAAGATAGTTTACTTAATTTAGAATTAGAGTGTTTTTTAAACGGTTTGCACCTATCCAAATTAGATCTGCACTTAACATCACTCAAAAAAAAACCGAGTTTAAAAGAACAGCATATAAGACAACACATGGAGGAAGTTTTTCTCTCTACATATTTTTTATATAATATAAATATATAAAATAAAAAATAATAATACTGCATTGTTTTGTCCATAACGCGCGACAATTATAATTTTATAATTTTATAATAATTTTATAATATTTTCCCGTCTATTACATGGCTTCAGTTTCCCCGCCACATTCTCAAAGCCATGAAGACGCCATCGTCTTCTTCCTCCTGCTGCTCGCCTCCTTCTCACCTCCTCCTCTTCGTCTTCCTCTTCTTCTTCCTCTCTTTCTCGCATGCCCAACAATCCTACATAAGCAACTTTCAACTCAACTGCTACGACACCAACTCCTCCTCCGCCCTGGGCTACTCCTGCAATGCCCCCCAATCTTCCTGCTCCTCCTTCCTCATATTCCGGGCCCAATCCCCGTACGTCTCCCCAGCCCTCATATCATTCCTCCTCTCCGCCGACGTCGCCAACATTTCCCGCCTAAACTCAGTCTCTGATGTTGCTCCTCTTCCCGCCGGCCGCCTCATCGTCATCCCCATCCCCTGCTCCTGTTCCGGAAAATTCTACCAACACAACGCCTCATACACTCTCAAAACTCTCTCCGAAACCTACTTCACCGTCGCCAACGACACCTATCAAGGCCTCTCCACATGCCAAACCCTAATCCATCAGAACCCCTTCGACAGCCGCAGCCTCTCCGTAAGCAATCAGCTCGTCGTCCCCCTCCGCTGCGCCTGCCCAACCCTAAATCAGACAGAAACTGGCATCAAGTACCTGGTAAGCTACATCATCGCATCCGGCGATCACATCCGCACCATCGCCCAAATCTTCAACGCCGATTACCAGGCCGTTCTATCCGCCAACGAGCTCAACGAGAAATCCACCATATATCCCTTCACCACACTCTTGATTCCTCTCTCCAGCGAGCCCGCCGAGATCTCAATCGTCCCACCGCCCTCTTCTCCGCCGCCAAATGTTCCCAACCCTCCTCCTCCTCCCCATTCCGACGGTGGATCCAGCAACGCCGCACTCATTGTCGGTGTTGCTGCTGGTGTCTTCTTACTTCTTTTGCTGGGCATGCTTCTATATCTCTTCTTCCGCTTAAAGCGCCAGAGGCGGACCCGACAATCTCTGAAGAAAGAATCCGCATCCGAGATAGCGGAATACCGCCGGCCTGCTTTCAAGGAGGAGAAGAAGACGCTTAGATCTCCATTAGCTTCCACTGTTCGGGAGATGCTGGATTGGATTGCGGTGTATACGTTTGAGGAATTGCTGAATGCGACTGGTGGATTTGACGAAGAGCATCGAATCCAAGGCTCTGTTTACCTAGGCGTAATCAATGGAGACACCCCTGCTGCCATCAAATGGGTAGAGGGCGATGTGACGAGGGAGATCAAGATACTAAAGCATATCAGCCATTCCAATGTGATCAAACTCTCTGGTTTATGCCTCCATGAAGCAAATACCTACTTGATCTATGAGTTTGCCGAGATGGGTTCCCTTAGCGATTGGCTTCAGCACAAGAACACCGCCGGCGCCGCCGCCGCCGGCGATTCCTCTTCCCTGAACTGGAAACAGAGGATTCAGATTGCCTGCGATGTTGCGGATGGGCTAAACTATCTTCACAACTATTCGAATCCACCATACATTCATAAAAATTTGAAGAGCAGCAATGTTCTTCTCGGGAGGGATTTCAGGGCAAAGATTGCTAATCTGGGCATGGCACGGCGGACGGAAGATGGCCGGGAACAAGTCACCAGGCATGTGGTCGGCACACAGGGATACCTGGCGCCGGAGTACTTGGAGCATGGTCTGATCACCCCCATGCTTGATGTTTTCGCATTCGGGGTTGTTCTGCTTGAACTTTTGTCCGGCAGAGAGGCCATTTTTGTACGGGAGGATGAGAAAAGCAGGGAGGTTCTTCTGTGGAAGGCAATCGGGGGAGTGCTTCTCGATGGAGAATATGGAAAGAGTACAGCCGGTGTTAGAGGTTTTGTCGATGGATGCTTGGGAGATGATTATCCTCTTGATTTGGCAATCGCCATGGCTGAATTAGCGAAGAGGTGCGTGTCGCGTGATGCTGGTTCCAGGCCCACCATGGATGAGTTGCTGCTCGCTCTCTCGGCCATCCATAATTCTACCAGGGATTGGAATGTTGAAGATGAAGCCGGCGGCTCCTCTTCTGGTTCTGCCATCCCCAAAAGGTAAGCAAACTCTTTATGTTGCATTTACTTTTTGTTGGGATATAGTTAGGCGATTGATATACACACTCCTGATTTGGATATTCACAGCTCTTTTATATACGCAGCTCCTAAACCACTATTTATACATCATATTATTATTCGTAGCAAAAAAAAACTACAAACTCGCATCGATTCCGTGAATTATTGTGCTGCCTCCATCCAATTTATATATTTCGCTAAAATGTTTGACTCACAATCGAGTAGAAATTTGAGATTCAAAGATAAAAAATAAGAAGATTAAACTTTTTACTATCTCTACTGATAGATATGGATATAGAATCCAGTTTCGAGAAGAACAATGCTGCAGGGTTTAGCTCACCGAAACAAGAGAGCCGGGGCGAAGGGAGGAGCACTCTAACAGCCAAATCCTAGCGTAGTTGTCATTGGGGGATGAAGCTCCGATGTCAGAGACTACTCGACATAATGGTGTCACCACTGTTCAACTCACGGAGAGGAGTTGCAGGGGGCCTAGACGTTGGTGAGCCGCGAACTGACGACCTACTAACCCTCGCCGACAGCATCTTCCAAAGGTTCCAAGTCACGCCGTCGGCGGAACCTTTTCTCCAACAGCGAAGTTTTTTTAAAAAAAATTGGGATCCGCATGTCGCGAGGCGGCGGGGTCCGGCGAGGCGGCGGGATCCGGCGAGAGGGCAGAAGAGACGCAAGGATTTGGGGAGGGGGCTGCGGTTATACAGAGGTAGGGTTCTTAATTTTAATTTAAAACATATTTTAAGGGCTGCGATTAGCCAAATGAGATGTGCATAATATCAATTGCCTTATTAATGCGGAAACTATTCGTTAGGAGCGCAATCAAATGAATACAGGGTAAAAGAATGCATAGACTATAATCTGAACAAAACTATTCACATATAAATAATATTGTTATGCAATCGGACCGAGTACCGCGGTAGCGCAACGGAATTAAATCGAGCAAAGACAATCGCGCTAAATTAAAATTAGAAACGAGATTGCAAGCACACAGACGACAAACAAAATGTACGTGGTTCGGAGAGAAGCTCCTACATCCACGGGGAGAGCGCGCCGGAGAAGATCCACTATAAGGTATGGAGATACAGATTACAACAGAGACCGTAAAGGTCAAGCAATGAAGAAAAAACCGAAAAGCTGAAACCGGACTATCGCCTAGCGATAGTGATGTCCCCGGGCGACAGGGATACTGTTCTCCTTCTTCACGGAATCGCCGCCTGGACTGCGCGTCTGAAGTCGATCGGCCGCTTGATGTCGCCGCACCGCCTGGGATCACTACCGCTGCCTAGAACCGCTGCGGGAGACCGGCCGGAAGTCGATCCGACTGGATTCGACCGGATGCCGCTCCGTTAGCACCGCCTGGAGTCGTCCGCCTGGAGTCGCGCCCTTGCACGCCTGCTGCCGCTGTCGCCGCCTGATGTCGCCGGGATGAGAACGGTGGGTGGCAAAGAACTTCTCTCTCCGGATTGCTGTAAGTTTTGTATGGTCAAGATCGCAGCCCTCCTCCTCCATTTTATAGCTTTAGAGAGGGCCGGCCTTGCCATGTTTGGCGAGCACAAACGGGGAAAGACAGCCTGGAGAATAATCTCCCCTTAATGATCTTCCTAAATATGGTTTAGCCTTGATTAGGAAAATGGGATTCCCACTGATTGGTGACATGGCGCGATCCTAACGATCCGGGCGCGATGAGGTGTCATAATCTAACAATCTTCACCTTGACGCCTCACGCGACACCACCTGAAACTTGGATCTCCTCCTTCCGGCAAACCTACCCCCTCTCCCTGGGGTCTCCCCAATCAGCATGCACCAATATGTGCCAAGTCAAGACAGTGCTTAAACTTGACTCCTGTCACTGGTTTGGTCAGCATGTCTGCAACATTATCTTCTGTGGGCACCTTCAGCAGCTGAATGTCTCCGACAGAGACGAACTCCCTCAATTTGTGGTAGCACACATCAATGTGTTTTGTTCTGGCGTGATAGACCGGGTCTTTGGCCAGACAAATCGCACTCTGACTATCACAGTGCAACTTCACCGCCTCCTGAGAAATCCGAAGTTCTTTGGCGAGACCTTTGAGCCAGATGGCTTCCTTTGCAGCCTCTACTGCAGCAATATATTCTGCCCCCGTCGTAGATAGAGTCACGATGTCCTGGAGAGTGGTTTTCCAACTGATGGGACCTCCCCCTAGAAGAAAGATGTACCCGAAAGTAGATCTTCTTCTATCGAGGTCGTCGGCGTAGTCGGAATCAACGTAGCCCTCTAGCGTACGGACGTCCTGGCTCTTCTGAAACACTAATCCAACGTTTGGGGTTCCTCTCAAGTACCTTAGAATCCACTTGACGGCTTCCCAATGTTGTCGCCCCGGATTCCCCATATACATGCTGACAACGCTCACAGCCTGAGCTATATCTGGTCTTGTACAGATCATAGCGTACATCAAACATCCTACCGCACTAGCGTACGACACCTTGAGCATATTTTGGTGTTCCTCCTCGGTGTCTGGACACTACTGTGACAACAGTCTAAACTGTTGCCCGAGAGGAGTGGTAACAGGTTTAGACTGCATCATACTGAACTTCTCCAGCACCTTCTGAATATAACCGGTTTGATAAAGCCAAAGCATGCCTTGCTTTCTGTCCCGCTTGATTTCCATTCCAAAAATTTTCTGTGCGTGACCCAGATCCTTCATTTCGAACTCTGCATGCAGCTTCTGCTTCGGTGATTGAATCTCTCGAGCTGATTTGCAAGCGATCAGCATGTCGTCGATATATAACATCAGAATCAGAATGTCGCCATTCGCCAGGAACTTGTGGTAGACGCAGCTGTCGTACTGGCTTCTGTTGAAACCCTGGGTGACCATGAACGTGTCGAACCTCTTGTTCCACATTCTCGGAGCCTGTTTTAGACCGTAGAGGGATCTCTTTAACTTGCACACCTTTTTCTCGTTGCCTGGTTCGATGAACCCCTCAGGCTGCAGAATGTAGATCTCCTCTTCTAAGTTGTCATGAAGAAACGTTGTCTTCACGTCCATTTGCTCTAGCTCCAAGTCCCACAACGCTACTATAGCAAGTAACACCCGTATGAAACAGTGCTTTACAACGTGTGAGAAGATTTCGTCGAAATCAACTCCTTTCTTCTGTGTGAATCCCTTAGGCACGAATCTCGCCTTGTATCTCCATTGGTCCTTCCCGGAAGTAGACTCCTTCTTCCTAAATACCCACCTGGAGCTGATTGCCTTAGCACCTTTCGGTAGGCTAACCAGATCTCAAGTCTGGTTCTTTCGAAGTGAGTCCATCTCCTCCAGCATCGCAGCTTTCCACTGAGAGCGGTCACTGCTCTTCATAGCTTCTTGATATGACCGAGGGTCGGAGGAGATCACTTGAAAAGCATATGCTACAGTGTCCTGTAGCCTGAGAGGCAGTCTGACCTCTCTCCTCGCCCTTTCTCTGGCAATGGAGTACGGCCCCACTTCAGTAGGTTGCACAGCATCAGCATCCTCCGGGTCGGGGAAATCACCATGGTCGTCAGCCTGGTCACTCCTTTCCAGCTCCACCTCCAGGGGTGTGACTGGAGTCTTCACAATTTCTTTGGACTGAGACTGAGACTTTTTCAGCATAGACGCCTCATCGAAAATAACGTCGCGCCTGATCTCCACCTTTTTCGTGTCAGGGTTCCACAGCTTGAATCCCTTCGTACCGGCCTTTCTGTCCAGATAAATGCACTTCTTGGACTTAGCATCCAGTTTGGTTCTTTCAGAGTCATGCACTAGGGTGTATACAGGACAGCCGAATATGTAGATATCAGAATAATTGACCGGCTCGCCTAACCAAACCTCTTGTGGCGATTTCAGATTCAGTGACATCGATGGGGATCGATTCACTAGATAACACGCCGTGCTAATAGCTTCGGCCCAGAAGGACTTTGGTAGGCCGGCGAACAGACGCATGCACCGAGCTCTCTCTAACAGCGTCCTGTTCATCCTTTCTGCGACGCCGTTCTGCTGGGGTGTACCAGGGATAGTAAGGTGGCGAGTGATGCCCTCCTGATCACAGTAAGTCTGAAACTCGGCTGAGGTGTACTCGCCGCCGTTGTCGGATCTGAGGTACTTAACCTTCTTTCCGGTCTGCTTCTCCACCTTAGTCTTCCATATTTTGAATTTCTCGAAGACTTCAGATTTGTTCTTCAGAATATAAATCCAAACCTTCCTCGAGGAGTCATCAATGAAGGTCACGAATTACTTAGCCCCTCCAAGCGAAGATTCTGGGGCAGGCCCCCAGACATCTGAGTGAATATACTCCAGTACCTGCTTACTCTGCTTGCTCGACGTCACGAACTTTACCTTGTGTTGCTTTCCGAGAACGCATGTCTCGCAGAAGTCTAACTTGCACGTCTTGACCCCCTTCAGTAGGCCCTTCTTGTGAAGCTCCAGCAGTCCTCTCTCGCTCATATGACCAAGCCTGACATGCCATAGCAGAGACGAGTCCTCATCTGATGTTGCAGCAACTGCTGCATCACCGACGATTGTGGTGCTGATCAATCTGTAGAGAGTACCAGGGCGCTCTACTTTCATAACCACCAGAGCGTCTCTCTTGACCTTCAGATATCCGCCTTCGCCGGTGTAAGAGCATCCGGTCGCCTCCAAAGTTCCTAGGGATATCAGACTCTTCCTTAGATCAGACACATATCTAACGTCAGTGAGAGTCCTAATCGTCCCGTCGAACATCTTGATTCTAACGCTCCCAATTCCCAGTGCTCTACACTCCGAGTCGTTTCCCATCAATACTCGACCGCCGTCGCACTCCCTGAATGTGTTGAACCACTCCTTATGAGGACACATGTGATATGAGCATCCGGTGTCCATGATCCATGCGTCAGTAGTATCGAGACTGGTTGAGACATGTAGGACGTCAGCATTGCTATCTGGGTCTGAAGCCACGGCCGTCTGCTGTGGCTCTTTGTCTTTCCCCTTCAGCTTCCTCTTCGGGCAGTTGATCTTACAGTGCCCCTCCTCGTTGCAGTAGTGACATTTGTTATCCTTGCTCCTGGATTTGGACCTAGAACGATTTTCTTCTTGCCCCTATCCCTCGATCTACCTCGGGCTGGTTTGCTGCTCTTAACGAACAAACCCTCGCTTTGTTCATAGATGGTGTGACAATAAATTGAGGTGCCAAAAGACCCCCTAATCTTGATACATAGATGCTGTGACAATAAATTGAGGTCCTCCATTTATTGTTGCCACCTAAAAAAATTCGACACCCTAAGGCTAATCCATCCGCCACTTGCATATTATAAGGCACGTAAACTCAACAAGGAGAGGAAAAATTTTTAAATGCCCCAATTGATGGTCTTTCTTGCAAGCACATTAAATTTCTTCTCTCGGTCCAATCTTGTATACAATTTATAATTACCCAGCCTATTAAAGATATTATCCGTTTTGGTTCAACTCAACTCATATTAACTTGAACATCACAGTTTTTTATCCTTTTTTTGCAAATAACTTCCGAGTACTTTCTCAAATGTCACCCTTCCCAACTATTAAAGCTAAGAAAATTCCCTACTTTAAAATTCGAATCAATACAGCCTAAGGTTACTAGTCCAACGGTCGAGCTTGAAAACTAAACACTTAGAAACATATAAGAACAAAACTAAACACTTAGAAACATATAAGAACAAAAATGATAATATTTTATTTCAAAAGTGATAAAACAAAATACAGTATATCTTTATGAAGTTAGAGATTTAAAGCTATGAAAAATATAGTTTACTTTTGATTTCGCCGGTCCTTCTACAAGAACCGACAGGTTAAAACATATCTCTCCCTAGATCTTGCTACTTGCCTCCCCTAGATCTAACAATGATGTAGTCGCTGCACACAAGACGGCGATAACTCCCTAAGTCTCACAATGACTTAGACGTCACGCACAAGGTGACGATTCTCTCCTAAGCCACGCAAGGACTTAGACGTCACACACAAGGTGACGATTTCCTCTATCAATTACAAATAAGAAAGTAAGAATTACACAGTAAATTTCAGAATGAAAACTCCCTCAATATGCCGCGATGAAGATGCTGTGTACGAATCGTCGCTCTTTCGCGTTTGAACCTTCCTGGGAGAATGGAGTTTTCTGGTTGATGGAGCTCTCTGGAACAATTGCACGAAAAGGAACACACCAACTTCTGTAATTTGTGATCTTCATAGAAAAATGACTTGATTTAATACTTTAGCGATATCGTCTGGCGACACTGGATATCGCCATCCAGCGATATCTTCTCTGGTTGCCACGTGTCCCACGTATTCCTGATTTTCGCATAACAGATCGGTCATGGCCAATCGTGGGCTGTCGCCTGGCGATATCGATGTCGTCAGGTGACATCGAGTGTAACTGTACGTCGTGTGGAGATAATGTTGTAACTGTTTACTCCACGGTCGTCTGGTGACGATACTGGATATCGCCTGACGATAGCACCTTAGCTCCTCTGTTCAAACCCGAATCCAAACCCAAATGATATTAGTGTTAGACCTGTGATATCTGCACATCATAAACACACAATGATCAAATACAAACGAGATTTTTTATTAGCAAACCAATAAGCGTGGAACACATGCTCCAACAATCTCCTCCTTTCAATAATAACAAATCAACTTATAAAGAAATCATGAATGACCTATAAAGTGTTAGAAAATATGATTAGCAAGACTAAGTATTTGTATGTGCACACACTCCTCTTGGATGTAACTCCCCCTACATGTATACTCCCCCTAAATAGAAGCAAATATGATTGAATTTGGTTTAAGTTTTAAAATTAAAGTAATTCTAATGAAGTAATCTGAAGGAGTGATTTCTCGAAAAATTCTCTCACTTTTGATATTATCAAAAGAAACAGTAGACTGGTTGCGGAAGTTAAATAGGAAAAACCACAAACAAAAAAATCAAGTGTCGAGCATGTAAAACAATGTATAGTAATGATAAAAGTGAGTAAACACGTAACATTGGCAAATTCATCCAGTTATACCATAGACACATACTCTAGTGAAGATAATGTAGAATCATTTGCGATCCAATTCTCATGAGAAGAAATGTTAGAGATGATAATGTCGTGTACAGTGAGAGTTAGATGAAAAACACATATGTAGAACTTTAAAAGTACATGAATAAGTGAAATGTTAAAAAATAACATATCATAGAAATATACACAACTAGTCGTACATGTACCCAAGAATTCAGTGCATAAGTATTAAATGAATAGCCATATAAAGTTTTCACAAGACACTTTACAATTCTTTCCAAGGTGTTCAACCTCACAATGCTTATGAAGACTTATCAGGAGGGTAAGTAGTGCTTGGTGGAAGTTCTTTGTCGCCTAACTGCCAGTCTTTTATAAATATTTTGGGCGAACCTTTATTCAAGACGTCATTCTGTTTTTTGGATGTAACGTTGTCTCCTTTCTTTGAATGAAACATAAATTTTTTGCTGGCCTTCTCGATACTCACTAGGCTCATGAGATCGACTGCGCTGAGTGTTTGCTAGGCTCATAGGCTCGAAGCGAGGGTGAGTGCTTGCTACCCATGGATGTCGCGGCTTTTGATAAAGCTCGCCAATTGTTGCATAATCGCCGAGAGCGTATTCGTACCTACATGCTCGCAAGGACCATAGTTATATTTGCATACTCGCATAACAAAGAACTTGCGAATATGCATACTCACCCATCTAAATAATCTCCCTCTTCACAGGTTGCAAGTTCTCGGATAGGGGGTGACACTCAGGGGGTCTCGTGGGACGCACACTCTCGAGGCCTCGCTCACCCTTTACAGGGGAGATGAAGGAACCTGAGTAGGTATATGACACTCAGGAGGTCCCACGGGACACACACACATGAGGCCTCCATCCTACCCCTTGTTGAGAGGGCGAAGAAACCTGAGCAGGGACATGACACTCGGGAGGTCTCGTGGGACACACGCACAAATCCTCCATCCTACCCCTTGTTGAGAAGACGAAGAAACTTGAGTTGGGACATGACACTTGGGAGGTCCCGTGGGACACAAACACATGAGGCCTCCATCATATCACTTGCTGAGAAGACGAAGAAACCTGAGTAGGGACATGACACTCAGGAGGTCACGTGGGACACTGACGCACAAGGCCTCCATCCTACCCCTAGCTGAGAAGACGAAGAAACCTGAGTAGGGATATGACACTCGGGAGGTCCCGTGGGACACACACGCATGAGGCCTCCATCCTATCCCTTGGTCCCTTTTTCCTGTAACGTTCCAGTTTGCTTCCTGCTATTCAACAATCAGAGGGGGTTAACCGCTACAACTCTACGTGGTCGGAAGGAAATGACAACGAGCTTTGCATTTAGAGATGATGCTAGCAATAGATTTTTCGGTCCTTTTGGGTTGATGACGCCTTTGTACAAGATTTCATCGTTTGGTTAAGTCGAGCTTCTCTTTGTCGAATTGGGAGGTTAGCGTCCAGACACTCTTTTGATAATCTCACCGGCCGGGTGAGAGGTGCGATCTGGAGGTAACTCGACCAATATACAAGGCGAAGGTTATCTTGACCATCAATACAGGGGCTTAGACTTATGAGAACGCATTATAATCCGACACACCATCCCATCATCCGCTCTGGGTTTTACGAGAGTTAAGTCGGTGGTTCGTTTCCCAACCCAATCATGGAGATCGACTTTCACCTACTCAATCCACTCGACCCATTGCTGGAAAGAAGTGTGTCATATTCTTGTATTTCAAAGGGTAAGTAAATCACTAGAAAGAAATCATTGCATGTACAAGATAGTCGTACCCTTCCCTACTAAGGGTAGAACCTTTTCAGGTCATCACCACTCCAGGTGTTCCCTAGCAGCTCTCCCTCGTGGTTCTGTAGGTGGTATCCTTCGGTTGACAGCGATTGGTGGATGATGAACGACCCTTCCCAGTTTGGATTCGGCTTTCCGACTGCGGTCATTCTTCCTGCCACATCTACTTTCTTCAGCACGAGATCTCCTGCTTGGAACTGCTTGAGGCGGACATGTTTGTTGAAGTGCTTCACCATTCGCCTTTTGATATCCTCTTGCTAAACCGAGGCCAGGTCCCAAAGCTCCTAGATGAAGTCGAGGGAAAGCCTCTGGGCCTCCTCATTCTCTAGGCGTCATTCTTTGCCTCCTTCTTCAGCCGCAACCACTCTCGGGCTTCTGACCTCGAATTCTACCGGGATGAGAGCGTCGGACACGCGAGACAACTTGAAAGGAGTTTCTCCCGTAGCTGAGTTAGGAATAGTCCTCAGGTCCCAGAGAACCAAAGGAAGCTGCTCCGCCCAATTCTCTTCAGGTTTGTGACATTCTTATTCAAGAGGTTGATTACTAGCTTGTTGGATGCTTCCACTCGCATGTTGCTCCTAGGGTGGTGGAAAGAGGCGAATCGAAGATCCGTCCCTATTTGCATGCAAAAATCTTCTATCTCCGGGCTGTCAAACTGTGGCTCGTTTTCGGTGACGATGGCGAGAGAGATCCCGAACCTGCAGGCGGTCTCTCTCCAAATGAAGTTCGTCACGATCTGGGAGGTGGCCTTGGCCAAAGCCTTGGCCTTGATCCACTTTGAGAAGTAATCTAGCATGACCAGAACGAATCTCCTCTGGCCGCTAGCTTGGGGGAAAGGGCCTATCAAGTCCTCCCTAGATGGCGAACGACCATGGGCTGTGATCAAACGAAGCTGTCTGGCTGGTTGCAACTGGAGGGGACCGAAGAGCTGACACTTCTGGCACTTCTTCGTGAAGGCCTCGACATCCTTCTCGATGTTAGGCCAGAAGTATCCCTACCTTAGCATTCTCTGCTCCAGAGTGCAAGTCTCAGAGTGACTTCTACACTCTCCCGAATGGATCTCCTCCAACACCCGAGGAACCTCCATTTCTGATACACACCTGGCCAGAGGGCCTGAGATGGTCTTGTAGTATAGATCTCCTTCATGCAGGAGGTAATAGACTGGCTTGTATCAAAACTTCCTTTTATCCACCCCGTTTGTCGGGAGTTGTCTAATAGTTAGAAAGGTGATGAATGGTTCTGTCCAGGAAGCTCGTTGCTCGATCTTCATCATCTACACTTCTTTGATTGACGACCTAAACAACACCGCTAGGGTTCCACCGGCCCTCGGGCCATACTTGGCTAGACGATCTGCCGTCATGTTCTCCTCTTGCGGCACGTGCTTGGCGAAGAAAGACCGAAAGCTTTCAATCAAGTCCTTCACCTTCACCAAGTATCTTTGTTGGATGGGATCGCACACTTCAAACTCTCCCCGGATCTATGATGCAACTACCATTGAATTTGTGAAGGCTCTGACATCTTGGATTCCCAAATCAATGGAAAGACGCAAGCATGCCACTATGGCCTCGTACGACGCCTGATTGTTTGTGACTGGGAAGAGGATCTCAACTGCCTGCTCGATCCCGGTTCCTTGCAGGCTCACCAGCACGGTGCCCACTCCCACATAGTTTTTGCCTGAAGCTCCATCCACGAACATCTTCCACGACGGGGCTGGATGAGTCTTCGTCTCCACTTGCCTTTTCTAAAAAAGTCGGCCAGGAAGTCCACCACTGTCTGCGCCTTGATCGCCACCCTTGGCGAAAAGGAGATATCGAACTCTTTGAGTTCTGATGCAGGCTCATGGTTTCGACGGATGAAAACTACTCGTTCTTAGGATCAGTAATTAAAATAATTACGCAGCGAACAATATTTCTCTAAATTAATATTAACGATAATTCCAACAATTTAGCAATGCACAACACAGGGTCGCTACTGCTTATAGAGATTGAACAAGAGTTATATGTCAATGTTCGCTCAAGCGAATATGACCTACCTGATTCGGATAATTAGTAATTCAAATTAAAATTATACGCAAACAATTCACAAACCAGTAAGAGAGGATCCAGACTAAAAATGCGATTTAAAATAAAGTCCAAATCAATCCCAAAAATTAATTAATATGAGGGTATACCAAATCACTTGAACTCGAGGGGAAATCAAGGGTGATGAACCCGATTTCTTCTAGTGTTCACGAGATCTACCTGCTCCAATTTATACAAAAAATATTCGGACAATTAACGCTTAAATTTTAGATTTTAATTAGCACGATTTTAATATAAATCAGGACAATTAACTAGCCTTCTAGTTCCACCAAATCTCACAATTAATATTAGAAGAAATCACAGAAGAATTAGTTAGAGAATTCGTTACCCAAATCCCAAGAAGTCCGTCCACGATATTGAGTGGAGGAAAGCGCTCACGACGGTGGTTGATTTATATTTCCACACAAAAGCCTTGGATCCGCACCGGACGATGAAATTGCAAGCCGTTCTTCCTTTACAATAACCCTATGTGGGGGAGAAATTTTGAGGGGTTATATATATGGAAAGTGAAAAAGAGAAAAGGTGGTGACCTATTCCTTTCAAGGGGGGGTGGCTCGGTTTTGAGGTGAGGGGGTTGCTCGGTTTTTGTTGGGATGAGGGTGGAGGGGTTTGGTTTGACGATGATGAGGGAAGAGAGGCTGGGGTTGGTGGTGGATGTGGGTGGCCGAATTGTTTGATGGGGAAGGAAAGGGTGGCGGCTAGGAGGGGGTCGGCTAGTTTTTTTTAGGGGGGAGGCGAGAGAAAGAGGGGCTCGGGTTGGGAGGAGAAAAGAAAGACTGTTTAGTGGAGAACTAGAGGAGGAGGAGAGGAGGTCGAGATAGAGAGGGAGAAGGGGTGGTCGGCGACCAAGAGGAAAGGAGGGAGGAGGGGGGGGGGGGGGGGGGGATTTGCCTTAGAGGAAAGGGGGAAAGAGTGGGAAAATTCAAAACTTGAATTCTAGGTTTTTCTTTTTTTTCTTCTCTACTAAAATCCTTCATAACATGACTATATATAACTTACATCACTTCATCTCTACCATTCAAAATTTTAAATGAAACAATGATGGTTATATGCACCCATCATGAAATAAAAATAATATAAAAATTAAATGCATGAAATAAAAACACTCTTGATGGTTATAGACACTAATCATACTTGAAATGAAATAAATAAAATTTCGTAAAATAAAAAATGCTAAAATATATAATTATAGTTATTTAATTTATAATTATATATTTTGTTTGAGTGGCGGCGGCGGACGTCGAGCAAAACATGTAGCGGAGGCGGCGTTGGCGAAGAATGTCGTGATAGAATTTCCTCTTCGAGCTTGCAACATCGATCGTCCCAATCCACGAACTCTCTGTGACCGGGATCAATGACCGCATCAGCATCGCCGACATCAAGTTTTACCGCCCACTTCGCTAGCCTTCATGAATGCTTCACTCGATCCAAGATACTTCGAAGGGGATGATCACTCACGACCTTGATGGAGTGAGCTTGAAAGTATGGTTGGAGTCTACGCGCTGAAACCACTAAGGTGATGGCTAACTTCTCCAAGATGGGATACCTCATCTCCGCCTTCTTGGGCACTCGACTCACATAGTTGATAGGTAGCTGCCCCTTGCCTTCTTCTCTGACGAGCACTGAGCTTACTGCCTCAGCCCCCACTCCCAGGTAGAGAAGTAGGTCTTCACCTTCCTTCAGGCTTTAGAGTAGAGGAATTTGGGTTAGATGTTGCTTGAGCTTCCCGAAGGCCTCCTCGCACTACTCGGTCCACTCGAACCGCTGACTGCCTCGCAGGGTTTTGAAGAATTGAGAGCACTTCTCCCCGACCTTGGATAGGAAGCGGCTAAGACCTGTCAGCCTCTAGACTTCCTTGGTACTCTTTGGCAACGCCATGTCCAAGATAGCGATCACTTTATCGGGATTGGGCTCCACTCCCTTCGGGGTGAGAAAGTGCCCCAAGAACTTTCCTCTTCCTGCCCCAAACACGCACTTCACTGGATTGAGCCTCATCCTGAACTTCTGAAGTGTTGTTAAGGTCTCCACTAGATCGCCGATATGCTCCCGGACGCTCCTGCTTTTGACCAGGAGATCATCCACATACACTTTCTGGTTTCGCCCCCTCTGCTCCTTGAAGACCTGGTCCATCATTTGATGGTAGGGTTTTACAAATATATATATATATATATATATATATATATATATATATATATATATATATATATATCTTATATTATAAGGGAAAACCACCCTTTAGTGCAACATTGACATTTCCCAAAATGCCCTTACACCAAAGAGTGCTTTACCATTATGTATAAGATATATATTTATAAATTATATATAATATAAATATTTATATATTTATAAATATATATATATATATTATATTTTTTTATGAGCCCAGGGAGCGGGTGAAGCCTGCCGCTGCGTTCGGGTACTGTCGCGCGAGGCACGAGGGCCGGCGGCCCGTGCCTGTCACTCGTATATATATATATATATATATATATATATATATATATATATATATATATATAATTATTTATAATAAATAATATTATTTTAAATTTATATTTATATTATACGAGCATCTTCGCACGGGCTACACTCGTGCTCGATGCTCTCGGGCGGCCTTCAGCCGCAACAGGCGGGCTTCGCCCGCCTGCGCACGGGCTTCGCTCGTGCTTGATGCTTCGGGTGGTCTTCGGCCGCATAGAAGCGGGCTCGCCCGCTTCCACGCAATCCACCATCTCGGCGCTGCACCCGCCACTCGCGGCCCCCGGAGCAAATTTATTTTGATTTAATTTCTTAATTTGAATTTCCTTCCTTGGTGGAGTCTCTGATTTAAGAACCTTAGGAAGTGATGAGAATGAAGCTTCATTTATAGGCTTGAGTGTGCATTTAACCATCTCTTCCATGATCTCTCATATTGTGGAGATCATGGGTTTGACCGGTCAACCCACTCCCCATGATCTCCACCACAATAGGAGAAATCATGGGGGCCTCCCACTCAACAACTACAGTCGCCGCCGCCTACCGCCGCCCGCCGCCGCCGCCGGCCACCGTCGGCCACCGCCGCCTACTGTCGCCGCCAACCGCCTCTTGCAGGTTGGCTACCGTCCGATCAGTACTGAGCATCCGTCACCGTCCGATCTACAGGTAACCACCCACTAAACCACCAAGCTAGTGGGGTGGGGGGGCGCCATAATCACCTCCTGGAGGCTATAAAAGGAGTCTCAGGTCTCCTTATTTCTCACCTTTTCGCTCCCGGAATCTTCTTCTTTCTCAGGCCAAAGCTCTGTTGAACTCCTCTCTCGAGTCATCTTCGAGCCGCCTACGATCCGGAGGAATGTCCAAGTCCCCAAGTGCACCAAGAAAGGAAGAAGACGACCATCACCAGCGCTCAAGCACACCAGCCACCAAGTTAGCATCTAGCACTCCCTCGACGCAGCCTGTTGTCCGTTGCGAGTCGGAAATTCTCTCTCACCTCCAAGTTGTAACGAGGAACGGTCTGTCGCCCTCGATTCTCCAAACATATTGTAACCGCAACCTGATAGTGGACTTTGACCGGCACAGATCCGGTCACGTGGTTTTTTACCCAGTTGAGGGGTTTTTCCACGTTAAAATCTCTTGTGTCAACTTTCTGGTTTCCTTGATTGTGTGCGCGCTCGACCATCCCGGGAGCTAAGACGGTTCGATTTATTCCGGTCCGATCGGGACGCCGAGTTAGAACGCAACAGTTTGGCGTCGTCTGTGGGAATCACAATTCCCAACATCCTTCAGAAGTCAAGACCTCCCTCTTTGCAACATTCAAGCTCCGCTTCAATGGCGAAAAGAAACACCCGCACAACTGAAGGATCTGTCCCAAAAGGACACACTGAAACAACATGCTCTCATTCTCTTGTGGACGTGTCATTGACCACTGAGATCGATTTTGCGCCTGTCACCACCCTCGAGGGGCGAGTTCGACAAATGAAGGAGCAACAAACTGAAATGCTTGCTATACTCAGGAATCTGGGAGCGCCTCCTGCTCCTCCTGTAGCACCGGTCAACCCGCCACTGCCAAATCACGGCAGTGCGCAAGAAGCTCCAAGACAAGAGGCGCCCAAAGAATACTCCGACGCCGCCACCTCCACTCACCAGGCTCATGGAGGAACCGAAACTGGGCGACACCTTCACAACTCGGGGGACGAGGCCCGACTTCCCCCGCTCGAAAGGTTCACCCGGGAAGAAATTCGGGAGGTGATCGCAGAAGAATACCTGCAAGCCGGCCGACGGGATATTCATGCTCGCCGACCACTCTGCCAAGGCTCCCCCTCGCACCGCAAATCCCGGCTCATCCAATTCCTCATGGTTTCAAGCTGTCGAACATCGAGACGTTCGACGGAACAGACAATCCGTTGGAACATGTCAACCACTTCATTACTATCATGAGGATCTACAATGCACCTGATTAGTTACTCTGCCAAGTTTTCCCAGCCACTCTCAAGAGGCAAGCCCGCACATGGTTTCACTCCTTGAGGGTGAACACCATTCCCAACTTCACAGAGCTAACGAGACAGTTTGCGGATCAGTTTATAGCAAATTGGAGGATCGTCCGCGACCCTTCCCACTTATCAGGTATCGGCCAGAACGAATGAGAGTCTTTGAAGGACTTCTTCTGCAGGTTCTCTGCAGAAGCTCGCCAAAATCTCAGGCGTCGACCCAGAACTGTTATGAGAAGTGTTCCTCGGGGGTCTCCGTCCTAGCGGCTTCTACTCAGCATTAATGAGGGAAACCGTCCCCAGCTACCCCGACCTCGTACACCGCATAGAGGCGCAGATCGCAGCCGACGAGGCTATTGAAGCTCATCGTCAACAGTTCGACGGGAACCAAAAGCGCAAGAGGGAGAAGGAGTCGGCTCATCAACACAAAGAAGGAAGATTTCGAGAAGAACGTCGGGACGGGCAACGCCGATGTTACCGTCAGAGAGATCAGTCGCCCCGAGATTATATTCCATCAACACCACGCGCACCAACGTACTCTACGCAATCCAGAATGAGCCGACCCTGCATCGGCCTAAACAGTCGGCTCATAACCCCAGGAACGACCAATCTAAGTACTGTGAGTTTCATCGAAGCACAGGGCACACTACTGAAGATTGTGCTCGTTTGAAGGAGGAAATCGAGCTCTTTGTTCGCCTATGACTGTTCGGAAGATTTTTGCAGGGACGTCAAATTAGTCCGCAACAGGAAGGTTGGTATTATATATGATGATCCTTGTTGATATTACTAATAAATCCTGTTTAGCTACTAGCTAGCAAAATATTTATAATCATAAATTAACACAAATTTATTCGTAAACAATTTTACTATGAGACAATAATATTAATGAACTGATTCAGGCAAGGAGGCGATTGATTCCGGCGGGGAGGCGGTTGATTCCGGCGGGGAGGCGGTTGATTCCAGCGGGAAGGCAACAATTAGAAAGACGACCGAGAGATCGGAACCTGATGAAGACCTCTTCATCCTCATATTTTTACATTGACTGCAACCACGAAGTCATTCTGCCTTCGATTGAACTGATGTTTGCCCCGCTTTCACCCCGCACTTCCGATTGTGTTGCTGGAAGACTTACCGGGGGCCATAATATGCCTCGCACATCCCCTACTAGCCTGCACACAGATTGTGGAGCAAGAAAATTACAAATCGGCTGACTCGTCACGAACCAGATATCAGTGCGCGCCTCCTCCCAATGCGGTGCGTTGCAAAGGATCTCGGGCTACTTCGTCGAATCCCTTCAAGACGGATACCACTATTATTTAGTGGATGTAGCAGCAATCAATATTTTATGGGAGCATTTGGAGTCAATTAACAACACCCTTATCAAATAAAGTCTAAAAATGGTGTTTATTTTGTTTGTTTGTTTGTTTGTTTGGAGTGAGATAAGATTTGTTAGTAAAAATACCCTTGTTAAATGTTCCTGTTAGTGCTCTCCAATAAGTTACCCCCAAGAGGACATCTCCAATTGGGTCCCTAGTGTAGCTCACTAATGAGCCCTCATACGGAAATTTTTTGGTACGCATGAGCAAATACAGTCGCATGATCTTTGATTTCAGTGACGTAGATACTGTATTAACACCCGCCCAAAAAATATGTATGCATAGGTACCAAAATATTTCCCAGGAGTGAATTTATGATCAATTCTATTTAGGAAAGGATAAAGTATTTTCCCTTGAAGAAAAATATTATAGTGGGTTTTATGCACAAATTTTGTTCTAAAAATTAAAGATTTCCACTAGTCTCAGTGCAATCAAACATGTAAAATATAACTCGACTTTATTGCTCAAATAAAGTTGTTCATCGCTTTGATTACATGATCAAAATAACTCACAATAATAATAGGCCGGCCTAATAATAACACTACTTCACATTATAAAAAATAATTCTCCTGTTGCGGGTTGCTCCATCCTCTAACGGTCCGATTGAAATGAATGATACAATCGAGCATACAAATAATCATAGATAGAATCAACAGAAGACAGCAAGACTTGACGTGGAAAAACCCAAAAATGAAAAAAATTACGGAGCCGGATCGGTGCGGACTAAGTTTCCCTATTCTTTGGATTTTACAAGTAGTAATTCTCGAGGGTGACGTATCATCGCTCGTTACAATGTGATTTCAGGAAATAATGAAGTAGTTGGAGGTGGAGAACGAGAAAACACGTCGTGAAATCGTTTGAGATGATGAACACAACAACTGGAGTTCTGATCACGAAGCTTGAAGCCAAGTGAGTGTGGCGGCGGCGTGGGGAGGCGAGCATGGTGAGCGTTGAAGCAAGCAAGGGAGAGCGGCGGTGAGGCCGACGGCGTGGAGATGAGTGACAAGTGAGGCCGACAATGTGGAGTTGAGCGACGGACAAGACCGAGGCAAGCAACGAGGGTGATCTCCCCGCACACGGGCGGGAGCACCCGTGTGCAGGTTCGCGCGAAAGGGAGCCCTCGTGTAGGTACGCACCGGAAGGATCCTGCGCCTAGGGCCGTGCGGGCCGCACGGGTCGCGCCTTGCGGCCTCATGCTGGGGTGCCGTTGGCCTTCCACCATGATGTGAGGTGCGTTTTGCGTGTATGCGCGCACGTGCATTCCAACATTCATTTTGTATTCGGCGTAACCAAAAGAACAATCATGACGAGAACGAACAAAAAATATGTTTCCACGTGGGAGAAATGAAATCACGGGCCCACATTAATCTAAATATGGTAATTTTGGAAAATGAGCAGAATTTTGGCCCAAGTTGACGTACAAGCTTCATAAGCCTGTTAGTAAGCCCAAATTAATCTAACTACTAATTTGGCCCAAAGGCCTTGTTACCACAAACTTAAAGTATTCTTTTGTGCGCTATTTCTCTTCGTCTCTCAGAAACCTTGGGCTCCATTTAGCACGGTGGTGGCCGTGGTAAACGCATGAATTAAACCGTCATTTGTTAAGAATCACCTAATAAATATCATCCGTTTGAACATAAAGTCGATGAAGTTCTTTTGATGGGTGTTAACGAATAACAATTAACTCCCAGGTTCATGACCGTCATCACCATGCCAAACGGAACCTTAGTAATCTTTGGCACGCGATTTCTCTGTCTCTCCGAAACCATAGTAATCTTTGGTACGCGATTTCTCTTTGTCTCCCAGTCTCTTCATATGAGACCTCTTTGATTGGTTCATTTCATGGTGTGGATGGACTATCATTTATCTAATGCCGTCTAAAGGTGCAAATTTCCTTAATTATACGAAAAATAAAAAATATGCTATTACTTAACTGGTTGGACTAAAAAAGTATTAATCTGAGCTTTAAAATGGATGAGAGTATTAATCTGAGCTTTAAAATGGATGAGAGTATTAATCTGAGCTTTAAAATGGATGAGAGTATTAATCTGAGCTTTAAAATGGATGATATCCAATCGGTTTAAATTAAGGATCCTAATTCGTCTCAAATTAGTTTTTTTTTTGTAGGCAAAATCAGTTTTTTCGGGTTCAATTAATAGATTGCTAGAAAAGAAAATTATACAATATTAATTCTCATATTTTTATAAATCATTTTAAATATCAGATTGATAATAGTCTTATATAAGAAAAATCGGTGTGCGATTAACCAGACCTTCATTTCCCTCATCAATTTAGTAGGGGATCATGGGGTAACCACCACGCGTACGATCAGCATATGCGATCTCCCGCATGATCCACGCACGAAAACCGACCTTGGCCGGCTAAAACGGCGGGCCGCCCCCGCTCCCCGGCGGCCGACTAGCATGGGCCGAGGGTCTTCCGGCCGACCGAGGCCGCACCTCGAAGCCACAAATCTGCGGCCGCGAGGCGTGCCCGACGGCACCGCCGGCCTTCCCGGCCTACGGGCACGACTTCTCACGCGGCTGAAAGAGGTGGTCACACGCTGTGGCCGACCTCCGCGGCCGCACCTGACGGCTGCGAGGCAGCATGCAGCGGCCGGCACTGCGGCCAGCCTCCGCGGCAGCTCCTCGAGGTCGTGAGACAGCGCCGCGTGGAGCAGTCGGCGCCATGAGCCGTGGCCGCCCACCCCCCCCCCCCCCCCCCGAGCGCATTTGTCAGGTCGCACGTGTCGCGTGCGGTCAGCGACACGACTAAAGAACGCGACCGGCGCCAAGGTCGGCCGCACGCGCGTGCAACCACAAGGTGTGGTCGACGCTATGGTCGGCCACCCTCCTTGCCCACCCGCAGCCGGTCGTTCCGCCAAATTCCGCTCCTCTTCCTCCCCCGGCGGTCGCCCATCGCCAAGTGATTTCTACCCATTGATGGCGATTCCTTTCCACCGTCCGATCATTCTATTGCGATCGTCGACGTACGTTACGTGGGTAACCACCCACATAACCAACGACGTAACCACCATCGTTACTAGGTGATTTATTTATTTTTTTACGGACTGCACATAGAAAATATTATAGTAATAATGAATGTTTAAAACTATGTTAAATGCGGTCTGCACCCAGTAAATTTGGTGGTTACGATATGCAGATAGTCAATATTTCAATCCATCTCCGCGTGACTTCTAGCTCTGCCAGCTAGTGGGAGCCTGGTCAGCGGGATCTTCTCGGGCCAATATTTCAATCTATCTTCGGTCACACACACAGTTCGTTCACAAAAGATCTTGAGAGACAAGAGAATTAATAAACAAGAATATTTTATTTACAAGGTTCAGGAATAGAAGCATTTCAAATCATCACCAATCCAAGTGTGACTCAAGGTCTCCCCCTCCACATTTTGGAGGCAGTGCCCTCCTGACTTCATTGTTTCTTTGACGATGTACGGACCTTCCCAATTCGGATGAAGCTTCCCCACTACTGCCGACCTCCCTGCATCTACCTTTTTAGTATCAGATCCCCATCTGCGAACTGTTTGATTCTGACATGCTTGTCAAAGTACTTGGCCACTCGTCGCTTGATCTCCTCCTGCCTGACGTCGGCTATATCGTGGAGTTATTCTATCAGGTCTAGCGAGATCCATAGCCCCCCTTCGTTCTCTATCCTCCATTCCTCGTCTCCTTCATTGACAGCGACTACCCGAGGTGACCTGACCTCGAACTCCACGGGCAGAACAACTTCATAACCGTGAGAAAGTTTGAAGGGGGTCTCTCCAGTGACCGTATTGGGGGTACTCCTCAAGGCCCATGTTACCAAGGGAAGTTGTTCTACCCAATTACCCCTCATGTTCTTCATCTTCTTCTTTAATAGGTTCACAATGATCTTGTTTGCTGCCCCCACCTGCCCGTTGCTCTGAGGGTGGTGGACGGAGGCAAACCTGAGGTCTATCCCCAACTGAGTGCAGAAGCTGATGAACTCTTCACTAGCAAACTGGGGTCCATTGTCAGTGACTATGGACTGAGGGAGCTCATGTCGGCATATGATCTCTCCCCATACGAAGTTGCGAATCAACTGGAAGGTCACTTTGGTCAGCGCCTTTACTTCCAACCACTTTGAGAAATAGTCGATCATGACTAGGAGAAACCTTCTTTGCCCACTTGCCCGGGAAAAGGGTCCGACCAAGTCCATCCCACAAATGGCGAAGGGCTAGGGCGTCATGATGCTCCTAAGTCTCTAGGCTGATAAGAGTTGAAGTTGAGCATACAACTGACACTTTTGACATTTCCTTGCGAATTCTGTCGCATCCTTTCCTAGAGACGACTAGAAATACCCTTGTTGGACCACCCTTGTCTCCAAGGTTCTGCCTTCTGAGTGGCTGCCACACTCACCAGAGTGTACTTCCATGATTTTCGGAACTTATTCTTCCATCATGCACCGGGCTAGAAGCAGTGTCTTCTTGTACAATCCTCCTTCATGCATCAGATAATAAGCTGACTTGTGCCTGAAGCATTTTTTGTCCCTGATCTCCTCCGGGAGTTCGCCCGTGGTTAAGAAGGTTACGAAGGGGTCTACCCATGAGGAGCGTCGATCTACCTCCATCAATTCACCCTCCTCGATAGACGGGCGAAACAGTTATATTAAAGTACCGTCGGCCCTGGGTCTGAACTTGGCAAATCGGTCAGCTGCGACATTCTCCTCCCGGGGAATATGTTGAATGGAAAATGCTCGGAAACCTTCGATGAGCCCCTTTACCTTGGTCAATTACCTTATGAGTGTGGACTCCCTCGCCTTGTACTCACCTTTGATTTGTGACGCCACTACCAATGAATCTGTGAACACCTCCACATCCTGTATACCTAGCTCTTTGGCCAGACGTAGCCCTGCGATCACGGCCTCATACTCCGCCTGGTTGTTAGTGACTGAGAAATACAGGGCCATGACCTACTTTATCATGGACCCCCGAGGGATTACCAACACCACCCCCCCCCCAAAGAATGCTTCCCAGAGGCTTCGTCGACTAGCACCTTCCAGGAAACTGCTGCGGGGGCCTTTCACTTTCCACCTCGACGGCATAGTCGACCAAAAAGTAGGCTACCGTCTGTGCCTTGATCGAGAGCCGAGGTACAAAGGAGATGTCAAACTAGCTCGGCTCGATGGACCACTTGGTCAATCTTCCTGAGTGCTTCACCCCTTCAAAGATCCTGCGAAGAGGGTGTTCGGTCACCACCTATATCATGTGCGCTTGAAAATATGGTCTGAGATTTCTAGCTGAAATAATCAAAGAGATAACTAACTTCTCTAGAATCGGGTAACAGAGCTCTGCCTTTTTTAAGATCCTGCTGACATAATATATGAGTAGCTTCTTCTTACCCTCTTCCCGGACCAAGACGGAACTTACGGCCTCAACTCCCACTCCCAAATACAAAGTCAGGTCCTCCCCCTCCTCAGGTCCCTGGAGGAGTGGTGCCTGGGAGAGTTGAATCTTTAAGGCTTAGAATGTCTCCTCGCATTATTTTGTCCACTCAAACTTTTGATTCCCTCGCAGCACCTTGAAGAAGGGCGAGCTTTTCTCCCCTTCCCGGGAGAGAAACCTACTCAATCCGGTGAGCTTCCCCATCAAGCGTTGAACTTCCTTGGTGCTACGTGGTGATTCCAACTCCATTATGGCATTTACCTTGTCAGGATTGGGCTCCAGCCCCGCATGGGTGAGGAGATGACCCAAGAACTTTTTCTTGCTCGCCCCAAAGACACACTTCAAGGGGTTCAGTCACATCTTGAACTTTCGCAAGGTGACAAACGTTTCCTCCAAGTCAAGCAAGTGGGAGTCCACATCTCTGCTTTTCACCATGAGATCGTCCACGTATACCTCCAAGTTTCTTCCCCTCTGCTTTTGAGGACCCGATCCATCATTCGCTGGTATATCGCTCCTGCATTTTTCAGCCCGAATAGAATCATCTTTTAGCTAAAACACCTTTCTCTCGTAATGAAGGATACGTCCTTGACGGCGGGTGGGTGAATCTTGATCTGATGATAACCTGAAAAAGCATCTAAAAAACTCATTATATAAAAACCGACGGCTGAGTAAACCAGCGTGTTGATTCGAGGCTGAGGATAACAATCCTTGGGGAATGTTTTATTCAAAAGGGAGAAGTCTACATGCATCCTACATCACCCATCACCTTTCTTAACCATTACTACATTGGAGACCCAGCCTGGATACTGGATCTCCGATACAAAACCTACTTTGAGGAGCTTTTCCACCTCCTCCCAGATAGGCTCCTCCAGCTTTGCGGCGATGGTCTTCCTCTTTTGGCGGTTGGGGAGTGTCTTTGGGTCGAGGTTCAAGCGGATACATGCTACATCTACGTCGATGTCTTGCATGTCCGCCGCGCTCCATGAGAAGACGTCAATGCTCCTATGGATGCACTCTGGTATCCTCTCCTGGTCCCCGGGACTCAGCCCGCCGCTGAGCCGCACTCTCTCTATCTTCCCTGACCTGGTGAAGATCTCCATCTCCACCACCTCCTCTGCCGGCTCCAGCCTGGACTGCTCCCAATCGCTTCACAACTTCTCCCCATGTGCAAGTACCTCCTCCACCTCTGCCTCTTCAACCTCCATTACCTTGGCATGGCTCTCCTTCAACTCCACGCCCCTACCCTCCTGAGCAAAAACCTCTCCTTCATCTTCTCCCTACACCTTCTCCACCACTACCTCTGCCTCCTCCGACTTCTCAGCTGCTTCCTCCCCGATAACTTCTGCATCACCTCTTGACTCTTATTACGCCACCAGCTCTCTTCCCAACTCTTCAGCCCCCGTCATCCAAGATATGGCGTTGACATCCGTTACATAACATTGCCTCGCCACTTTTGGGTCTCCTCTGATCCGGGCTTGGACCCCCCTGTTGAACTTGAGACATTGATGGAACAAGGATGGGACGCAGCGAAATGCGCTGATGAGGCGACGCCCAAATATGGTGTTGTAGCTTCTCAGAGCTTCAACGATAACGAATCGACAATTCCTTGACATCCCCCAGCATCACATGAAGTCCAACTCCTCCTTTGATGACAACACCATATCTTGGATCACGGGCAACACCCTCTTAGCCCCCACCTTCATCGCCTCGAAGGCCCCTTTGAAGATCAAATTTACCGAGCTCCCGTTGTCAACCGGAATCCGGTAGATCGTGTAGTTTTTAATCTCCATTTGGATCATCAGGGCGTCACAAAATGGATCCTCGTAGTCGGGCATGTTCTTCTCCAGATGTGGTTTGGGAGGTCGTGACGACGCTCCTCCTGAACATGGTCTGGAAGCTTCCCTTGCAGGTAGTTTCGATTCCCAGTCTCTCATGGATCACCCCAATCTCCTCACAGGCGCCTGCGTCTGCACTATCTTCGCACCTATCCTCCTCTCCTCCTGATAAAACTTCATCTATCCTCACTGGTGGCTGCTGCTGAACTTGACCTCTAGCTTCTCTCCTCTCTAGAAACTCCAGGGAAGTGGTCGTCACGTGACCTTCCTCCTAATGGAAGTCATAAAAAGGCAACGTCACCCTGCCCCTTTCTCTCCTTCCTCTTCCAGCTCCTCTTCTCAACCCATGCCCCAGGCGATCGACATTACTTGCTACAGCGACGGAAGGGGTGGCCTCTAACCCTGCCTCCATGTCTGGGGGTTGAACCGCCCTTGACCTCCACGGTAATTCTCCCCACCCTGAAATAATCTCCACTACCCCTAGGCAGGCCCCTCCTGGGGTCTCCAAGGCAACCGGTTGTTTGGCTCCCGATGCCCCAACCTTATTGCTGCCCCTGGCTCCCCTGACCTCGGGGCTCTTCCCTCCTCCTTACTTCATGCTGCCTTCTTGCTCTCTGCTCCTTCACCTCATCCTGCGCCAACTTGGCTAGCTTCTTGGCGAACGTTGGGTTTGTCATCTCAATCTCTATCTCTTTTTTCGCCCTCTCCGTCAACTCTTCGAAGGAAAGGGGTGGCACTCTTTTCAGCTCTATACTGAAGAACACATGCCTTAAGCCCCGGGTGAAGGCGAGTATTAGGGTATACCCCAAAATATCTTGGACCAGAAGGATCTCTTCCTGGAACCGATCGACGTAGATCTTCAACGTTTCCTCCGGCTTCTGTTTGATCGCGAGCAGACATTCTGCTCCCTTCTTCCTCTTCTTTGACGTCAAGAACCTCAAGAGGAACTCGCGTCGCAAATCCTCAAAGTAGTAGATGGAGCTTGCATGAAGCTGGTGAAAACAGTCCCTGGCCTTCTCCTTCAAGGTGATGGCGAAAAGTCAGCATTTGAAGACGTTCAACATCTGCTTGATGGAGACGACATCTTCCAACCATTGGACATGTTGTACAGGATCATCTCAGCCCATGTAGTAGGAGGACATCTCCGACTATCTAAACCATTACGCCTGTGTATTAATTCTCATATTTTTTTATAAATCATTTTAAATATCATGGTTGTGGAGAGTGGGTTGGGGCCAATGAACTGCACTCCGGCTGGGGGCGGCCGGAATACTCACATGAGTGGGCCGACCCCTTTCAACAGAGCCTAGAGCGGTCGAGGAAGGACATGAGTTCAAGTGTTTGTCGTTGGTGTCGAGCCTGCAAGAAAATTGAGCCCATAACGTAATAAATTTTAGAGCAAACCGAATAGATTTTAGCCTCTAAAATACAAAACCTCTAGAGAAAGGAAATGCATGCAATGTTGGAGGTACCTTGAGAGGAACCTCTGGTGGATGTCGGAGCCGACTACAAAGGAGACCATGGAAGCGTTGCGTGTGCATGGGCTCAGCCCATTCTTGAAAGGTGTTTGGTGCGCACAAAAAAAAGCGCACTCAAAGTAGCAGCCCATGAACTCTTTAATTTAATGTAGTTTAACAACTTCATTTTGAAATGTATTTAGGTTTTGTTTGGTAAGGTGGTGACGGTCATGAATATGGGGGGTGGTTAAATTGTCATTCGTTAATATCCACCAAAGAATCTTCATCCACTTTTATGTTCAAACAGATGATATTTATTAGATGATTCTTAACGAATAACGCTTTTGTTGAAGTTGCTGACCGGGCGGTCTGGCGGTCTATCTTGGCAGGTTGAAGACCGCGCGGTTTGGCGGTTTGTCTCAGCCGGCTTGGAGACCGGACGGTCTAGCGGTCTACACTGGCAATCTCTCTTTCTCTCTGGCGGTGGCCGTGCGGTTAGCCCGTCTGTCTAACCGCGCGGCTTGTGCGGTTTGTTCTGTATAGTCCGCTTAGTCCTGTAAATTTTTAGTCTCACATCTCTTATTTGTATTCTCTCTTCTCTCCTTCATTCTATATAAGGGAGGGCATACCTTTGTAATAGATATCTTTTTTTTGGATAATAAAGTTTCAATTATTCAAAACTCTATCTGTTTGTTATTGCATGTTCGCTACTTTCAACATGATATCAGAGCACACGGTCTTTTCCTCCTGATTGTGTGCGCTCTCTGCTTCTCGCCGCTTGTTTCTTCTTCTCGCGACCTGTCTTCGCGGCTTGTCCTCTCTTCCGCCCGCTACTCTGTTCGCACGACTTGTTGCTTCTCTTCTCTTACTGCTCTTCGTCGTCGCGACCTGTTTGGTTGTCGCAGCGACCTGTTTCCTTCTAGCCATCTGTTTTTCCCTAGCTGCGCGGTCTGCTTCTGTTCGCCCGACTTGCGACTTATTGTTGTCGCTGCTGCTTCTTGCTTCCTCTTCTCTTTCGTTCGCTCGAACTTTTCAGTCCGCGCGACCTCTTTCCCGCTGTGCCTTGGTCTGTTTCCTGACCGCTAGTGCTCGCGCGGCTTCTTCCCTTTAAACCGATGCGGTTTCGCGCGGGTTGCTCTCTTTTCCTCTCCCCGCGGCTTTCTCTCTGTTCGCGCGGATTCTTCCTTGGTTGAGCGGCCTCTCTGCCTTTCTCCCTTTAGCCGCTCCTGCTTGTTAGTCGCCGCGACCTCCTGTTCAGTCGCGCGGCTTGTGCTTCCCTCTTCTTCCCCTTTTGCCTTGCTCTGCACCTTGGTCGTGGCCCTTCTTGCCGCTGGTGTGCTGTCACCGATACCGCTGCAGTTTCTTTTTCCTCCCTTCATGGCTTTCATATCCTCCGCCAAGCCATTCGCCTCGGTTGTCACGTCTTCTGTTCTTGCCCACGTTGTTACTCAGGGAAAATGGCTGATCGACACTGGTGCTACAAATCATATGACCGGCAATCTCCAGTGTTTCTCTCTCCTCGAAACACATGATCGGTTGCCCCCGGTTATTCTCGCTGACGGCTCTTCATCATCAGTCCATGGGACGGGGATAGTTCATGTCACTCCGTCTCTTCACTTGGCGGATACTCTATACGTGCCCCAGTTCCCGTGCAACTTATTATCTATTACCTCTCTATGCAAGCAATTACAGTGTTCCGTCACATTTACTTCTACTTCTTTCTCTTTTCAGGATCCGGACTCCCAACGGACGATTGCTACTGGGACTGAGAGTGCCGGCCTATACTTCCTGGATAACATTTCTGCTTTTTCCACCTTCTCCTCCACCTCCACAGATATTCTCCAATGTCATCTCCGCCTTGGTCATGCTCCTCCCCGTCTTCTTCGTCAACTTCTGCCCCACCTTCCTCCACAAAGTCCTCCGCTCAACTGTGAGGCCTGTCAGCTTGGCAAGCATCACCGCTCCACCTTCCCTCCAAAGCACGTTCGTGGCTCTACCCGTCTGTTTGATCTTATCCACTCCGATATTTGGGGTCCTTCTCCTACTCTTACCATTGGTCGGGGTAGTTCATATTTTGTCACGTTCATTGATGATTTCTCTCGCTGTACGTGGGTGTATCTATTAAAAGATCGCTCTGAATTATTCTCTGTATGGACGTCCTTCTATCTCATGATCAAAACTCAGTTTGGTGTTTCTATCAAAGTTTTTCGATCTGATAATGCCAAAGAATATATCAGTCATGACTTTTCTACCTTCTGCATGCAAAATGTGACTATTCATCAAACTAGTTGTGTCTATACTTCACAACAAAATGGTGTGGCCGAACGCAAAAACTGTCACCTCCTCGATGTCGCTCGCACCTTGATGACCCAGATGCATGTTCCTCGCTCCTATTGGGGCTATGCTGTTCTCCTTGCCTGCTACCTTATCAATCGCATTCCATCCACGGTTCTCCACGACAAATCCCTGTTCTCCATTCTGTATCCGGGCAAGGAGCTGTTTCCTCTCCCTCTCCAAATCTTTGGATGCACTGCCTTTGTGCATACCCCTTTTGCCACCCGTGATAAGCTCTCCCCTCGCTCCACCAAATGTTTCTTTTTGGGGTACTCTACCACTCAGAAAGGCTATTGTTGTTTTGATCCCGTCCTTCGTAAGCAGTTCGTCTTTGCTGACGTCACCTTCTTCGAGAATACCTCCTACTTCTCGGATGACTCCTCTGCTCTTCTCCCCGCTTCTGATTCTCCTGTCGTTCCCTTCGTTCCCTCGCCTCCTACTACAATCTCCACCCCTACACCGTCTCCATCCCCTCCTCTCCCTCCACCCCCTACACCGTCTCCATCCTCCCTCCCTTCTCCACCACCCTCTCCCTCCTCTCCGCTGCCGTCGCTCTCTACTCCCGGGCCAGCTTTCTCTACCACGGATGCTTCGGATGCCGCGGGCCCGGCTGACCTGGATCTTCCTATAGCTCTTCGCAAAGGGGTGCGGACGTGTACCCTACACCCCCTTGCGGCTGTTGTTTCCTATGATCGTCTTATCCCTTCTCGCAGGGCCTTTGCCCTGGCTATCTCTGTCACTGCCACACCCCGCTCCTACCAGGAGGCCCTTGCTATTCCTCATTGGAAGATGACCATGTATGAGGAAATGGCGACCCTAACTGAGCGGGGTACCTGGACTCTTGTTCCTCCTCCCTTCGGCACTGATGTTGTTGGGTGTCGCTGGGTCTTTGTGGTCAAATTTGGCCCCGACGGCACTGTGGATCGTTATAAGGCTCGCCTTGTTGCTAAGGGCTTCACTCAGACCTATGGGGTTGATTACTTTGACACCTTCTCCCCCGTGGCTCGTCTTAGCACTATCTGGGTCCTTCTCTCTGTGGCGGTAAATAAGGATTGGCTGATTTCCCAGCTAGATGTCAAGAATGCCTTCCTTTATGGTGATCTTCACGAGGTCGTTTACATGGAGCAACCTCCTGGGTATGTTGCTTAGTGGGAGACACGAGTATGTCGGCTGAAGAAGGCAATCTATGGCCTCAAGCAGAGCCCTCGAGCTTGGTTTGACAAGTTCATCGGGATCGTGGCGGCCGTTGGTTTTGTGAGAAGCTCTGCCGATCACTCTCTCTTTATTCGCAAAACTCCTTCTGGGCTGGTTGTTCTTGCTGTGTACGTTGATGATATTCTTCTCACTGGCGATGACCAGGAAGGGGTAGCCCTGACAAAGCGTCATCTTCACCAACATCTGGTCACAAAAGATATGGGCTCTCCAAAGTACTTTCTGGGGATCGAAATCTCTCGGAAGCCCGACTCTTTAGTTCTCTTTCAACGTAAGTATGCCCTTGATCTTTTAAAAGAGGCAGGATTGACTGGAGCAAAATCTGTCTGATGCCCCATGGCAACTGGAGAAGACAAAACCTGGACAGATGATTCGCCTCCTCTTTCAGATAGTTCGCGGTACAGGCGTCTAGTTGGTAAGCTCATATATCTCACAGTGACCAGGCCTGATATTTCCTATGCTGTGGGCAAGTTGAGTCAATTCATGCAAGCACCTAGGGAGTGCCATCTACAGTCTGCCTTGCGGATCTTGGAGTATATCAAAGCAGCGCCTGGGAAAGGATTACTTTTTCAGAGGAATGGTCATCTGAGGATTGAAGCATACTCAGATGCAAGTTATGCTGATGACAAAGGGGATCGCAAGTCAACCTCAGGTTTTTGCACCTTTGTTGGGGGAAATCTGGTGAGCTGGAAGAGCAAGAAGCAGTCTGTTGTCTCCAGGTCCAGTGCAGAAGCTGAGTATCGCAGTATGGCATCGACCACTTGTGAGTTAAAATGGCTGCGGGCTCTCATGCTAGATTTAGGAGAGGTCTACAACCATCCTCTACCTATGTTCTGTGATAACAAGGCCGCCATATACATCTCTAAAAATCCGGTATTCCATGAAAGAATAAAGCACATTGAGGTCGACTGCCATTTCATTCGTGAAGAGATCTTAAAGGAACAAATTTGCACTCCCTTTGTCACTTCTGATAAAGAGCTGGCTGACATCTTCACCAAGCCAGTTTCCGCCTCGTTTCTTCATGTGTGTGACAAGCTGGGCATGATTGATATATATGCTCCAGCTTGAGGGGGAGTGTTGAAGTTGGTGACTGGGCGGTCTGGCGGTCTATCTTGGCGGGTTGAAGACCGCGCAGTCTGGCGGTTTGTCTCAGCCGGCTTGGAGACCGGGCGGTCTAGCGGTCTACACTGGCAATCTCTCTTTCTCTCTGGTGGTGGCCGTGCGGTTAGCCTGTCTGTCTAACCGCGCGGCTTGTGCGGTTTGTTCTGTATAGTCCGCTAAGTCCTGTAAATTTTTAGTCACACATCTCTTATTTGTATTCTCTCTTCTCTCCTCCATTCTATATAAGGGAGGGCATACCTTTGTAATAGATATCTTTTTTTTGGATAATAAAGTTTCAATTATTCAAAACTCTATCTGTTTGTTACTGCATGTTCGCTACTTTCAACATGGTATCAGAGACGAGGTTGTCCTGCTGCGGGGGTGTGTTGAGATTATATTAGCCAGCAAGACACGTGTGTGTGGGACCGCATGTTTGGGCTTTCCCCATCGCGTTCTAGGTCTGGGTGTTGACCCCGGTGGGCCCCTTGTATGGCGGAATATCCCCGCGGTCATGTGGTTGGGGTTAGTCCCACATCGCTCGTAGCAGACGATCCTTTGTGTTCATGTACCCCCGTCCCCCCTTACCATCATCTCGGGGTTTTGGGAAGATGTGTAGTGATGGGTGGTTTCAACAGCTTTAATCCATAAAGCGTTTACGACTGTCACCACCATGCCAAACGGAGCATTAGTGGAGGGAGTACAATTTAAAAAGGATCAAAATTTAAACATATCAAATATGATAAAAGATTAACAAGTTGCAAGACATATTAATTATTATATACATGTATTGAAAAGATAGGGTAAAGTTGACGCACTCATTCAAACATATTAATTAATGAGTATATATGTATGTTCTTATACAGTTTGATTTCTTAAGATGGAAAAAATGTTGAAGCTACTCATATTTTATGTACAACATTGTGTGTATACATCACTCTATAATAAACGAAAGCAAGCAAGTAGGAATCTATTCCTTTCAAATACAACAATGGAGGCTCTCCAGCATTCACCTCTTTCTCAATCTTCGGAAACTATTCGCAACTTTGCATTTGTTGGTCGATATGCGAAAAATATCACAAACTCGCCGCAAGATGAGATGCCGACACCAACCACTTCTCGGATAAGAGAACTCGTGGTGTTGGGGAGGATATACGATGACAAGAAAGCGCTCATCGGCATCATATTGAAGCACGAATTATTAAGATACGATCGGAATTGAAGTCAACTGGATTGCTTCAGGGAGATTATAATCATTTATTTGGGGAAAGAGTATAATTGGTCAATGTTACTAGCAAATTCAATTTGATTTCTAGCAAATTATTACTATTAGCAAACACTAATTTTTCAAAATGACTATTTGAAAACCAATTTATTACTAGCAAACTAAAATAATTTTTTTTAAAAAAAATTAAATTTTGTTTAAAACATTCATTTTTTCAAAATAACTTATTACATATAATGATATTACAAATGATTTCAAATGTATTCATTCAACCACTTATGTTAGCATTAGTAATGAGTCAAAATACCGCAAAATTTTGTTTAGTATGTCGAAAACTTCTTTTTTATTAAAATATCAACATCTGCGTCTTTTTGAACTGCGTCTTATACTTACATTTTCATGAGAAGTGTTCAACATAAAAGTTGTATATCTCGACGAGATCTACAACTTTCATGTTAAACACTTTTTGATTTTACGCAATTTAGACCCTCAATTTGGCCCCAGAAAAAGTCACGCCGAACATATGTACGGACGCCCGGAATCGGCGTGACTTTTTTCGGGGTCAAATCAGGAGCTTAAACGACTTCAAATCAAAAAGTGTTTAACAAGAAAGTTGTAGATCCCGATTTTGGCCCCGAAAAAAGTCATGCCGAAAATCTGTACGGACGACTCGTTACATGCGTGTCAATTTTCGAGCTCAAATTGGAGGTCTAAACGGCTTCAAATCAAAAAATGGTCAACATAAAAGTTGTAGATCTCGATGAAATCTACAACTTTCTTGTTGATCATTTTTTCAAATGAGAAATATTTGTGACTCAAAATTCAAAAAATACAAAAATTATAAAAAAAAAGATTAGTTTGCTAGTATTAATTTTTGGAAAGAGAAAAAAATGCAAAAAATGACTGAATCTATTTTTTTTTGTTTACTAGTAATTAAAGTGGATTTGCTAATAACAACACCCATAAATCTTTATTCTAAGCAGTTTAATCATAATATGCCATTAACTGTAACTACTGAAAATTCGTCATAATTTAAATCTTTATTCTAATTTCTAAACAGTTTTTACGAAACGCGCGCAACTTAAAAAATATAAAGTATATAATATATAGAACTCCGAAGAGACCGGCTGAAAGATGGGTAGAAATATTCGTAGATCCCGGTTTAGAGTTCACACAGTTTAAGAAACTATTAATTACCCAAATCATCCCGTGCTCTCTACCAATTTAATAATGAAAAATCTCCATTTTAAAGGCAAACTTTTCAAAAAAAAATTTGTTAAGTTTTTCTATTAGGAAAAGAACAACTTTTTAATAAAACTTTTTTAAGCTTTTTAATAATAATAAAAAAGTATTTTATATTTATCATTTATCTCAAAATAAGTAAACATTATACAAATCATAAATAAGTAGAGCTTATTTATGATTTAGGAGAATTAAGAACATCTCCTAGATAATTAAGATCAATCCTATGTAATTAAGAACAATTCCTAGATAATTAAGAACAATTCTTAGGTAATTAGGACCATTTCCTAGGTAATTAAGAACATTTCCTAGGTAATTAAGAACAATTCCTAAGTTAGAAGTGGGCGTATATAGCTGAATATGCATACTGAGGGTTTGCAAGAAGAACCAGATAACCGACCTGAAATCAAATCGAACCGATCAATTTGGGTCAGTTCTAGTGGCTCTTGGTTCAGTTCTGGCTTCAAAAAAATTTGGAACCAATCTTTCAGTTCGGTTCTTGGCTCCTGGGTAGGGTACTCGAGAATAGACCCGGGAATCAAATTGTTGACAATTAATTAGTAATTTAGGTAGCATTTAATATATATATACGAGTGCCCGACACGGGGCTCCGCCCCTACGGCCAGGCTCGACAGAACTCGGGCAGCGACGGCGGGCTTCGCCCACCCCGGCTCAATGTTCTCGGGCGGCCTTCGGCCGCATCCAGGAAATGGATGGGGGCGAAACCCGACCGACGACGGCAGATTTCGCCCGAAACATATACATATGAATACTCAAAATGACCGTAAAAAAAATATACATAAATATTACAAATTTTATTTTGTAAAACAATATACGTTTTAAACTAAAAATATTAATTTTGACTTTAATAAAGTTGATTGCTTTAATGTCATCACCTCCAAAATACCACTGATATGTCTAATGACAACCTTCATTGAATAGACCGCTGACATGCCTAATGACAACCTATTATAGTAGGTGTAGGAGCTCTACTAAAAAACTATTTAAATTTAAATGGATTTTCATCATTACTACTAATTTTTTGATAGTGTAATTACTTGAATGGACATTGTATTTTAATTTTTTTGAAATAGATTATAATATATGTCTAGTCATTAAAATATAAAAATGAGGACATAATTGGTATTTTTGAATGTTTCACCAAAGACAACTTTACCCTTATAATAGTGAAAGATATAATATAAATATATATATATATATATATATATATATATATATATATATATATATATATATATATATATATTTATTTATTTATTTATTTATTTATATTTATTTACGAGTGAGAGGCACGGGCCTCCGGCCCTCTTGCCCCGCGCGACAGAACCCAGTCGCGGCGGCGGGCTAGGCCCGCCCCCGACGGGCTTCGCGCCTATGTAATATAATATAATATATATTTATATAATATATTATAAATATATATAATATATAAATATATATTATATATATTTATATAATATATTTATTTATTTATTCCTTTCCCAGCTCCCCCCCCCCCCCCCCCCCGCGTTTTTTTTTGCTCAGCCCCGCCCTCCCCCCTTTCCACTGCCGTCGGCGGCCTGACCGGCGCCCACCGGCGGGTTCGCCGGACTCCGGCGAACCCTCCGGGGGTTGTCCGGCAACCAAACGGTTTAGATCTGTCTGATGTCTCTTTTACCTTGCCAAATGCTTAAAACCATACTTCTTTTTAAGATAGTATAGATTATATATTTATTATATAAAGCAATAGACATATTTGGAAGCACACCATGAAACTCATCTGCACCGTCCGATCTCCAGAAATCTCATCTGGCCATTTGATCTATAAAACAGGGTCTGTCATTAGCCATATCTCTCAAAAAACACTATTTCCATCTCCCCAAAATCCTGATATCCTCCCGCTCCGGCGCTCCCGATATCCGGGTCTCACGGGCAGGGCCACCACCGGCAGTGGCCCTGCCCGCTCGCCGCCGGACAACCCCCAGCGTGTTCGTCGGAGGCTGGCAAATCCACCGGTGGTCGCCGGGCAGGGGAAACACATTCAAAGATGCTAGTGTGTGTATGTATATATATACACACTATATATAAAGTTATTTATGCTGTCTACGGTAAAGTCTATCAATAAATATATATATATAAATATATATATATTTATATATACGAGCATTTTCGCACGGGCTACACCCGTGTTCGATGCTTTCGGGCGGCCTTCGGCCTCATCCAGGCGGGCTTTGTCCTCCTGCGCACGGGCTTCGCCCGCGCTTGATGCTCCGGGCGGCCGTCGGCTCCATAGTCGTTCGCTTCGACGCAATGCACAAGTTCGACGCCGCACCCGCCACTCGCGGCCCCCAGAGAACTTTGCTGCGACGCCGAAGGCTGAAACAGTCAAGTGATTAATAAGAAGAAATTCAAACTTGGTACATTAGTATTACTAATTTTTATTTAGTACACTAATATTATATCATATGATTAATAAGAATAAATTCAAACTTGGTGCCCTCGGGTTTATAATCAAATATTTTTATGACCATTTATCTGCAACTTGCATTCCAACTTTATGGAACATGAGTAATGAATAACATAAAATAAGACGGCAGAACCAAGAATTGAACTTGTTGCGGTCTAACTCGACGTCCCGGTCGGGTCGGAATACTTGAACCGTCTTAGCTCTCGGAACGGTCGAGCGCACACAGTCATTAGAGTAGGTTGATTGCACACATGCAGTTTTAACATGGAAAAACCCCTCAACTGGGTAAAAAACCACGTGATCGGGTCTGTCTCAGTCAAAGTCCACTATCTTGGGGTTGTTACAGCTTGTTCGTGAAATTGAGAGTGACAGGTCACCTCCTGTTACGGCTTTGGGGGTGAGAGAACACTTAGCACGCGGTGGACGACAGGTCGTCGCGTCGGGAGTTGTTACGAATTGTGCTTCGCGCAGGTGGTCTTCGGATAGAGGCTTGCCAATTCTTGAACGCGGGAGTGGAGCGCCTGAACTCGCGGTTGCGGGGGCCGCTTGAAACTTGAGAGATTTGGCTTCGTCGGGTGGCTTTGACATGACCCGCTTGTAGCTCGAGTGCGGCTCGGGTGCTGCTCGTAGGAGGAATTTGACAGAGCTTCAACCTGAGGAAGAAGAAGACTCGGAGGAAAAACAAGAGAAATGAGGAGGTCTGAGGCTCTTTTTATAGGCTCCGGGTGGTGGTTATGGTGGTTATGCAGCTATCCGCACACCATAACCACCCTCATAATTGCTTTTAATATAGTATGAATGCGTATATTTCGCTATTTGGAGAACATTTAAATAAATTATATAAAATATAAATTAAATCCTCCCCCACTAACCTGGTGGTTAGTAGGTGGTTACGCGTAAATCGGACGGCCGGGGATGTTCCCCTACGATCGGACGACGGGAACAGGACTCTGCGGGCAGCCGACGAACTTGCCACCAGGTTCGTCGGCGAGGGGAGGACCTACCGACGGCGTCCGGGACGGAGCGGTCACTCCCCTTGGTCGTGCGCCGGCGGCCAAAGGAGGGGACACCCGAGGCGGCCGCCCCCATGGCCGCGTGGGCGGCCAAGGAATGGGACGGCTCAGGCGGCCGCCTCCTTGTTCGCGCCAGCGGGCGAGGAAGAGGACGGACCAAGCGGCAGTCCCCTTGGCGGAGCAAGTTGCCGAGGAAGGGGGCGGTCCGAGCGGCCGTCCCCTTGGTCGCGGCGGCGGCCGAGGGAGGGGCGGTCCGGGCGGCCGCCCCATTGGCGACGCCGACGGCCGAGGAAGGGGGCGGTCCGGGAGGCCGCCCCATTGGCGGCGCCGGCACGGCCGAGGAAGGAGGCGGTCCGGGCGGCCTCCCCATTGGCGGCGCCGGCGGTCGAGGAAGGTGGCGGTCCGGGCGGCCGCCCCATTGGCGGCGCCGGCGGCCGAGGAAGGTGGCGGTCCGTCGGCCGCCCCATTGGCGGCGCCGGCAGCCGAGGAAGGTGGCGGTCCGTCGGCCGCCCCATTGGCGGCGCCCACGGCCGAGGAAGGGGGCGGTCCGGGGGGCCGCCCTCTTGGCCGCGTCGACGGTCGAGCAAAGCGCGGCCCCGGCGGCCGCATCCGGGAAGGAAGGTCGGCCGCCCGCCGTCGGCGAGGTGGGGCTTGCGGCGGTTTGCCTATTACCTGTAATGGGATCGGTGCGCGGGGGATCGGGTGTGGTGATTGCGCGCGCGGTCAATCCAATGATCCCACTTCTTTTGAGGTGGGGATCATGGGTGTGTGGTTATGTGCACACCCGATTTCTATAAAATAGGGGTCATCCCCAACAATTGCCCCCCAATTCCTTGTTGTGCGAGACCGCTTCGGACGAAGGAAAGTAAGGATCTTTCTTTATTCACTTTTACGGCGGCGACAGTGGCGAACGGTGGCGGACTTGAGCCGGCAAGTGGTTGTGCCCTGCAAAATCGAGTAAAAAATGTTAGCATATTTTATGGTGTAGGAAGGGTGATGAACACGCCTGGGGGAGGAAGGTGTTTCTCCCGTGGACGCGACGGCGCGCGGATGCGTGCTCGGGGTCGGGCATGGACGCGTGTGATATTGGTCGCGTGTGAGCATGTGCGCATGGACACGTGCGAGATTGCGCGCGGGCGCATCTGCGAAAGTGCGCACGGGTGCGCCCGCATGGGTGCGCGCTCACCTGGTCGTGTGCACGGGCGCTCGCCAAACCTCGCGCCGGCGCGCCCGCGCGCGCGCGCCTAGGCGTGAGGGCGCGTGCGTCTGGTCACGCGTGGGCGCACGAGCCTGGTCGCGCGCGCACGGGCGCTCCCCTGGCCGCGCACGGGCGCAGGCTTGCGCGCACGACCGCGTGCGCGTGGCCACACGTGGGGGCCTGTTGCGTGGGTATGTGTGTGTCGAGGCGCGTACGCGTGTTCGGGGCTCGTGGCGGATATTTTTGAATCTATTGGGTGACGCGCCTTTTGTGCATGACGAGGGTGGATGATCTTTGATTGGACTTTTTAGTCTAAATTTATTTTTGATTTTTGTGACAGGGCTCGAAGCGTTCGCTCCTCTCTTACCGAGGATCAGGTTGCAATTTGGAGGAGGTGGTTCGGCCTGTCTGCCGACCTTGAAGTGAAGATACCGTGTGCCGAGGAGAGGGTTCAAAATTCTCCTTGTGGTTGGTTGACGATCTGCAAGACTACCTTGAGATCGGGATTCTGGTTCCCTCTGTACGAGGAAGTGGTTGGGATTCTAAAGTTCTGTGGCATGGCGATTTCTCGGTTTACTCCCTTGGGGGTAGTATGCCTCATGGGGTTCGTTGTCTTCTTTCGTGAGCATGGCGGGAAACTTTCACTAGACTGCTTCTGAGATTGGTGCGATGTTCGTTCGGATGGTGGTGAGCGTGTGGAGATCCATAGCAACAAAAACTGGCTTGACTTTGAGGTTCGGACGGACCGTCGCCACGGAAATACTTTGTTTGGTTATGTTAGGAACTCTTGGGGCTTGTCGGGGCTATGGGACGCACTACCTGATCGTTGTCGTCGTCAGAAGGGGGGAGAGCGGGAGTTTTCTCCAGTTCTTGGATTTTCAGAGGCTCGGGAGTTGGCAAACTGTCTGTTCAATTTTTCCTCGTTTGTGGAAGAGAAGCGCTTGTTGCGGTGTAGTATTTCTTCGGACTCTGGACGGACCACCAGGACATCTTTGGTTTGCAATCGGAAGCGGAATGCCATTGTAGTTTTTCGAGGTAGCGGTAGTGCGACGCCTTGCTCGTCTTCTCTGGGCATCGACGCTCCTTCTGGAGGCTGTGGCGGTTCGCCTCCCGAGGTACAGGTGCTTAGATCATCTGCCCCCCAGTCTTTCCCTGCGGAGGCGGCGGCTCCAAGGTTGTCTTCTTCCTTAGAGGCAATGAACGAAGTGGTAAGCGAGCTTGATTATTTTTGGCTCTTCTTTATTGTTGTATTGTGTTGACTTCTCTTCGTCTTCTCTTTTGCAGATCGAGGCTCAGTTCAAATTGTCGTCACCTGGAATGATCATTACGTGAACTTGAAAGACGGGTATCTGGCCCTCCAAGAGAAGTTTTGAGCTATGGCGAGCTCTCTTGTTGCTTTGAAGGGTGATCATGAGCGGGACTTTTCTCGATTTCGCCGGATTGGATCGGAGCTGAAGGCAGAATTGGAGGAGGCTCGCGCATCTCTGTAGGTGGAGAAATCTCTAGTGGGAAGGACTACTTCGATGCTGAAGCGTGCTCAAGAAGAGACTTCTCGTTTGGATACGGAGCTTTGTGCGGCAAAGCCCAAGTGGAGGCGTTGTCTTCCGATAGCCACGTGTCAGAATTGAAGGTTGCTGGTCTTGCGGAGTACATGGAGTCGCTGGATTACATGCGGGATCGGTACTTGATCGGCGAGGAAGTTCGTGATGAGATCTAGAGCAAGGAGGTGGAGCATCAAATGGAAGACGTTCAAGAATTGGCCCTCAGGCGTGCAGTCTCAAAGGCTTTCGACTTGTTGGCATGAGCTTGGGATGCGACGTATTCGGCCTCAGCTTTGATGATATCTCTGGCGATGAGGGTTCTGATGTTGACGCGACGAATGTTTAGCAGTGTTGTTTCCTTATATTAGTGTGTGTTTGCATTTTTTGCTTTTCTAGCTGGGTATTTTTATATGTCATCTTTATTGTATGATGACTCTTAATTGGCGCCTTTGCACATGTACTTGTATGTAGCTGTGACGATTGTACTCTTTTTTCATCTTTTTGTCAGAGTGCTATTTTGGCTCGTGGTGTTGCTTCGTGGGGGTTGTAATTGCGTTTGTAACAGATTAGTAGCCTAGTTTGCACAAGGATCGATCGCAGCTTAGTTTGCACAAGGATCGCTTGCGGCTTAGTTCGCACGAGAATCACTCGTGACTTAGTTCGCACTAGGATCACTCGCGGCTTGGTCGTGAGGGGACAGGCCCGCCCTGACGACGTCCTTGCGTAGAAAGACAGGTTCAGTGAATAGATTTTGTATTCAAACCGCATGCACAGTCTTACCTTTTACACGAGGATCGCTCACGACTTAGTTCGCATAAGGATAGCTCGTGTCTTAGTTTGCGCGATCTAGCCAGGCTATGAACTGAAGAGGCCAGGATCTCTTTTGCGGCGATCTGAACACTCTGTAAGGGGAGAGGCCGGAGTCCCTTGTTGGGAGCACTGAATACTCTGTAAGGGGAGAAGTCAGAGTCTCTTATTGGGAACATCGAACACTCTATAAGGGGAGAAGCCGAAGTCCCTTGTTGAGAACACCGAACACTCTATAAGGGGAGAGGCCGGAGTCCATTGTTGGGAGCACCGAACACTCTGTAAGGGGATAGGTTAGAGTCCCTTGTTGGGAGCAGCGAACACTCTATGAGGGGAGAGGCCGGAGTCCCTTGTTGGGAGCACCGAACATTCTGTGAGGGGAGAGGACGGAGTCTCTTGTTAGGAGCACCGAACACCCTGTAAGGGGAAAAGTCGGAGTCCCTTGTTGGGAGCACTGAACACTCTGTAAGGGGAGAGGCCGGAATCCCTTGTTGGGACCACCAAACACTCTGTAAGGGGAGACGCCGGAATCGCTTGTTGGGACCACTGAACACTCTGAAAGGGGAGAGGCCGGAATTCCTTGTTGGGAACACCAAACACTTTATAAGGGGAGAGACCGAGTCCTTTGTTGGGAGCACCGAACACTCTATAAGGGGAGAAGCCGGAGTCCCTTGTTGGGAGAACCGAACACTCTGTGAGGGGAGAGGCCGGAGTCCCTTGTTGGGAGCACCGGACACACTGTGAGGGGAGAGGCCGGAGTCCCTTGTTGGGAGAACCGGACACTCTGTGAGGGGAGAGGCCGGAGTCCCTTGTCGGGAGCACTGGACACTCTGTGAGGGGAGAGGTCGGAGTCCCTTGTTGGGAGAACTGAACACTCTGTGAGGGGATAGGTCGAAGTCCCTTATTGGGAGCACCAAACACTCTGTGAGGGGAGAGGCCGGAGTCCCTTGTTGGGAGCACCGAACATTCTGTAAGGGGAGAGGCCGGAATCCCTTATTGGGACCACCGAACACTCTGTAAGGGGAGAGGTCGGAGTCCCTTGTTGGGAGCACCGAACACTCTGTAAGGGGAGAGCCCGAAGTCCCTTGTTGGGAGCACCGAACACTCTGTAAGGGGAGAGGTCAGAGTCTCATGTTGGGAGCACCAAACACTCTGTAAGGGAAGAGTCTGTAGTCCCTTGTTGGGAACATCGATCACTTCGTAAAGAAGTCATCAATAATATTGAAAATACCACTTGTTGTTTGTTCCACGAATGTTGAAAATAAAATAAAAGCAGTGGTAATGGAGTTTTGGATGCCCTTTAACAGAAGAAAAACTCTTCTTTAAGATGTTCGTCCTATGGATCAGCCTCATGCATGATCATTCTTGACATGTTGATTTGGAGCCTTTATTTTGGAGAGAACTCTCGAGGAATCTGAGGCGAACGAATCGTTCGATTTCTGTCTTCAATCGCGAACAATATTTTGTCTTATGCCCGTGACCTTGATGGAAGTCGCAATATTTAGATTGGTCCCCTGAATTTGGAGTAAGAACCCTTGGTCATTAGAGAGAAGGATGGTGACGTATGACGAGTAACACTTGCGAGAGAGTGAAGGCTTGATGTTGGTGTTGCCCCCCAGCTCGTCGAGAGTTGACAGGCGTGAGTTGCTCCTTTTGGGAACCGGCGATGGTGTTAATCCCTGCTCTCGCTGTCTCTTTAAGTTGCTTTTGAATTGTTGGCGGTGTGCTTCAACTGCATCATCTGCGGCAATTTGGGCATCGATCTGTTTAACAATATTAGAATAGTTGGGTATAGTTTCTCGTACTAGTGTGGATTGGAAGCCACAAGGGCGGAGCCTTCCAAGAAGAAATCCACATAGGAGCTCTGATTTTATCTCAGGGATTCGTCGTGGTTCAGTGGTGAAACAGGGATTCGGGTGGGAAGGATTGTTGAATATCCGGCGTGGTGATCGTGAATTGTTAGTGTTCTGTGAAACTTGATTTCTCCTTCCTTCGAACATGAACCATGTGCGAGCTTGTCCTTTCAAAAGATGGGAAAATATTTATCTGGGGCAGGCAAAGTTTCATTATTGCGAAGTGCCACGTGCTCTGTCAGTCGCCCGTCATGTTTGTCTCAACGGATAGCCCGGGGAATTGGATGGCCATAACGGGTGGGAAGGATTTTTGTTAACCCGGGCACCAATTAAAAGTCAATTAAAAATATTTTTCTTCGCTAAGGAATTTATTGAATTATCAAATGAGTAGTCTGATCAATAAAGCATGCATCAAACTTATAATACAACAATGCTATTAAACTTAAACTTTAATAGATATATGATGCAGAAGGCAACGAATGAATAAATCAAAGTCAAAAGCACAAAAATATGACCTTAACTAATTTAGTTAAAACTGTATTCACACCAGATGAGTGGTCTTAACCAAGCTTGATTGAGAAGTCTTGCAAGCATTTAGATGAGGGATTTAGCTAAAAAATATTAATGCATGTACTGAATGCTAAATAAAGATTGAAGTATTACAAACTGGGTCTACATTGTTGAGAACTCCTAATTGTCATGCTCTTATCTGTACTCTTGGTGAAGTAGCCACACCAGGTACTGTTTTTCGTAGATTGGGGGTTCAGATTTAGAAAGACGGATATGAATTAGAGAGAAGGTGAGCACATTCAAAGAATGATGAAGAAAAGAGGGAAATCAAATAAGTAGTTGGCTTTATTATGAGAAACAAATAGCAAAAAAATAGTGTTATAAACAAACTGTTACCGTGGATATTTCATCCGCAGGAATAAAAGTAAAGATCAAATAAGAGAATGAAAATCATACCTCACAACACACACTAAGAGAATGAAAAAGCATATCTTAATTAAGAGAATGAAAAATCTTACCTTGTCTCACACAGGCCTCAATCGATTTTGCCTCTTGTTTAATATCTCAAAAAAACAGCATATCCACAAAAGTTATGAAATGGAGCAAGGACCAACAAGAATCAATCCTATAATATGTGAGAACCTCGATGCTTAATCCCAGGCAGCGGAGACCTCGTCGATGAAGGAAGCGAAGATCACAACTTGCATTCGATAGCAGGAGCAGGAGGCGGCGAAGGATGAAGATCAGCCACTGCCGCGCCTAAACTGTAGTTCGTGTCAATCGCCCAATCGCCATCCTAGAGAAGTGGGCTGCCTTCGTTCGTTTGTTTGGAAGGAAGCCGCTTAAGCTTAGGGATATAAAGGGGATCAGGAAACATGGATGCGTCATAATCTCAGGTGAAATGGCGAGTAATCATGGAGAGGGCAGCTGGCGGAGCGGCACATTGTTTGGCCGTTCGCTCTCTTCTGCGATTAATTTGAGAACTTCTTCGCGTGTGAGACTTTCATCTTCTGTTAGTATGATGTCTGCAACTTTGGGCGATTGCCGTGATTTTGAACTTCAGATTCTTTATCTAAAGGGGCTATGCGGCCTTGAATATCCACGTAATGTGGTAATTCTTCAGGTATAATGACACGCAAGTGAGGGGGAACTGGACCAACCTGCCCCCTGAGTGTTGTCCCTTCTGCAGTGCGGGCAGCTTCTCCTGTCATGGTCCCTAGTTACAAGTATCGTGTTGTTGAGCGTACTGTCTTCTGAGGATGATGTGAACTCGCTTTCCACAGACGACGCCCAACAGTTGCGGTCTAACTCGACGTCCCGATCAGGCCGGAATACTTGGACCGTCTTAGCTCTCGCAACGGTCAAGCGTGCACGTAGTCAATAGGGTGGTGGTTACGGTGGTTATGCGGCTATCCGCACACCATAACCACCCTCATAATTGCTTTTAGCATAGTTTGAATGCGTATATTTTGCTATTTGGAGATCACTTAAATAAATTATATAAAATATTAATTAAATCCTCCTCCGCTAACTCGCCGATTAGTGGGTGGTTACGCGTAAATCGGACGGCCGGAGATGTTCCCCGACGACCGGACGACAGGAACGGGACTCCGCGGGCGGGCGACGAAATTGCCGCCAGGTTCGCCGGCGAGGGGAGGACCTGCCGACGGCGGCCGGGAAGGAGCGGCCACTCCCCTTGGTCGTGCGTCGGAGCTAAAGGAGGGGACGGCCGAGCCCCCCCCCCCCCCCACCCTGGCCGCGTGGGCGGCCGAGGCGGCCCCCCTGGTCGCGTGGGCGGCTGAGGAAGGGGATGGCCCGGGCGGCCGCCCCCTTGGCTGCGCCGGTGGCCAAGGAAGGGAGCGGTCGTCCCCTTGGCCGCGCTGGCGGTCGAGGAAGGGGGCGGCCCGGGTTGCTGCGTCGGTGGCCAAGGAAGGGGTGGCCCGGGTGGCCGCGCCGGCGGTCGAGGAAGGGGGCGGCCCGGGTGGCCGTCCCCTCGGCCGCGCCGGCGGTCGAGGAAGGGGGCGGCCCGGGCGGCCGCCCCCTGGGCCGCGCCGGCGGCCGATCAAGGTGCAGCCCTGGCGGCCGCATCCACAGTAGCGGCCGGGCCGGTGTGGCGAGAGAGGGCGGGCGGCCGGGGAGGAGGCCGGCCGCCTGCCGCCGGCGAGGTGGGGCTCGCGGCGGTTTGCCCATTACGCGTAATGAGATCGGTCCGCGGGGGATCGGGCGTGGTGATCGCGCGCGCAGTCAATCCCATGATCCCACTTCTTTTGAGGTGGGGATCATGAGTGTGTGGTTATGTGCACACCCGATTTCTATAAAATGGCGGTCATCCCCACCAAAACCGAAATTTTCATTTCGGGTATGGCTTTAGGTTTTGAGCTACATTGGTCGGTTCCGATTCCAAAAAATAGAAACCGAACCTATATGCATCTATTCGTGGTTTTGACTGGAACCGATCGGAATCAACTCGCGCTAGTTGCACCCCTATGTATACATATGAATGATGACATATTCTATTTCTTGCGTGGGGCAAAAGTAATTAAATTCTGAACTGTTAATATTAAATATTAAGTCATTAAGTGGACATAGCCCGCTCTCATCTTATGTCTTTCACTCTTTCCTATATATAGAGATAAGTTACCGAAGGCAAGCTTATAAGCTAATTTGCTTCCATCAAAAGGTATTCTAAGAATGGAAGTTTTATCGTCACCTCGTCCGGCGGCTGAAGAAACCGTGGCTCGGAAATGTGCAGATTATCACCCAAGTATTTGGGGAGATTATTTTATTTCTTTTAATCCTCTTCCACCAATTCACATGGTATCCTTCTTCTTGTGACTATTTATTTATTAGTTATATTTATAAGTATATCTACCATTTGATTTCTCCATTAAATCATGGCCGTCCGATCGATCTAATCAAAGAACAGTGTATTACTAGTGCTCATATTCATATTATGATAGGGTGTCATTAGTTTATATTTCCATTCCACATCACCCTACAATGTGAAATTATAATTTTACCCCTAACTTTATTTAAAAAGGGAGGCAATATAACCCACCTTTTAATCTTGCAAAAGTGTCAATAGTGGGAGTTGAACTTAGGTCTCAACCCACTATGACAAGCAAAGATTGCAACCATTATCTAAAATTAAATATATTATGCTTCTGCGGTGCCTCCCTTGCGTGGAAATGGGCGGAGCCCATCCAATCGCTAGTGGAGCCCACCCGGAGATGGTCTGAGTTGGCCTGATCGCGGCTGGCGCGAGTACTGTCGTCTGGAGCACGGGGGAGGGGGGACCTGTGCACTGCCACTCGTTTATATCTAAATTACGTTAATGAATTGAAATTAGAGATTTACCGCTACAATCTTCTGTCGTTAAATTATTACGAAAGATATATTGAGGTAATTCTAACATTATCATGCTCTCATGATCATGCACGAAGGCATCACTGGAACAGAGGATCGGAGAGCAAAGGACTGAAGTAGCCCGAATGTTCAAAGACGCATCGCGTGATCATATGCAAGTGATGGAGTTCATTGACACGATCCAACGTCTAGGAATTGCCTACCACTTTGAAAAGGAAATCAGTGAGACATTATGCGAAATTCACAAAACAAACTTCTGCGACAATATTCATGATCTACACTCGGTGTCACTCTATTTTCGACTCTTAAGACAACAAAGATATCATGTTTCATCCGGTAATTATATAGCCTTTTTTTAACATCCAATGAAGCCAAAAGTTACCAGTTTCATATTAGTTAATTGATGTTGCAGATGTTTTCCTCAAGTTTCTGGACGAGGAAGGAGAATTCGAGGCTAGTTTGAGCACGAATGAGCAGGCTATGATAAGCTTATATGAAGCGGCGCATCTGCTGATGTCGGATGAAGAGGTGCTGGAGAAAGCTATTAACTTTACAAAACTTCATCTGAGATCGAGGAAATTGGAGTTGCCGTTGATCAAAAGAGTCGATAGGCCAAAAACAAAGAGTTACTTGGCAACATATGAACGGGATGAGAATTGCAAGGGTCTACTGCTGGATTTTGCAAAGATGGATTTTATTTATTTGCAAGCTATACATCAAGCCGAGGCACAACAAGTATCCTTGTAAGTTTTCACATTTTTTTGGGTACTTACATCCAAAGTTTTGAACTTTTCTTCTCTTTAAATTTTTGTTTTATGTTTGTTTTCACATTTATTTTTTTTGGGTACTTACATCCAAAGTTTTGAACTTTTCTTCTCTTTAAATTTTTGTTTTATGTTTGTTTTCTCTTTCATTTTTGCATGATTTAGTGATAAGGGCAAAATACCCATTCAACTGAGCCGCTCTACATTAATATTCTAGGTGGTGGAAGAATTCAGGATATGCAGACAAGCTGCCATTCTCTCGGGATCGATTGATCGAGTGCTATTTTTGGGTGCTCTCCGTATACTTTGAGCCCTGCTATTCTCGCGCTAGAGTGATGATGACAAAAGTAATAACGCAAATGTCCGCACTGGATGATATCTATGATGTGTATGGGACGGCAGAGGAGCTTTCTTTGCTTACCAATGCTATTGAAAGGTGAACGTTATAGTTAACCAAAAACTTGATTATATTGAGTCCTTTGCGAAAACCACCCCACTAAATTTGCAAAATTATAGGATACACCCCTCTACAATTTGAAATTACAAAAATCTCTATTATGAGTTTACATTTCATAAAATCAATGCACAATAAAGCTCTCTGAGAAAGTCTACCGGGAAATTTTTTGAGTGCATAGAGTTTATGAAATGTAAACTAACAAGCGAGGTTTTTTTGTAATTTGAAATGAGTGCAACTTGTAATTTTACAAACTCCCAAGAAAAGTGTAACTAATTCATAATGATTATATATTTATATTTGCAATGTAATTAAAAAAAATCTCTCATTTACACTTTTATTATTGTGTACGAAATGAAAAAATTAGATGGGATATTGAATCTGTAAAGAACTTGCCGGAGTGCATGCAACACTGTTTCCAAACCATTCAAGAAACCTTCAAGGAGTTTGATGCTGAGCTAGCACCAGAAAACAATTCATTTCGTCTGCAATATCTCAAAAATGAGGCAATTCTTATACAGCTCTTTTTGAACACTCAACAATTCAAAAATCTATCTTGTATATGTATTATATATACAACTTGTTTAATGTCTATGTTGTTTATGTTCTTAATTGAGTGCAGTTGCAAAATGTAGCAAAAGGATACCTTCAGGAAGCCATATGGGCTAACAAATCCTATGTTCCTAAGCTCGAAGAACACCTGAACGTCTCGCTCATTACTGCGGGTTACTCGTTTCTCACGTGTGCTTCTTACATCGGCATGAAGGAGGTGATCCCTAAAGAAATATTTGATTGGGTCACCAGCTTCCCTGAGATCATCAGATCTTCTTGTGTAATTGGAAGACTTATGAATGATATCGTCACATATGAGGTAAACTACATGCAGCTAAATAACTTCTTTAGCATAATTTCTGATGAAAATGAATGTAACTTAAGCAAAAGTGATTGTAGCTTTGTTTGTTTGGGCATTTTAGCTTCATTTTTGTGTGATAAAATTGTCACCGAAGATATAATTGTGTTTCACAAACCTTCATTTTGAAACACCGATGTGGTGATCGAGAAAGGCCAAAAGTTCCATTTTTAGCTCACATGCATTCTCACTCCATGGTGGGAGCTTCACTTCTCGCCATATCACTCGTTCCCATCGCTCAAATAACAGAGTCTATAATTATGTGGCCATGTTTTAGAAGAAAATGATCTACAAATATAAACAGTACTTCTATGTGTTTTTTTATTCACAAACACAACTATACATATGCCATATATAATTGACAAATTGTTTGAATATATGCATGAGTAATCACATTTTTAAATAAATTTGTAATGCTAATTATTGGCCTCGACAAAGAACGATGTGCTAATTCATAATGAATTGTCAGCTGGAGCAAAAGAGAGATCATGTTGCATCGACCGTCCAATGTTATGTGGTTGAACATGGATGCTCCGAGGAAGAAGCGTGCGAGGAGCTCACGAAGATGGTGGAAAATGCATGGAGAGTTATAAACAAAGAAATTATTATGGAGACCGATATTATTCCCGCATCTTTGATCTGGCCGGCTTTCAATCTTGCACGCTTTAATGCCTTTGTTTATGAGGGAAACGATATTTACACAAACGCAGATAAGATCATGAAAGATAACATCAACACAGTTCTCGTCGAGTCAGTGTAAAGCGCATGATGTGTTCCTCCGGATGTGTCAAATGTGTGCTTATTTTATGAAGAGTCGTGTTGTTAAACAAAAGCTATTCGCTGTGTGTCAATGTGTCATTTTATATCTTTTTAATTTACTCTGTTTCTTTGAAGAGTTCTTTTTGCTCAAATGTACTTATGTGACACAAATCTGTGTAATTAATATATCATATGTGAAAAGTGAGTTGAAAGAGTGCATAAATCATTATTTGAGTCATGTTGTAATCAATTTGAAAATTTGAAGATTGAATATTTTGAGAGAATTTTCAGTGCGCTCATCCCACCATAAGCATGGTGTGCAAACCTTTTTTTCTTGCAAAATTACAGTTGTAACGTGATTTATAGTTGTAATTGACTATATTTTTACACTTATTTTTTGCTACAAAAATACAGTTGTAAAATAATTTTAAAAAACTGAATCTTTACAACTGTATTTTTACACATTTTTCCCCAAAACATGCACATATAAGTACTTAACATGAACGTAAAAATACATAAATTAACATTTTGTTAATTGTTTCTTTAAAAATAATAATATTAATTAATAAATTCATTTTTTGAGAAAAAAATTATCCCCAATGCACCATGCTCCATATATGTCCATTGCACAAAATTTTTTCCCTAAAATTATTCAATGTTCGATCATCTTTATTTTTTTGGCAAAAAATGAATTTTGTTCCTAATTCGTAGTAACTTTTTGTTTAAAATCCTTAAGTTGAGGGTCTGAAATCTTGCAAAATAAATTTTAAAGACCTCAACCAAAACACTACAACAACACTCAAGCCTTTATCCCACTATAGTGTAGTCGGCTATATGGATCCTTTGTCGCCATTGTGCCCTATCTTTTGTCATAATCTCACTAATGCCTAAGTACATCATGTCTTTTCTTACAGTTTCATTCCAAGTCTTTATTCGTCTACCCCTCCCTTGTTTAACATGCTTAGTGACTAGACTCTCACAACCCCTAACAAGTGCCTCTAATAGTCTCCTTTGTTCGCGTCCAAACCATCTTAGGCGAGTTTCTCGCAACTTCTCTGCAATTGGTGCTACTCCTGTCTTATCCCTGATACTTTCATGTTGCGTATTTGCAGCCCCTCCCATAATTTTTCGTCGGATTCTCCTCCTGGCCGGCCCCCTCTTCTTTTGGAATCCACTCCAATTATGTAATCTTCATTATTCTGATATTAATGGAGGATTTCTTTGAAGAGATCTTTGATCATCTTCCATTGTTGCCGCCAGCCCGTTTTAGAGACTGCTCCAAATTTGGCATCCCCATTATTCTAGACTTTTTTGGTGATAATGAAGATATATTTTTTTTTTGAAGGAATTGATCTCCTTCCATGGTGGCCGCCATACTTATTTTGGATTTTCTTCCACCACCTATATATAGTGGTGTAGTCGGTCATCCAAGTAGTGCAGTGCAGTAGCTTCTTCTCGGCAGAGTTCTTTCGGCAGAGCCTGGTGCTTGGTCGCTGGTCTTCCTCTTCGGAGTTCTTCCCGCCGACCGTTGAATCAGACCTCTTCTTCCAGTCGCCGTCTTGATTTCTCGTCGCAACGTATACGACCGGATCTTGGAGGGTTCGAGATTTTTCATAATTTTCTCGATTCAATTTTATTCCTCCAATTTAGTCGTATTGTATGTTTGAGAAATCATTAGTATTATTGATCTATGTCTGCACAGTGGACGTACCCATATTTATTTTTTGCGGAACCACTTTAAAATTTGAAAATTTATTTGGAACAGGATTCTTCATCTGCACTCGGACCGATCGATTTTCATAATAAGTGGTACCAGAGGTAGGTTCGATCGGCGACTATTTGGACATTCCGTTTCGAGTTGGGTCAACGATAAGCGACGACATCGGTGCACTCCCTATCTTCCCAATCTTGATCCGCGAATTTCTCAGGTCACCTCTGTCTCACTGCAGATTTCTGTAGTTTGATTTTGTTGGCATCTTCTACACCCTGTGAGAAGTTTGAAGTTGCAAAGTTTGATGGGGAACACAATTTTGGCTTATGGCAGGTGAAGATCAAAGCACTACTCATCAAAGAAGGTTTACACTGTGTCCTATTGGGAAAGGCCCATAAGGATGCTGAGATTACCGATCGCATGTGTAACACCTCCCCTGTAATGACCATATAATATGAGTTCGGACGGGGCCCCACAACATAAAGACGTCATAGCTTTAACATTATAAAGTGATATAAAAGAACAACGCATCTCAAAACTCAGAACACAAACAGCGGAAACCCACAAACACTAGAAGTTATTCACTATCACATGAATATCAAAATGGCTTTAAGGCCTTAATAACAATCATGACTCCAAAAACTGAAACAACAACAAACATAGCAACGTGCTTTAGCACTCCTAGGCTATCTCGGCATGCAAGCCGAATTACAGTTCATGGAGCGAAACATTCAACAAAACATAAGTAAATAAAAGTGAATCCACTTCACGAGGCTTAGGCCTTTTTGGCCGGCGAGCTTGATCCCGCTTGCGATCCTTGCCCTGAAAAAATTTGTTGTAACGTGGGTCAGCAAAGGCTGACATCAACTGTGTAACCAACACATCTCCTATCTGTCATCCCTAGCGGACCTCGGGGCAATTCATCACCCTGAAGGTCAGCACTTTGTATGCAAATATATATACAAAGAGAGTAAAGAAACAGGTTGGGATGTCACAAACATCAAACACGTTTCTAGGTTGAGGATTTAATAAAAAGGGGGCCTACAATGCAGCATATATGCAAACATGGATTTCACCCAAGGCACCCTATATCGCATGAATCTAACACATCATCATGCATCATCACATCACATCACACAGGTACTTCCATTTCCCATAACGGCATTCAAGCCGCAACACAGAACTCTTGCCAAGGCCCCACCCGCTAGTGGGTCTCAAGACTCAGGCTTGCCTGCAAGCTCTGACTTCTCACGTTAGGATTCCGTCTCACAAACAACAAACCGATGCTAAGAACCCTTGCTTGACCCCACCCGCTCATGGGCCCTATCGCCCGGGCTTGTCATAAGCTTGGCATTCTCGTCAGTTTCACAGAAGGGGACTTGTCTCGCCGTGACACTCTCCATACATGACTTGCACATCACGAGCTAGTCAGCCGACCACAAAGACAAAGTCGCGCCTTCGCACATCAATCAACGAACATAGCATTTCCCACCCTAATCCACCATTCGTTCTAGCACAAAATAAGGGGGGCAAACATCATATATGACATCTTGCCGCAAACGGATTTCTAGCAAAATCCTTAATGTTTGTTATGCAACATCATCGAGTCGGACAAACGATCGCGATCACGGCTTCACCCACAATGCCTAATCCACTAGCGGAGTGGATTTTTAATGCAACATCATGCCGGGGATGGACATAATCGACCTGGTGGCTCATCTTGAACCATGACAACCTGAACCCCTCTCATTTGAGAGATCCAATGCCTAAATGCTTGGAAGAAAAATAAGATAAAATGGATGTTGTGCACGCATCCTAAAGACCGAGAGGAGAAGTGTCGTTACATTATGACTTCTCTTCCAAGTCATGGAGGTCTTGCTTTGCACTGATGAAAATGTGCGCCTTCAAGCCCTTTCCATGGATCTGGCCTCGGTTTGACGAACAGAGCCTCGGAGCTTCGCTAATGGCGGAGAAATTCCTTCTTCTTCCTTCTCCAAATCCTCTCTCTTAAACCCTAACTCCCACTCAAAATGAGAAGAATGAGGGAAAACCACCATTCAACCCTACTTAAGTCTCTTGGACGGAGTGTCCTAGGTCATAGGATTACATCCCAAGAAGTATCGGACGGCCTAAATTCAGGCGTCACGAAACTGCTCCCACAAGCTACCGTCGGGCGGTAGCTACCTACCGCGCCACGCTAACTTCTCGAGCCGTCAATCAAAAATAATGCAGCGCTACTGCCGGCGATAGCAATACCGTTGCGCAGTAGCTCACTCAATGCTTCTGTCTCAACGCCTGAAGGCTACCGCCGAGCGGTAATTAGCTAATACTGCGTGCTACCACTCGACGCACTCCATGCTTTCCACTCAACGCACTCAACGCCTACCACTCAGCGCCTCCACTCAATACTTGAAGGCTACCGCCGGGCGATAGCGACCTACCGCTGTGTGATAACGTCCTGAGCCTCAAGTCCAGAAAACTGGGGCGTTACAACTCCTCCCCCCTTAAAATAATTTCGTCCTCGAAATTAAGCATGCATTCAAACAACAAAGCATACCTGATGCAAAGAAATCCGAAAAGTCTTCCTGCATCGCTTGCTCACACTCCCAGGAGAATTAGTCTTGTCCGTAGTTATCCCAGCGCACTTTTACGAGCTTTACCTCTTTATTTTGCAACTGTTGAACTTCTGAATCCTCTATGCCCACTTGACGGACTTTCGTCCTCAAGTCCTCTTCCACCAGCACCATCATTGACTCAACCACAACACTTTTCTCCACCAAGGCTTTCCTTAGAACTGAAACATGGAAGACATCGTGTAATCCACTTAGATCTGGGGACAATGCCAACCGATAGGTTGCTTCTCCATTTTGTTCCACAACTTCGAACGGCCCCAAAAACCTCGAACTCAACTTCTTGAGTCGGTGAAGCCACGAAACACCTTTAAACAGCTTAATCTTTAGATACACCCAATTGCCTACCTCGAAATCCACGTTCTTATGGTGCACATTGAAATACTATGCCTGCCGATCCTGAGCAACCTTCATGCACTACTGAATTATTCGCACCAACTCGCAAGCATTAGCCACCACGTCTTTTCCCAAAAGTTTGGTGACTCTCGTCCCTATCCATGACATCGGTGTTCCACACCGCCTTCCAAACAAAGCCTCGTATGACGTCATCTTGATACTTGCCTGAAAACTATTATTGTAGGCAAACTCCACCATAAAAAGGTGATCTTCCCACCTCTTGCCAAATCAAGGGTACACATTCTCAGCATATCCTCCATTGTATGATTCGTCCTTTTCGTTTGACCATCGGTTTGAGGATGAAACGTCGTAGCAAACTTGAGCTTTGTGCCCAGACTTTTTTGTACTAATCTCTAGTCCTTGGACGTGAACCGTCCATCACGATCACTAACAATACTCTTTCGAATTCCGTGCAACCGCACAATATTGCGGACGTATAGTTCTACCAGCTTCTCCACACTGTCCTCCTTCTGATTCGGGATGAAGCGAGCCACTTTGGTCAAACGATCCACGATCACCCAAATCACATCATTACCTTGCTGCGACCAAGGTAAACCATGCACAAAATCCATGGAGATGTCATCGAATTTCCACTCAGGGATAGGAAGAGGCTTCAGGAACCCGCCTGACTTTTGACACTCAGTCTTCACAAAGGCACAAGTTTGGCACCGACTCACATACAAAGCTACATCCCGTTTCAAACCGGGCCACCAAAAGGATTTCTTCATATCCAAGCACATCTTTGTACTGCTCGGGTGAATGGAGTACTTCGTGAAATGAGCCTCAAACATTAACTCCTCATGGAGCTTACCGAACTGCGATACACATACCCTTCCATCCTTCGCTAAGATCTCACCAACCATCTCCTAAGTATTACACTCGCCTTTTTGAGTTTCCGCCACAAATGGCTTGAACTCTACATCCACACTGGTCGCTTCCCGGATATGATTAGACAAGTTGTTCTGCAACTTTATCCAGTTCAACCGAGTCATGCTAGACTTGTCTCTTGCTATACACTCAATGCCAAGGGATTCGAAATCCCGCACCAACCGCTCATCATGAGCTTCAATCAAATTCCCTTGTCCAGAATATTTCCTACTCAAGGCATCAGCCACCACGTTGGCCTTGCCCGACGTATACTGAATCGCCACGTCGTAGTCCCCAAGGAACTCAACGCACCTGCACTGTGCATGTTCAAGTATTTTTGATGTGGAAGATACTTCAGGCTTTTGTGGTCCTTAAAGATCTCCACATTCGCATCGTATACATAGTGCTGCCACAACTTCAACGCAAAGATTACCGACGCTAACTCCAAGTCATGGACGAGGTAATTTATCTGATGAGGTTTCAACTGTCTAGACCCAAAGGCTATAACATTGTCATGTTGCACTAGCACACAACCCAAACTGCAACCTGACACATCACTGAAAAATCTGAAATCCTTCAATCCCTTTAGGGAGACTTAGGATTGGAGCCAACATCAACCTTTCTTTCAAGTTATCAAATGCTTGATTGCACTCCTGTGTACAACCTTGGGCTCGCGAGAGGTGGTCCAACGAGCGAGAAGGGAAGACGGGCGAGATGATAGGATGCCCACCTGCAGGAGGCGAGATGGGTAGTTTTCTGAAGTGGGCGAGACCTCCTAGTGGGCGAGATCCTTCTAGTAGGCGAGAGAGCCAACAGGCTGAGAGGACGGCGCGACGGACAGGGCGGCCGTCTTGCTCGCCAATACCTTCCCCACTCGCCGCATGGGAGAAAAGACGCCTTTACCCTTTTTTTCCCCCGAAAGGGGATTTTACCTTTGTGCCCCAGGTAATTTTACACTTTTACCCCTGAAGGACTGCGTATAGCCCTCCAGAACGGCGGAGTTTGGCTATTGGCAGACCCAGCCCAGGGTATTTTGGTCTTTTCAGGTTGATTCAGAAGTGATATTGGCAGATCGGAATCAAAGGCCTATAAATAGACCGATAAGGTGCCTGAGAGGATTGTAGGAACCTTTCCATTGTCTTCCTCACAGGCACCTAGCTCAGCATTGGCTAGGGAGGGGAAGATCTTTAGTTCTTCCGGGAAAGAGGTGGGACCTCCGAGCTGAGACCCCTCGGTCTGTTTTTAGGTCTCCGACTCTCGTCAGGAGGATAGCTCAGGAAGAGTACTTGTGGGCTGCATCCTGGTTCGAACTTTAGGAGGAATCGGAAAGCTGGTTCCAACATTTTTGGTGCGGTGAGCGTGGAAAGCAGACCTCAGAGAAGAACCATGGGAAACCACATGGCGGGAGATCACTGAGAAGGAGAGGGAGAGGGGTCGGATAACCCGGGAAGGTTTGTTGGAAGAGAGGAGTTTATGGCCTCAATCAAGGGGATCATGGATTTGCTGCAAGGGATCTCGCGGCAGGGAGACTGTTCAACCCCACTGCCTCAAGTGCCTGCTCTCACGCCGCATGAAGAGCTCGTCTCGGCGCGAGTGTGGGAGGATGCCCCGGGGAGGAGACCTGGGAAGGAGGTGATGGCGGAGGGAAGCGGGAGGTACATGGCAGGAAGGGAGCTGTTCCCAAGCCCGGCGAGTACCATCTCGCCAGGAGAGGTCATCGCACGAGTGAGGGCGACGAGATCGGTGGCGAGAGGGTCGCCTTTTTGTGAGCTGATCCTGTCAGCTCCCGTCCCGGAAGGGTTCCGGGAACCCGAAATGAACTACTATGTGGGGAAAGATGATCCCCTTCATCACTTGCAATGGTTCGAGGACGCAGTTTCGATCAGGCCCATGACGGACGCGTTTAAATGTCGTCTTTTCGCCATCACTCTAAAGGATAAAGCTAGAGATTGGTTTCATCAGCTCCCGACAGGCTCGATATACAGCTTCGAGGACCTAAGCAGGAGCTTCCAGTTACGGTTCTCCACTTCTAAGAAGAGAAAGAAGAACTCGGAGTCAATCTTTTTGATTAAGCAGAGGGCAGATGAATCACTGGCTCAGTACGTGGACAGGTTCCAAGAGGAGATCTTGGATATACAGGAGGTGCCAGGGTTTGCCCTCCAGATGGCCTTTACCGTGGGACTGCGGGAAGGTTTCTTCAAAATGAGCCTCACCCGGAGGCGCCGCAGTCTTTTGAGGGTTTGATGGAGAAGGCGGCGAAGGAAATAGCGATGGAGGCGGCAAATCCCGCTTTCGCAAAAAAGTTGGCAAGGCTTACGGAGATGGAGTCGAGGGAGTCAGGGGGGAGACAGCAGGAAGCGAGGAGAAGAGAAGAGCCGAGGGCGCCGGCACATCAAGAGCTGGGATGGAGGCAGCAGGGAGGCCCGTCCCCAGGACAGGGTAGAGGATTTCCCCACGGGGGGAGGAACCAACAAGGAGGACCGGGAATATTTCACCAGCAAGGGTGGGGGTATGGTCATAGACCACCCCTGCCCCCTCCGCAGCAGGCTATGGATATCGGTCGAGGCAGAGGAAGAGGCCGAGAGAGAGGAAGAGGAGCAGGAGCTGGGAGAAGAAGAAACCCTCAGGAAGGAAGGCAAGGGGGGAGGTGGCGTAGCCATATTGTGACTTCCACGAGGAGGAGGGTCACGCAACGGCTACCTACCCGGATTTCTTGGAAATGAGGAGAACCAGAGGAGTGGGAGAATAACAAAGACCAGTACGGATAGAGGAAGTGACAGGTACAGGAGAAGAGGATCGATGTGTAGATCGAACGGATGAATGAGATCGCGGAGGAATTAGAGTAATCCATGGAGGGGTAGGGATAAAGGCGGCCCGAAAGGCGAGCCTTCACACTATGTACCGTCGAAGCGTAGCCTCGACGTCACAATCCCCTCCCCCAGATGAAAAGATCACCTTTTCAAGGAAGGACATGCCAGATCATGAAGACCCTTTCTGTGACGCGCTGGTGATACGAACCGCCATCGAGAACTTTATGGTGTCACGGATCCTAGTAGACAATGGGAGTTCGGTGAACGTAATTTTCAAAAAAAGCATTCAATTCGATGAGGGTGGAGGCCCGGAGGGTGCTGGCGGCGGATGGACCATTGTTTGGGTTCTCAGGAGAGAGGAAAGAAGTCGAGGGGAGAGTGGGACTCCAAGTAACCCTGGGAGGGCTATCCCGAAACTGTCGCTTCGTCATAGTGGATGCCCCCAGTAGTTACAACGCCATTTTGGGCGCCCCTTGATCAGCGCTTTCAGATGCGTCCCCTCATCGTTTCACAAGTGTTTGAAACTGAACTCGGGAGGTACCCAAATCAGGGTGCGGGGGGATCCAAAAGCTACAAGGGAATGCTACGTGATGGCAGTGAACACCGTCTCCTGGCAGGGAGACGCTGAAGAGATGGAGAAGAGGATGGAGCAATTGGAACAGAAACTGGGGGGCGAAGTAGAAGAAAGAAAGGAAGGTGCTGGAGGAGAAGGAGAAGTAGTGGTGGTTGGAGGCGTTGCAGGGGAGCCAGAAATGGCGGGAGAGGAGTGCGGAGAGAGGGGGATAGTAGAAGAAAGAGAGGAAGAAGATGTCGGTGGAGAGGGAGAAGTAGTGATGGTTGGTGGCATTGCGGGGGAGCTAGAGATGGTTGGAAAGGAGGGAGGAGAGATGGATGCGGCAGAGGAAAGGGAGCCAAAAGAAGATGAAAGGAGGAAAGAGAAGAGGAAGATGGAGGAAGCGGGAGGGTCGCCCAGGAGGGGGGCCCAGGAAGATGGTAGAAAGTGTTGATGCATTCGCCAACTTTGGGCGGGCGGGATAAGTAACCATCAGCGAGATACTCGCTGGCGAAGCGAGCATATTCTTCCTCTGGCAGTCTGCCGAGAGGAAAGTCGTGATCCATAAACCGCTTTCCGCAGCGGCTGCGGCCCTCGCCTTCTTCCACCTTTGTCTTTCCCATGGCAGGCGAGAAGGCAGTAAAGGGGAAGAGAACGACTTAGGAGAGCGGGACGCGAGATGAATGAAGAAGAGGAGAGAAGGAGGAAGCTCCAACCAAAAAGACGGCCAATAATAACAGAAGTAGGGGAATATCTGGATTTGAGGTATTTATAAGGAATGAGGGAGAGAGGAGATTGAGAGGGAAAATCAAGCGGCGGGAAATAAAGAGGCACCCCGACGCTTCGTCTCTCTCTCTCTCTCTAGAACCCAAGGGGCGGAGGCGCCGCAGTGGTTTTTTCGAGGTAAAAGCTATCATTATAAACCTACTAATTGAAAAAGGAGCTAATCATGGTAATGATGAAAAACATAGCATGATATGACAGGAACAGTACCTAAATGATAAAATAGTCCATCCCGCAGAGGGGGGCATCCCACCTAGAAAAGTTTTTATACAACGCATTACTAATTAAACAAAATTAAACTGGCGATGATAATATAGGAGGGCCTAGAGAATGCGAGACGGGACCACGACAGCTTAGTTCTGCACCCATTTCCAGCGGCCATCTTGACCTCCCGTGAAGGGAGGGCGGCCGGGAAGATGAAAGGCGAGAGCGGCAACCACGCCGCGGCGCGCGAGACAGAGATGTTCGTCTGTCTCATTTAGGATGGCTTGGGGGTCTGTCCCGTCCATTGCGCCGCCAGCTTCCATCTCGGCAAAAAGGCGGTGACACTCTGTTTCTAGTCAGTCCATACGCCGGTCGGAGGCCTGCTTCTCCAGCTCCATCTCGCGGATTATATGCGTGTATTTGCGGAACATCCTAGCGGTCCTCCGCTTCAGCTCCAGAGTATCCATGGGATCACCCAAGTAGTCCTCGATCTCGTCAGGATGCGAAAGAGGCGAGATGGGGGAGACGCGGGAGCATCTTCAGTGTCAGAATCAAATTGGATGCCTGCACAAAGAGCGAGAAATCGAAAACAAGGATGAGCTCGCATGAATTGGGTAAAAGAAGGCGAATTGAAGGAAAAGCGAGAAGGGAAAGCTCATACTTGGGATGCGAGGGTTCCCCACAACCCGCGAGAGGTTTTCTTTCCGTGAGAGGGGTGGGGAGGATGCCTCAGGCGAGTCAGTGCACTGATGAGCTTGGTTGATATTATCAGGAGGGTTGGCGGGCATCGGGGAATCAACAAAGCTTCCCTGGAAAAGCGTGGTCAATAGACGGGACGAAAGAAGAGAGAGAAGAATGAGAAATTACATGTTTCTCCCTGGGAGAGGCGAAAGGATTGTCTGTTGAAGGGGCAGAGGAGGTTGCGCCCGCCGAGAGGGGAGGGCAAGCGGCCTTCATCTTTTTCAGGCGAGAGGACGGAGGGGCCGAGGGAGGAATACGCCCCAGATCTGGGAATAGGGCGTCCGTGCCGGTTTTATTTCGCCTTCGCACCATCGCGAGGCGCTCGCGAAAACTCTAGCTGAGAGACATTCTGAAAGGATGAGGAAATGAAGGAGGGCAAAGGGGACCCTAATGAAGGCTGGGATCTCATATTTATAAGCCCCATAAGGGGGGCCCACCAAAGATTCTCATAAGTGAATCCCAGCATCGCGAGCCGCGGTTGGATTTATCTTTCCGAGGTTAGAGCAACCTCAAAAAGAGCGGAGATTGTGTACAACCTTGGGCTCGCGAGAGGTGGTCCAACGAGCGAGAAGGGAAGACGGGCGAGATGATAGGATGCACACCTGCAGGAGGCGAGATGGGTAGTTTTCTGAAGTGGGCGAGACCTCCTAGTGGGCGAGATCCTTCTAGTAGGCGAGAGAGCCAACAGGCCGAGAGGACGGCGCGACGGACAGGGCGGCCGTCTCGCCCGCCAATACCTTCCCCACTCGCCGCATGGGAGAAAAAATGCCTTTACCCTTTTTCCCCCCGAAAGGGGATTTTACCTTTGTGCCCCAGGTAATTTTACACTTTTACCCCTGGAGGCCTGCGTATAGCCCTCCAGAACAGCGGAGTTTGGCTATTGGCAGACCCAGCCCTGGGTGTTTTGGTCTTTTCAGGTTGATTCAGAAGTGATATTGGCAGATCAGAATCAGAGGCCTATAAATAGACCGATAAGGTGCCTGAGAGTATTGTAGGAACCTTTCCACTGTCTTCCTCAAAGGCACCTAGCTCAGCATTGGCTAGGGAGGGGAAGATCTTTAGTTCTTCCGGAAAAGAGGTGGGACCTCCGAGCTGAGACCCCTCGGTCAGTTTTTAGGTCTCCGACTCTCGTCAGGAGGATAGCTCAGGAAGAGTACGTGTGGGCTGCATCCTGGTTCGAACTTTTGGAGAAATCCGAAAGCTGGTTCCAACATCCTGAGTCCACACAAAATTTTGGTCCTTACGAGTCAGAGTAGTGAGGGGCAGAGCTATCCGCGAAAAGATTTCCACAAATCACATGGCCCAAAAATGCCACCTTTTCCAACCAGAACTCGTACTTCGAGAACTTGCATAAAACTGGTTCTCTCTCAAAGTCTGCAAGACTACCCTCAAATGAACCTCATGCTCCGCCTTTGATTTGGAGTATACCAAAATATCGTCGATGAAGACCACCACAAACGAGTCTAAGTATTCCTGAAACACTTGGTTCATCAAATCCATGAATACTAATGGCGCGTTCGTCAATGCGAACGACATCACCGAGAACTCGGAGTGGTCATACCTCGTGCCAAAAGTTGTCTTAGGTATGTCCTCATCTCAAATCCGCAACTGATAGTACCCTGACTTTAAGTCCAACTTAGAGTACATCACTGACCCCATCAACTGGTCGAATATGTCATCTATCCGTGAAATCAGATACTTATTCTTGACGGTCAGTTTATTTAGTTCACGGTAGTCTATGCACAACCGCATACTACCATCTTTCTTCTTTACAAACAGCACTGATGCGCTCCATTGAGATGAGTTGGGTCTGATATACCCCTGCTCTAACAGTTCATGCAGCTGTACTTTAAGCTCGGCCATCTCCTTCGGTGTCGTCCTAAAAGGAGGACGTGACAATGACCTAGCTTCTAACAATAACTCAATCGAGAAATCGATCGCCCGTCGAGGAAGTGCTCCAGGAATCTCCTCGGAAAACACATCCTCGAATTCTACCACTACCGACACTTCCTCGATTGATAGCTTGGAAAGTTGAACTTCCAATAACGCTACGAAAGCTGCTCCTCCCTAGTTAACTGCTCGCACCAGTTGCATGGCTGAAATCAGGGAGCACACCACTCCACTGAGGCCCTCAAACTTGACTTTTGCCTTTTCTTCGCTCCTCAGGGTCAGCACCTTTGACAAATTGTCAATGCTAGCCCGCTGCTCTGCAAACCAATCCATCCCCAAGATTACATCGAACTCGGCTAACGGTGGTACCGCTGCTACTAACACAAAGATAACTCCATCTAAAATCCATCCAATGCGTCCTTTTATTCTGGTGGTCATAAAAATCCCATTGGGCATGCACACTCTAAGCTCTACGTTCGCCGACAGAGGCTCGACTCCAATTCCCTTGATAAATCTCTCCACAGGAAAAGAGTGTGACGCTTCCGTATCGAACAATACCCTATCGGGGTAACCGAAAACTAGCACGAAGCCTAAAACACAGGCAACACACATAAAAGTCTCGAAAGTCTAAAGCCAATAAATAAACTTAAACTTTCGCATACCTGTCACCACATCAGGTTGTCAAATCGCTTCTTGTTGCCCAATGTTATAAACCCTTGGTTGTACGGGTTGGAACCGTGAAGCGCTCGACTCTGTCATTTTTCCTTTCTCCGCGTCGCTGGGGCCGTAACGCACTTACTATTCCTGTCTTGGCTCTTGCTCAGCATCACCCTCAGTACAAAATGAGCTATGTGGCCTGACTTGCCACACTTGTAGCACGTTGGTGGTCCCTTGAAGCGAGATCCCCCCGACATTGTACTATTCTTCTCCCACGACTTGAAGGGATGCGACTTCTTCTTCCACTTACTCCCTTCAGACTTCCCTTGTGATTGTGAAGGCTTTCCCTCTCCCTGTTTGATCGTGAGTCCCTTGCGATGCAGGGTTCGCTATATCACTTTTCAACGTCCTGGTAGCCTCAATCAACTAGTTGAAACCCGCATTCTTCATAGCTATAAGGGGTTGTCTTTCTCTCTCAACCCATGGTAGAAGAGGTTGTCCCTCTCATCATCATCGGCCATGGTTGTTCCCGCATAACGACCCAAACGAGTAAATTCCTAAACATACTCATCCACCGTCTTGTCCCATTGCACCAAGTGCAGGAACTGCCTCTGAAGGGCTAACCTCGTCGATGAAGGGATATACTTCTTTAAGAAGGCATTCCCGAACTCTTCCATGGATGGGGTGCGTCCAGGAAACTGGCGGCCGCTATGGCCCACCCACCACAGCTCGGCGTCACCTTCTAACATGAAGGTCGCGAATTGAGATTGCTTTTCTTCTAGCGTCTCTACCGCCCTCAGAAGTTCCTGAATCCTCGCTAACCATTCCTCCTCATTAGTCGGTGTGCCGACTGTAACATCCCGACTTTTATTAGGCCACCAGAGCCCTAGTGGGCCCAATAAAAGTGGCCCGAACCATACCCATAACACGGTGGGAGATAACATTAAGCGGGAAATAAAGCTAGAGAACTCCGAATTGAGTTCTGTCAGTCTCTGTTACCTCGTATAGTCAATACGACTGCATTGAAACTCGTTCAGTTGGACCCCGAGGTCATATAGTGAATGTGACCATTTATCGTAAAACGCAACGAGAGCAGATTTTGGATATCGACCTAGAGAACTCCGAATTGAGTTTTGTCGATTCTTGTGACATCATATAACCTAAACAGGTGCATCAAAACCCGTCACGTCACAATCCGAGGTCTAACGACAGTTTTACACACTTCGACCACTTTAGCGCGCTGCGACACACAAATTTTGGACTTTTGTCAAACAGACTCCGATTCAACCCCAGTCAGTGGCATTGGACTCGTGTGGTCAATACGAAGTCAACGAAAGTCATCCAAGTTAATTTCGACGACAATTGGTCAACTCATGGTCACATCAAACGTAGTCGTGCACCGAAAAGCGTGCGCGCACCAATTATGACACGACACCCGAACTTTGACCCGACCCCGATGACTTGAACCCACTTTGACTTTGACCAGCAAGGGGGACCCACCCTCGGGTTGACTTGATCAAACCCCCCTAAAATCCACTTTTTGGATTTTTCTCCGAGTAGGGGCCCACCTCCACTCCAAGGGAGGATGGCTCATGCCCCCCTAACTCTTCTTGGGCCCCCAACCAGCAAGCCTCACTAGGATAGGTGGAGGCCCACCCTATCCCCCTCTCCTCTCTTTCCCCTTCTCTCTTTCCCACCCATAAGGCCCAAGCCCATGAGGGTTTATTCCTTTTTCCCCACATGGGGGAAAATATTGGACCTGCAGCTGTCCTTGGACAGTTGGAGGGTGTGGATTAATCCCTCCCTCAGGAGGGATTAATCCCACCTTGCCAAAGGGAGGGGAGCTCCCCCTCCCCAACCCTATAAAAGGCCACCCACCCCCTTTCCTTCCCCTAACCCTCAAAGCACCTCCTTCCCCCCTGCCCAACCCCATGCTGGAGCTCAGGTGGCCGGAAAAAGCCAAGCTGAGGCCTCCCTCCCCCTCCACCACCACCACCAAGGCATGGCCGACCAGGTCGGCCCCTCCCGAGCCCACCAGACCCAGGTGGAACCTTCTCTCCCTCCCCCTCCCCATTCTGGATGTGATGCATGGCACTCCTAGTTGCCGGAGCACCGCCAGCGCCACCCGAGCCTAGTTTCAGGTCGGGTGGTGCCCAAGGAGGAAGGATCCTCCCCCAGTGCTGGTGGTGGTGCTGGGGGAGTATTATACCACTGGGTGCGGCGGCCCCTAGCGGCGAAGAGCGGCGGTGCCGCCGGAAAATGCGGTTCCGGCGGCACCCGCAAAAATAGAGAATTTCTTTGTTTAAAACTGGCGGCGACTGTCGGTGGCGCATGGCCGCCGGACCACCACCGGCGAGAAGCCCGACCCCCGGCACATCGGCCGGGGGTGGACCGGTATGCGGCTATCCACCCGAGGAGCGGGGGTGGAGTGGTGGCGCCGGCAGCAGGGCCACCGCCACCCCAGGCTCTCGGGATAGAATTTCCGGCGGCGGCCGACGGCGCCAGGCCGCCGGACCACCGCCTAGAGAATCGTCGGCCCCCGGCGAGCTGATCGGGGCCAGCGCCGGCATCTGCGGCGACCTGCCGGCGGTGGTGGAGGCTGCTTATCCTCGACACCACCGGCGAGGAGCAGCAGCCGCCCGATTTGTTGATGAAGATCAGGCGGCTGGGATTTTCTTAATCCCCTCCCCACCTCTGTTTATGTGCCCCCACATCGGATCCATGACCGATCCGCTGTGGGGAAACACTGGCCAATTTCCATCCTGCGGCTCAATCTCAGCCGCACGATCCCTGTGATCTGCTAAATGCAGACCACTTTTCAAATCAGAAACTTTTAAGAAATTTCTGGGCCAAATCTAGGCCCCTAGGGGGAAAGTGACCAACATGAAAAATGTTTCCCATGATGAGGGCTACCTCCACAAAAATTTGAGATTTTTTGGAATTAATTTAGTATGTTTAAAAGCCAAAATAAAATTCGATTGGCTAAATTAAATGCCCAAAACACCTCGAAAAATTATAAAAAATTACTAGGCTCATTTTAAGCCCTCCCAAGGGTTGTATCAAAATTTGGGGTCATGGGGATAAGTCTTGATATTTTTCCTAAAATATTGAAGCCTAGGGTCGCGCACGGATCCTTTTTCCGCTCGTTTTCCCTAAAAGACGGAAATTGGAGTGCGCGACCACTCCTTATAATCAAACAAGTACCTTTAACTATTTTATCGACAAGAGCGGCCGAGGCAAGTGACTATGCTCCGGGAATCCCGAGATTTCACCGTCGAGCGCCTCAACTCTCGGATGAATAGGGCACGCTTGGAAGATGAGAGTACGGGTGATGAACTAAGGGTTGTCCTCGACGACCAATAAGAATATAACTCCTAACCGGACCTTAATGCAATTAAGTCGTAATAAATATGGCGCAACCAAATTAATTGGATCCTAATAATTGATGAAACCCATCAAAATCTCATTTAAATCTCGATGGAATTGAAACCTCCTGAATATGAGTGATTGGACTGCTAACCATTTTCTTTGTGTTTTCTCCAGTCTCGTACTGGTCAAGCTTATTTCAGTATTTCTATTCAGTACTACTCCAGTCTCGTACTGGTCAAGCATATTTCAGTACTTTCTATTCAGTACTACTACAGTCTCGTACTGGTCGCATTTCTTTCCAGCATATTAAATAAGCAGCATAAGCACCACACTTGTTCTCGTTGCAATTTACTATTATAATCCCGGGTCCAGCTCTGACGAGCAGTCGTCGAGCCTTAGTTGGGATAACTGGAGTCAAAATAGTCCTCCAGGTTTAGCCCCAAATAATGCGCTCCCATCGCTCCTTGTCGAAAGTAGAGCTGAGTGCCAATACCCGAAGTCTAAAGCCTAGTAGGGCAGGCCGATGCAGACCCGAAGTATTTATTGTTTGTCTTTTGTTTGATTGTTTGTAAATTGCTTGCGGTGAAATAGCGGTGGGTCAGTCCCTCCCGCAGACCGTTCGTACTGGTGCGGGAAGGTCGACGACTCAAGGCGATAGGAAGATGAGTACCACGGGTGACCGACCGTTATATTATTCCTCGTCGGGTTTTCCTCTGCTGGTCAGCCAAAACGATTCGCCGGATGTCACTCACATCCAAGAGTACACAAGGTTGTACGTTAGGGTCTGGGGTTGTGCGGTATGATCGCCCCCAGAAGTGGCAGGACTGGCCACTGTCACCGACGACCACATCGGTGAGGCCCGCGGGGCTCGCTACCCTGCTGGAGCAGAAGCGGTCCAAACTTTGTAGATATAGGGTTTGTGTGCGCGGCTATGAATGCATGCAGTGTGAGCGCGGCTATGAATGCCTGCGGTGTATGCGCGGCTATGAATGTCTGCGTTGTGTGCGCGGCTGTGAATGTCTGCGATAGAATTTAGGAAATGAACACCTGATGTGCTGACGAGCTAGTGGAGCCTTATTATAACTGGTTTATATTACTGCTGCTTTTCTTTCCAGTTATATTATCCTGCACTTTTTATAATTGCTCCTAGCTGTACATATATGAAATGTTGTGTTAACCCTCTCTTACATCGTCTATTTACTTCTGTCGGGTGGGTGTGTGCTCGTCCCTAGGATATGGATTCGGGGAGGAGATTTGTTTCCACTTAGCTCTGTGACTAACGGTTATTTGATTAACCATTCACAGGAAATGGAGCGTCGTAGTGACTCGCTGCCACAGGAGACTACGCCGACGGTTAGGACTACTCGAGTAGATGCACCCCCGCCGTCTCCGGAGTTTAGAGACGTGAGTACCGCCGAGCAGTGTAGAGAGAGTATGAGTGATGTATGTAGAAAATGTATAGCCCACGGGCTTATATAAGCACTTGGGCTTCGGCCCCAGAACCTCTGTGATATTGATATGTTTTATATATATCTGAAATAAATTCTTGTTAATGCTTTCGCTATACTTTAATGGGTTGTGAATGTTATGATTCGAGCCGAGCAAGGCGGCCATCTAGTGCATGGATACGGTGGATTATTTCCCCTAAGAGCACTGGGTGGACGTCTTGGGCTAGTAGTACCCCTCCGGCCCGACCCGGGCAGAAGGTTGGGGGGTACTATAAATGGATCAGAGCCATCACGATTGGTCCTTATGGAGCAGTCTCAGGATACCTCCATCCCTCGCTTCATTCTGGGTTCGGGACGAACCTTGCAGTGGAAGCCTGGTGGACCCTAGTGTAGAGGCTTAGGGATTCTAGATTGTACAATAGTACGCCCATACACCGTTGTTTTCCGCTTGGGTTGTCATTTTTGCAAATTTCCCCTACTTTTGCAAAATACTGACACTCTTTCCTATTACTTCTCCAGATATCGGAGTACAGTAACGGGGGATCCTCATCTAGAGGATATGTTCCAGCTACCCCACCACCAGACCCGGTCGCTCCCGCGGCCGTACCGTTTGCCAAGACAGATATGAGGCAGACACTGACTGCTATTCTAGCGACTTTTCGGGATGCCTTGGCACAGCTACCGCGAGAGATGACCGCACCCACCGATCTGCTGACGACTTTCCGAGGACTGAGGCCTTCCTCTTTCAGAGGTACAGAGACGGCCATCCAGGTAGAGGAGTGGGTGGTGTTGGAACCCTAGTTATGATTTGAGCAAGGAACACTATTAGGAATATTAGATTGACCCAACATGTATAGTCATGGGTCATAAGACTATTTCTAGGACAGGTCATTCAGAAGGACTTTTCAGCATGGCAGAAAAGAAGTCCAAGAAATGCAGTTAAGACAAAGGCAGAAAATCAGATCGACGATCGTCGAACGTAGTTCGACGAACGACGATCTCCGGTCGACGAATTCTGAGTTGCTTCTCCTAACTCAGGTCGACGATCTCAAGACTCAAGCAAGGCTGTGTCGACACCATCACAGCAACTGTGTCGACACTCAACAGTTCTCTCAGCTCGACGAACACGGAAACTGAGCTCGACGAACTGCAAGCTCTGGTCGACGAACGCAGGCAAGATATTCAGCTCGACGAATCCAACTGAGTTCGACGAATGTCGAACTCAGGTCGACGAATGATGAACTCAGCGAAAGTTCAGGTCGACGATTTCTGAGCAATCAGTAACAGTTGGCAGAATTAATTGAGGATTAATTACAGTCAACATTCCTAGTGAAAATAGTCGTTCAAACGGACAGTTAAAGAGGAATTAAGTGAGGATCAATTTCCAAAGCATCCTCCACTCTCGGGAATGTTCCTTCCGCCATCAAGATTAAGGGAATTCAAATACAGAGTTTGAACACAGAGAATACAGATATAGAGCATACAGAAGATACAGAGAAAAAGAAGAACAGTAATAAACACACAGGGCAATATCACTGAAGCAATTAGCAGCCCTAGACCAGAGGAGACAGGAATAACAAGAAGAAGAAGAACATCCATTCATATCAAGAGTCTTCTTTTTCTCAATCCTTCAGGATAACTTCAAGGACAACAAACATCATATCAGTCAGAAGTTCCGGAACATTTCTCTGGTCCAGGCCTAAAGATTGAAGGTCTATCACCCTGTAGCAAAGCTTCAGTTTTCCCTGAACCATTCTACATCTCAGGGGGAGCTATTTGCTAACATCAATATCCACAAGTCTTCTCAGTTGTTTTGAGAAAGAGAAGACCAAATCACTCTCTCATCCCCTCCTGTATAAAGGGTTGTCATCTCCCTTCAAAAGTGATTCCTGGTTGCAAGTCTCCTTCCAAAAGACTTGAGTTGGTTTTTGGGGACCTGATCAAAACCTATTGGTGGCAGTCACCTGATCAAAAACCTGAGTGAATTCCTACCAGGTTGGTAGAAGAGTGGACTACCCAGATTTGGGGAACCACTATAAATTCCTTGTGTCTTCTGTGTTGCTTGATCTGCCTCTTTGTTTATTTTGTTTGTTATTTTGTGTTGTGACTCAGCTCTAGTATTTTGTTAAGATCTGTCACTTTCAATTGGTATCAGAGGCAGGTTGGTTAAACAATCACACATTACCAGGTTGGTTAAAATACCAGACCTTACAGGTTGGTAATCTATAACACCTTAAGATGTTGATTGGTTGCACAGGCTAACACCTGAACCAAAAGATCCTTTGATAAATCTTAACAATCTTTTGAGTTTTCTCATGACACAAATTGCAGATTTTTCAAGCAGCAGACTGCCCATGTGCAATCTAGACAAACTTGCACTATGGAAGACAAGGATTAGATTTTATATGGACTCCATTGATGAAAACATCTTTAAATCTATTTTGTCAGGTCCCATTACACTATCTGTAGCCTCAGATGCCTAGAAAAAGATGAAGATTGTTGATGCACAAGCAATGAACATTCTGGCCCAATCAATGTCTGATGACATTTTTGAAGAACTTGTTGAATGTTCATCTGCAAAGGAAATGTGGGACTCCATCACAGCAATGACTGCTGGATCAGCAAAAGAAAGAATATTTAATGCTGCATCCTGGAGTGACTCAGATGCTTCTACAACTGAGGATGAAGAAGAAGCAAGAGCAAGATAATTTTGTCTAATGGCAATAGATGCTTCTCGCAGCAGTTATGCTGAAGAATCTGAAGAATCAGAGTATGAATCAGATGAAGAGGATCAGGTTATTTTTTCCCTTGACTCTTCTTCAGCTAAATTTTACACTGATTTCAAATTATCATATAACTATCTTCAGAAAATCTTAGTTCAAACTAATTCGTCGAACGGAGATCGATAACATCAATACTATTCGTCGAACTCAGATCGACGAACTATGAACAAAGATTTTGCTTTGAACTTTTCAGAAATCTGTGCTCGACGAAATAAATATCATTCGTCAAACAGAGATCGACGAAAATGGTATACAGATAGTCATTCTGTGAACAGAGATCGACGATCTCAATATCATTCGTCGAACTCAGCTCGACGAAAGTACTCTTATTTGTAGAACTCAGAATTTCAAAACAGAAATTTTTATTCTTTTATTTCTGATTACTATAAAAGACAACCAGGACTCAAGGTTATCAGGGTTCAGAACTCCTAACATTTCCTTGTAGGTAAAGAATTCAGTTCAGCCCATACAGAGGATACCAGGGGCGACCTCCCTGCTGCCCGAGAGGCGGCGGCCTCCTGCCGCCGTCCGCCGAGGCCGCCCACCCTGGGCGGCCTCTGCCCGCCAGCCGGGCGGACTCCCCCTGGAGTCCGCCCAGGCCGCCCGCAAGGGGGCGGCCAGGCCCGCCGGGCGGACTCCCCCTGGAGTCCGCCCAGGCCGCCCGCTAGGGGGCGGCCCCGGCGACCAGCCGGGCGGACTCCCCCTGGAGTCCGCCCAGGCCGCCCGCAAGGGGGAGGCCAGGCCCGCCGGGCGGACTCCCCCTGGAGTCCGCCCAGGCCGCCCGCTAGGGGGCGGCCCCGACGACCAGCCGGGCGGACTCCCCCTGGAGTCCGCCCAGGCCGCCCGCAAGGGGGCGGCCAGGCCCGCCGGGCGGACTACCCATGGAGTCCGCCCAGGCCGCCCGCTAGGGGGCGGCCCCGGCGACCAGCCGGGCGGACTCCCCCTGGAGTCCGCCCAGGCCGCCCGCAAGGGGGCGGCCAGGCCCGCCGGGCGGACTCCCCCTGGAGTCCGCCCAGGCCGCCCGCTAGGGGGCGGCCCCGGCGACCAGCCGGGCGGACTCCCCCTGGAGTCCGCCCAGGCCGCCCGCAAGGGGGCGGCCAGGCCCGCCGGACGGACTCCCCCTGGAGTCCGCCCACGCCGCCCGCTAGGGGGCGGCCCCGGCGCCCAGCCGGACGGACTCCCCCCGGAGTCCGCCCAGGCCGCCCGCAAGGGGGCGGCCAGGCCCTGCCGGGCGGACTCCCCCTGGAGTCCGCCCTGGCCGCCCGCTAGGGGGCGGCCTCCGGCCTGCCGGGCGGACTCCTCCCGGAGTCCGCCCAGGCCGCCCGCTAGGGGGCGGCCTCCGGCCTGCCGGGCGGACTCCTCCCGGAGTCCGCCCAGGTCGCCCGCCAGGGGTGGCCTCCAGTTCTCTCCAGGAGCCTCCTTCCGCTTGCTTCCTCAGTCAACAGTGGCGGACGCAAAATCTCCGTCCGCGGAGTCCGCGCATGTCGTCATGCTGATGTCACTGGGCCCCGCTTCTTCAAGAACCTCCCTGGGCCTATAAATACCCCCTGAAGCCTCTCATTCAAGGGGGGCTGGGGGGCTGGAGGCTGGATCCTGGATCCTGGTGGTGGAGACAAGTCTTGCCAGCTGCCCCTGCGGACTCCGTTTTCCAGTCCGTCATCACCTCTCCAGCAAGCTCAGCGGACTCAGTTTCCTGTCCGCGCAGTCCTCCACAGCTCTTCAGCAGCTTTCCAGCAGACTCTGCAGACTCAGTTTCTCAGTCCTCCAGCAGCTAGCAGACTATTTTACTTAGTCTCTGGCAGCTTCTCCTCTCTGCTTTCTGGCACTTCTTCTCTCTTAGCCGCCAGCTTCTCCTTGTACCCTTTAAGTGATTTTGTTGTAAAGGTGTACTTGTAAGCTTGTAACCTCTAGCTTTTAATAAAAGGAAAGCCCGTCGCAGGAGTGGCATTTAGGCCGCGACGGGCGAAGTGTGTTGTTGCCGCTGCTAGCGGCCCCCTCTTCCCTCCTCTGCTCAGCAAGCCTTGCTCCTCTGCTCAGCAAGCCTTGCCCTCAGCTCAGCTCAGCTCTCCTCGGCTTTCAATCTGCAAGTGCAACCGTTGCGATTACTGTCTGCTCGACCGTTCCCGGTCTCCCTCCTCTTCCCCTCTTGATCAACCCTCTCTGTTGATCAAGGCTCGCCTCTTCTCTCAAGCCTCTCCCTTCCTCCGCAACCTTCTCCTTCCTCCTCACCTAGCCTGTGAGGCCCAATCACCTCCTCGGTGATAGCTGTCCCCCCGGTGCCGTTTTCGCGCATCAACAGAAGACATCTCCATGGACTTCATCCACGGCCTACCTCGATCCCGCGCTGGGAATGATTCGATTTGGGTGGTCGTAGATCGACTCACCAAGGTAGCGCCGTTCATACCAAATCGATAGGGTGACGGAGTGGATATTCTGGCCAGAATGTTCCTAGAACAAGTGGTCCGATTTCACGGAGTACCAAAGTCCATCGTATCAGATTGTAACGGGCGTTTCACATCTAAGGAGTGGAGGCAGGTACAGGCATACTTGGGAACCAAATTGGCCTTTAGTACCTCCTTCCACCCGCAGACAAACGGACAGACGGAGAGGACGAACTGGACGATGGAGGATCTTATTCGACTGTGCATAGTGGAGCATAATGAGCCGTGGGAGCAGTTATTGTCGTTAGTCGAATTTTCATACAATAATAGCTACCAGGCTAGCATTAAGATGGCTCCAAACGAGGCATTGTATGGAAGACGTTGCCGAACCCCGTTGACTTGGGCTCAGGAAGAGGACCTAGAAGCATTGGGAGTGGCTTACATCGATGACACTACGACAGCGATACAGCCAATCCAGGAGCAAATGCGGAAGTGCAGAGCCGACGGGCCAAGTACTATGATGCGCGACACCGACCGGTGGAGTTCAGCGTGGGGGATATGGTATTTTTGAAAATAAAGCCCATGCATAGTGTGACGGTGTCTCCCGATTGAGAAAGCAGAAAAAGCTAGATCCCCGCTTCTTGGGCCCATATCCGGTGATAGAGCGTGTTGGCCCCGTCGCCTATCGTTTAGCTTTGCCCCCAGAGTTGGGGAATCTTCACGATGTGTTTCATGTCTCTTCCTTGAGACGAGTCCTCCGGCAACCAGAGCAGCACCTTCCTACCCCACCGGCGCAACTACAGTCCGAGAGATCCGTCTAGCTCGAACCCGTCAGAATAGTAGATTACAAGGTGAAGACACTACGTAACAAAACCATTCCAATGGTTAAGGTACTATGGTCAAACTGCGGATGAGAGGAGTTCACGTGGGAACCTGAAGCACTCCTTCGAGAGAAGCACCCAGAGCTCTTTCCCCAGGTATGTTACTTTTTCCCCTATTTCAAGCAAATTTTCGGGGACGAAAATCCTTTTATTTTTATTGGATTGTAACATCCTGACTTTTATTGCGCCACCAGAGCCCTAGTGAGCCCAATAAAATTGGCCCGAACCCTACCCATAACCCGGTGGGAGATAACACTAAGCGGGAAATAAAGCTAGACAACTCTGAATTGAGTTCTGTCAATTCATATGACCTCGTATAGTCAATACAAGTGCATCGGAACTCGTTCAGTTGGACCCCGAGGCCATATAGTGAATGTGACCATTCCTCGTAAAACGCAACGAGAGCAGATTTTAAATATCGACCTAGAGAACTCTAAATTGAGTTCTGTCGATTTCTGTGACCTCATATAACCTAAACAGGTGCATCGGAACCCGTCACGTCACAATCCGAGGTCTAACGACAGTTTTACACACTTCGACCACTTTAGCGCGCTGCGACGCGCACATTTTGGACTTTCGCCAAACGGACTCCGATTCAACCTCAGTCAGTGGCGTTGGACTCATGTGGTCAATACGAAGTCAATGGAAGTCGTCCCAGTCAATCTTGGCGACAATTGGTCAACCCATGGTCAAATCAAGCGTAGTCGTGCACTGAAAAGCGTGCGCACACCAATTATGACACGACACCCGAACTTTGACTCGACACCGATGACTTGAACCCACTTTGACTTTGTCGAGCAAGGTGGACCCACCCTAGGGTTGACTTGGTCAAACCCCCCTAAAATCCACTTTTTGGATTTTTCTCCAAGTAGGGGCCCACCTACTCTCCAAGGGAGGATGGCCCATGCCCCCTTAGTCTTCTTGGGCCCCCAACCAGTAAGCCTCACTAAGATAGGTGGAGACCCACCCTATCCCCCTCTCCTCTCTTTCCCCTTCTCTCTTTCCCACCCATAAGGCCTAAGCCCATGAGGGTTTCTTCCTTTTTCCCCACATGGGGGAAAATATGGGACCTCCAGCTGTCCTTGGACAACTAGAGGGTGGGTATTAATCCCTCCCTAAGGATGGATTAATCCCACCTTGCCAAAGGGAGGGGAGCTCCCCCTCCCCAACCCTATAAAAGGCCACCCCACCCCCTCTCCTTCCCCTAAGCCTTAGAGACCTCCTTCCCCCTGCCCAACCCACTGCCGGATCTCAGGTGGCCAGAAAAAGCCAAACCGAGGCCTCCCTCCCCCTTCCACCACCACCACCACCACCACCACCAAGGAATGGCCGACCAAGCCGGCCCCTCCCGCGTCCACTAGACCCCGGTGGAACCTTCTCTCCCTCCCCCTACCCTTTCTGGACATGATGCATGGCGCTCCCGGCGGCCGGAGCACCGCCGGCGCCACCCGAGCCTAGTTCCAGGCCGGGTGGTGCCCAAGGAGGAAGGATCCTCCCACAGCGACGGTGGTGGCGCTGGGGGAGTGTTATACCATTGGGGGCGGCAGCCACTAGCGGCGGAGAGCAGTGGTGCCGCCGAAAAATGCGGTTCCAGCGATACCCGCAAAAACATAGAATTTCTCTGTTTAAAACCGGCGGCGGCGGCCGGCGGTGCATGGCTGCCGGACCACCGCCGGCGAGAAGCCTGACCCGCGACACATCGGCCGGGGGTGGACCGGTAGGCGGCTATCCACCCGAGGAGCGAGGGTGGTGCGGTGGCACCGGGAGCAGGGCCACCGCCACCCCAGGCTCTCGGGATAGAATTTCCGGCGGCGGCCGGCGGCGCCAGGCCGCCGGACCACCACACAGAGAATCGCCGGCCCCCGGCGAGCTGATCAGGGCTGGCGCTGGCGTCTGCGGCGACCTGCTGGCGGTGGTGGAGGCCACTTATCCTCGGCACCGCCGGCGTGGAGCAGCAGCCGCCCGATCTGGTGATGAAGATCGGGCGACTGGGATTTTTTTAATCCCCGCCCCACCTCCGTTTCTGTGCCCCCACAGCGGATCTGTGGCCGATCCACTGTGGGGAAACGCTAGCCAATTTTCGTCCTGCGGCTCAATCTCAGCCGCAGGATCCCTGTGATCTGCTAAATGCAGACCACTTTTTAAATCAAAAACATCTAAGAAATTTCTGGGTCAAATTTATGCCCCTAAGAGAAAAGTGACCAACATGAAAAATGTTCCACATGATGAGGGCTAGCTCCACAAAAATTTTGAGATTTTTTAGAATTAATTTAGTATTTTTAAAAGCCAAAAATAAAATTTGATTGGCTAAATTAAATGCCCAAACGCCTCAAAAAATTATAAAAAAAATTACTAGTCTCATTTTAGGCCCTCTCAAGGGTTGTACCAAAATTTGGGATCATGAGGATAAGTCTTGATATTTTTTCTAAAATATTGAAGCATAAGGTCGCGCACAGATCCTTTTTCCGCTCGTTTTCCCTAAAAGACGAAAATTGGAGTGCGCGGCCACTCCTTATAATCAAACAAGTACCTTTAACTATTTTATCGACGAGAGCGGTCGAGGCAAGTGACTATGCTCCGAGAATCCCGAGATTTCACCGTCGAGCGCCTCGACTCTCGGATGAATATGGCACGCTCGGAAGATGAGAGTACTGCTGATGAACTAAGGGTTGTCCTCGACGACCAATAAGAATATAACTCCTAAACGGACCTTGATGCAATTAAGTCGTAATAAATATGGCGCAACCAAATTAATTGGATCCTAATAATTGATGAAACCCATCAAAATCTCATTTAAATCTCGATGGAATTGAAGCCTCCTGAATAGGAGTGATTGAGCTACTAACCATTTTCTTTGTGTTTTCTCCAGTCTCGTACTAGTCAAACTTATTTCAGTATTTCTATTCAGTACTACTCCAGTCTCGTACTGGTCAAGCTTATTTCAGTACTTTCTATTCAGTACTACTCCAATCTCGTACTGGTCGCATTTCATTCCAGCACATTAAATAAGCAGCATAAGCACCACACTTGTCCTCGTTGCAATTTACTATTATAATCCCGGGTCCAGCTCTGACGAGCAGTCGTCGAGCCTTAGTTGGGATAACCGGAGTCGAAATAATCATTCAGGTCTAGCCCCAAATAATGCACTCACATGCTCCTTGTCGAAAGTAGAGTTGTGTAATAACCCAAAAGTTCAGGATGGGAAATTTTGGGTGACACGGCCTGGGACGCGGGCGTGTCCCAGGGCGTGTCCTGCTCGGGTGCGTAGCAGTCGCGAGGTCGGCGAAAGTGCGTTCGATGAAGTGTTCGGGCGAAACACGCCCCGTGTCACAGGCGTGTCGGGGGCGTGACCTAGGGTGTGTCCTCCTTTGTGTCGACACTCGAGACTTTGGTCGATGAAAGTGGTCGACAGAGGGAACACGCCCAGTGTCACGGGTGTGTACCATCCGACACGGGCGTGTCGGAGGGCGTGCCCCCCCCCCTCTGGTCGACGAAATGTGCTCGACGATCGTCGAGTGTAAGTACACGCCCCATGTCACGGGCATGACGTGGCCGTCACGGGCGTGTACCCTGGCCGTGACCTCTTTCGGGATAAGGCAGCTTCTGCACCGCTTAAAGGACACGGCCTGCGACACGGACATGTCACAGGGCGTGTTAGGCCCGAAAAGTGTTTTTGTCAGCGTTTTCTGGCCGTTCATTTCCTTGTTCTGGATCTAATGGTCCAGGCCTCTCTGAAAAATACTGCGCTATAATGGATTGAGTTAGGCTGCGTGTAGATTTTGATTTCCACAAGTAATTCTGCCGCTTGTCTGTGATATATGGCGTGGGGCCCCGGCCGGACCCACCGTTATATGCCACGTGATGAGTGGGGGCGTTACAAGCTGAGTGACAACGCCCGAAGTCTAAAGCCTAGTAGGGCAGGACGACGTAGACCCGGTGTATATATTTTTTGCCTTTTTTTGATTGTTTGTAAATTGCGTGCGGTGAAATAGTGGCGGGTCAGTCCCTCCCGCAGACCATTCATACCGGTGCGATAAGGTCGACGATTTAAGGCGACAGGGAGATGAGTACCCCAGGTGACCGACCGTTATATTATTTCCCATCGGGTTTTCCTCCGCTGGTCAGCCAAAACGATTCACCGGATGTCACTCACATCCAAGAATACACAAGGTTGTATGTTAGGGCCTGGGGTTGTGCGGTACGATCACCCCCAGAAATGACAGGACTGGCCACTGTCACCGACGACCACATCGATGAGGCCCGCGGGGCTCACTATCCTGTTGGAACAGAAGCGGTCCAAACTATGTCGACATAGGGTTTGTGTGCGCGGCTATGAATGTCTGTGGTGTGTGCGCGACTATGAATGCCTGCGGTGTGTGCGCGACTATGAATGTATGCGGTGTGTGCGCGGCTGTGAATGTCTGCGATAGAATTCAGGATATGAACACCTGATATGCTGACGAGCTAGTGGAGCCTTATTATAACTGGTTTATATTACTATTGTTTTTTTTTTCCAATTACATTATCCTGCACTTTTTGTAATTGCTCCTAGCTGTACATAATGAAATATTATGCTAACCCTCTTTTGCTTCAGCTATTTACTTCTGTCGGGTGGGTGTGTGCTCGTCCCCATGATATGGATCCGGGGAGGAGGTTTGTTTCCACTTAGCTCTGTGACTAACGGTTATTTGATTAACCATTCACAGGAAATGGAGCGGCGTAGTGACTCGCTGCCGCAAGAGACTATGCCGGCGGCTAGGACTACTCGAGTAGATACACCCCCGCCATCTCCGGAGTTTAGAGACGTGAGTACCGCCGAGCAGCGTAGAGAGAGAGTATGAGTGATATATGTAGAACATGTATAGCCCACAGGCTTATATAAGCACTTAGGCTTCGACCCCGGAACCTCTGTGATATTGATATGTTATATATATATATGCAATGATTTCCTGTTAATGCTTTCACTATAATTTGATGGGTTGTGAATGTTATGATTCGAGCCGAGCAAGGTGGTCATCTAGTGCATTGATAGAGTGGATCGTTTCCCCTAAGAGCACTGGGTGGACGTCTTGAGCCAGTAGTACCCCTCCGGCCTGACCCAGGCAGAAGATTGGGGGGGGGGGCACTACACTGACTCCCTTGAACGTTGGAGGATGGAAACTTAGAAAGTACTTCATGTGCCCGTCTCCCTGCCCAACAACCACTCTCTCAGCCAACGACTCTGCCGGCCGGGCTCCTCGGCCCGGTGTGACCGATGTCACATCTAGGGCAACAGGGGGTCGTTACCTGCGCAACAGGTGCCACAACTTGCGCTGCTACTGCAGCTTGTGCCTCCACCATTGCCTCTGTAAGCATGTGATAGAAATCGGTCGGGGTTACACCCATGCCCATAGGACTCAGAGCAGTATCACTGCTCGCTGAAGGCTCCTCTTATGGCCTCGACGTCCCTGCATCGTCGCTTGCACCCTTAACAAAAGCAGAGTTAAACAAGAATCATATTCTATTCGCAAAACTAAGACACTAGGACACTCATGGTCCCGCGATACTCCTATATGGATAACTTCTTTACGCGATCCGATTATGCCAAATCGACCACTAAACCTTACCCTCGACACTAACTGGGCTCTGATACCAAATTGTAACACCTCTCATGTAATGACCATATAATATGGGTCTGGCCGAGCCCCCAAGCATATAGACGTCACAACTTCAGTACTATAAAGTGATATAAAATAACAACGCATCTCAAAACTCAGAACACAAACAACGAAAACCCACAAACACTAGAAGTTATCCACTATAACAGGAGTATCAAAACGACCTTAAGGTCTTACAACAATCATAAGTCCAAAAACTGAAACAACAACAAACATAGCAATGTGCTTTAGCACTCCTAAGCTACATCGGCATACAAGCCGTATTACAGTTCATAGAGCAGAGGATTCAGCAAAATATAAATAAATAAAAGAGAATTCACTTCATGAGGTTTAGGCCTTTTTGGCCGGCGAGCTTGCTCCCGCTTGCGATCCTTGCCCTGTAAAAAATTATTGTAATGTGGGTCAGTAAAGGCTGGCCTCAACTGTGCAACCAACACATATCCTCCTGGCCATCCCTAGTGGACCCCGGGGCACTCCATCACCCTACGGGTCAGCACTTCGTATGCAAATAAATATACAAAAAGAGTAAAAAAATAGGTTGGGATGTCACAAACATCAAACACGTTTCTAGGTTGTGCATTTAATGAAAAGGGCCTACAATGCAGAATGTATGCAAACATGGGTTTCACCCAAGACACCTTATATCGCATGAATCTAACACATCATCGTGCATCATCACATCACATCACACGAGTACTTCCATTTTCCTTAACGACATTCAAGCCGCCACACGGAACTCTTGTCAAGGCTTGCATGCAAACTCTGACTTCTCACGTCAGGACTCAGTCTCACAAATAACAAATCGATGCTAAGAACCCTTGCTTGACCCCACTCGCTCATGGGCTTCATCGCCCGGGCTTATCAAAAGCTTGGTGTTCTCGTCAGTTTCACAGAAGGAGACTTGTCTCGCCAGGACACTCTCCACACATGACTTGTCCCACCCTAATCCATCATTAGTTCTCACACGAAATAAAGGGAGGGGGGTGGCAAACATCACAAACGACATCTTGCCGCAAACAGATTTCTAGCAAAATCCTTAACGTTTGATATGTAACATCACCAAGTTGGACTAACGGTCGCGACTACGCCTTCACCCATAATGCCTAATCCACTAGAGCAGCGAATTTATAATGCAACATCATGCCGGGGACAAACATAATCAACCCTGTGGCTCCTCTTGAACCATGACAACCCGAACTCCTCTCATTTGAGAGATCCAGTGCCTAAATACTTGAAAAAAAAAGATAAAACAGATGTTATGCACGCATCGTAAAGACCGATAGGAGAAGTGTCGTTACCTTACGACTCCTCTTCCTAGCCATGGAGATCTTGCTTTGCACTGATGAAAATATGCGCCTTCAAGTCCTCTCCACGGATCTGGCCTCGGTTTGACGAACGGAGCCTCAGAGCTTCATTAATGACGGAGAAATTCCTTCTTCCTCCTCCTCCAAATCCTCTCTCTCAAACCTTAACTTCCACTTAAAATGAGAAGAATGATGGAAAACAACCCTTCAGTCCCATTTAAGTCTCTTGGACGGAGTGTCCCAGGCCATAGGATTACATCCCAAGAAGGATCAGACAGCCTAAATTCAGCCATCACGAAACTGCTCCCGCAAGCTACTGCCGGGCGGTAGCTACCTACCGCGCCGCGCTAACTTACCGAGCCATCGATCAAAAATAATTCAGCGCTACCGCCGGCAGTAGCAATACCGCTGCGTGGTAGCTCACTCAATGCTTCCGTCTCAACTCCTGAAGGCTAACTCCGAGCGGTAATTAGCTAACACCGCGCGCTTCCCCTCGACGCACTCGATGCCTGCCACTCAACTCACCCAATGCCTACCACTCAGCGCCTCCACTCAACGCTTGAAGGCTACCGTCTGGGGATAGCGACCTACCCCCACGCTGTAATGTCCTGAGCCTCAAGTCCAAAAAACTGGGGCATTATAACATGTGGGAGGATTTGGAACTCAAATCTATGTCCACCATACAACTTTGCTAACAAGATGATGTGTTGTATGGAGTTCTTTCAGAGACGACTGGCTCTGGTCTTTGGGCAAAGCTGGAGAGTACCTATATGACGAAGTCTCTCCCCAACCACAACTACCTCAAGTAACAGTTGTACAAGTTCAACATAGAGGGTTTCTCTCTACATGACCACCTAAACAGTTTCAATAAACTATTATTTGAGTGTCTCAACATGGATATTCAGGTGGAGGAAAGGACAAATCAGTTATTTTTCTGAACTTTCTTCCAAAGTCCTACGAGGGCATGGTCACTACCCTCACCCACAGTAAAGATATTTTAGATATGGAAGAGGTCACTGCAGGCTTACTCTCAGATGACATCTGAAAGAAATCGTGCGACTCAGGTGTTGCTGAAAGTTCAGCTTTATTCTCTCGGGGCCATTCTAGTTCAGTCAGAGGAGGCAAGTATAAGAAATGTTCAGATAACCACTGTAACTACTATAAAAAGAAGGGTCACAGAATCAAGAACTGTTAGAAGCTTCAAAATAAGGAGAAAGGAAAATCCTCTGGTGACGATAAGGAAAAGTCTGTCTCATCCATATGCCTTGAGAATATCGATGAGGACGTCATATAATAATTTTCACTTATCTTTTTTCTCTTGTTTTTGTGTTTTTTTCCTGCATTGTTTTCCTTTTATTCAATTTCCATCCCTTCAGTTGCTCACCACCTTTTCCCTCTCTATTTTCCGTAGTCATGCTACCTTTATGCTTGTGTTTTTTTTCAACTCTTATTTTTTAGAGTTATTTTCTTGGTCAAGAACTTTATTGTTGAATGCATTTTTTTGCCTCTATTATTAAAACTCTTTTCTTGTTACTCCTCATTTATGAGCTTAGAGTGTGTCTAGTCAAATCGTCATTGACCGGGTCTCATAGAGGTTCATTTTTCCATGTTGAGGTCAGTTTGTTTGCATTCTTTCTTAGTGTGTCTGCATTTATCAATTTCTCTCCCGCGCTCATATCAATGGCCAAAAGTCTTGCCAGGTTTAGTGTTCCTATGTGAGACCACCGCTGGAGGTGGAGCAGTTGGTATTTTAGCTCCAGGTAGAGCACTTTTCGAGTCAGCCACGTTAGTCCAGTTGGTGAACTACTCAGAATCAGAAGAGTTTTCTTATAATCTGTTCTCGACCGAAGTTCATTCAGTCAGTTTCTTTGGCCTTTTGGATCTTGGTGACCGCTGGGCCATCTTGGAGTTATCTCAGCCAGGTGAAGCTTGTCATGAGAGAGGCATTAAGGTTGAGATTGTTGCGTATTTGAAGCCCCCTCCCATAATTTTCGGCCGGATTCTCCTCCCGACCAGCCCCTTCTTCTTTTGGAATCCACTCCAATTATGTAATCTCCATTATTCCGATATTAATGAAGAATTTCTTTGAAGGGATCATTGATCACCTTTCATTGTTGCCGCTAGCCCGTTTTGGAGACCACTCCAAATTTGGCATCCCCATTATTCCGGTGATGATGGAGGAATTTTTTTGAAGGGATTGATCTCCTTCTATGGTGGCCGCCATGCCTATTTTGAGTTTTCTTCCACCACCTATATATAGTAGTGTGTCCAGCCATCCAAGTAGTGCAGTGCAACAGCTTCTTCTCGGCAGAGTTCTTTTGGCACATCCTGGTGCTTGGCCGCTGGTCTTCCTCTTCAGTGTTCTTCTCGTCGCCTGTTGAATCAGAGCTTTTCTTCCAGTCGCCGTCTTGATTTCTCGACGCAAAGTCTAAATTCGGATCTTGGAGGGTTCGAGATTTTTCATTTTTTTCGGTTCAATTTTATTCCTCCATTTTAACTGTATTGTATGTTTGAGAAATCATTAGTATTATTGATCTTTGCATGCACAATGAACGTACCCATATTTATTTTTTGGGAACCACTTTAAAATTTGAAAATTTATTTGGAACATGATTCTTCATCTGCACTAGAACCGATCGATTTTCATAACACTTTCATTCCTAATTTTATCCAATCTCGTGTGTCCACACATCCACCTAAGCATTCTCATCTCCACAACTCTCAGTTTTTTGCTCATGTACACAATTCACTGCCCAACAACCATAGAGCATCGCGGGTCTAATTGCAGTACGGTAAAACTCGCCCTTAAATTTTAGCTGTACTTTACGATCACATAAGAACCCTGACGCGCCTGTCCACTTCAACCAACCCGCTTGGATTCTATGTGTCACATCTTTATCAATACCTCCGTCTTTTTAAACTATTGATCCAAGATATTTAAAACACTCACTACGAGAAATATCATGATCACCCAACTTAATAACGAAGTCATCTATTCTTCTTGTACTGCTAAATTTAAGCTTCATATACTCCGTCATTGCCCTGCTCAACCTAAAACCCCTCTTTTCTAAATTATCTCACCAAGATTCAAGTTTTGCGTTTACACCCCCGTGCGTCTCATCAACCAAAACAATATCATCCACAAATAATAAACACCAAGGTATTGCTTGTTGGATATGTCTGGTGAGCTCATCTAAGATAAGGGCTTAAAGCAGAACCTTGATATAAGTCAACAATGATAATAAATTCCTATGTTAATTCTCCAGAAGTCCTCACCCTTGTCACTGAATTTGTATACATATCTTTGATTGTGCCAATATATGATATATTTACACATTTCTTTTCTAAAAGTCTCCATAAGATATCTCTTGGAACTCTATCCTTCTCAAGATCAATAAAGAACATGAGCAAATATCATTGCCACATGCAAATATACATAGTAGCATGTTAGTGTGTAAATATGAGAATTATTTTGCAATATATATTTTGGTCGCGTACAGTGGGAGAGATAATTATGTATGGATAACACAGAGTTCTCATTGTGCACAATAAAATATAGCCATACGATCTGTAATCTTACAATGAAGTTTTTTTGAGTAAAAAAAATACAGTCATACGATCTGCAATCAACTGTCTACAACCCAGGATGATCATTGATGACTTCCACCGACAAACATCACTTTTTATTTAAATGAGAAGATTATGGCTCCGTTTGGAGGGATTTATTTTCACCCTTCAAGCGACCGCATGAACCGGCCTTAATCATAAATCTACTCAAATGGAACCTATATGCATTAGCATAAATAGTATTGTAATCCACAGTCAAACAAACCCTAGCTCATTTGTCCTTCGCAAGTTCTTATTTGTGAGCATTCTTCTTCGGGAATCCGCTCGCTACTTCCATCAACCACTTCTCTGCCGTACTTCCATCTTCCTCGTCTCCCCCACAATCTCTGCGGATAGCGCACAAAGGTGCAGCACCCTAATCCCTTAAAACCTCTCGGGTCCGATGGACAGGAACCGAGGCGAACGGCCGGTCGACCGCTTTGGCGACGGGGGAAAGCACTCGAGAATGGCGACCCGGTGGTCCCATGCCCCCCCGAACCAGCAACGTTTCCCTAGAGGTGGTGGCCACGCTGGTGGAGGCGATGGATTCTCCGGCGGCCGATACCACCCCTACCGAGGCCAACCTGACTATCCTATGGGCCCCGGTGAAGGCGAGCTGGTTCCCATCGGCGCAATGGGGTTTGGTCCTGGAGACCTGGGCGGTCACCAGATGCCGATGGGTGGTCAAAAACTCGGGTTTGCGGGCAGAGCGTCTCCAGGTAGCTCATGATCCGTTCTTCTATTTTAGGGTTTATGGATAGTTAGGGCTATTTGGTAGTAATTTGTTGAAAATTTATAAATTTGGATGTAGTCAGTTTCGAGAGTGCTAAATACTGACGTCTCCGATTGTCAATAACATTCGGGGGGGGGGGGGGGTGTTTTGTTGCAAGCAATTTCTGCAAGTAAAAAAAGATTTAGCTAATCTTGTAACACGGAGGTTATTAAGGCTCCGTTTGGGGGGACTTATTTTCACCCCGTTTTGGGGGACTTAAAAAAGATTTAAGGTCCGGTTCATGCGATCGTAACCGCTTGACCGGTGAAAATAAGTCCCCCCAAATGGAGCCTTAATTTAGAAATGTTAAACCTTGAAAGCTATTTCGTTGTCGGTACACTTAAATCCTGAAAAATGCAGGAATATTTACTAAGTATTGACCAAGAAAGATGATTTTGAAATCTTTATATCCCACAACTTCAAATTCCTCACACCCTGCTGTTCACATCTCTGATAAATCTTGTTTGAATTTATTAACTCATGATTTTTGCTTAAAATTTCCATTTTATGTACCTAAAAAGTCATTGAATAGGATTGACCATAAATCCCACCTTGAATCCCACCTTATTAGGGTGTGCCCATTTCAGTGGTTTTGGAGGGAAGGAATTGAAATTGGTCCAAAACCAATACTGATGAGAATTGGAATTGGTCCGAATTCTCACCATTGTTGTTCGGTTGCAGGTTGACATTAATCTTGAACCCTACAAAACCCAAAAATTGTTTTGTCCTACCTTTGAGAGCCCAAAGCAGTGGAATGAGCGAGGAGAGGGGTGGGGGGGGGGGTACAACAACAGTGATGGAAGCAGGAAATGACCGGCAAGGATGTGGAAGGAGCAGAAGAATGGGGAAGGGTTAGCGAGGATAGTGATGGTGCGACATTCCAAATTGTCTTAAACAGATCAAAATTGAGTTTGCGTGCGATTTTAAAGATCTCATAACTGTCGGTATTAGATGAAATCCAATTATGTCGTTTTAAGGAGATAAACAAACTCATGAATTGGATTTTGAAGCCAATTCCAATTCCTCTACAAAACTTATGTTTCAAACAAACCCTTAGGGCCCGTTCGGCGTGCAGGGATTGGTTTTCTGGAAGTGTCTTTGGGTTCCAAAAAGCCAATTTCGTTGTTCGGCGCGGCATATTTGAGCGGGTTTTGGCTTTGAAATCAAAACCCACGAGTATTGATTTTAGCCTAAATCCTAAATACGGAAAACTTACCTCGGGACCTGGATATTGCGCGATATTCATTCAGAAGCCTTCCCTCCCGACTCTCGCGATACATTCAGACTGCCTCCCTCGCGACGCAACAGAGACATGTCCTCCGATTCCTTTTTGCAGATCCGTCAACCTTCAGCATCGATCTTCATCTTCCTCTTCCTCGCGATATTCATTCAGACGGCCTCCCCGAAGACCGTCGATCTTCATCTTCCTCGTCCTAGCAGCCTTCTCCTTTCTTTTTTTTCTTCCTGTTCGTACTAATTTTACCCTTTCTTTTTTTTTCTGATTTGTGTTCTTCATCATGTGCAAGACCAAGATTCAATTGAAGTACTGCCAATATACTTATTTCATCTTGTACTGCATTATGCATAGAACTATCTATTTGATAATTTTTTTTGGGAATTCGGAGGCATATTTTTCATCTATACTGTAGAAGACTATGTGTCTTTGCAATGTTAATTATACATTCTAAAAATTTCAATTTCAGAAAGTCAATTCCATCGTGCAACCGAACATCTTCTAAGTATCAATTTCAATTATGTAATACCATCCTGCAGCCGAACAACAGAATTAGTTTTTTGTACAAAGCCAATTCCTGCAGAGATTGTTTTTCTGATCAAAGCCAATTCCAGAAAGTCAATACCTACGCGCCAAACGGTCCCTTATGGATTTTCTACTCATTTAAGTTAAGTTTCATACCTTTTATATGCTAACAACTAACGTCTTTTATGTAGTTTTTCTGAGCTATGAATTTTCTACTCACTTAAGTTTCATGTTTTTTATCTGTTTACAAAAACGTCTTTTATGTAGTCCTTCTGAGCAGTGAATCTCATCTGTGAATATCTAAGATAATTCACTATTCGTGTATTAGAATGCAAAAATGAGAAAATTACGATGTTCTTATTGTGCTGTTTAGATTTTTGTGAAGCTCTTCTTCGTACAAATTATATCAAGTTAGTGCCCTTAGTGTTTTCTTTTGTTTTTTCATACTGCCAGTCAATGATCAAAGTTGTAGGATTTGACTTTTTTGTTGATTGTTTTGCGCATTTTGTAACTTGCAGCAGTCCTTTTTGTAGTATGTCAAATAATTTTTATGTTATTTTCATATTATATTAAGAATGAAAGTATCAGGGACACACGAGATTGGATAAAATTAGAAATGAAAGTATCAGGGATAAGCTTGTCTAAGATGGTTTGGACACGTACAAAGGAGATCATTAGAGGCACCTGCTAGGCATTGTGAGAGTCTAGTCACTAGTCATGTTAAATGTGGGAGGGGTAGACCAATAAAGACTTGGAATGAAATTGTAAGGAAAGACATGATGTACTTAGGCATTAGTAGAGCTGTCACGGTTCCGGTTCTACTAAAACCATGAACCGAACCACTAAGGTAACGGTTCTTCATATTAGAACCAAAACCTTATTTGGTTTGACCGGTTCCGGCTTAATTTTTGGAACCGTCGTGCCAACGGTTCCGGTTACGGTTCAACAAGAACCAAAACCAAACCAATCACTATCAGTTCGGCCCGGTTCCATGCTGTTCGGTCTGGTTCTAATCGGTTCTAACTAAAACCAAAATCAAATTTGGCGGAATGAAATAAAAGCGGGCTGCAAATAGTAAAACTCAAAACAACATTGAAATAGAAATAATTTTGTTGCGCACTTCTCGACGGTCTTTTCCACGATCGGTGATATAGTAGTTTTGCAAATAGTAAAACTCAAAACAACATTGAAATAGAAATAATTTTGCATGTCAATGCCCATTTTATATTCTTCTTTATTATTCCCACATTGTGTATTGGGAGTTAATAGTTTGTCTCCCTATATTTTAGGCTTAGTTGTACATTGAAATGTATGAAAAATAGTGGGAAATATTTTCATAATTAAATTTTGTCTTCCTTTTTTTCTCTTGCATGATATCAGAGCAAATCAGATCCAAAATTTTTCTCTCTCCGATCTCCTCGCCTGAGCACGAGTTTGCCTGGTGGTGCGATCTGAAGTTCTTGTGTTCGCCTCCTCTCTCTAGCTCCAATCTCCTCAACAAATTCGCACTCTCTTCGGCTTTTATAGCTTTTCTCCTCTGCCAATCGGGTCCACTCGACTACTGTTTGCTACGACCTCTCCTTTCTAACTGCCCTGTTCTCTGTGAACTCTCCTGCGATCTCTTGGTCGTAGGGCTCCCTCTGGTTACGGGTCCATTTGGTCGTGTTAAATTCCTCTGGTCGCACCTATGTCCGTTCAATTCCTTTGCTCTCTCACGTCACAAGCTTGCTCAGGTCGCCAGATTGCTCAATTCGCAGAACCTATTCCGGTCGCAGAGCTTGGTTGGCTCCTCTGCTTGACTTCCTGCCCGCTTTTGGTTGCTGCCAAGCTCCTATCCTTTGCTCTACTTGCCGCTTTTGTCCACAGGAGCTCAGACCGCCACTTCTGACTGCCGAGCTCCCTCTGAACACCGAGTTCCCTCTGACCGCCGAGCTCCTTTTTCTACGCGAGCTGCTTCCTGTCCGCAAGCTGCTTTTTGTCCTCAAGATCCTGCGAGCGCACTTCGCCGCCGCGCTTCCTCTACCGCCGAGCTGCTTCTCCATCGAGCTGCCTCTTGTCCGCGAGCTGCTTCTTGTCCGCGAGCTGCTTCTTGACCGCATGATCCCGCGAGCTTTTTTCTGCGAGCTCTCCTGCTCGCCAAATTCTTGGCCGCTGCTACTCACCTTTGCCTATGCTTCTCTTAATTCTTCGAGCGGTTGGTGATGTTTCTGCAGTTTGTTCGACAATTTCGTTTGCTCTCCTGCTTGTTCCGTTCGACAACTGACCGTGTTGAGTCTACTGCAGGCCACGAACCTTGTCTTAATCGCACTCCTCTCTAGCTGCAGCAAGTCCGCCATCTCTTGCCTGTGTTCGCGCAACTGTGTCAGCTCATTCTCGCCTGTTCGTAGCCTCTTGCTCGCCCAATCGCATGCTTCATTGCCTCACTTACCCCTCCTTGGTATTTTGATTCACTGTTTTCAGTATGTGAACTCTTATCCATCGCCCTCATACTCTTCCTTCCTCTGATTGGTCTCGCAGTAGTTTTCCAACTAGCGATTCTAGTTCCAGTGCTGAGATCGACGTCTTGTGGGATGAACTCTGGCGTCTGTAGGGGCTCCTTACTCGCATCCACAATCCGTGGCCTTTTCTTCCCCTACTGACTCATCCCCTCTTCCCTTTTGTTGATCTTGGATTGTCGACTCCAGGACTACCAACTACATTTCTCGCCAACCGCTCTTTCGATACACAGATACTACTACTTCTAAGTGTATCATCGTTGTGAATGAAGATACCACCCCAATTTGCGGTTGCGGCGATGTTGCCGTGATTCCATCCCTTTCTCTTCGTTCTGTTCTTCACGATTGTTCCATAACTTTTACCTCATTGTCTTTTGTGGTGCAAATGGTCCTACACTTCGGACATTTCTGCTTACATGTTATCCTCGGTTACTTCCGTTGACTGACATCGTTGAGTTGGTCATGCTCCTCTTCCTCTCCTCTGAAAAGCTCTTCCTTATTTTCCATTTGCTGAGTTTTTATGTGAAACTTGCACTTGAATTGGTTCACACAGATATTTGGTTCACACAACAAACAACACCGATCAACCTTTCCCCCTAAAATTGTTCTCGAAGCTCTGCTCCCTTTGAATTGGTTCACACAGATATTTGGGGTCCGTATAAAACTGCCTGTTTGTATGACTATTAATACTTTTCGATCTTTATTGATGATAATTTTCGCGTTACCTGATTATACTTACCGCGTGATTGCTCTGAGGTGTTACGATGCTTTTGCTCCTTCATTGCTAAAATTCTTACTCAATTCCCGAGCACCATCAAAATTTTTTGTACTATCATACACAAAACGGTTATGTTTGTCATTCTCATACTACTGGGAAAACAATCACCTCTGCGGGTTTTATCTTTTTTGAGGATCAATCTTTCTACTCAGCTCCTCTTGAGGATATATCTCCTACAGTTCTCCCATGTCCAGTTGTTCCCACTCACTCTTCTCCTCCCTCAATTCCTATCCCTAATCCCGTGCCACCTCTTCCTCCCCTACTACCACCTCCTCCCGTTCTCCTCTCTCCTCCTCTACAAGTGTACACTCGCCATCGTCCTCAATTTGATGCCCCACGACAATTGCCGTCCACTAATGCTGCTCCTCGGACCGATGATCTGCCTACGACTTGCTCTCAAGATACGGTTGCTTCTACCTCTCACCCTCTCTCCAATTATGTTTTTTTCCACCATATCTCTTCTTCCCTTCACAGGTTTGCGTCATCTTTTTTTATCTATGTACAATCTGTCTTTTGTGTAGCATGCTCTTCAGCATCCGGGGTGGTGAGCGACAATGGATGAGGAAATGTCGGCTCTATAGGCCAATCATACATGAGACCTTGTTACTTTTCCTCCTGGTCATTCTCCAGTTGGCTGTAAATGTATTTTTACTGTCAAGCATCGCTCTGATGGGATAATTGAGCGCCTCAAAACTTGTCTTGTTACTCGTGGATTCATTCAACAACACGGTCTTGATTATGAAGAGACATTCTCTCCTGTTGCCAAATTCAATACTGGTCGCGTGGTTATCTCTCTAGCAGTCCATCGACGTTGGATATTACACCAATTCGACATTAAGAATGTCTTTCTCAATTACGATCTTCTGTAAATTGTGTACATGCGACAACCTCCTGGTTATGGAACTATGAGGGAGTCTCTGGTTTATCACCTCAGGAAATCTCTGTATGGACTCAACTGTCCCCACCAGCATGATTTGAAAAAGTCAGCCGAGTTGTTTGAGATATTGGCTTTACTCAGAGCTCTGCCGATTTCTCCTTGTTTATTCATCGTTGTTCAATAGACATTGCAATTCTCCTTGTCTACGTTGATGACATTCTTCTAACAGGGCATCAATGATATTCCCGACATCACTTTGGTCAAACAACATTTGGCCTCAGTTTCAGACTCAAGATTTGAGTCCTCTCTGATACTTCTTGGGTATTGAGGTTACTCGTTGTCCCGATAGTCTTGTCTTGTGCTAATGGAAATACTGTGTTGATCTTCTTCGTGATGCAGACTATTCATGATGTAAGCCCGTTGATACATCTATGGATATCAATCACAAGTTATGCGCTCATACCTCCCACAATGATTTGCTTCTTTTTAATCCAGAGTACTACCGTCGTTTGGTTGACAAACTTATTTATCTCACATTCACAAGATCAGATATATCATTTGTTGTCAGAGTTGTCAGCCGTTTTATGCGCCCTCAGAACTATCATCTCCAAGTCGTTGAACGTATTATCAGATATCTCAAGAATTCCCCTGGACATGCCCTTGTGTATCAGTCGCCTTCTTCCATGTCTCCCATTGCCTGCTCCTTTGTTATGAAAGACGTGCCTGAGGCGCCAGGCGCACCAAGCGCATAACCCACCGCCTCTGCCAGGCAGCGGAGGGCGAGGTGCTAGAGGCGTGCGTAGGCACACCTAGGCTCCCAGTTCACTGAAAAACTCAGTGAATTGGGTGCCCAATTCTCTGAATTTCAGTGAAAAGACGCCCAATTCACTGATTTTTTCTATTCATTTTTGTGCCTCACGTGCCTCATGCGCACGCCTGCGCCTAGGCTTCAGGACCCCTTTGCGTCTCGGTGTGACTTGCGCCTTTAATAACATATGCCTACTATGACGATGATTATGTCGTCTCTCTCAATGATCGTTGCTCTACGAGTGGATTCTGCACATATTTTGGTGGGCACCTACCTGGTCACCCGACGAAGCAAAAAGCAAACTGCTGTTGCACTCTCCTATGTTGAGGTTGAGTATCACTCAATGACTTTTGTAGTTTCTAAACTTGTATGGCTAGAGAGTCTTCTCTCTGATTTGGGCGTCAAACTTCCTTCTCCATCAGTCCTTTTTTGCGATAATCAAGCTGCCATTCACATCGCCGAGAATCCTGTATTTCATGAGAGTACAAAACTCATCGAAGTTGATTGTCATTTTGTCCGAGAAAAGATTCAAACTTGGAAGTTGATTTTACAACATGTTCCTGCTGCAGGACAAGTGTCAGACGTCATGACAAAGGCCTTACATCGTCCATATTTCAAATTCCTTTCCAAGCTTGGTGCCTACGACATGTACGCTCCATCTTGCGAGGTAGTGTTGAAGAATGAAGAATCAAAGCCCACAAAATAACCATTATTCTTGTTCATTGTATTGGGCCCATGTTAAGGCTCATTTTGTCTTCTTCTTTATACATTGTGTATTAGGAGTTTTGTTTGTACATTGAAATGCTAAAAAATAGTGGAATTTTTTTTCATAATTATAGTTTGTCTTCCTTTTTTTGTCTCTTCTTACAACTATTTTATGAGATTTGTTGTTTATGCGCTCTTAGTTTCTTTTGTGATAATTTAATATTTTCATTATAGGCAAATCATTAAAGCCTAAGCTAAAGTGATTGTGTTTTGATTGTAAATTTTGTGGCATGTTCGAACTCAAATGTAGTATGCTTTTTTAAGAAAGACTTTCTAATGAGCTGCATTATTTTTGGTCTGTTAATCCATCTTTCATGGTACATTTGCGCTCAGTGGAGCTATTCTTATTTTTAGTAGAAATACAAATGTATTTTTGATTTATTATTGGAAACAATATCAAAATCTGGATTACCACATTTGCGCTCAGTGGAGCATACTTGTTTATGTGCTCTTAGTTTTTTTTTGAAGAAAGACTTTCTAATGATTTATTATTGGAAACAATATCAAGATCTGAATATGCAAAAACTTGGTTCTCTAATAGCAGAGTTGTCTCTTATGCTTTACCTGTGACTAATTTAATACTTTCCTTTCCATAGATTGGATTGATATGAACACCAACACCATAATATTGCTTGGTTAATTGAATATGTGAATATGAATATGCTGTTAAAAGAATCACCTATTTATAGTTATTACTTTAAGTGTACTAAAATTGAACAAAGTTGAATTCCTTCAGAAATGAGTTGATTGATAATTGATTTTCTTAAGAAATGAGTTGGTTAATAACTTAATATCAAGTCTTATTAGGTCAAGACATATTACGATGCTTCTTAAATTGTTGAACTCGGTTAGACCATGATAGTACTGATATTTCAAAGGAGATTTGTGCGTCCTTCCCAAAACTTACTTTTGACATTGAGAAATAAGTTTGAAGTGTGAGAGAGGGAGGATGGGAGAGAGGGTGCGAGGGAGCCACTACATTTTTATTCGTGTTTTTAGTAATAAACTAGAGCCAATTTAGGGTTCTTCGTTGATGAAAGACCTTATCTAGATACTCCTTAGAGTAACTCCAACTACTGTAGGTAGTTCATCACATTTTCTCAATAATATGTCACTCTTTTCTCCCCTTACGAGCAGGAGATAAAAATCAAATAGCGGGGCAGGCGGTAGAGAGGTACACTATTTGTAACAAGGTTGTAGATGTCAGATGTCGGGACACGTCGGTTTGAGTTTTTCGTGTCAATATTTGTATGTCGAGGGATATATCAGAGATTTGTTTTTTTTGAATATTCAAATATCTAAAAACATGTAATCACTTTTCTAATTTATATATAATTATATTTTAACAATTTAGCATTTATTATGATTCTAAATCTAATAAATTAGAATAAATATTTTATGTTATACAAGTAATGAGAGTAACCAGCGGAAGAAAGCCAGAAGAAGTAAGAAGAAAGGAAATCGTCGCCGACGATCAAAGATAAGAAACCCCATGTCAAAAATCCAAAGGTCAAACAAAATTGATGTTGACAACGTAAGGGTGTTGGTAAAAAAGCTAGTTGAAGTAGGAAGAGAGTTGAAAGTTGGGGCACAAACCAACCCAAACAACAAATCAATTACATTTTGATGTCTACTATACCATATACGCTAAATAATGTAAATTGAAATAAACCAATTGATACCCTGTCGCGATATATAGATTGATAATTGATATATCGTCCGATATATTCCATAAGGTTATTTTGCAAAAAATAAAATAAAAAAATGTGTTGTTTTGTCCATGAAACTTTTATGTTGGCCGATATCAACACTAGTTTTTAACAAGGTAGAGTGACTAGATGATTTCTTTCCTTTAGATGTTCATATTTACAATTGTCTGCTGCTATTATCAGAGGGATATTATAAATAAGGAAATATGACAAATGACATTTTTCATACTAATTTATAAAGCTTATAAAAATAACATCTAGCTATAAATTGAAGACCTCCAAAGTCAATGCTCTCCCCACCAAGATATTTAAGCAAGGAACGTAGCTTTAGTGTTCAAATTTGAGGTATGAGGAGAGGTCATTGACCCACTGAAGTAGTGGTCAACGATGAAGAAGGAAGAACATGAAAAGAGATCAAACACAGGTTGGAGGTCCCGCCCCACACCCATGAGTGTATAGGAACTCCCCTTCCAAACAAAACACTGTGCTTGGTTTGGTGGGGATAGGTAGGCTAGCAGGACGTTCCGACGGGCTCACTGGTTCTAAGAGAGGTCCCTGCGGTTCGTCAGCATTGCCTTCCCACTCGGTGTAGGTCATATTTATAGGCAACTGAGACAGGGGGTCTTATGTGCCCTTGTTTAACCCCCTCCCACGTGCGGTCTTGACTTCACCCTTGGTGAGTTACTGCGAATTGAGTTTCGGATAGGCGAGCTGCAAGGCATAGCCTCAATGAGTTGGACCCGAGTTCTTGGCGAGTCGGACCCAGGGCCTTTCTTGTTGACTATGACCGTGCTCTTCTGTCGTCTTGTCACGTCCACCTTTGACTTATATTAACCTCCCTCGGTGAATACAAGATTGTACAATACATATATATCATATATAATATTTTTAGCTAGCTAAATTGTTACTATGTTATGGAATTAGGTTCGCACCATACGATCACAGATAAATTCCAGAAGGACTCCGACAACGGCAAGGGCCTGCGGCGGTGAGGGAGAGACGAAACCTTAGAAGGGAGGAAGGAAGAAGAGAAGAACAAGAAAGAGAGGGGAAGTTAGAGAGAGATAGAGAATGCCACTAATATTTCTTTCATAAGAATTACAAGACCCCAAAGTCCCTATATATAGGCGCCGATGACATAATTGTAAATAACATAAACATGCAACAATTTTAAAACACTTAAACGCTACGATACGACTCGACACAACACGACTCGACACAACACGACTCTATATATATAATAATAATAATAATGCAAAATAACTGATGGAGGATCTGTAACACTCCATCCGTCCTTCAAAACGAGCTTGCCCTCAAGCTCGTGCACTATGCGGGTGGCCGGATGATCTGGTATCTTGACCTCCCGCCAGAACACCGTTGCGCGCAGCAGCGACAACGGTGTTGGCGAGTAGCGGCGGCGCCATCAGAAAGACGGGCAGCGTAAGTAATGGCTTCCACAAGGTCGGTTGAGCGGTGGTGAACAGCAGCCCCAAGGATGTTGGAGACGCGACGATCGGTTGCAGGAACGGGTCCGCTGGGGTTAGCGGAGCACATGCCAACAAAAGAGGCGACGATGCGGCTGGTGTTTACGACAAGACAGGGGCTGACAGAGTAATAACCGGGAGAGGCGACAATGAGATGGCCAGAGGGAGCGGCAAGACTGGGGCCGGCGGAGTAAGAGCCGATAGAGGAGGTGGCGAGTTTACTGGAGGTGGTGGGGCAGATGGCCGGATAGGTGGCGGAAGCAATAGAGGGACGACCACCGTGAAGAGAGGTGGTACATTAGCGACTGGTGTACTTTCAACGAGAGGATCGACTGTGGGGCGGAGGGACATGTTGGTGTCGTAGAGGAATGTTGGTGGCGGCATGACAAGATAACTCTCGCAAGGTGCAGGAGGCAGCCGTGGTGGAGGCGACCTAGGGCAGGGAGCCTCGAGGGAGGTTGCGAAGGCCCGTCCGTCGAAAGCAAGGAGATGATCGACTTTGGCGTGGAGAGAGGCGCATGTGGCCAGGATTTGTGCAGCAAGGGCAGAAATATCCAGCCGACGGCTGGTGTCCGCCGATGGCTAGAACAACGACCCGGGCACGACCAATAGGGCGGCGACCATGTTGCCAAGGAGATAGACTAGAGATGATGCCGAACGATTGTTGTGTAAAAAGGGCAGATCTGGCGGGGAGCGGCTGGTAGGGGGCCGATTTGATGAAGACGACAGCGGAAACTGAGCGGAATCCGGAGGAACGACATGGGAACGGTAGAGAGCGGCGGTTCTGGGTGGGAATGAGCGGAATCTGGGCGGAATGGAGAAGATCAGTGTGATAGTGGGCGAAGGCTGCCGGATCTGGGCAGAATCAAGCGATTCCGGGCGGAGACCGACAGATCTGGCCGCGGAAACTAGCGGTGAGCGCCGTATTTGGGCAGAAGCGGCAAAACAACGAAACTGGGGCTGCAGAGAGGAAATATCCGGCGGGGAAGGCGGACTGGTGGGGGTTTCGGAGGAGCCGGGTCGCAGAACCTCGCCACTGCGGGCGAAAGCGCGTAACGACGGACATGCGCGAGTTTCCGGATCAGGATGCGAGCGGTAGAGGAAGCGCCAAGCAGGGCGATCGGGTTGTAGTAGAGCGGAATAGTAGATTTCACGCCCTAGTCGGCAGAATCGACACCAAAATGACTCAATGGAACCGACGTTGGGCGGGATTGACAAAAAACAGGCGTGGCGCTGTAGTTGCGATGCAGAAAGGAGCGGAACAGTCTTGTTGGGATATTAGGTGCACCGGCGGCGGGATGGCAGGTGGTGCGGCAGGTCAGACCAATTGTTACGATCACGAATAAATTGCAGGAAGACTCCGACAAGGGGAAGGGCCGGCGGCGGTGAGAGAGAGAGACGAAACCCTAGAAGGGAGGAGGGAAAAAGGGAATAACTAGAGAGAGAGAGGGGAAGTTAGAGAGAGATAAAGAATGTCACTAATATTTCTTTCATAAGAATTACAAGACCTCAAAGGCCCCATATATAGGCGCCGATGACATAATTGTAAGTAACATAAACATGCAACAATTTTAAAATAATTAAACGCTACGACACGACTCGATACAACACGGCTTGACACAACACGGCTTGACACAACACGGCTCGTCACAACACGATTTCACATATAGATAATAATAATAATGCTAGATAACTGATGGAGGATCCGTAACATAGGTCAAATCCAAGGTTGGCTTAAAATTAAGATTGGCCAGAGTTTTGGCTCATGGCTCTGATCGTTCGATTCTGATCCGAGCAAAATCTTGAGCCGATTTTCTTGCAATCTTCATGTTCTCATAACAACCCCGCTTCTAGAACTGACTCATGATATATTCTATTCACATTATTCTATTCCGCTTAATCGATGTAGCGTAGAAATGCTATATGATATTGTTAGAAACCACGGTGGGCCCCTGACTCGGGGAACATGAATCTAGATCCGTGGCCGACTGCAGGCGAATGACGAGAACATTTCCGACCAAATCTCCCAGGATAAATTTAACCGGGGTAGGTTTTTGAGGCTGGGACTTGAATCCCCGACCTCCTTTATCAGTCTCCTAAGCGGTGACTTGATACCCAACTGAGCTGACCATCTTTTGTTCGAAACCACGATGGGCCCCTGACTCGAGGAACATGAATCCAGATCCGTGGCCGACTGCAGTCGAATGACGAGAACATCCCCAACCAAATCTCCCAGGATGAATTTAACCGGGATAGGCTGTTGAGGCAGTGACTTGAACCCCCGACCTCCTTTATCAAGCTCCTAAGGATAAAGGAGGTCGGGGGTTCAAGTCACAGCCTCAACAACCTACCCCGGTTAAATTCATCCGAGGAGATTTTGTTGGGGATGTTCTCCCCATTCGACTGCAGTCGACCACGGATCTGGATTCATGTTCCCCGAGTCAGGGGCCCACCGTGATTTCAAACAAATATTAATGTGGAGGTACCAATAAAACAAATTTGAAATTTTCATTATTTAAAACATAATTATCATCTCATTGGACTTATCTCAACTTTTTGGGGTAGGCCAAAACTCTTAACTCAAATATTGTTCTAGAAATCTTTAACCATAAGGAAGCTCTAGAATTTCTTAATCTTAAAGGAAGCTCAAGATGGATGCAAATATAATGGATAACTATTTACACATTGGTGTAGCGGCTTATGTTACCATGATTTAGCCTGCCCTTACTTTTTTAGCTGACCTGTGATGATATAATGGGACCAGGTTGACGCAATTGCAGATTCTTGTTGCCAACTCCGCAGTTGGTTGACCAAATATGGCCTAATATACTCACCACTCGCCCATACGTGCAGTTTTTCCCCTCAAATTAAATATGATCAATCGCCCATATGCGCTAATCCTTTGGATCACTTTATAAGATGTCTGTTCATCTGTTAAATGCCATGTAGTATTACAATCTAAGATCTTCTGTTTAATGCTGGAAAATTCCTTACTGTCCTGAAAGCACAACACAAGATTTCATATTTTATTGCCTTTGTAATAAGTGTGCTGTGGTACGAAATGAGGATTGCTTTGTGCCTTTTGCTCTCCATTTTTATCTACTTATGAGAATGTGTGGAAGTGATCCTTAGTAACACATATAAGCCTGAATCATGAAACAACTGAATTGACTCCCATTTCCATAATGGAAAACTACTAACTTAGCATTGTGTCAATCAATAGTTATATTTTAGGTGAAGTTAACATAGGCTATTTAATGCATTTAGGCGATGGGTGGTAATTATGAAAATTAATTATCTTTAACAAAAAATTACTTTTTGATCAATAGTCAGATTTGTTTGATCTTTAGGCTCTCTTAGAGGGGGGGGGTGAATAAGGGCTTTTCGGGAATGTAAATCTTATTTAAAATATCAAAGTTACTTAAAAAAGTTTCAGAATATTTTATCAGAAATATATTTTAATATCTCAATAAATATTATATTGATGATTACTTTTAAAGGAGGCTGGATTTCAATATTCCTTCACTACCTTCAGCGTTAGCACTAACGTCTGGCGCTAGTAACAAAAAATTAAATACGTGCATGTATTTTAAAAAGTAATTTGCAATATATTTTGCTTTAATGGTTTGAGGGAAAAATATTATTTAAAATATTTTAGAGCACAAAATAAAATCAATTTAATAAAACAATGGAACACATGATTTTATTTTATAGGAATTTGATTATAAAATGTTTGATTTTTATAACGCTAGAAATCTAGGCGAAATATGAAGACTCTTTTTCCTTTTATATACCGACCTTTCTCCCAAGAACTTGTTGGTTCTAGCCTATCTCTCCCAGATATGTCTTCGAACTGCACCTAGATCTACCCTAGACCCAGGCGCCACAACACGCGGCGAATTGCGGAATCCTAATAGGAAACCGACGTCCCCACCAGGCGATTTTCCCCCAAAGTCTCACAAAACTTAGTCTCCCCTACCTGCGCTGAATTTCCCACAGAATTTTTCGCGGAATCCGACGTTCTCCTTTAACGATTTCTCCACTCAAGTTACAAGATAATAAAATAAGCAAGAGAAAACTTCCCAAGAATTTCTGAAGGTGAAGACGAAGGCGATGTTGACGTTGACGTTCTTGGTGCGTTCGTCCTTCATGTTGAATAAGCATGACAGCACTTTCCCTTCAAAAATTCCTTTCGATCTTCGTGCTCGCCCAAGGGATTTCTTTTGATTCCTTCAAAAACTCCTTTCCACGCCATTTTAGGAACCTTTTCATCGCCATTTTAGGAAACTTTTCATCGCCATTTTAGGAAACATTTCCTTGTTATTTTAGGGAACTTTTCAACGCGAGTTTAGAAAAATTTTCCTCGCCATTCTAGGAAACTTTTCAACGGCATTTTAGGAATTTTTTCCTCGCCAGTTTTGGATATTTTTCATCGACATTTTAGGAAACTTTTGGACTTTGGAAATCAGTATTTTTGGCAACTTTTTCTTCCAAAAGTGGACTCTCCAAAGATATCGCCCGACGGTTGTGATACTGCCCAACGGTAGCACCTTCCATTTTCAGTAGCTTCCTTCCACGACTGACATCCTTTTTTCTATTAGATTGCTAATACTAGCACCAGCGGTAGCGTTACCGCCCGGCGGTAGCAATTGGACTTTGTCATCTGTCTTTTTCATTCGTCTTCCATGGGGTACTGAACTTATAGTTCCTGCACACTATTAATACACAACAAAGATGATCAAATACAAACTGAGATTTGTTATTCTCAAACTAAGAGATGTGGAACGCATGTTCTAACAAGATTTGGTTCCTGAGCCAGTTCAACATATCTCAAGCCACTATAATACTAAGCTGTGACTAAAAAATTCTAAAACTTTTGATTGTTTAGCTATGTTATAAGGCAATATTTTCTATTAGGATGAATAATATAAATCTTTGTTTTGCTAATGTTAAGAGCACGTTTGGCTAATGTTATGATGATGGTCACATATTTGTTTTATTTTATCAACTAAGCATTCCATCTAATATATTAACTCATATCTCCCAGATTATGGTGATGGAAACAGATATGCCAAGCTATTCATTGGATCAGTGCCAAGAACTGTAACTGAGGATGATGTAAGTAATTTATTTACATTTTTAGTATTCCCTGATAATCCTTACATTAAAGTTACTTCTGATCTATATTAGAACTGTTTAGGAGTTGCAGCTAACCTATATTAAAATCATAGTTTTTGACTCCAAATATTAGTAAGAACTATTTATGTAACTGTCAAGAACACTTAGATCTCAGCTTTTTTATTGATGAAACAGGTTATGATATGACTACTTGTTTGTGGGTGTATTATTTATTTGCTTTATTTGCACTATTTTATTCCAGCTGTATTTTGTGATTTATTCTGCTTGGTAAAATACTTACATGAAAAATGAATTATTTTATAGGTCAATGCACAACTCTAGTATGATTGAAATTATATACTGTAGGGTGTTTATGTATAGATTACAAGTCACAGAGAGAGGTGCAATGACACAGGATGGTTGCAAGATTAGTGGAAGAACAAGAGAATAAGAACACAAGGAAACAAACAGAACACAAAAAGAACAAACAGAACACAAGAACACACAAACTCTATTGCTTAGAAATATGGGCCAAGTCCCAGATGCCCAAAACCATTGCACTAGACCCTTATTTATAGTAGTTTCGGTGGGGACAACTTACATCACATATTATCTTATCATAAGAGATAAGCTTTCTGATGCAAGTCAGGCGTCACACCTGCCTGCCACCCTGGAGTCCCACCAGGGGGCCCACCATGGCGTCGCACCATGAAGGCTTTATCAAGTCCGCGGACCGTACACCCCAACTCATTCCAGGCTCCACCACGGGGTCGATTGGTTGTTGAGGCCGGGGCTCGATCCCCCGACCATATTATTACATATATTCTTTTCTTGTGCCAACAAATATTCTTTTATCCTTTCCCCCTGGTGAAAAAAGTGATGACTCCACGTCATCTTTGTCTCTGCTTCCGGAGTAAGATAGTTTTGGACAGGCTCTTCTGTGGAGCCTGTAGTCTGGGTGATCCCAATCTTTCAAATGGGTAGTTAGTCTTCAGATTTAATTGGAAGGAGCATTGCCGGATCTCTTAAATATATTAGAATGGAAAGACTGTGGGCTTTTGCTAGTAAGCTGTAGGCAGGTCAAGTGGAACATCTGTGATAGGCGCACCATTAATTGTACAGAGTAGTGCTCTGTGCTCTATCGTTGGAACTAAGCTGTTGCAGTCTTGTTCACACTAGAATGCACAATAGTACTGTTTCTGGATGATGATATCGACGTCCTCAATGCTCAAGTGGTTTTGACATTCAAAATGGATAAAGATATGTTTCTGTTCACGTATTCTATTTATTCTATTTCTGTCTGGCCGTAAATGTTCACGCAAAAAATTGGTGTCTCCAAATAAGTTTAGCCATTTGAGGAGTTGTTTATGTTTTTTCTTACATGACTTCATGTCGACCAGAGCAATGTACTGGGGTAGCTGCCCCTTGTTAAAGAAGACTCCAAATAGGCGGATTTCCACGAAGTACCATATGACCAAGTAGGATTCTTTAGTAAAATCATAGTAAAATTCTTCCTTACATTCATGTATGGTTGTAAAAGGAAACCAGAGATGCAACAGAGAGCTTGCAAGAGGACCGTCATTCAAGACGTATTGTCTAATATAGATTCTCTGGAAAGCAACCAGGCAAGGCAGAGTTCTTTTTTTGTGGACCAAATAAAATAATTTGTCCTTGTTGTGCGTTGGATGATCTTTTGTTTAAAAATAGTAGATGACTGAGAATATCATACATATCGTTCTTCGAGTTCTTGATAAGAAATCCGGGAGGAAATTGTTTCTTCCTCTGATGTGTCGGACTTCAAATTTTCACTGAGGGAACCAATTAGCCCATCGCAAAAGTTTGGCATGGGGCAACATCTTTTGTTTTAATTGTAGAATTTTCGGAAATGCTGACATATCCATTTTTTTAGAAAATGCTGTCCAATAAGATGAATTTGCAACATCTCGATTCCTCTTTTCACGGCTAGGATTTCTTTGTATATAGAGTGATAGTGAAGTTTTCCTCTCTTGAAAGCTCCGCTCTTGTAATTGCAGATTTGTTGCTTCCCATTTAATTCTTCAAATAATATAGCTCCCTAAAAATGATCACTTGTGTCAGTTCGAAGGATTGGTCTTTCTGATGATGGAATCTTGAGTGGTGGTAAAGTCTTTGTTAGAGTCCGCTTGAATGTTAAATTCTCATTTGAAAAATGATCCAATTGTATTGCATTATGTGGCTGGAGATGATATTGTTTATTTGATATATGCATTCCCAAGAAGTCAATGTTAGTTTCTCCAATAAGCGTCTTTTTCTCGGATAACATAATTCCATATTTTTTAACCAAAACGTAAAGCTGTGAGAGCAAGCATGATGGGAGTCAATGTCTAGGAGGAACAACAGGATATCGTTGATGTAGACCAATGCATTATCCATGATGGGCTAAAAGATCCTTGGCATATCCTTCTGGAATAATGAAGGAAATGATTTTATCCCAAAGACTACAACGGTCCAATGGTAGTGTCTTTCAGAGATGCAAAATTCAGTCTTTTGCCTATCATCAGGATGAATACCAAGGTGTCAAAATCCAACTTTAAGATCGAACTTGGAGAATATCTTTGTCTGATGAAGTTTCTGGAAAATGTCTTCTCTTTTTGGTAGAAGAAATTTTCATCTTCAGGAAAATTGTTGAGAGTTTGGTAGTTAATCACCAGTCTCATATTTCTTCTAGCTTGCTCAGATCTCTTGTTCACATAGAAGGCTTCACTAGCCTATTGTGACTTTGTGGGTTCAATTATCCCTTCTTGCTATAGCTGGCCAACTTCTTTTATAGCAAGTGCGTAATGATCTGAGTTCATACATTTGTGGCTTGCCTTTGTTGGGTTGATATTTTCATTATTTTTGAAAGATAAGGAGACAAAGAATTTTGGATTCTTCTACAGAGGATGATCACACTTATGTAAAAATTTTGCGTGTATCTGCGCAAGAGGTGCGAGAAATATCATCCCTTATTAGGCATATGATTTCAACCGGATAAAGATGCAGTGTCTGTCCAAGGTAGCATATAATTTTTATACTTTAGCCCTTCATTGTACATCAGCTGGCCTTTTCTAGCCCTTCCTTATTCCAGGAGATTCTCTTCAGAGAGTACAATATGTCAAACCCGATTAGTAGATCTTTTGCAGGGAGTTCGGATCCTTAAACTTGATGTTTGATAATGTATCTCAAAAAGATTTGAATGGTGTTGGGCTTGCTAATCATAGTTATCGTGAAGGAGTCGCTGTTGGCTGCTCGAAATGATCTGTAGCAAGAGTTCCATCATTCCTTTGGTAGAATATTTATCTTCATGATGGAAGACGCGACTCCCGTGTTGAAGAATGCAATCACTGGAATAGGTCTTTCCCATTTCCCTGTGAAAAGGTGGATCTTTGCAAACGGAGTTAACTGACAAAGAATGTTGTTTTCAGTCATTAGAGTGTACATATCATTATCAAAGAGAACCACTTCATTATCAGATTCGACAGATGTGCCTGATAGATCTGCTCCGAGTGCAAGATTATGTTAGGGCCAGCTTCATCATTAATAGAAACATCTTGATAGTTTCATATTCCCCCTCTTTTTTTCTGAGGATTTCCACTTCTTATTCCTTTTGGAAAAATAATTTCGTCCATCCTTCTTGAATTTGAAAAATAATGGAACTTGCGTCGCATCGGCTTATTGGGGTGATCGTCCAGTAAATTGCTGAATAAAAGATCTGTCAAATTTGGTGACACGTCAATTAAGACAAGCATGCTAATAAAAAAAGAGGAAAGATATTTTATATTAATTAAAATAAAAATGAGATTAAGCAAACACCCTATTTGACACTATTTTAAAGAAATGGAAAAAAGGTCAAAAAGTAAAATTCATTAAAATCAGGAGATTAATTTCTCTCTTTTAAAATTAGGGTGATGTTATATATACACCGCTTTTGGCTATATACAAACCATTATTATATACAAAGCAGTGCAAATATAAATTTTTTATACACAAACCTAATGGTTATATACAAACCAACACAAAATAATTTTTTTTTTTTAAAAAATCACGTAATAACACTAGCTCGTGAGGTAGTAATTTTTTTTCTTACGTAAATCAATAGCTCGTATAAATACTTTAAATATTCCTATAATTGTGAACAGTGCTAGAGTAGGAAGAAACATTCCGGCTACAGGTAAACACTATATTGTCAAATTTGGAGAATCTCCATTACACGTCGGCGAGGCGATATCGAGGAGCGGCGAAGGTTGTCGCGAGGAACCAAATAGAAATGATCAGGAGGTGTATGCAGATGGGTATCAGGAGCGAGCGAACTGAATATGAGAGCACCAACCGGGGGGTTGCTTCCACCGCCAAGGCTCCATTGCGTGACAGAGACTTTAGCATGATCATTACAAGAGATATCAGGAGGTGTATGCGGCGGGGTATCGGGAGCGGACAAACATCTCGTGGACTTGGGCAAGAAATGAGAAAAAATGATTTTTTAAGTATTTAAGTTGGTTTGTCTATAGTGTTTTTAAAGGACCCAAAAAACTCTAAAAATTGGTTTGTATATATCCAAAAGCGGTTTATATATAACATCACCATAAAATTAAGTACTTTTCCTTTTTAAGTGGCCTAAAATATTCAGTCGGTGATAACTCCTCCCCGCCTCATTAAAAGGACATTTATAAAGGCTGCCGCCTTTACTATCAATTACAATCATTCTTTCTTTTATTATTTCATTCCTTCCTCATTAAAAGTCATTGCCTCCTTCCCGAAACGGTAGCTTGGACAAAAAATGGGAAACTACAGAACTCCCTGTTTCCCTATAAGTCCAGCCACGCCAATCTATCCTGCCTCTAACCACTTCGCCGCTCCTCATCTTCGTCACCGCCCATCTTCGTTGACGCCGATGACCTCTCCTCCACCAGAGCGGGCCAGATCTGCTTCAATAATGAGGAAATTGAATCTGCAACCATAAACTGAGAAGATGGTTGGGTTGTAAGCAACTCTTGGGGAGAAAATTCTTTAGACTGTGATTTCTCTAGTTTTCGCTTTGAAGATTGAGGTGCTTTGTTGCACCTCCTTGGGAGGAATGCCACACTATTGAAGGGATTGCGAGCAAACATGGAGAAAGTTGATAGTGATAGGGAATACGTTTGAAGTGGAGGCAAATAAGAGGTGTAAGACGGAACTTCATTATCCCGGGGAATGACATTGTTTTTGGGTTTGAATAGAATGAAGTTGGGCTTTGAGGCCCTTTAATTCCGCCTCCTTTTGTGCTTTGAGGCTTAAGGCTCACCAGGCTCAGTGATTTGTTCCTTTGTGCATCTTATTTGAACCTTTGAAACATAAAAGGTGTATTTGAGTGAGATTTTTGTTGTAATTTATTTTCAAAAATAAAGAAAAAATAATATTTGAACTCAATTATTTTTTATTGATTTAATATTTCTGGAAGATAAGTGTGCGTTGGGACTTAAATATGATGCAGTGACAACATTGATTCTATTTTTAAGAGATATGAGCGACGGTAATGAATGATTATTTAGTAGAATACATGAATGATTTGATCGAGAAGATGAAATGATGTTAATTATTTAAAATAGATTTGATTGCGCCTTGCCTTCGTTAGGCGCGTGCCTGCACTTTGAGCCTAGGCTCCAAGACCCCTTTGCGTCTTGGTGCACCTTGCGTTTTTAATAACTAATTGATCAGCTGCAGGGAACAATCTTGGAACATAGTCGAGTAGGGAATGACTGCAGAAAAAGATTGCTATCAAAGATATCAGCAGGTGTTGTCAGCAGCCGATGGATCGACAGGTGTCATCAGCAGCAGTAGCAAGAAGCGAGGGCCAGATATGGAGCAACGACAATCAAAGACGATATTAGCCGGAGCAACGAGAATCAAAGACGATATCTAAGTTGATTTTGGAAGAAATGAGAATGCTAAGATGGGCATGTGACAAATAAATATAATATTTTAAATGATTACATTTGAGAAACTATATCTATTGAAGATAAAGTAATACAAAATGGGCTTAGGTGGACTGAGCAGGTGTAATGGTGGGTAGAAAATGCACCAATTAGATGAGTATATAGCCCCAATGTTGAATGATGAGGCAGGAAAAGGGTAAATTCACTGTAACATGGATGAAATTGACCAAAGGGAACATGAATGAAAATTGCTGGAGATGATTTACATAATTTAAGTTCAACACCTTAGGTAGCACTGAACATGAGCAAATAAAAAATGTAAAGCCGACCCCAAATAGTTGGGAAAAGCTATTGATGTTGATTCAATATAAGAAAATAGTTAAGCTTATTGTTGAAGAATTGTTTGCAAGAAATGGATCATGTAGCTCAAGTGATTACTGGATTGAACATTTGTTGATCCGTAGAAATGAAGGTTCCATGTTTTGACTGCTAAACTGATGGTACATAGGATAACTTGAAATTTCTTGTGGGTAAATCTGCATATAACTTATTTTTTGTTGAAGCTAAATTTGTATATGGATTGTTGTTAACTGTGGGAGGTCTTGTTGTATTCAAGATATAAATCATTTCATTTTTCCAAGAAAGAAAAAAAGGAATTGGTAGGATGATGTGGAAACGAAGCTTGAGTACCGATATCTTAATATTGTTCCCTTTGGCTTACAATAGATAATATGATTGTTGGCAAGGTTGTAAATGTCGGAAGTCGGCAACATGTTGGATAAAGTTTTTAGATGTCGGAAGTCGGAGATATTTTAAAAATCGGATTTTCATTTTTTATAATAAAAACATATTTTTATGCATACTAATTATAAAAATATATTATATAAAAGTAAAAAAAACTTGTGAACAATAAGTCATATATATATATATATCCCAAAATAAATGCGAAGAGTATCCAAAATAAAATATTATTAACAAGTATATATCAGTTTATTGCAAAATATATTAATATTATACGATAATTTTATTTTGATAAATTCTAAGTTTTATAGCAAATAAAGAAAATTAATGTTAATTATCCTTAATTAATTATAAATCTTTCCAATCTTAATAAATTAATGTTAAAAGCATTAAATTATCAACAAATAAATGTGTTGAATTTGTTCTTATTTTTTGCAATATGAAATTATATTGCAAAATAATTATATAAAATTTATTGTAAGAATTAAACATTAAATTGAAACAATAAGTCTAATTAATTTAAGCATATATAATATAGCATATATAGATGATTTAAATATATACTGTTATTTTACAAATATAACTTAAAATAAAATAGCGGACAATATGTTAAAAAGTCATGCTGGCCAATGTATCGGAAAAATCAGATATGCCGATATATATTTTACAAAAGGACATTATATTTTTTTAGAAAAAAATGTCGTTTTGGTCTCTAAAATGACATGTCCGCAGACATGTCGAAGGACATTTAAAACAATGATTGTTGCAGCCGAGATCTCGGCTTATTTGGGCGAAAGTATGGTTGAAGGCTATTGGCCCTTGGTTTGGCAACCATAGTTATTGAAGTCGGGAAAAATCCCTACTCCAAAATATTCAGATGTAAGTGCAGCCCGAGATTACTTGACCCAGCGGTTCGACACACCCGATCCTGAAGGTAAGACAAGAGAGTGAAAAATGACTAAAGAACCTCAGATGCTGCAACAGGGAGGTCCCACCACGTACCCAGAAGCTTAGAAGAGCTTCTCCTCCACAGGACCACAACCAAAGATGGCTGAGCATCTGTATAGGGAATAGTTAGTCTCAAGGGGGAGAAAAGGGGGGCAAAATGATCGGTTTTTTCAAGTGCCATTCCTGGTATCGCTTGGATCTTATTTGTAGACAAAACCTTGGGGTGTCTTCAGGCGAGAAGACTCAACCCTGCTAGTTTGTCTCCTGAACTTGCTGATTTCACAGTTTGTCGACTGGCGACCATCTTCGGGCCACCATATGTGGTCCCCGGTCGCGCTTAGCGAGGTAGTACTAGAAGTCACCTACTGGGTGAGTGTTGCAGTTGCTCGCCAAGATCCGTTGTTCGGATGCTTGCCTGGATGGTCAAATACTTGATACTCGCCTATGCTGCGGGGTGATCGCGCGTCTGAGCGAGTATGATACTCGCCAGTAATAAATGATCACCCTCCTGGTCTACTGCTAACTGTTGACTTGGTCTCCAATATTGACGTTGACTCCTGCCTTCGTGACACAATTTGATACTCCTTGACGAATAGGGGTTGTTCACAATCCCCGTTTTTTTCAAGCAATCTTGGAAGCTCGGAAGGAAATATCCAATCGATTATTCGACATGGCCTTCTGGCGAGTTTCAACCTCTGCGTGATGCTCGACGGAACCCCCTGCCACCCCCAAAATTCTATAAATAGGGGGAGAGGAGACGATGCCCGAGTGCCCTTTCTGGATCATTGCGAGATGTCGTTCACAGCCGAGGAAATTGCCAAGAAATTCCTTTTCCTGGGGGAGGTGCTCGGCCCACTGCCCTCGTTCGCCAAAAACGTCGGCGTGATTGCAATGATGAGGAAGCCGATCGCCGGAAGTTGAAGAAGAAGAAATCGCAGAGAAGGCCCGGAGGGGCCCTCTGCTCCAGGTGAGAGCCAAATTGTCCATGTCGAGCCCTCGACGATCTCCACTACCCAGGAGGAGTTGAACCAAATGGGTCTGGGCGAGGATGCTGACGCACGGGGGGGGGGGGGGGGGGTCTGCTCACCCCAGTCCTCTGCCGAGTAGTCCTGCAGCTAATCCTCCATCGCGAACCGAGGGAGATCGGCCTAGCGAGGCGCTGGCCACGCCACCCGCTCCCACCGATGTCGTCCCTTCCACCGAGGTACTCGCCCCTCGTCCGTGCCATCTGAAGTCGGCCACTCCTCTGAGGTGTCGACCACCCTGCGAGGTACAAAGTATGTGGTTGAAGGTCGCCTCCGTAATTCTTATTATTGGTCGCTTCTTCTGACGAGCTCCCTTCCTATTGCAAAAAAATGCCACCGGTAAACCCTGGAGACCCGAGCGACGCCTCACCGCGTAGGAGCCATCCGCCTACTACTCCATCTGTCGCCCTGAGCCCTACGACTCACCATACGGCGCAGCTGCATCTGGTACTGGGCGGCCGATTCACAACTCGACGCCTCCTCCCGCGAGAAACTCGTCGGGCGTCCGCCAAAACTCCGACGGAGATTCTTCCTCCTCCGCCTCTTCCTGTGGGGGTTGCTGGAAGCGTACCGCCTCCTCCCTCCTCACGCAACGGCTGAAACGGGAGCCCACAACCTTCTGGCCCTCTGGCCCTTGGCGATCGTCGAGCACCGGACCTTTGTGTGAAGCCGCCGACGGAGCTCTATGCCGAACCCTCCTCGCATTACCACAACCCTTAATTCCATCGGGGGCAGCGCGGTGGTTGCTTTTCCGGACGTTGGGATTCGCACCATCAGAATCCTTCTCCTCATCCATCACCCTCCTCCCCAAGGTGGACCCCTCCTCGCCGGGATCGCCTTTCTCCTCGGCGTGAGTCCCCTGCCCGAGAGCAGTCCCCTCATCGGGGTGAGCCAAGGCCGCAAATGCCGCGCGTTGGTAACTATCTCTTCGCGCTGGAATCTTCTTTTGCGTTCTTTTCTTCTTGCCACCTGTATAAATAATGATGAGCTTTTTTTGCAGGTCATCCCGCCACGCCCAGGGCGGCGCTTATCGGCGCCATCGGCCTCCCGCTTTGCGAATACCAGGAAAAGGTCGCCTCAACGTATCTTGACCCGAAAATAAAGTTCGATCAACTGACAATTTGCTAGCCGTGCCGACGCCTGGGCTCGTTGGAGACTCGCGTCGCCAAGCTGGAAGAATTCGAGGACTGCCTGAACCTCGCGGAGTCTCACTTTTATGCGATCAATCATATGGATTAGCGCTTGGGTATGGTGGAGCATCGACAGGACCTGCTACACAACGAACTCCACAGGATCCGGGCGAGCATTGGTTCGGTTGGGCGGCTAGTGAGGATGGATGACAACATCCGACAGTGCAAGGAACAGTTGGCTATGGCGAACGAGTCTCTCCTGCGGGCGCACAAGCGAGGATGGTTGGGGCGACATACCCCACCCGCAGATCGGGCCGAGAACCTCCAGGTGCCCTGATCTTCTTCTACCCATTTTATTTTGCCGATTTTCGTCTGTCTTTGTAATAACTAATTGTCTGGACTCTCTGTTTGATATATAATAAGCTTGCCTCCGCGAGCTCATAATTTGATGTTTTTGTTTCTTTTATTCTACGACTTGCAATAATGGTTTGCGCGCTCTGTTTGTGTTTGCGAGTATATATAGGCAAGTCGTTACGTTTGTCCGATGTCGCCAGTCCTCCTTTTGCGGTGCTGGTGAGTATACGATTTCTGGGAAACACGCAGTGCCGAGTTTTCCAAGTGACGGGCGACTCGCGATGTGCCTACCATGGCTGCGGAGGCGGGTTCTCCCCCTCTTGCTTTTGTCTATAAATAGGTGGGGGGGGGGGGGTCAGACCGACACTATTTTTGCTGAACATATCTTTGCTCACTCGCTCCTTCGTTATCTAATACTCGTTCGCCGCTAATTGTTCATCATGGTTTCCGCCGAGGATGCACGTGCTCGCAAAGTCAACCACTTCGCGGCGTTTAAGGATGCGATCTTCAAGAAGCCTATTACAGACAGTGCTGATCTCGAGGATTTCGCGTAATGATTCTTCCCTCTAACTGAGTAGGGCCTTCGCGCGAGGATACCCTGATCCACCGTGTGCATTAACTCTTTCTTCCCGGACAGGGTCATGCTGCCTATTCCTCACTTTGAGGTCGACCTCCGCCTCCCCCTGTGGCCGGAGTTCTGCGAGATCCTTCGGCACTTCGGCCTGATGCCAACCCAGATCAATCCCAACGGTTCGGGCTGATATCGAGTCGAGTTCGAGCGATTTTGGCTCGGCTCGAAATCAAAATTTTCAACTCGAACTCGGCTCGAAATCGACTCGAAATTGATTTCGAGTCGAGACGGCTCGACTCGAAATGACTCGATTCCGAGTCGGCTCGAAATCGAATCGAGTCGGCTCGAAATCGAATCGAGTCGGGAATCAAATCGCCTCGAAATTGAGTAATTTTTCGTTTTATTCCTAATTTGCTCAAAATTAGATTGAGAAACCTATAAATTTTGCAAATGAAATACTTAAATATGGAAAAATTCATTCGCGTTCTCTAGTGACTGTCGTCACTCCCCATGAACAATGGGGGTCTACTCACACCCTATCCCTCAGGAAATGCATGAACCGCATTGTCCATCTTACCTTAGGTTTTTAAGCCTTTATCGAAGTAACCCGCTTTAATACCACTTGTTGGATCTAGTGGCCAACCTTAGAGGGGGGAGGGGGGGGGGTGAATATGATGCAGTGACCCAGAGCCGACCCGCTCTGTCGACCAGGCCTCGTACCGGGCCTAGCCAGAGGCCCACGTCTGGCAGCCCACTGCCGGGCCCACCATGGCGTTACACCATGGCGTCCCTTTTATCAGGCCCGCGGGCCGTACACCCCAACCCATCTCCGGGCCCAACCACAGGCGCACGGTAGGTTGGTTGATGAGAGTTTGCCTGAAAGCTCTTTATCAAGGAGGTCAGGGGATCGAAACCTGGCCTCAACAACCTACCGTGCGCCTGTTGTTGGGCCCGGAGATGGGTTGGGGTGTACGGCCCGCGGGCCTGATAAAAGGGACGCTATGGTGTGACGCCATGGTGGGCCCGACAGTGGGCCGCCAGACGTGGGCCTCTGGCTAGGCCCGGTACGAGGCCTGGTCGACAGAGCGGGTCGGCTCTGGGTCACTGCATCAAAAAAGTGCACTTTTTTGATGCAGCAAGCCCAGAGCCGACCCGCTCTGGCGATCCTCACGGCCTAGCCAGAGCCCCACGTCTAGCGGCCCACTGCCGGGCTGCAGCCCAAGCACCCCACCCATGACCGCACCTATTCTCAGCGCGGCGGGATGTTGAGGCAAGGTCTCGAACCCAGCCCCCTTGATAAAGAGCTTTCCTAACAGCTCTCATCACCAACTGAGCTGCACTTTTTTGATGCAGCAAGCCCAGAGCCGACCCGCTCTGGCGACCCTCACGGCCTAGCCAGAGGCCCACGTCTAGCGGCCCACTGCCGGGCTGCAGCCCAAGCACCCCACCCATGACCGCACCTATTCTCAGCGCGGCGGGATGTTGAGGCAAGGTCTCGAACCCAGCCCCCTTGATAAAGAGCTTTCCTAACAGCTCTCATCACCAACTGAGCTGCACTTTTTTGATGCAGCAAGCCCAGAGCCGACCCGCTCTGGCGACCCTCACGGCCTAGCTGTTGGGCATAGATGTTGTTGGCTGTCGGTGGGTCTTTGTTGTGAAGTTCCGTCCAGACGGTAGTGTGGATCGTTACAAGGCACGCCTTGTCGCCAAAGACTTCACTCAGACTTATGGTGTTGATTATTTTAACACTTTCTCTCCAGTTGTCCGTCTCAGCACTATTTGGGTTCTCCTCTCTGTGGCCGTTAACATGGATTGACCACTTTCTCAACGGGATGTCAAAAATTTCTTTCTCTAGGGTGATCTTCAGGAAGATGTATATGGAGAAACCTCCTGGGTATGTTGCTCAGGGTGAGACTCTGGTATGCAGGCTGAAGAAGGCCATGTATGGCCTAAAGCAAAGCCCTCGGGCTTGGTTTGACAAGTTTAGTGGCATTATGACATCCGTGGGTTTTACCAGGAGTTCGGCCGATCACTCATTGTTCGTTCGCAAAACCTCCCTGAGTCTGATGGTTCTTGCCGTATATGTGGATGATATCCTTTTCACTGGAGATGACCAGGCTGGGATAACCTTGACGAAGAAACATATCCGTCAACACCTTGTCACGAAGGATATGAGTTCTCCAAGATACTTTATGGGGATATAAATCTCTCGAAAGGCCAACTCCTTAGTCCTCTCTCAACGGAAGTATGCTCTTGATCTTCTTAAAGAGACATGGTTCACTGGAGTTAAACCTGCTCGATGCTCCATGACTATTGGAGAGGATAAAACCTGGACAGATAACTCGCCTCCTCTATCAGATACCACGAGGTACATGCGTTTGGTCGACAAACTCATTTATCTCACTTTAACCAGACCCGACATCTCCTATGTTGTACGAAAGGTTATACAGTTCATGCAAGCTCCTAGGGAGTGCCATCTGCAGTCTGCCCTGAGAATATTGAAATATATTAAAGCGGCACCAGATAAAGGACTACTGTTTCAAAAGAATGGTCACTTGAAGGTTGAAGCATACTCTTATTCTAGGTATGCCGATGACAAAGAAGATCGCAAGTACACATCAGACTTTGTACATTTGTGGGGGGAAACCTTGTGAGTTGGAAGAGCAAGAAACAGTCTGTCGTCTCCAGGTCAAGTGCTGAAGCAGAGTATCGAAGTATGACGTCGACCACATGTGAATTAAAGTGGTTGCGGGTTCTCATGCTTGACTTAGGAGAGGTCTACTGAAAGTCTTTAATTCAAGTATAACTAAATCACCTAGAGGGGGGTGAATAGGTTATTGGTCGCTTTTCTGATTTCTTAATTAGTTCTTTAAAAGCTTTGGCTTTAGGTTATTTTATGCTTTCAAGAAGTACACAACATGCACAAAGAAAGACAACACAGAAAAGCACACAGTGATTTATAGTGGTTCCCCAACTGGGTACATCCACTTTCCCTCCCGTCTATCCAACTATCTTGTTGAACAAGGCACTTCTCCAAAACTTGCTCCAATGAGCTTACACCTCAGATCCCGCGGGACCTCATAGGTCATACAGACCTACCACCTTGGCACTAAGCAAAACCACATGTCACAAAGACCTTTCACTCGCCACTAAGCCAAACCACAGGTCACAAAGACCTTTCACTTGGCACTAAGCCAAACCACATGTCACAAAGACATTTCACTTGGCACTAAGCCAAACCTCTGGTCACAAAGACCTTTCACTCGGCACTAAGCCAAACCACAGGTCATAAAGACCTTTCACTCGGCACTAAGCCAAACCACAGGTCACAAAGACCTTTCACTTGGCACTAAGTCAAACCACAGGTCACAAAGACCTTTCACTTGACACTAAGCCAAATCACATGTCACAAAGACCTTTCACTTAGCACTAAGCCAAACCACAAGTCACAAACACCTTACAGCTCAGATCCACACTTGGATCCTATAGGATGAAAGTGGGTTGGAGTGATGATTTACTACAAGTGAAATTTCACTGTGCTAATCTACCTAGACTGAGATAAACTCAGCCCAACCTTGACTCCCGAAATTATATTTCCTGAGTCTACCTTCACTGAACTAAGAAGTACTTAGTCCTAACTACTTCCACAACAACAAGTATTTTCTTGAGCTGGAAGTGACTTGCTGAGCAATGTTCTGCCTCTTTCTGAACTGAGCCAAAAACACAACCCTAACTACTACTTCACATCACCAGGGATTTTTCCTGTTGGTCAGTGAAGTTACTGCAGCTAATTGCTGCTACCTGAGCTGAGAAAATCTCAGCTCTAACCTTGCAGACTAAGATAGCTCTGCCTTTTCTTCCTTCCTAGGTTGAGGTGATTCAACTCTGACTTTGACTCCTGAGGAAATGTCCCTTGAGTCTTCTTTCGGATCTCTGCTTCCTCAAGCTTCTTCTCTTCACAGCTTCCAGATTAAAATCTTCAGGATGCTTGTACAGCTTGAACTGTGAAGAACTTGCAGCAAGGGTCGCCCCTTGGCTGCTTCCTCTTTCCTCAGAGAAATATTCTGACCTTGCTTGTTGGTGCAGATTAAGATCACACCAGCTATCTTGCTGTTGACGATGTTGATATCAAAAACTAACTTGCTCTTCGTCTTGCTGACTTGAGCTTCCTTTTCTTTTGCTCCACGACAATGGCGGAGAAGAACTGCCTGATTGCCTTTTCCCGAAAGCTATCTTCCTCAGTACGCCTTTTTCCTTTTATTGATTTTGACCCAACAGCTCTTGAGCAGTGGGCCCCACACATTTAATGGCCATCAACAAGCTTGAGCAGTGGGCCCCACACATTCAATGTCTAGCAGCAACCTTGCATTAACTCCAACTATCGCACAGTAGGTCTGCAGTAACATTTGTCGCGTACTGTAGCCATCCCGCCACTAATTTGAAATATGTTGACTTGTTGACTTGCTGACGTCATCAGTTGTGGACTTAGTTAAAAATCAAGCAACATTAGCATATGCGTTGAGTGAGTAATCATCACGCAACGCGAAAACACTTAGACAGATTTCTGTCTATCTAGGTTTTGAGAGCGTTGAGTGAGCAAGCCTCACTTAACGCCATTTGCCTTAGCCAAAATCTTCCTGCTGCTCTGGCGTTGAGAGCGTTGAGTGTGCATGCCGCACTCAACGCTTTTTGCCTTAGCCAATTTTCTGCCTCTGCAGTATCTTAGGCGTTGAGAGCGTTGAGTGAGCATGCCTCACTCAACGCTTTTTGCCTTAGCCAATTTTCTGCCTCTGCAACATTTTAGGCGTTGAGAGCGTTGAGTGAGCATGCCTCACTCGACGTTTTTTGCCTTAGACATATTTCTGTGTTTAAAAACACTGACTTAGCTGTTTTAGCGCTTTCTGGTTCTCTGCTGAGACAAACACTTGTCTCATCGGTTATGCTGAGACAAACACTTGTCTCAGCTGTTATGCTGAGACTAACACTTGTCTCAGCGGTTATGCCTTAGACAAAATCTTCCTCTTAACTTTAGGTATTGACTGACTCAGCCTACCTTACTCTGAACTGAGTTCGACGAATGGTGAACTGAGCTCGACGAACTATGAACTCAGTTCGACGAATTCTGAACTGAGGTCGACGAACTCAGCTCGACGAATGGTGAGCTCAGCTCGACGAACTCTGAACTTAGTTCGACGTGTTTTTAATTAAGTTCAACTTACAGCCTTTTTGCTGTGATTTTAGCTCGAAGAATGGTGAGCTCAGCTCGACAAACTCTGAACTCAGTTCGACGAATTTTGAACTAAGTTCGACTAAGTTCAACTTATAACCTTTTTGCTGTATGGCGTTGAGTGTGTCTTCATCACTCAACGCCAAATTACCTAGTCATATTTCTGGCTTGCCAACATTCTTTCTTAACTCTGGCGTTGAGTGAGTTTGCTTCACTCAACGCCTGTGGACTTAGCTGCAATGTCAACTGCTCCTTGACTTCTGGCGTTGAGTGAGCTTCCCTCACTCAACGCCTGTGAACTTAGGCAAATTCCCGCCTTTCCAGCAACATCTATTGGTGTCCACCTTTCTGCCTTATGACCACCTGTCACATCACTTAGACAATCTGTCAAGACTTGTACCATGGAACATCCTGCACAAGATGAGCTTAAACAACATCAAATGCAACTATGCTCTTAGTGTTGATGAAGATGCCTTTCAAATTCAATCTAGGGATCATTGTGGGCAATGAACCCAACAATCTCCCCCTATTTGAAGAAGGCAGAACACCCAACAATACTAAGAGGCATTAACATAATAGACAGAATAAATTCATGCAACTGTAGATTATGATATGCTACAGCTGCTAGCTTATGCTATATTAATTCAATGTGCTCCATTAAATTGTATTGACTCAAAAAGTTAAGTCAATACATCATCATACTACATGAGCAATTGTTCAAGTAATATGCACTCTCCTTTCTACCACTTAATATTTAAATGGAGCACCACTAGAAGCACTTACCTCAAAATATGCACTGACACAGTTATGACTTAACCTGTAGTCAGACATTGCATTTCTCATACTACTTGAATCTTTCCAAGTAATATGCACTGACTTATGCACTGACTCAACATGACCTAGTCATGTCAAGTAATGCTTCTATATCTCCCCCTTATGTATTGCTACACATCTCCCCCTTTCTGTCTTCTTTAATAGGGAATATCTATTGAGGGAGGAGACATGATCATGAGAAAGATTATCTCTTGATCCTAGTCAAAGTCCTATGTTGATAACACTAAGGAAATTATCATAGTGAACAATCTACTGGATTAGGAGTCAAATCTTTTGTGTTGATACATTGAAACAACACAACAGTACAACACTGCATCACTTGAACTTGCTGCACACATAGTTCCACTTGCTGATATTTTATCTACAAAATCAGCATCCACTTGTGGTGATATCATTGATACACCACATCACTACAGCCCCTTGACACTTGAGTAAACCACGGATCCACTTGAGCTGGCTGCTAGTTCTTCCTCTTCTCATAATCTCCCCCTTGGTCTGTGCATTGTCCTTAAGACAAACTGATCAACAGTTGTGACAACTGATCTACTGCAACAACTATCTGCTCCCCCTCAACTGAGGCATCCTTTGTCAGATTCCTGGTAGACATTCTAGTCTATGCCAGTCTGGATACCACATGATGTTCTTTATAGTATACCTGCAAGGACTTATCTACATGCATGAAAAGTAAGTCCTGCAACACAAACTAGAGTTTGGAGCTGCCGAAGCTAACCTAAGTTCCACATACCCAACTCAACCAATATGGTGTTAAACTTGACTTCATCTAGTGACATGATCATGACAGCCACTTGTCAGCCAGGAAAAACTCAAGATTGAGTTCTTCCTTATGCTCCCAAACATATTGATACTTAATCTACATATGCATAGTCCTGCTATGACAGACAGGATTCCTAGCAACTTAGATTATACTTAGTAGACTATTAATATAAAAAAGTTATACTTATCTGGAGGTTATGGTTCTGGAGCTATAGAAGGATTCTTATCAGTTGATCACAGCAGCTCCCTTGCACCATGATCACTTCTTGCTGAGCCAGGTCTTTTCCTTTCCTTTAGCAACAAACTTGCCTCTGGCATCTGCTTTCTGTTCAAGCCACAATGACCCTTTTTTGCATTGGCATCTAAAACTTACTTCTCCTCCTAGATCATTGCCTTCATCCTTGATCATGGTCAGTTACCACTCCCATAGTGATTGTACCACTTGTATCCTTCTTCTTGGCTTCAGCTTCTGATCAGGGATTTTTTTTTATTCTTTGCTCCCCCTGGCTGATTGCAAATGATACTAATGGTGCAGCAGTCAGCTTTCTCTTCTCATGAGGTTGAATTTTATCCTGCAGCTGCTGGACTTGATACCATTTGGTCCTTAAATGATCTTTCTTTGAACCATCCTTTCATGCTGATACCAAGTATTTCTTTATACTGCTATTCCAATAAGAATGTGATGACTTGTATCAACAATAGTTGGAGCAATGCAGTTGTTCTAGTAAACTGATTGGCTTGCTATCTTCCAGCAGGTCCCATCACCTGGGTAGTTTCCCTCTCAGCCTTTCCAATGTCCATGGGGTCAGGCCGATCCTCAGCAGTAATGCTGATCTATTCTGTGCTGGGGGAACTTTGGATAAGATTCAAGCTTGTCCATCAACCTTGACTGAACATGCTCCCCATCAGCATTTGCACAGATCCTGTCTTTATGACTGTCAGTCATCATTTCAGTTGATGATATCACTTGACTGTTTTACCCTTTTGTATAGTGTGTCTGATCAGCTGAGCACAATGTGCCTCTTCCTTGCCGCTCACAGAGGAGCTACTCCTAGTGATTTTCCTCAGTGATGAGTACACACTATTTGTTCTTTTCCTAGTTTGCTGGCGTGTCAGCAAAGCTTAGCCCAAACAGACAGTCCTGCTGGCTGAATCCTGCTGGTCTTTGTCCAAGACTTGTGCACTTTATCCATCTTTAGGAATGCACACCACATTCTTATCCTTGGGGTATGAACCATAAGAAAATTTTCTTGTTCCAGTCCAAGTTCTGGAACATCTTCTGTCCAAGTACCACATTTATTGATTTTTAGGGGTGGAACCTCTTCTGGTCGTCGCCACTCCAGGTGTTGCCGAGCGGTTTTGATGCAACCTGAGTTGCGCACTTTTTATTTTTATTTAATTCATGTAATTTTCTTTATTTGCAGCGCGCGTTTTCACGCGTGGTTGTATGTTTTGATTCGCGCCCGTCTCTTGCTCTTGTTGTTCGGCTAATTGGTGAGACCGACCAATTATACCTTGAATAAAAAGGTCCGTCAATTAATGCTAGGTGATAATTGGGGCAAGTTTTGAACAATTCATTTTTATTAAGTAATTAAAATATTTTCAGAAATTAACTTAAAATACATTTATTTAAAAAATAAAAGATTAAAAGTTTGGGGAATATCAAACAAAGAGTCTCTTGAGACAATTCCATTGATTTCATCATTTATTGCTCAACCTTTTAATATCCTGGGGTATAAAATCAGCCCTTAATTTATTTGATTTTGTAACAACAACCGTTCTTTTTGCTTTCATAATAGCTAGCAACTTTTTAAAATCCCCATCCTCATTAAAGCTCGTAATGTAAAGCATTTTTTCTTTATTAAAAGGATGGCCAGACCCTTGAACACGACAGTTGGGAAAAAGAAACGACAGAGAAGACTCTTCTTTTCTGCGTCGTTTCTCCAACACCACTTCCGATCCCGTTTCCCCCTTCCAGCCACTCAACGACGTCCCCCAGCTCCGACGCCGCCCCTGGAGGCCCTACCAAGGTCCGGCAATCCCTCTTCAGGCCGACTCGAAGGAGAACGACGACTCTCCACTAAGCTTTGACGCTCCAGGGGCCTCCACTAGACCTTTCCCGTTCCGTCATCGACTTCCACAATGACCATGGCCTTTGGTAACCTCGCTACTACCCACCTCCGACTGATTCGACTCCTCTCATGTCGAAACCAGTTGCCCAACTTTACATTGAACCTCCCGTGCAACCACCATAGTTTCTGCAGGGCCGGAAATCCTTTCCTCCCCTGTCAAGGCCCATCCAAGACTCAGTTTTCTTCAACTATTCAGCTGTCGGGCTAAGCAACCTTTACCCGAAAGAATCCATCGTTAATTCATTGGATCAAGGTATACCTCTCTCTTTCCCATTTGCTCGCTGTGTTAGAACATTTTTATGCTTAATATAAATGGATTTCTAAAATCAGAGCTTGCCCTAAAATTATCCTCTTTCATCTTTGGCTGTTAAATTCTAAATTCCATTGTTTTCCTCTTTATTCCATGTATACTCGTGGAAAAGTTATTTTGTTTTTTTAATTACGTATGAGTGATATGCACTTAAGTGTGCGAAACTGAGGACGGACATCGAACGTGAACGCTCGTGAAAACTCCGCTAGCACCACCAAACTTTAAATTAATTCCAAAATTTTATCTTTTAAAATTAATTTGTCGAATCAGGAATACATCAGTTTGGTATCAGACCAGGTTCGATTCACTGCTATCGTGAATCGAACGATCCTGAGTTTATTTTACTTGGTTTTCTCAAAAAAAACTTTTACAAAATAATTTCTTTTTTGTTTTTAAATATGGAGAGTCGCTTAGATCGAATTGGAACCACCATAGGTGACTTAGCCATTCAAGTGTGTGATCTGACGAAATCAGTCGACACAGTTGTTGCAAATTACATGCAGAGTTTGATTGGGTTGTGCGATGATGTACACAACCTCGAAATGAGAATGCGCTAATGACTCGTTCTTCCTAACTACCTAATAACTACATATCAACTAGTGGAACCAGGTTTTCAAAGTTTTAATAGTCGTCTTTCTAATTTTGATGATTCTCCCACGAGCAATTTGACACCATTTTTCTCCACTGAAGCACTCCCTTCTGTCGAGGAGGTTCTTCCTGAGTCCCAGCTCAAGGGAGAAGAACTTCTTCCTCATCCCGTTACCCGGACTGAAATGATAATTTCACTTACTCACAATGTATCACATCCTTTAGTCACCGAGTTTACTCCTGAGGATCCGCTTCCGGAAGAACTTACTAGTGATGTGCCACTCACCTCAGATGACACAACGTTGTTCTCACTTCTCCCGGAGAAGGCGTTGGCTAGTGATGAGCCCTTCCTCTTAGGTGACATAGTCTCAAATTACGTATGTCCTGATTTTCTTAGCCCACTGTAGTCGCAAAACCTCGAGGCCGCAAGCGTTATGGCTGATGGTCACTCGCCAGTGATATTCGAGCCACCACCATATATAGACTTCGTAATTGGTGACTGCACTTTTAGTTATTTTCGCTATCCTATGATTAATAGAGGGCGTGTAAAGTTCCGTTGTCCTATTATCAGCCTATTCTTGTTTAGTCGTATTAGGCGAATCAAAAAATTTTCACGCCTCATAGAGACACACACTTTAAGGGATTTCTCTCCTTTTAAATTTTTGCGACAGTAGTGGTACTTCAGCGGGTGAAAACATAACGATAGTTGACCCTGGATTTGCAGATGCTCGTAAGTGTCTAGCTTGAGTGTGTATGCTGCAATTTGATTTAATGATTCCACATATTGTCCTTGCTAACATCCTACCTCGTTTCTCGCTATGTTTCTTTGATCCGCCTTTTCCCCCAGTTTGTGATGCATTTTTTGATGCTCCGATTTTGATTGCCCATTTATATATTATGCATGCAATTATATCTAACTATTTTCGAGCATCTTTGGAAAAATATAACTCAATGGATGATTTTATCACTGAGAGTTATATTTCTTCAATGAAGGTTGATTTCACGCATCTTTCAGGAAATAGGGTGTACCTACAGGTCATGTGCTGCATCGATGAATCCTTCTTTGTCCAACTCTCCTACAACAGGTCATCATTTGGATCCTTCAGCGGAAGGTTCCATCATATTTTCGACGAGGTCGAGTTCTTTCAATTCCGGGGGAATTGATGCAACCTGAGTTGCGTACTTTTTATTTTATTCTTGCAATTTTCTTTATTTGTAGCGCGCATTTTCACGCATGGTTTTATGTTTTGTTTCGCGCTCGTCTCTTGCGCATGTTGTTTGGCTAATTGGTGAGACCGATCAATTAGATCTTGAATAAAAAGGCCCGTCAATTAATGCTAGGTAATAATTTGGGCAAGTTTTGAACAATTCATTTTATTGAGTAATTAAAACATTACATAAAATACATCAATTTCAAAAATATAAGATTAAAAGTTTGGGAAATATCAAACAAAGAGTCTCTTTAGACAATTCCATTATTTTCATCATTTATTGCTCAACCTTTTAATATCCCGAGTTATAAAATCAGCCCTCAATTTATTTGATTTTGTAACAACAGTCGTTCTTTTTCCTTACAATATAGCTGACAACCTTTTTGAAACCCCTATCCTCATTAAAGCCTTTAATTTAAAGCATTTTTTTCTTTATTAAAAGGATGGCCAGACCACTGAACACGACAACTGGGAAAAAGAAACGACAGAGAACTCTTTTTTTCTTTGTCGTTTCTCCGGCACCACTTCCGATCCCGTTTCTCCCTACCAGCCACTCGACGCCCCCCCCCCCCCCCCCCCCAAAAAAAAAAAAAAAAAACACAGCTCCGACGCTGCCCCTGGAGGCCCCACCAAGGTCCGACTACCCCTCCTCAGGCCGAATCCAAGGAGAATAGGTGTGTTCAAAAAGACCGGGCTCGACTGCCCGGACCAGAAAAAGCCTGGCTAGGCCCTGGCCTAGCCCGGGCTGGGGGTCCTCACAGGGCCGCCGTTTTTACTCGGTGCCCGGGCGCCGGGCCTAGCTTGGCCTGACACCCAGGCCGGCGGAATATCCCGCCTCCTGGCGGGCTGCCAAGACAAAGCCATCGACTCCGAAGGTCGCCTCCGCGATTGAGCAGGCTCTAGGGGAAGGCTCCCATGTGATTCCTCTCCAACGCGTCCACAAGGTGATTATCCTTACACTTGTAGGGTGTCGTTAGGCGACTTGTTGTTTTACTAATGCCCTACCACTATTCTATAGACATTGAGGTTAGTTGGCTTTGTGGCTGATGAAGTACTCATGACCTACGATTTCAGATTATTGCGTCACTGAATTCACTCCTCTGAACGCTTTCGAGGTCCATGGGAGCGAGATCATGGTTCCTGCTGCCTCCCCTCCTGTTAAATTGCTTAGCGACTTGAGATTCATGGACGTGTTGCTCCTTGTTTAGGTACTATTCACGAGTTTTTGATTTTCTTGCAAAGATTCCGGCCATAGTTGTTATCGTGGTGACATAGATTTTTTCGGAGCCTTCTGCACTACCATTGCCTTCCTCAAAACTGGGGGTTGGGGGACATTCGTCCTTGAGCTCATAACCTGGAATCTTTTGAATTTTCTTACAGAGATTTCGACGTTGGTGCCTTGACGACAAAGATTTATTCATTGCCTCCTGCGCGGCCATCCTCTTCCTCAAAACTCGGGGGGACCAAGGGAGTTCCTCCTCTAGCTCCTATTCTGGAAGCTAGTTCGGTTGCTGCACCTTCTTCGGTGGTTGCACTAACATCCTCGCCTCTTCAGATCGCCTTCTTGTGGGAAGGCTCCTCTCGCTTTGGCTCCTTCAAAGGATCCAACACGATTTGACCCCAAATCGTAGTGGCAATCACGTTCTTCAGACCGGGACTCGTTCTCGCATGTCAAGTAGCGGATACTCGGGTTGGTTGGGCTTGTTGGTTTTGTTTTTTTTCCTCTTCGCGTAGGTATCGATTCACCGTTACTTACTCAGGCCTTCAGTTTTCCCCTCGATGCAGATTTCCAAGTCGCCTAAACTCCTCATGCCATGAAAAGTCCATCAAGGACCCTCGCAGTACTGGTAAGTCTTCTTTTAGTGTTTTGGTTATAGAAGATGTTAGTGTGCCTAAACTATGTTGTCGTTCACATGATCTCCACCCTCCCCTTCTTCTGGAGCAACTCACCACCTGTCGGTGAAATTGAACCTTGATAACCTCGCGGATTTTGGTGTATCGTCACGAGACTACCAAGTTCGTCTTCACTCCTTTGTTGTTGCACTCGATTCCAGACTCAGTGTGGTGGATGGTTGCGACCTCCTGAACTGTATGACTTCCCTGGAGGTCAGGATGACACGAATGAAGGGGTTCAATGAATGACTGGTTGGGACCGAGGGCATTGTATCCACGAGCTGGAGCGTCTACAAAATCTGCTGGAGGATGATATTCACGGGCTCTCCTGTCTCTCGGGACTGGTGAGAGATCTTATCAAGATGACTGGGCACATCTGCCAGGGGATATACACATGGACCAGGCTCAGGCATAGCTCAAGGTCGCGAGCGAGTTGGGATGGACGGCTCTTCATGCTCCAGTTCCCCACCCTGGTCCGCAACTATAGATCACTCATGCGTTCATTTTGTTTTTGTGATGTGTTTGTATTTGGAACTCGCTAGTGTAGTAATGTGAAAAACAACAACATTCAAGCCTTTATCCCACTATAGTGGGGCCGACTATATGGATCCTTTGTCGCCATTATGCCTTATCTTTTATCATAATCTCACTAATGCCTAAGTACGTCTTGTCTTTTCTTATAGTTTCATTCCAAGTCTTTATTGGTCTACCCCTCTCCGTTTAACAAGCATAGTGAGTAGATTCTCACAATGCCTAATAGGTGCCTCTAATGGTCTCCTTTGTACGCGTCCAAACCACCTTAGTTATGTGAAAAATGTAAAATAGATTTGAACTCCCTGGTGGTTGCTCATACTGTTCCTGTGACTTGATTGGTCGATGCGTATGTTGACGTCATCATAGACGTGTCACGTTTTCCGATATTTGTTTGAGTCTTATATGATTTAATTTCGCTGGTATGCGGTTCGAGAGGTCTTTCTTGAAGCGGTGAACTCTCGGCAAGCTGACGTTGTAACCCCCGACCTATAAATAGGGTGTGCCCTCTTTATTAATTACGTATTGACTTCGTTCCGTTTGCAGGCGATCTCCTTTTGGCGAGCTGAAACGGATGAGTTCTTCGATCAATTACTTCGTGCTGCAGTTGGTGATGCCGAACATTCTCGTATACTTTGTTCTTCCCGCTTCCTCATGTGCATGGTCTTTTTGAACTCGCGCATATCCACCGCCGAGTTTGACAAGTTCGCCTCGCCCCCACCTTCTCACGGGCTTTGAAGCAAGTTTGGTGGTAGGGGAGGAAAGATCAACATCTTGAGCCCAATTGAGCTCGTCTTCCCGCTGGCTCACTTCGAGTATGGACTGAGGTTCCCACTTCCCACTATATCCCGGGATTCACCTTGATTTTATCCAAAAGAAATGGATTCATATGAGTTAAATTTTTTTTTGAAATCTCGATTTTAAGTTTCAAATCACTCTTTGTGAACCTCAATTTGGTTCCTAAGCATGACAAAAATGATTAATCTGAAAAGCACAAATTTCGGAAACAATGACTGATCTATTTGACTAATTGAGTTTAGATTTAGATTTTGTTTAAAGGGGATTTCTCTTTATTGTAGAAAATAATGTTAATATGTAATATACAAATATTGAGAAAACTTGAAATTCCGGACATAATAAGTATTTTTTCACTAGATTATTTAGATTTTGGACGAAATGTAAATACCATTGGAAGTATGTATCGAATGTTAGATCCTTATGACACATGAAATCTCATAGTTTTTTTTGGATAATGAGCTATTTGACTATATTGGGTTAGATTCAGATTTTGTTTAAAGAGGATTTATCTTTATTGTAGAAACCATTGTTAGAAAGTATAAAGTGTTTTCATTAAAGTAAAAGGACTTTGCATGCTTGAATTTACTTTTTTTTTCAAATTAATTGAATATACATGTATTAGGGATGCTTGAAATTATGGAAACGATAAATATTTTTTTACATAAGAGAGGAATTAGATTTTGGATGAAATATGAATACCATTGGAAGTATGCATCACATGTTAGATCTTTATGACACATTTAATGCCATAGTTTAATTTAGATGACTTGTAAATTATTATTTTACCTTGTGTTACATGAATACTAGATAATAGTAATCTTCCCATATGAAAGTGTAGTTTTTTTTAAAAAAAAGGATCCATGCATGTGAAATCATTTGACTTGATGTAAGTTTTAGGTTATTGGTAAGTTGATTTAAAAACATTATGAGATTTGGAGGCGGTCAAAAGCTCTTAGGGTCCATTCGTTTGGGCGGAATTGGGAGGAAGGACTTGGAATTGGAGAGCCAATTTCAATTCTGTTGTTCAGCGTGCCTTTTTTCGGGCGGAATTGAAATTCGGCTGAATTCCATAGTAATCCAATTTTGCCTAAGCGCTCTCTCCCCCAATTCTTTCCTCACGAGGTATTCTTTTTAATTCCGTTCTCACCCTTTCGTGCTTCTCCTACTCAACATACGACCCTTCCTGCTCCCGACATCGATAAGCGATAGGTCCTCTTCCAGCGTCGACGACTACCGTCTCCAACCGATCGATCTCCACTGATCTCACCTGATTTCACCGCTGACAACCATTTCGTGCTCTCACGATCCTTCCCTGGCTTCCTGATGCAGGGGTTGGTTGGTGGTGCACAGAGACTACGACTCTAGTGCTGGTGCGGAAGTGACACACTAATGCAATTCTAAATGTAATGCCATGATCGGTATTTGACAAATAATTTAAGTAATGTAAATTTTAGCACCACACAAATATTTGAAATAAAAAACAAACAATTAATTTCAGCAATTAAGTAATGACTTTCCTCCGCTCGGAGGGCCAAAACAAAGGCGCGGCGAATAGCTCCTCTTGCAAATTATTAGGGCACCAAAACAACCTTCTACTAGCAAGAATCGCAGCACAATATAATAAATCATCAAGTGAAAATACTGAATCAAATAGTACAATACTATAAACCCTCACAAAATAGAGGGCTGAACCGATGCACTGAAGATTTGGAGGGCCGGATGTGTAGGTCGGCAATCAGAGGTGGAACCGGTGGCGAGACGACGGTGACGGTGGCTGCCCTCGGCGGAAAATGGTGGTAACGGGTAGTAAAACGGCGGATCCGGCCACGAATAAGTAGAACCGGGCCGGGGATGGGGTAGATCCGCTATTTAGGGTCTGATCCAGGCAAAAATGGAAAGTATGAGCGGTGGGAATAACGAATCGGGAGCGAAATTCTCAGATCTGAATAGATCTAGAGGATTAGGGTTGTTTGGAGGTGGTTCCACGAAGGAGAAAGAGGAGTGGTCGGCTAGGGCAAAGGGGCCCGTGGGGTGGCCGGTTTAGGAAAGGGGGGCCGGCGGTGGGTTAGGGGAATGGATGGGTGGTCGGCAACCTGGGTTGAGGAAGGAGGCTGCGGTTTAGGGGGCTGAAGGGGAGGGGCTGAGCGGCAGTGCGAGGCCAGGCGGTGGTTGGGAGGTTGCCGGAATACAACAGGTAGGGTGGTGATTAAATTGTTAAACAGTGAATTGTATAATTGAATAGTGAATCAAAGTGAACCGTGGTTGAAATCTGGACAGCAACCGGCTGTTTTCGGGTGCTGGAATGGGGGCCTGCAGCGGGTGGGAACGAAGGTTTGAGGCGTGGAAAATGAAGGTGGGGCTCGGGATTACCTTGGGGAGGAGTTTGGCGGCCTAGGAGTCGTCACCTAGGGTTCCACGGCGTCGGCACTAGGGAGGGATCCCTGGAATCCGGGAATACTTCTTCTCCAAATTCTGCAATCACTTGGTTAGCCTCTTAGACCATTATTTATAAGAAGAGAACAACCTAGGGCTTCACCATCGACTATGATTGGCCGGTTGGATCGGGCACTAAATACATGAAAATAAACTCAAAAAAATAAATTAATATATGTTTTTGACTCGCGGCGACGTGCCAGACGCAACCGCGAGTTCCGATCGTCTATTCGGGGACACCATATATGGTAAGTCGCCAAATCAGCCCCGAACGGGCCCAAATCTCGTGCTCATCTCTGCTCCGCATCAATCTCCCCGGCTTGAAAGAATTCATCTCCCGATGAATTGGGATCAGAATTCTCTCGCTGCATGTCAAGTAAAACTCGAAGAAGTCCACCAGAGGTCGCTCACGTCTCGTCGCTGAAAAGTGTCCTCGCCAATCAACTCCCCCTAACTGAAAAGCTGTCATCTCCGGTGAATGGGGACGGCCGTGCCGAAGTCGAAGTCCAAGGGCGAATCGATCAAGCTCTGCTGACTGTTGCAAGTACCCAAGAGTCACCAACGTCTGTAGTGGGAATGCACTGGTGGAGTCTGGTCTCCATGAAGCTCTCAACGCTCAACTCACGAGTGGTCGATCCCGGTGCGATCAGCGGCGCTGTCGGTAGAACCAAAGAAGACGAGCCCCCAGGTGGGTGGGTGTCAGAAGTAAGTGAGTAGTGCTGACCATCAGACATATGTGAGCTATGGGGGTGGCAAGGCAACGAGAGTGGAGGTGTGGGCGGCTGGAAATCTCCACTGCTCGGGTCCACATACTCATGAGGCTCGTAGTATGGAGTCAGATCCTCAACATTAAACACCGGGTGAATTCTCATAATAGCCGGGATATCGAGCCGGTAGGCATTTGTCCCAATACGAATAATAACAGAGTACATACTCATTCGCCCAGCGGTTAACTTCTTGGCAGGCCCCGAAGGGAGCCTCTCTGGGCGGATTCGTACCATTACCCTTTTGCCTTCATTAAATATTCGTTCTCGTCTTCGCTTATCTGCATGGGCTTTATAATTTTCATTGCTTGTTATTATTCGTCGGCAAACCGACTCATGCAAATGTCGTGTAAAATACTCAGCAGACTCATGCAGGTAATGCAAATGATGCAAAGACAACACGACAGACACGGTACACTTCTTACATGAAAATTTAATAATGTCTGAGATGTCTCTAAAATGTGGTGGTCTATCGGGGGGCTCTCTCGGTGGAGTGTAGAAAAACTCATCTCGTGTGTGACCAGTGCTCAGATGACCGTGAGAGACAACTATACTCAAATACGGGCTCGTAAAGAACCAAATGTCTCTCGGGGAACGTAACACATCAGGGGGTCCCCAGGAGGTGTGTAAGAAAAGTCATCACGAAGGAGACGACCACCTGAGTGAAAATCGTGTACACCGACTAGAAGTCGCGACTCTAAAATATGGTGAGCGTCCCAGACAAGAAAGAACTCATCGGGTGGCGTGTCCCAAAACTCATCCAGAGTGTGAGGCGTCATAAGATAGGTCCTCACAATATGAGTATACTCAAGTGGACTCAAGGTAGGCCCTACATATGTCATGTTCCACTCAAGGTCCCTTCTCTGGGGCAAGGCCAGAGATGATAATGAAAGAGACGACATACCTGAGTGGCTCACCCGAGTCTCAACCTCACCAAGATGTGGCGGATCATCAGGAGGCTCAACAGGGGGCTCGTCACTAAGGTCAAGGTCCTCCCGATGAGTACCATCGGAAGGGGTAGTGCCCCCGTGCATGAGTGACATATCCACTACGAGCTCAACACTATACTCTCGATTCTCAGTAGTGAAGTGACCCGAGACAGTACTAAGGGAAGAGTAGGGGGAGCCCAAACTCAAGTGTGGGTCAATCGATATAGTGTCGAGAACCGTGTCTTTGTTCAAAGGGGGCCCTAGGTCTAGGTGTAGGTCTAGGTGGGGTGAAAAGGATGGGTATACCATCACAGTGTCACTAGGTCGCTCGTCCTCACCCACGTGACCATGCTCACTAGTCATGCCAGTATGACTCTCCACCTGTATCGAAAGGTCATGATCAGGTTCAACCTCAAGATCACATGAGCACTGAATCTCATCAAACTGAGAAAGATCAAAACCAAGTGTTGGTTCTCGTATCTCGGTGGGAGCACTACTCGCCGCATCCGTGGCTTGATCCAAATCCCTAAGCTTTCTTCGTAATGTAGATCTTAGGTGATCATACTTAGATTCTAAGAGATCAAAGCGGTCAAGAACTAATCGCAAAAATTCAGCCTCGGGTAACTCTATTGGTGGAACACTAGTAGGGTCTTGACATGTATTGTGTTCCTGCCGATGGTGACCTCTATAGTGTTCCTGAGGGTCATCTTGATGGTAGTTCCTAACATAATTAGATTGTGCTCGTGAGTGCGTATGAGCCCTGTGAACGTGCAGTGGAGGTCGCTCATATCCAAACTCAGGTTCTTTCCTAGAGGAGATGTGTAGCGACGATGAACTGAACGATATTCAATTCTATCATCATGAAATCACGGAGAGGTGTAATGACGAAGACGTGAGTACCTTTCGCCGTGGTGATCGCCTCTAGCATGATGGAATTGTGTCGAGGGGTCGACACGATCTCTAAGAGTGGTGTGCGGGGAACGATGATAATCATAATGATAACATGAAGATCTCTCTGGAGGGGCTCTATGAGGTCAGGTATATGTAGACTCGGGATACTCAAATGGAGGAGACAAACAACGGCGATAATTAGACATAAATGAACCCAATGATTATTTTAAACATACCACTACGAAGCATGCAAATGACCTAACCTTGACCTCTGATACCAAAATGATGTAGGGGTAGGCTGGTGGTGCATGGATACTACGACTCTAGTGTTGGTGCGGAGGTGACACACTAATGTAATTCTAAATGTAATGCCATGATCGGTATTTGACAAATAATTTAAGCAATGTAAATTTTAACACCACACAAATATTTGAAATAAAAAACAAGCAATTAATTTCAGCAATTAAGTAATGACTTTCCTCCGCTCGGAGGGCCAAAGCAGACTAATGAGTGTATAATTGATACCTAGGCACCGTGATGGTTGGTGGGAAACCAGCTTATACTCTATTCGATACCTGTGCCACACACTCGTTTGTGTCGGCAGATTTCGTTAAAGACCTAGAAGGAGTGCAGTACTTATCGGTATTGCTCAGGGAGTACGCCTCCCGTATGGCTCCGAGATGACTGCATCCGCCAAGTGTGAATTGGAGGTACTTCTTGGAGGAAAGATCTTTGAAACCTCTGCCACAGTGTTGAGAATGCCAGAATTCGACCTCATTCTAGGCATGACATGGTTAGATTGGCACCACGCCAGGATTGATTGTGCAGAGAAACAAATTTACTTGAGGCAAGGGGATTCTGAGGTCATCTTTCAAGGTATTAGACTTGCACCTCATATGTTATTGTCTTCAATTCAGACCTTAAAAGCCCATATGAAAGTGGATGAAGTATATATGATATGCTTCGAACTACAAGAAATGACAAATGATATGAAAGATGTGCGAGTGGTGTGGGATTTCCCAGAGTTATTTCCTGAGAAGTTACCAGGGTTACCCCAACATAGAGAGGTGAACTTTCAAATTAAGTTAGTACCGGGTTCCAAGCCCATCTCTCGGACCCCTTACAGAATGGCCCCAAAGGAACTCGCAGAGTTTAGAGGTCAGTTGCAAGAATTAGTAGAATAAGGGTTCGTTCGCCCCAGTTCATCACCTTGGAGAGCCCCTATTCTATTCGTTAAGAAGAAGGATGGAACGCTACAGTTATAGATAGATTACCGGGAACTCAACTGTTTAACGGTGCAGAACACCTATCCCTTACCCCGGATCGATGAGTTATTCGATCAGCTAATATATGTTTTTGACTCGCGACGTGTCAGACGCAACCGCGGGGTCCGATCGTCGATACGGGCACGCCATATATGGTAAGTCGCCAAATCAGCCCCGAACGGGCCCAAATCTCGTGCTCGTCTTTGCTCCGCATCCCTTCCCCTCTTCGACATCAAGTGACTTCCCCATTTTTGTCTTCCTTTTCTTTCTTCTCTATCTCCACATTCTTCTCCACCTGCCGGTTCTCAATTTTTCCCTCCATCTGTGCAGCCCGCTCAAACTCTAGCTCTGCCAAAAATCAAAAACAACAGCCAGCGTTAAGGTATTTTGTTCATTTTGTCTTTGTTTTAGGCTATAGTATCAGATACTTGTCGTATTGTGTGAGGTTGATATAGATTTTTGTTCATTTTGATCTAGATTCAGATTTTTGTTCATTTTGATCTAGATTCAGATTTTTGTTCATTTACTAGATTCTTGCGGCAAGATATTTATTTATTAAATTTTGTAGTATTATGTGCAAGTGTTAATGTGTGCACCGCCGAACAACGGAATTGCTGGTTCCAATTTCTCTCCCTGAATTCATGCATTCAACCAAACAACAGAATTAGAATTCTTGCAGATTGTAAGAATTGGAATTGAGCCAATTCCAATTCCTTCCTCCCAATTCCGCCCAAATGAATGGACCATTAGTGAATACTTAGTTTTGTGAACATGTATACAGGAAGAAATGAAAGTTTACCTTAACCTTATGTTTTTATAATTTGTGAAAAACTTTGAATCGTAAGGTGTTACATGAAATGAAAACTCGCTGAAATTTTCTCGTGTTCCTATCGAGAGCCTTGTTAAATAAAGAAAAAAAGTTTCTATGAACCGTACTCGTTGGCTTTGAATTTTTGGGCTTAACCCATAAATTTTATATAAAAACACATGAATTAAGAAACCAACCAACAACCTACAGTGCTGTTTGAAATTAAAGACATATAAAGAACTTAAATTTTACGAAATGTACATGAATCTAAGGCCCAACCAACAATCTAAATACTGTTTGAGATTTATTTAAGCTACTTAAGGGCCTCCAAACATCTTGAACAACTCCTTTTAGCATACTCTAGTAAGGGACCAGCAAAGAACCACTTAAAGAAGGATAATTGTTAGTCAAAATTTCAATTTGAATTGTGTAAATCCATCTCAAGTTAGTAACGATCAAGAATATGATTTGGCGAAATAATGTATATAAGAAAAGAGTAAGCTTACAAAGGAGTCTACTTAGAAGCAATTCCTTGAGGGCGAGGTTAACTATCTTACCATAATTAGGTGGAGATCCACCATAGTTAAAGTTATGATGATTGCTGCTCAGGGTGGGTGAAACTGTCGGGCGGTGAAGCCTTATGACATCACCATGGTTTATGTCCTGCAAGGGGTGAGGACTTATGGAATCACCGTAGTTTATGTCTCGTAAGGGGGTGAGCGCAACCTTATCATAGTTAGAGATCCTGCACGTATTACTAAATTTTCAACTGACCGCAAAAGGTTAGTCATGAATTTGTCTCTGAGTGAATTCACAAGTTTAGATCCAAGAAAGGATGAATGAAAATATACATGTTTAAAACTATGCATCAATGATAAAACATAGGAGAAATGAGGTATATAATTATATTTATTAGTAAGCTATGAAAAGGACTACTTCAAGTAATGAAGGGGATGTAAGCTATGAAAATGACTCATTTATGTATTGAAGAGAATTGTGTTTAATGTAAGCTATGAAGTAGATTTTGAATTTTACTCTAAGGAGAACTTGAAACCTTCTAATCATCAATAAATGAATAAGATTTTAAAACGTCCACATTATGGGTATTTAGATTTTTAGAGAGGGACTTCTCACTAAGATTTTTATCTCACCTCTTTTTTTAACACTCCAGCTAGAAGTTACAATTGTTAGTGTTGTGGTTGAATTGATGAAGAGTTAAAAGAAGCAAGTGTTTACTTGAAGATCGTTTATTAGTTTATTACCTTAGGATGAATATGACTAGGGTTTTTGTACAAGGTTTGACAATACTTTTGAAAAGTTCAAGATGAATTTAAGTCATTCCTACTTGTCTTTTTATTGCTTTATTATTGTTGATGAATGATTATAAGCAAAATGATATATTTTGATTAGTGGGCTCTATATGTGTTCATGGACAATGAATTGTGGTGATGCTTCCTTGATAAATTTAATTAGAGTTATTAGAACCCTAGAATGTTACACGATGAGGGTCTTGAGTTGTAACGAGAAGGGAAGGATTCATGTTGGCGACGAGATGCAGGGTAGAGGTAATTAGTGCACACGCTGGAAGCAGGCGAAGGGGGCAACAATTTTGCAGTGGCTGCCGGGTGGCGTCATTTTGTATCTAGCGGGGCGTGCGACTTTGCTTCAGGGAAGGAAGATGGAGGTTGCGGCTTGCGGGGAGTGCAACAAGAATGGGAGATGGAGCATGCATTAATAGGGCTACAAGAATATTAGATTAAGGTTGAAAGAAAGCACAAACCGAGACATCGCATGTTGGGGTCTTGTGACTTTGCACTACAATATGCTTGTTGTTGCCGACTCTAGATTGTTTCACAAGGATAACAATGTCTCTCAATAGCTGCTATTGCCCCTTATTTATTACGAAGAGGACTAGGGCACCCAGTGTGAATGACTATGATTGTTTGTTACGCCCGAGGTCAAATTACTACTAAAAATGTTTAAAATAATGAAAAAGTACATAAATTGGGAAAACGGCACTTCGGACGCGTTCGTGGTCTCGGAATGTTGATTTGATCAACATTTTCTGCGCGAGTACATATAAGCAGGCCCCGCTAAGTGGTGGCCCGACTACCACTGTTGATTCCTTGATCCCCATCAAAATTAGTGACGTAGGATTATAAAATATAAGCGGTATACTTAAGGTAACACTGATTGGACTTAGCATGTCTTTCTAAATATTGGTTTAACAAGTCATGCAAAACTAGGTTAAGTGTGGATGAAAAATTTGGATCATATGTTGGCGCAGAGTTACTGGGATAAATAATACTTCCCATGTCATTTTGTTCTCACAACTAATCTTCTCAATTTTTCCCTCTTGTATGTATATGAGAGCATCCCATTTTCATAATTGCATTTATTGCGGAAGCAGGATTGATTGTGCCTCATTTACTCAGCCTTTTTTTTCTTGTTTTTTTACAGATCCGTCCTTTATTTGAGGAACATGGTGATGTTGTTGAGGTAGCTTTAATCAGGGACAAACGAACCGGTTACCAACAAGGTAGATTCAGAAATTTTCTTTGCTTTGTGATACCTAGCTTTTTTTTAACTGTCCCTTTGACGTTTAGGGAGCAGAAGGTACATAGTTTCTCTAAATATGTTTGTATCTGATGTGAGTGTTTTGTATTTTGTTGCCACCTGCAAATTATTGGAAGGTAATGATGGTTTTAAGTTTCTTGAAGAAAAAAGAGAATCTTGCCATTATCACTTCTATATTTTCAGGAGAATGTTTTTTAATTGAAAGCTTGAGGTGCACATATGTTATTCTTTAAACTGGAAAAGTATACAAGCTTTGTTGCACTTTAACCCGCAATACTTAGTACAATTGTCCTTAAGTGTGTACTGTTATGTTCAAGATGATGAGTAATATGCATTTTTTTTTCATTTAATAAACTATGTTTTTTGCATGCATTTTATATTGGTTCTATAAAGGTTCTAAAATACGAACTTGAGACGTTTTAGTTATGTCCGAGATTGCTTGGGCTTTCTTATTGGCGTTGGATGCTCTTGAATGATTCTTTTGTGGCCCAAAAGGCTTTGTTTGGTCCGTTTCTTTTTAATGCATCTGTGGATTCTGTGGATGCCGACCCCATTATTAGTGGGATAAAGGGTTGAGTGTTGTTGTTGTTGTGGATTCTGTGGATCAAATATATTATGGTGTGATGGTTTTTATAATTTATCATTTCTGGGAATAGGAATATTTCTCCATCACCAAGTGTGGAATCACGTGGCTCCATTTTTCTCGCATTACGTCATTTTATGTTTCTCAAAGAATCTTGCTTTGAGCTTGCCCTGGCTGGACATGGTATATTGGATGTGTGTGTGTGTGTCTATATATATATATATATATATATATATATATATATATGGGGTTTCTACTGTTTGATTTGATGCTCTATACATGTTTGTGGCGTCTTTGACTTACTATCTTGGCGTTGACATGCGTGGTTGAATAAACATGGATTCTGGTCTTCCCTCGTGGTTATGTGTGGTTGAATAAACACATGGTATTTTTACTCATGGATGATGGCTGGAATATTGGGGTGTGATTGACTAAATGTTTCTGTTGCACTTCTGTGCTTATAATCTTTGTAAGGAGCACTCTGGAGATACTGTGCTTTATTTAAAAGGCTTATTTTTATCTTCTTGGACATGCTATGTTCTGGATAGTATTTTTTTTTGAAGTTTACGTTTTACTTGAATCTTGTAGAAGTCATATTTTATCTGGGTTATCACATCAGCGGCACACCATTTAGAAGTTGAGCTGTGACTACTACTATGTTTTTTTCGTTAGCAGAATTTTTCATCAACTGTCTATAAGATACTGTTTTTTGCGTGCCCGCTGCTTTATGTCACAGATGTTATCATTTGTCTCATCTAGAACTGTTTGAGCTGCTCATTTCCTCTGATAAAAAATGTATGGTCTGGTGACATTATGATGCAGGAACACATTAGGTTGCCTTTATTTTATAGAGTTGTCGTGACCTGCTCTTGCCCATGTTGGTCCATCTGTTAGAATAAAATTGGTCCACCTGTTGGTCCAATTTTGTGTATTGCTCTTTCACCTTCTATCAGTTAGAATTAAATTTGGTTGGTGAAGCTTCAGTGTAGTTTGTCAGAGACAAGCGATTGTTCTTATTGGAAGGTTGAAATAGTTGCACTGTCATACTTTACCTCTATGTAGATTAAAACATTGTGCCATGGCCTTGCCTTCAAGGTCATCAAGATTATCTCATACTTGTGATTTCTTTTTAAGTCTGTTTAACTTACTGAATTTCTTCCGTTCTTATGTTTTTTTCTATAGTTCTTGTAGGCATTACAGTGACTGTATTGTTCTCCGGTGTTGTTTAATTTTGTGGTGTTTGGTTGATCCTGAAATGTGTTGGATTGTGGTCTTTGTATACCAAGGTCTATGCCATGAATTCATTATTGAAAATGCGGCTTGCTATTAGGACTTTTCAGAACCTTTCTATCTACTCCTCTGAAATTATGTGAATCTGTTAATGTGATTGGTATTTTTACAGTTTCTGTTTGGTAACAGTTTCATGTTGGATTTATCTATACATGAGGTTGAAAAATGTAAGTAGTGGACTGATTTGGAAGGTTGTAACTTGATCAGTTTTAGGGTGCGTTTGGGACAACAATTTCACAGCTTTGCTCTACAGATGTATGCCATGTTCCGTTTTGGCTACGACCTTACTGCTTTTTTAAAAATTTCTGCATTGGGAAACAGTTTTTCGTGAGCAGGTCTCATGAAGTCTTTCATTTTAAGGAAGCTATTTTCCATGTTTGGTTAAGTGAAAAAGTTTGTAATACGCTTATTCTTTATAGCAAATCAGAGCAACTATGAAGTGAATTAAATTATATAAAATAGTTTGAGTTTAAAACACTGAGTATTGTCTTTAGTTTTGTAAGTTTACAACATATGGTTGTAATTTTATATTTTAATGAAATAATTAGAAAACAAACTTATTACTTCTTAGCAAAAAGACAATTTTTTAAAGAAGCAAGTCATTTAATCTATTTGTTTATATATATATATATGCTAATAATAATAGTAATAAAAATTGAAAAATTCTCTCTCCCCCTCTTCCTCTCATTCTCTCCTCAAAAATGAGATGGGATACGAGGAATAAAAAAGAAGAACTGCAATATGAAACTAAAAAAGGCTCATCCCTTTTGAATAGCTATAGATAGTCATATAGACATTTAATTAATTACATTATTGTTAATATTTTAAATAATTTAACCAACCATTACACGCGTAGCCATTCAACTCTCTTATATTATATTCCCTAATTCTCTGGGGAACTTGTCCTTCATTCCCTTGTTCTTTAAAATACTGGCCTGGTTTATGTTAGAATGTACTTTCCAAGTCCTGAATGTTCCAGTGGGCTTGTTTGGAAGCAAATCTTGGCTGGTGTGGTGTCTTACTGGTCTTGGAAGGAGATTTTGGCTGGCTCTATTGGAGCCTCTGTAAAGCGTGTCTCTAATTTTCCTCTGTAAAGAGTCTGTAAAGAGTCTGTATTACACCAAATAAGAAAAACAGCTTCAATGGAAACAACTAACTTTATAGACACCTATGGCTGCAGCAGATGGTCCCTTAAACCATTTTGAATTCTGTATGATTGGGTCTTTTGGACTTTTTGAGTTTGTAATAGTATTTTGTGACTAAATGAATCCGTCCATTTATATTTAGAATTACTTGTGCTTATGACATTTGGAACTTTTGTGTTTGTCTTGTTTCTCCTTTATGAAATTTGCCCTTCTTGTGGTGAGTACCTGTTGCGTGGCATATGTGAATGCATGTACATAAATTGAGATCGATTCTATTATTGTTCATAGTTCGAGGAGCTGTTTCCATTTGCTACGGAAATGCGTTGTTGGTATAGTTGTTGTTCTTTCCACATAACTTTCTTTGCACTGTGTTGGTACTTTTCTTGTATGGTGGCTTAACCAGTTAGGTAGATTTTGTTAGTAATTTGGAAACAAAATGGTATTGGTTTGTAATGAGTTCATTGTTTGAGCAGGTATTTCATCATTTCATGGTTGGAGTAGATATTTCCATTTTCTTGGAATTTTGATTGTTATGCGCTAGATTCTGTCAGACCTTTTTTTTGGTTTTATGAAATGATGCCGCAGCAATTTAAGTAATGGTTGTTTGTTGGAAGATAGCTCACAGAGAGATTGACAGAGGCTTTCCATCTTTACATCGGCCGCAATACATTTTTGATATTGAGATATTCCTCTGAGACTGTTTCTTAAATATCATTTACTTCATTATGTTATGTTAAAATATGCTTGTAGTATGTATGTAGATACTTTAATATGCTCTAAAATTTTGATAATTTATAACCGTCTAAAGCGGCTTTTGGTGAACCACTGGATCAATACGCGAAAGTTCACTTCTACAGGTTGTTGTTTCATTAAATATGCAACTTCAGAGCAAGCTGATAGAGCTATACGAGCTTTGCATAATCAGTATACATTACCTGGTGTAAGTTCCTATGGATGCTTTTTCTGAAATTATCATCAGATCTTGCATATCTTGATCGGGAAATTTAATTCATGGTTTTATAGGCAAGTGGAGCAATTCAAGTCAGATATGCTGATGGTGAACGGGATCGGATTGGTAATTTTTTTCTTTTCTTCCATATTTGGTCTGCTGGATGTAGTACATATATGTGTGCTGTTAACTTTGCATGCGTTTTGTAAAGTTACTAGTCCTATGTTAATATTAAGATGAAGCAGAATACTTTTTCCAGTTTGCTTAACAAGCGTCGATTCTGTTCTCTCGTCAGGGGCAAAATGCACAGTTTTGTCTTTCTTAAATTCTTTCAAGCACTACACACACACACATACATATATACATATATATACATACATATACATACATACATATATATACATACATATACAATATACATACATACATACATACATATACATACATGCATATACATACATACACACACACACACAGACACACACACACACAGTCACACACACACATACATATATCTTAACTACTATATAAAGATATATCATATGGTTTTTAAAGCCATGCTTTTAAAAGCTATTGAAGCAATATCATCCGTTAATCTCATACATGAAAAATAATAACTATCCGATCTGATCTGCTGGACAAAAAAAGAAATCTAGATCTCCTAAAGCTAGAGAGAGAGCGAGAGAAAGAAAGAAAGAGATAGGAGAGAGAGAAAAAGGGCGGTAGAGGGCGGCGGAGAGGTAGGCTGCACTACAGGGTAAGTTATGATAGAGATATATTATTTGTTAAAGGTGAGAGAAAAAGAGAGTGGGAGAGAGAGGGGCGGTGAGAGGTAGAGAGAATTCAAATGGGTAATTATGAGGGGAGCGAGAAAGGGGGAGAGAGAAGGGGAGGAGAGAGAGGGAGGGGGAAGAGAGAGAAGAGAGATAAGAGAGAGAGGCGCATGGCAGATAAAGAGATGGAGATAAAAACGCGGAGAGGGGGAGAGAGAGAAATGAAAGCTAAATCTCCCAACAAAACTGAATATAAAAAAGATTAGCAGGTTTGTGGAGAAATGCAAGAAAACTGAAAGCAGGCTGAAATTGTGAAGAAATGTATAAAACAATCAAACTTCATTAATAACAAATTTGGAAACAAATTTTAAACATCATGAGCAAGAAACAACAACATTAGTCTCTTAACAAAAACACCACTAAATCAAGCACGGGCTTGGAAATAATCATTAAAGTAATCAACAAAATCTAGAGAAATAATTAGACCCTTAACAGGAAGATGGCTAAATCGAGCTAAGTAGGAATAAATTAAAACCAACTTAAATTTTCCTCTTGAAGAGTAGTAGAAGCGGTTAGCACCTTCAGTTTAATAGCTTCCAACGCATTCTGTGATTTACAGGCATTTCATCAAATACCCTAAGGGCATGAAAATTGAAAACAAGGCTAATTTGAAGTTGACCTGCCCATGGAGAGATGAACATCAGAAAGAAATGAGATAGTCTAGTCTGCTTTTGAACATCTGCTTGAAAAAAAGAGGAAGGAGGCAACAAACAGAAAGGAAAAAATAGAGAGATGTGCTTGCAGGATGTAAAATGGAGAAGGTGGAGCTGAGAGGACCGGAGGAGGAATAATACCTGATGGGTTGTCGGCTGCGTTTTGGGGATCTCTGCAGGAGTAGAACAATGTCAGTTTCCTAAAGGAGGGGAGCGAGGCTGATGGGATTGGATGTCGCGGGTGGAGTCGTCGCAGGGGCGCTGGAAGGATCAAAAACTGTCTAGGGGTGAAAGTCTAGAGGTTGTCGGGGAGGGAGTCGTGGGAGGCAGAGGAAATATGGTTTCTTATGCTTTGAGTTAAGTTGAAAATGTACCGTTGGAATTAAGATTGAACGGCCAAGATTTTTTTGTCGACCAGGTTGCACCATAAGGGGATATCTTTATGTATGGTATAGATATATATATCTTAGTACCTATGTTGATTTTAACCAAAATGTCATTGCCAACAGTGTGAATGCATGCTAGGAACAATAAGGATAGCTGAATATCTTTTTACTTGCTAAATAGGTTTATCTGTGTAGATCTACTTCTATGCAATTGTTGATAGGTTCCCATGTCCCAACCTGCTATTGATCTGTTTCCATTTTCTTAACAAGGAATGCTGTTGTGGTTATAAAATTTCATTGTTCTAGATTTCCAATTTGTGAATTATATGATATTCTGTTTTTCGATGTATGTTAAAGATATAATAATGAAAATGCTTCCATAGAACACCCACCTCTGATATTGAATATTTACTAAAAATTCTGAATTTATTAGTATGGTACACAAATATTTACACTAGAAATAAGACGTTAGAATCACAAGCAAGATCTACTTAAAATTGAAGAGAGAGTGCTTCAATTAAATGTCCAACAAATGAATTTTTAAAGTAGAATTTAGAATTCAGTAAACTTTTACAAATGAAGATTCCAAATAATATATTTCTTCATTAAATAATCAATAGAAAGCAATATAGACTTCAAATTAGAACTTACATGAGCAATTGAGGTTTAGAGAGGTGGTAAGAGGCTGATTTGGGGGCTGGACAGCACCAAAACTGCAATTACTTCTTTGAATTCCAAGTTTGCCACTGATTTTTGCTGTAACTGGGGGATTTGGCGCTACTATGGTGATGGGAAGGCCTGAGAAGAACAGGGTGTTGGAATCAGAACTGGACAGTAGGGAATTTACTGTTACAGCTGCTGGGAAGGCTATCTGTCTCTAGACTGTAGGTAGGAGTAATGTTGGTTGCCTACAGGAAGCCTGGGAGTCAGGTGTGAGTACATGAATTAGAAGAAAAGATTTTTTTTTTTTGAGAAATAGTTGGCTGTTCAGGTCATGGAATGGGTTGGCAGTAACTCGTGGTTATACTGTGAATTTAGTGGGGTTCACAAAATTAGATGGGGGTTTGCTTGGGATGCGGGTGGCTGAAGGTGTTTAAATGGGAGATAGGATGGGGATGGCTGAAGGTGGTTAGATGGGATGGGCTTTGTGCAATGATTGGACGATGATAGGGATGGGGGGATGCAGACGGATTTGAGTGGTGGATGGCTTGAGGTGGCTGGCCGAAGGTTGGGGGGTGGGGGTGAGGAAAAGTAGGCTTCGACACCTATAGGAATGTGATCTCCCGATGGAGTGTTTATAGGAGTGTGATCGCCCGATGGAGTGTTTATATGGGGATTTTTCTACTCGCTTTCTTTTCACCGAAATGTGATTGCCCGATGGAGTGTTGGAGGCCGCCTTCATTGCGCGACCAATTTTGCTGTGAGTAGCTTCCTCAAATCCGCGACCACCATTGAGGAAACCCATCATCTGCCAAGAGAGTATAACGCTCGACGAGCTGCAGAAGACGAGCACATCAATGAGCTCGTCTTCGTCTCCCTATATGGCTGGATTTTCAGCGGATCTTAATTCAGTTTGGCCTCGTCCCCGCTCAGATAAATCCCATTAGGATCGCACCATCCTCGCCTTGATCTGCTTCCTATGCGAGGTCAGAGTGTCTTTTGACTTGCCATCTTTGTGGTGGCTTCTGAAGATGAAGGCGTCCTCTGAGGGGGTCACCTATTTCAGCGGCAGCTTTGTGAAAGTCAAGGAGACGCAAAACAAGATGCATCTGTGGAATGAAAATTTTAATCGTGCAAGGCTCCTTCGGCTCACTCCCTTTTCAGCCCCTTTAGTGGAAATCTGCGATGGACCTTCCCTGCCCAAGGCGTTGAAACCCTTGTACAACTCGTTCTTCCAGAAGCACCTCGATGTCGTCAAGTTGCAGCGACATTTAGACGAGCTTCCTTTCATCAACCCGGACGAAGGTATGGGCCCAGTCTATTACCTCGCACACACGTCAACAACCTAATCTGTGAATTTTAACGGTTTGTTTATTTTTGCAAGTCTCTGCACCCTTCCCGCCAGGATGAAAATTGGCACGGATGAGCTCTCCCGTTCTGGGCGATCCGTTTCACCTCCTCCTGTGGTCTCAGTGTTGATTGAGATAAACAAAGACAAACTGCCCGCCGACCTTAAGGGCAAGAGGCCCGTGAACCCGACAACGCGCTATGTTGGGCGGCCGAAGAAGCGCAAGAAGGTGATCTCCCACCGAAACACTGACGAGACCACACATCCTAATATCGATGACCCTGAGGTCCACCCTAATTTCGGGCGAGGCGATGATGGGATGGATATTATGGGTGAACCTCTGCTCGCTGGGGACGAGTTGCAAAATCGGGTGCCTATCAACATCTTGAGCCAGGAATGCGGAGCCTGACATTGATGCCTTTAATGTTTTGTTTGCTTTGTACGGGCGAGACGACACTGAGAAGCTCGCCCTTGACAACCTGCACTTCCTCGCATTGCAAGCCTTGCACTCCGTTCTAAGGATGATCGAGATCATGCTTTGACAAGGCAGCATATAAGCAACACTAAGACATTGTGCGATACCAAGAATGCCCTCACCATTACTGAGGATATGTTGGCCAAGGCCGATGCCGAGCACGCCGAAGCCTAGAATGCACAACGACAACGAATGTTGTCGAGGTAAACCTAGACTGTTGCTCATTCTTCACCTCGCTCACGAAATTCCGCTCTTACTTAATTCCCTGATTATTGGCTGCCAAGGGCCTTGCTGCGGAGCAGATCTCCCTTCTGGAGTCCAATGAGACCTCGACGAGCATTAGCGACTCGGACTCCTCTGACCATGGAGGCTCAACCAACAAATCTGAAGGCGAGCCCTCTCGTCGCGCTTGCTCGGCTGGCGAGTTCGGTGGCACCTCTTCAAGCTCGCAACGAGCTAGGAGCTAATTGCTCGTGGTCATGGAGTGATCAACTCGGCTCGGCGAGGAGAGGAGACGAGGTGTTTTTTTAGTTTTTTTCTTTCTTATATGATGTAAACAAGATCATTTTAAAGAAGAAAGATAGTGATTGCGTGTTTGTTTTGAATTTTCCTGACATGTTCTCAAGAATTAGAGAGTTCGTTTACGTTCATAGGACGATGAGAGCAGGAGCGCACTTAGGCTCATAGGACGAAGAGCTTCTTATGAACAGATTCGTACCCTGGGGAGATGTATTGCTCGAGAGGTCAGACAACAAGCCTACATAGCGGGAGCTGTTCTTGACCACTACTACAGAGACATATGCTTAGGTGAACTCTCGCACTCAAGGCTTCATCTGATTGGGAACTCGAAGTGAGCACTCGAGGGGTCAAATGACCAACACGAAGGCGTGGATTTATGGAGACTGTCTTACTTGAGGCGTCGTCTGATCAGAAAATCGAAGTGAGCACTCGAGGGGTCAGACGACCAACACAGAGGCATGGACTTATGGAGACTCTCCTACCCGAGGCAATGTCTGTTCAAGAACATGAAGTGAGCGCTCGAGGGGTCAAACGTTCAACACTGATGCATGGACTTAATGTAGACTCTCCTACTCAAGGCACCATCTGATTAGGAACACAAAGTGAGCACTCAAGGGGTCAGACGGCCAGCACAGAGGCATGGACTTATGGAGGATCTCTTACTCGAGGCATAGTCTGATCAGGAACACGAAGTGAGCGCTGGAGGGGTCAGATGGCCAACACGAAGGCATGGACTTATGAAGACTCTCCTACTCGAGGCACGGTTTGAACAAGAACACGAAGTGAGCGCTCAAGGGGTCAGACGACCAACACGAAGGCATGGATTTATAAAGACTCTCATACTCGAGGCTTCATGATAGTATCGCTCGAGGGGTCAGACGATCAACACAGAGGCATGTACTTACGGAGACTCTTCTACTCGAGGCTTCACACCTTTAGGGAGAGGAAACATATACCGAGTCTACTCGAGGCTTCACACCTTTAGGGAGAAGAAACATATACCGTTATGCAACATGGAATTTGATATCATTAGCGACATTTGAGTTGAGAATGAACATGTGTTATTGACCACATTTTTAGTTAACGTCAACGTTTGCTCTGTCCGATTGACCTGCTCCAACATCTACCCAGCTGCAGGTATTTTAAAAGCATTATTACATTTTAGAAGTATCCTTCTAGGGACATTATTCTGCAACTATTGGAGACTCATCCTATTATAAGAACTTTTAGATGATGACTTTGTCCTCCCTTCTTGTAACCAATAGACAGGTACATAAGTTGAACTCTTGGAGGGGATTTGGGGAGTGGGGGGGGGGGGGGGGGAGTCGGCCAGTGTGTAATGGGGAAGCTGATCACGACCACTATTGCAGTGGCGTGGACTTACAGAGACTCTTTGATGCAACCCTAATCACATCTTATTTTAGTTTATTTCCCACATTTTTATTTGTGATGCACGTCTTCGCGCTTATTGTTTCTTTTATTTCTACACATGTTAAATAGTGTGTAATGGGGAAGCTGATTTTGACCGCTATTGCAGTGGTGTGGACTTACGGAGACTCTGATGCAACCTGAATCACATCTTATTTTAGTTTATTTCCCTCATTTTTATTAGTGACGCACATGTCTTTGCGCTTATTGTTTCTTTTATTTTTGCACATGTTAAATTTTGTGAAGAGTTTTGTGTATGTTATCACGCACCTGCATGTTTTTGCGCATATCACTCGTGCATGTTTTCGGCTTATTGGCGTGACCAACCAATAAGACCCTAGATAAATTGGTCCATCAAATTAGGTAAGTGATAAAATAGGGAAACTTTGAAATTAAATACAAATATTTTAAGTTTGCTTTTCTAACTAAAATTATGTTTTTTAATTTTAATTTCAGAAATTATGAAATCAAAATTATAAGAGAATATCAAATGTTTCTAAAAATTATGAGGGAGTTTCAGATCTCCAAATTCAATCTCCTTTCCTCTTAAATCTCTCTTTTTATTACCATTAAAATACTCTTTTATTAAGAGAAAAAAACTTACCTTCTCTTCTTCTTGACTAGTGATATTCTCATCTTTCAAAACTGCTATCTGCCCATTAACCCTTGTGCCAGCCATTCTTGAAAACCCCATTTATTTAACTTTCTTTAATATTAAATGGAAACCTTCTCCTTATTAAATACTTACACCTATAAAGGAGCTGCCAGCCCCACATGAAAAATCAGCCTGGAAAAAAGAAATCGACCGAGACTAGTCATCTTCAGCGCAACTCTACCGAGCCTCCCACCTTACGACGATTGTCTTCCCTGCCCCGTCGTCCCCTTCGAAGCCTCTTTTCGGTCCCGACAACCCTCCCCGTTCCTTCTCTCAGCCAGGTTGTCGCTCGTCCAATGCTCGGAACCTGCTTCCGTCATCCTGCGGCGTCCCCACCTATCTCCCGTACTTCGAGACCTCCTCTGGTTGCTTCCATTCTCGGCAGCAACTGCTTCCCCGTCCAGGCCTGGTTCAGCCAACCCACTTCCAAAGCTAAGCCCAACCATCTATCCCTTTTCCCATTCCGTGATTGATTCTAGTGCGCCTCCCTACCTGGAGGTATAACTCCACTCCACTGTTGCTCTCATTTGGTTAGTTTAATATTATGCTTATGTTTATTTTACCTTTAAAATATCAGAGCTTGCTAAAAGTATCACTTCCTATTTGTCGTTAATTTTGAAATTCTTCTTGTTCATTTTTTCTTGTTGTCGCATGGGGAATGAGATAAATCATGTTAAATCAATGTTAGAATACTAGACATTTAAGCACGTTTGAGATCCCTAGATTGATTGTCGCGTGATATTTTTCGTGAGCGTTCATATTTTAAAAGATCTAATTTTAAATATTAAAAATATAAACTTAGGATTTTGAAATACATCACTCTTGGAGCTCAGGGTGTTGCCTAGTTACTCGACTAAGGTTTCAAGTGGCGAGGTGGAGATTTATGATCTAAAATGCTTGCAGAGATTGGACGTTCCATAACATGGCATTGAAAATATACCAAACAAAGGTTTTATTTTGAAAAGGTTAGAAGATTGTATCTTATTGATAAAACGAAAGTACAAGGTTACCGAGGTCCGTTGCGCGCTCAACACTCATCTTGGACTGACAATTTAAGAGAAACCTTTTCAGACCGTCTCCAGTACTCCAAGTGTTTCCAAGTGCATCCTCCTGATTTTGCTGGAGATATTCTCCAGTCTTTAGAGATTTTAGGATTAGTACCTTCAAATAGGAGTAGTATTACAAATTGGTTTGAGTCAGGTTTGCATTATGTGTTTTCATTTAGGACAATTTTGCATGGTTAGATAATTAAGAGCAGATGTTATTGATGTTGTCTGTATTATCCTAGGTTGACAACATTTTGGTTTTTTTCCTTGGACTTTAGCTGACTTTTTGATAAATACTTGAATTAGATTATTTTCTCCGTGGGAGTGATTAAAAATCACATAAGACCTATCATATACGTGTATGGTGATTGGAAGATAGGCGGGTATTCTTTCCATATTTGATGAGGACTATGAAGTTGGTCATAATCGGCCGCCCAGTTTTAAGAAATAAAAATGTTTATACTAATACTATAAATAAATTTCTCTTGTATTGTAATTGAGCAAAACCGGATGATGCTAGTTATATATATATATTCTTAATAATTCTTGATTTATTACTTTTTTTAATGTTTTTTTGGTGTTGCTTTTTTGAATAAATATTTGATGATCTCCAGCCACTGTTGAGGACAAGTTGTTTGTTGCATCACTCAACAAAAGGGCCACTGAAAAGGAGGTTGAGGAGGTATGGTTTTCTTTGCTTATTCATAATCGTTATTAACCTTATCTTAATTATTTAGGATTGACTTTATATATCTTTAATGTCCTTTCCTTTTTATTGAGTGCTACTCAAGGTGTTTAACATACGTTATTCAAATAATCTTGAATAACTTTTATCCATGTTGCAGTTGGTTTACAACCTTTCCTACTTGATATTTTCTTACACTAACTTTATCTGCTCATCTAACGGTTGGATTTTCAATTTTCATAGTACATAACCACTTAAGTCTACTTTCTATTATATTGTCTTTGATTGATGTCGCTCACCTTATTTTTCCGGTATAATCATATTTTTAATATAATTTTATAGTTTTGACACATCAATCTTTAACATTTTCATTTCTACATCTTAGCATAGATATCAACTGCTGTTTTTATGGCCCGCCATTCATATTCATTTATCTTGAACCCATTGTATTTGTCTCGTTTTCCGTGTTTTCCTACAGTATTTATAGAAAATCTACATTAGGGCAACCTTACGTCAACAGTTGTGATTGACCGATAGTGCATGGGGCCCAATCTCACTAAATAATTAGCATTAATCACATTAATATTTTTGAAAAGGCATGTAAATAGAAATCCCGACACTTCCGTGGATTTGTTTCGTCCATCCAGTCAAGCTCTCATGCGCAAGTACACAAATGTGGGTCCTTTTGTGCAACAAAGTAGATGTGGTGGATGATTCCGATCACATATGAATCTTATTTAAATCGCCAATTTTTAACCCATGTAGTCCATTGAAAGACATCGGTAAAATTGGAATTTATACATGCGAATCCTAAAATTTAAGATGATTTCGCAATAGTCTTACAAAGAGTTTAACTTGCAAACCTAGTTTTTAGGGTGAAGGAGAAAATTCTCATAGTATCTTTATCTCATCAAACTCAATAATCTACGGTTAAGGGAACTTCATGATTTTTTCACCACTGATTAGAAAATGAAAGTCAAACTAGAATCTAAAACATCTAAACTATCAATTTTGGATTCTCAGAAATGAATTAAGATATCACATGTACTCCCGCATTTCAATTAAATAGTACAAAGGATTTTAAAGGCTTAACATTACATTTTATGCCCTAAAGGAAGATGAATGAACTATGGAAGGGCTTTTTTTAGAAGCTTTCCTCTTGGCTTCATGAGAGGTTTATTGCTTCTATCCTAAAGTTTTGGGTTTGTTTCCCATGCTCATGAACTCATGGTAACAATTACGCCTCCTCCTCTTTTCCCGTATTTTCTCTCTTTCCGAGCCTTCCTCCATGTAGAACTGAGATGGATACGGGTGGTTCTCCCTCTAGAGCCATCTGAAGTAGGAGGCATTATCCTATTGTCCATATGCAACAATCCTAATATAGCTAGAAGTGATAGCCTCCACATCTAGTAAAACTGTGGGATGTTGTTATGCACCAAAATATAGCGCACTAATTAGTAGAATAGATACATTTGTTAGGCATGTTCACGCCAAAGTTCCTGATGGTTGGCACCCCCAAGAAATCTGCTCCAAAGTGAGAGTTCTTGCGGCTAGACTTCCAAGATAAGATGTAAAGACTTCACACCCCTTCTTATATACGAGGCAAGAATGCTCCTAATTATAAAAAACATAATTAATACACCGTATCCTACTAATAAATGCTCCCGACTGGTCGGGTCATCACTATCCTAGGGAGGTCATCCACATGGAGTATATACGTATCACATACGCAGAAATAAGTCGCCCTTCAAAATTGACCTTGTCTGTAAGTATAATGTCAGTGAATACTAATGATGGTATCCTCGAGCTCCAGAGCCTCAAATTTATCAATCGTAATGTCGTCGTCTTCAGTCGAGCACCAGTCGTAATCGACCTTGTCAACAACCTTACATATGAGAGTTGGATTGTTTGCAGCGAAAACAAAGACCTTGGCGATGAAGATCGATATAATCTTAGTGGGAGAGCCAATGTGCTGAATTATTTGACGCTAGAGTTGGAGGCCGGGGCTGGAGGCGGGGTGCCAGCTGGATATGTGGCGAGGGAGCTTTATTTTTTAGTAGTGCGAGGGCATGTACCTGCATGACTGCTTGGCTGGCCCGACATGTGACCACAAATGTGAAGCCTCACGATGTACTTATCCCCCCATCCCCCTCCCCCTTCCACTCCCCCTCCCCCAATGTTGTGGTAAATTCCTCTCCCACAAAGAGGGTCTACTAAATGGTTTTAAATTCCTCTCCCACAAAGAGGGTCTACTAAATGGCACAGTGAGCACCGTCAGGCTCAAAGTGCATAAGCGGGCACAAAAGTGCAGTTGCAAGTCATGCATGAGGTACCTGAGATATTGGGTCATGTATATTGTACAACCCCGTATCCGGTCGAGCGGGATCCTCCCCAAACGGCGCACTCGGGACGTACTATGAGCGGCGTTTTGGTGCAGCCCCGTTTGAGCTCATGCGAGCACTCGTGCACGCATGCGGAGGTTTTGCGTGTATAGAGTTTTTACAGATGAAGGTTAATATTATAATACATATATATATATATATATATATATATATATATATATATGTGGATTGAGTTGGGAAGAGGCAAGTGATCGGGTACAGCTGTATGGGGGAGGGGACAGCAGCAAGAAATAAAAAAGGAGAAAAAAAAAGAAGAGAGAAGGAAAAGGGGGGGAGATCGGGATTCGACCAGCAGCAGCTAGGGTTCGGCCGTCGACCAGCAGCAGCCCCGCCGCCCCCGGCGCGATCCCCTCTCCCGTCGACCAGCAGCAGCCCCGCCGCCCCCGGCGCGTCTCCCTCTCCCGTCGACCAGCAGCAGCACCGCCGCCCCCGCGCGTCTCCGTCTTCTGTCGGCCTGGAACGGCAAGGCCGACCCCGCCGCCTCTCTCTCCGCCGCTGCCGCCTAAGCAAAGCAGCCCCAACCCCATCTCTCTCTCTCTCTACGTCGCCGCCGCCTAGGGCAAAGCAAGGCCGGCCGGGAGCTCCTCTCCCGGCGCCGCCTACAGCGAGGCCGGCCGGGAGCTCCTCTCCCGGCGCCGCCTACAGCGAGGCCGGCCGGGAGCTCCTCTCCCGGCGCCGCCTACAGCAAGGCCGGCCGGGAGCTCCTCTCCCGGCGCCGCCTACAGCGAGGCCGGCCGGGAGCTCCTCTCCCGGCGCCGCCTACAGCGAGGCCGGCCGGGAGCTCCTCTCCCGGCGCCGCCTACAGCGAGGCCGGCCGGGAGCTCCTCTCCCGGCGCCGCCTACAGCGATGCCGGCCGGGAGCTCCTCTCCCGGCGCCGCCTACAGCGAGACCGGCCGGGAGCTCCTCTCCCGGCGCCGCCTACAGCTAGGTCGACCGGGAGCTCCTCTCCCGGCGCCGTTTGGAGCTAGGCCAGTCGGGATCAGCTTCCCCGACGCCGCCTGAAGTCGTGGAGGCCGGGATCGACTTCCTCGGTGTCACTTAGAGCACGGTCGGCCATGGAGAGGCTCGGCCATGGAGGGGAAAAATCATTCGGAGCTTTCAACTCTCCCGCGGAGGTCGGATCCGTGCACGGACAACCACTACGGATGCTAGACGTGGAGCCTCGGGCAATGAGCGCGGTTGCGGCTCCGCCAAACACGCGTCAAGGGTAACGAAATTTCTACTTGGGCAGGTGAAGCCCTCAGTTTCCATATTTGCATGGAAGCCCCTCTCCACCAACGGGTGGGGGAAGGGAGCTCTCCGACGGGTTGACGTGTACGTCCCCGCAATTAACTGTGTTAGCGCCCGGAAGTGTGAGTACGGGTTTAGGCATGCTGTGTGAAGCCCATCCGGACGTGTGAGCCGGATTGGTGATGTTCTGGGGTTCCCGGAGAACACTCCGAGGAAGTTGTATATTATCCGTTTGCAGGGAATGCGCGCCACAGCCCCCAAAAAAGGGGTGTGTGCAATGTATTTGGCCAGCTTATGTTAGCCGACTGGCGTTTAGCTGACCGCCACTTGTCGAGACGTTGGTGTACAGGTGTTGCAGTACCAGGCGGGGAGTAGCGGGCTTAAGCCCAAGCTTGTGCCGGCCCTCAAAGGCCTTTTTTGTTTATATTGCCGGCCTGCGTGCCGAAGTATGGAATTCATATTCCTGTAATATTCTTTTAATATTTATGATGCTCTGAGGACGTGTAGCTTTCTTCTTCGTATTAGGCGGGCGGTGTTCTCGAGAACCGCTCGCCCCGTGGGGACCCCGAGGTATAGTTGCCGGGAAGCCCCTCATGGCCTGTTGACAGCCTTTTAGGACAGCGGAGTTACGCTGTTCGTGGCCCAGTTTGGGCAGCGTGTCGTGGAATTGCTCGGCGAGTTTGCGCCATCAATAGGGCGGGTGAGGAGCATTTTGTGTAGACCCAAGGAGACACATCTGGATTGGAGAGAGTTGGTCTTGAGATCCTCCTTAGATGTTCCGGTCGGCCAAGAGCGCCCTCCGAAGATGTCTTAGCTCAGCCTTTGGCTTGGGAGGGGAAGAGTTTGTTAGTCTTCCGGGTATGCGGTGGGTCCTCCACGCTGAGACCTTGGGTCTGTCCCTTGTGTTCCTAATCTTGTGCCTAGATCGTTTGCTTCAGGGTAGTAGGTGCGCGGTCACCCCTCTTTTGGGACCCCGAACTCCACAGAGGTCATATTTGACTTCAACAGTTATGGTGCGGTGAGCGTGGAGAGTGGCCAGCACAGAAAAACTCAGTCGAACATCATGGCTATAGAAGAGGGATCAAGTGACGACCAGGGTCATGTGATGAAGAGAAGTCCCCTCCCATTCCCCTCTTGTCGCGAGGATATTCGATCCTGGAGATCAAAACGTGCCTTAGGGAGAATATTATATGATCGACCCTCGTTCTCAAAAGGGTGGACGTAGCGGGTAGATGTGCCCCGTAGTGGGTAGAGATTGACCGGGTAGAGGTACCCCGAGCGCGGCTCGGCCCCAGGTAGACCCGCTGCCTGGATCCTACTAGCTGGCAGGTCCGTAGGCTCGCCTGTGGGGGAGAGGTCCTGGTTCTTGGTTTTGCACTACCCCGAGCGCGGCTCGGCCCCAGGTAGACCCGCTGCCTGGCTCCTACTAGCTGGCAAGTCCGTAGGCTCGCCTGTTGGGGAGAGGTCCTGGTTCTTGGTTCTGCACTACCCCGAGCGCGGCTCGGCCCCAGGTAGACCCGCTGCCTGACTCCTACTAGCTGGCAGGTCCGTAGGCTTGCCTGTGGGGGAGAGGTCCTGGTTCTTGGTTCTGCACTACCCCGATCGCGGCTCGGCCCCAGGTAGACCCGCTGCCTGGCTCCTACTAGCTGGCAGGTCCGTAGGCTCGCCTGTGGGGGAGAGGTCCTGGTTCTTGGTTCTGCACTACCCCGAGCGCGGCTCGGCCCCAGGTAGACCCGCTGCCTGGCTCCTACTAGCTGGCAGGTCCGTAGGCTCGCCTGTGGGGGAGAGGTCCTGGTTCTTGGTTCTGCACTACCCCGAGCTCGGCTCGGCCCCAGGTAGACCCGCTGCGCAGGCTCTCATCTAGCTGGCAGGTCCGTAGGCTCGCCTGTGGGGGATAGGTTTGGTTGTGGAATCGTCATCGGCACCCCGAGCTCGGCTCGGCCCCAAGTAGACCCGCTGCGCAGGCTCTCATCTAGCTGGCAGGTCCGTAGACTCGCCTGTGGGGGATAGGTTTGGTTTGAATCTTCATCGGCACCCCGAGCTCGGCTCGGCCCCAGGTAGACCCGCTGCGCAGGCTCTCATGTAGCTGGCAGGTCCGTAGGCTTGCCTGCGGGACAGAGGTCCTGGTTCTTGGTTTTGGAATAGATGTATGTTTATAACAGATGAAAGTTTTTTATATATTGAAATATAAATATATATACTAGTCGACGAACATGACTCGACCAAAAGTAATTCTCGATATAATACGATATACGACTCAGACTACATGACAACAACATATAACTATCATAAAATGTATTTGTTAAGTAATTCTGCCAGCTAATGATTTTAGATGTCCTATCATATGCGGACAATCTTCAAAAACCTACTGATTATAGCTACATATGTTGTATTATTTTTCCTGCTGCTTAAGGGTTCTTACAAGCTCGTGTGTCTAGATTATGGAATAATGTTTTAAACATTTCGTTTTACAGATTCTCAGCAGCGCTAGATTCACCTATTATTATCTTTGATAAAGCTGTTGCGTATTCCTCATCATCATCATCTAGTGTTTCAACATCCATATTGAACATATCAGTGAATTCATCCAAGAGATTAGCAAAGGTTGTAGTGATGGGAACTAGAGGAGTAACTATTGGTCGTGTTAATAAATCATTATAAGGTTGATCTTTACCTGTCCATGCTGATCGAGCGGGTATGCTAAGATTTATCGGTCCTTCTATACCTTTACCTGCTCCTGCGTTTAAATCCTCATTCTATGCTAGTTTCTCATAAAATTTGCTACTTGTTATACCACCGTTACAGAAAGAGATTCAAAAAGAATAATTGTGTTTATAAAACGTTGGTTTTTACAGCATATTCAAGATAGTGAGTTGTTTCTGATCTAAACCCTGGTGTGAAGCTCCCTTTATCTCCAAGTGAGTTTTTCTCTAAAAATTTTTCTTTGGGTCGGCTCCCACTCGCCGGATACTTGGGGTTGGACATTTCTTTCCGAGCTTGTGCCAACCTCAAAAAGAGCGGGGATTGTGTACAACCCCGTATCCGGTCGAGCTGGATCCTCCCCAAACGGCGCACTCGGGACGTACTATGAGCGGCGTTTTGGTGCAGCCCCGTTCGAGCTCATGCGAGCACTCGTGCACGCATGCGGAGGTTTTGCGTGTATAGAGTTTTTACAGATGAAGGTTAATATTATAATACATATATATATATATATATATATATATATGTATATATATATATATATCTTTATCATATAAAACAATATGCATATCTCAAAGCACACCGTGAAACTCATCTGGACCGTCCGATCTCCAGAAAATAGGTTTTGACCATTAGATCTAACAGTTGCGGCCTGCAAATATCCAAAATTCCGAATCCTGCACTGTTCACGGCCTCCAAAATCCCGATACCCAGGTACGCATCCCGTCCTCCCCACGGCCTCAGCCCTTTGCCGGCGGCGGAGCCGCCGGCGGCCTGCCCGCCGCCCACCGGCGGGTTCGCCGACCTCCGGCGAACCCGCCGGGGGTTGTCCGGTGGCGAGCGGGCAGGGCCACCGCCGGCGGTGGCCCTGCCCGTGAGCCGCCGGACAACCCCCGGCGGGTTCGCCGGAGGTCGGCGAACCCGCCGGGGGGCGGCGGGCAGGCCGCCGGCGGCTCCGCCGCCGGCAAAGGGCTGAGGCCATGGGGGAGACGGGATGCGGGAGGTTTTTTTTTTCTTTTTTTTTATTAAATAATTATTTTAATATAATTATTAATTTATATATTTGGATTTGTTTATTTTAATAAAAGTTATTATATAAAAAATAAAAGTTATTATATAATAATTTATTAAATTATAATTTGATTTAAAAAATAAAAATTATTTATTAAATTATATAATTATTAAAAAAATTTCGGAGGCGGGCAAAGCCCGCCAGAGGGGACGGGCTACGCCCGTCGGGGGGCGGGCTTCGCCCGCCGGGGGGCGGGCGAAGCCCGCCTGGGGGTCAAGCGGGCGAAGCCCGCTTGATTGCGGGCGAAGCCCGCAGCGACGCATCGAGAACGGGCGGAGCCCGTTCGAAGATGCTAGTATATATATATATATATATATATATATCTTTATTATATAATACAATAGTCATATTTGGATCACACCATGGAAAGCATCTGGACCGTCCGATCTCCAGGAAATGGATTCTGGCCATTGGATTTATATACATTGGCCTGCAAATAACAAAAACCCCAAAAGAAGTTCCTGTTCATTTCAGAAAAGGCCCGATACGTGAGCTTCCGCCCGCCCCTTCCTCCCGCCCCTCCTATGTCGCCGGCGGCGGAGCCACCGGCGGCCTGCCCGGCGCCCACCGGCGGGTTCGCCGGCCTCCGGCGAACCCGCCGGGGGTTTTCCGGCGGCGAGCGGGCAGGGCCACCGCCGGCGGTGGCCCTGCCCGCTCGCCGCCGGACAACCTCCGGCGGGTTCGCCGGAGGCCGGCGAACCCGCCGGTGCGCGCCGGGTAGGCCGCCGGCGGCGGCAGGCGGAGGCGGAGGCTGGAATCGGGTTTTTGTTTTTTTTTTTCGATTTTTTTATTTTTATTATTTAAATAATTTATATTATTAATAAATAATTAAATAAATATTTTTAAAATCAGAAAATAAATTTTTTTTACTTTAAATTTTTAAAATTTTATGCCGGGCGGGCGAACCCCACCGGAATGTCAAGCGGGCGAAGCCCGCAGCGGGGGGGCGGGCGAACCCCACCGGAATGTCAAGTGGGCGAAGCCCGCAGCGGGGGGGGGGGGGGGGGGGGGGGGGGCGAACCCCACCGGAATGTCAAGCGGGCGAAGCCCGCAGCGACACATCGAGAACGGCCGGAGGGCGCGGGTCCCGCCCCCTCAAATAGATCTGGCTTCGCCCGCCGGGGGGCGCCGGGGGGCGCCGGGGGGCGGGCGAAACCCGCCGGGGGGTCAAGCGGGCGAAGCCCGCTTGATTGCGGGCGAAGCCCGTAGCGACGCATCGAGAACGGGCGGAGCCCGTTCGAAGATGCTAGTATATATATATGTATATATATATATATGTATATATATATATATGTATATGTATATATATATATATATATATGTATATATATATGTATATATATATATATATATGTATATCTATATATGTATATGTATATATGTATATGTATATATGTACGAGCATCTTCGCACGGGCTACGCCCGTGCTCGATGCTCTCGGGCTGCATTCGGAAGTGTCAGGCGGGCTTCGCCCGCCTGCACACGGTATTCGATTGCTTGTGCCAACGCTCTGATTGCGCATGGTCAGCTGGGTGGCATCAGAACGGAAAGAATTGCTGGCATCCAGCGCAGCTTGCATGCAGATGATGTGCGAGTGATTGTATATAGGATTTCACTGCGGCTGATACTCTGGGCGGCGTTTGTACACGGCAGTTGGTTGCTTGCAACAACGCTTCGATTGCGCGTGATACTCTGGGTGGCATCAGAACAGAAGAAGTTGTCATGCGATTCAACACAATTGAAAGTCTCGGTGACATAAAATTAACTTGCTGCCACGCAGCGCATCCTGCATCAACATGATATGTGCGTGCTTGTACGTACGATTTAACTGCGTATGATACTCTGGGCGGCCGTTGCAGGCAAAGAATTGACACGCGCTACAACGTGAATGAAAGTGTGTGCATTACAAAAGACAGGTGTTGAGAGTTGGCGCACTTTGCACGCACACGTTATCCGTGTGCGTGGACGTAGGCTGTGCATGCATTTGATTGTACGTGCAACCGTGGCCCGAAAAAAATGTAAGTGATTCACCACAATTCTAAGGGTTTGACGCAAAATGGCAAGATGACGGAAGACGACGCACCCATATATATGTTTTTTTTGAGCAGATGGAGGTAGAGGCGTGGTCGACGTATGGCGCTTGTTCTATGGATTGGAGCGCAGATGTTGGGCTGTGGACGCCGTTGGGGAGTTGAGTCTGTCCCTGTCGACTTGACAGTGAGTGAGGAATTTAATTTTGCATATTCAAATATTTTGTAAGTTGCAATGTAATAAGGTGTAATCAATATCAGAATGTGGAAATGAGTAATGAAAATGTGTGCATAAAATATATGTTCCTTAATGTGAAAACAAATTTACTGATGAGCATATAAAGCAGCATATGTATCATAGTTCAGCAAGTACCGGCGGCGAGAGATATATAAAATGAAATGCTATTACAGTATGTATTTTTTTTCCAGTAAGCATAAAATATAATGTTTATAGCATATTCGAATAATACAGAAATGTTAATATGAAGAAGAGAAATAAGCACATGAGGAGGAAAACAAAGATGTACGAATACAAAATAGTAGAACTCGGGTATGTGCATATATAGTTGTAGGAGAGCAGCAGTAACAGCAGTGGTTGATGTCATAGTTTATTCAGTGGCCTTCAGAGACCCTGCAGTTGTGAAAAATGTAAAGTGATAGTAGGTATTAGCAAACAACGATGGAGTTATCGTAGTAATGTTCGTTATCTAATGCATATTATTTTGTATGTGGTACCTTCTAATCATTGTGAAAACATAGTTCCACTCTTCCTGTGGTGTTAGACCTGGTGGTACAGGTGGGATACGTAGTCGAAAACCTGGAATTTCATTTCGTGGCATATCTGACCACCGTGTTGTGGTTGGCGGGTAGAGCTCATCATAGTAGTTGTCATCTGAGGCAGCTGTAGAGGTGTTGTCAGTGTCATCTGTCAAACAGTTCTTGTAGAATCAATTTGCAATTTGTCCGTTACCAAAAATATATATATGAATATTACTAATCACTTACTTGGTTGCGTGGCAGAAGGAGTGCATAACTGTAGATGTTGAGCTGCGGAGTTTGTGTTTTCCATCTGCGAATTGTTGACAGTTATAAAAAAAATAATCAATAACTGCGAAGTGAATGTATAGTTTAGAGTGTGTATGAGAGATTTTTTTTTGTTAATGAGTAAACAAAGAATATTTATTATAATAACGAAATGTACGTTTTCTGATCATACTATTTAACTTGTAAGATGTGTTGGCAAGATTGTTGTTGGTGCTGCTGAGAGATGATGTAGTTGTACTTGCTATGTTAATTGACATTACACATCACTGCACAGTGAAATTGTTTTGAGACAAAGTCTGTAAAATATGCAATACAGTAATAGTACTTGTATAAAGTAAAATGAATTTTCTTTAATGACACGCTATGTACCTGTAGGTGTGGTTGAATAAGAAGTTCTTTGAACACAACATTTTTTGTGTACATACCATCGTGAGGAGGCAGTGATCCTTGTTTAATTAGTACTGTAGTACTTGCTGAAGACATTGCTCTTGATAGAGCTACATATAGTTGACCATGAGTAAAAACATGACCGGGTAAGTAAATTCCTATGTTCTTCACAGTTTGTCCCTGTGATTTATTGATTGTCAGTGCAAAACTAAGACGAACTGGAAATTGTTTGCGCGTTAATTCAAAAGGCATCCTTGAATCTTCAGGATTCTTCAAAGGTATACGCGGAATAAATACTGTTGTCCTTTTATGTTCACCAGTAAGAATTTCAGCCTCAATGATATTTTTGCTGAACTGACGGCACAGGAGACGTGACCCATTGCACAGGCCTGTTGTGGCGTTGAGATTGCGTAGTAGCATAATTGGCACACCCTTTTTTAAAGACAGTTTGTGCGGTGGGAGATTTCCGGGTGATAAACTGTTCAAAAACTCTTGTGGATATAAATTATAGCTGTCAGCATTCACAGAGTCAAATGAGTAATACGTGATCTCTTCTCCTGGAAATAGTGATAGACATTTATTGTTTAAATGATTGACATCTTCATTTAGTGGAGTTAGCAAAACTGTATTTGCAAGATAATCTGAACAGTGTATATGTGTGTTGATGTTACAGAATACTGAGTTAATTAACATATCTATTGATTGTTCCCCCTCCCAAGGAGTAGTCATAGCATTTGGGATTCGGATCATTTCGTCTACAATAGTCATTTCTTCACCATCACCAACGCGGAGTAAGAAAGTAGAGAATTCATGATCAGAGGAAGATCTCATATTCTCTGTTAAAGGAAGCACTTTTACGGTTGACCACAAAGGTGATTTGACAATGCTTGCACTGATAATTTGAGCCTTGGTTCCATTAATAACAACCGGTGCTATTTGACGAAAATCTCCGCCCATTATCATTATTTTACCACCGAAGGGTTTATTTATTCCAAGAACATCTCTCATTGATCGATCGACTGCTTCAAATGCATGGCGATGTGTCATTGGAGCTTCATCCCAAATGATGGCGGAGCAGCGGTCAAGGAGTTTATGCGTATCAGATAGTTTTCCAAAATTACAGAATGATGTACCGCTTACTGGTATTGGAATTTTAAAGCGCAAATGTGCAGTTGTACCACCTGGGAGAAGAGTGGCAGCAATTCCAGATGAAGCTGTAGCTATAATAATGTGACCAATGGCTCGCATATTTGCAAGCAAACAACGATATAAAAATGTTTTACCACTGCCTCCAGGTCCATCAACAAAGAAAAGAGAGCATGCATTATGATGTATTGCTTCAGTAATAACGCAATACGCATTACGCTGATAAACATTAAGTAATGAAATAGAGTTTAAGTCAAATTCTGATATAGCAATTGATAGTTCATGGTCTATTAAGCTGGAATAACCAATCATGGTATCGAATAAAGTGTTGATTTTTGGCAGATCAAAATCAGCTGTACTCTTATTATGCTGTTGAAGAATATAGTTGATTTCATGAAGAAGTTTATTTGTCATATAGACATCATTAATAGCACGCGGCATGATGTAATCTTCAGTCATGGAACAGTAGTTGTCATTCCACAGTTTTCTGACATTTGTTGGTTGACAATATAGTAGAATAGTTGTGAAAAGAGTACGTAGAGCTGAAGGCATTCTAAATTGGCGAGCTTCATGTAAGCAATCATGGAGGCTGTTGTCTATTTCAAGCAGACCGTACTGTTCAGCAGCTTGTTTGAAAGTTGAGTAATGAGTACCATGTACTGTTAAAAGATAATCAAATGATTTTGGTGCGGGAACATGGTTTAATAGAAGACGTAAATAGAAACGCTCGCCTTCTCCAGGATGGACTGAGTAAATTCGGCCAATAACTTGTGTTGTTTTTCGTTTACTCCACGTTTTTGAAATTGAATTCCATCTGTAGTGTTTTGGGAAGTCTCTATATAAGTAATGCTGGGGTTCTTGGTTGTTATTGTACACGGTGAAGAATTCGGTTAGCATTGTCATTGAGTTGCGTTCGTTTGAAAGAACAGAAGAAACAGATTCGTTGATGCGGAACTGTACTTGATGTTTGTTTGGAAGGTGAACCTGGCAGTTAGGAAATTTCAGTAGTTTGTAAAAAATGTTAAGACATGATGCACTTTCAAAAGAGAGTAATAATAGCGTAATGCGAATTTTGTAATAAGGTAATGTTAGGTTGAAAAAATAACCTGTAAACGAACGACTGACGGATATATTTGATTCATATGAAATTTGAATAATTTCCAGCAGGCCTCCTGGGGACATATCCAGCGACCGTTAACATAATTAGAGAGCTCATCATACTGTGGACCTGGTTGAATTTGAAAAGAAATACAATCTGGACCTTTGTGAATGTATTTGTATAAGTATTTGATACTTTTAATACTGCTGCAAATTTCAACATTAATGTGACAATCATATTTTAGGAGAAGCCAGGGATTGTAAGGAACAATCCAACGATTGTCAATTGGAAAGTCTCCAGAACGTCGTAACATAATAGATATACCGTCATTACGTCTGCGATATATTGGGTAGGAGTCTGTTCCTTGAATTGTATGCTCAGCATAACACTTTGGATAACCTTTTTTGCAATCACCATGTTTCATGCAAGGAGCATTGTAATTAATGTTTCCACATGGTCCGTGTATCATATGTTGTACAACTGCATTGTGTAATTGCGGATCGTTTGAAACTGAAGGAAGTTCGGCACTAACAATTCGGTCGTAGTCATCTGGAGTGTTCAACTTGTCATTTTCATCGAACATTACCAACATATGTACATGCGGCAAGCCTCTTTTCTGGAATTCAATAACGTGCACATGACTCATTGTTTTTCCCAATACATGTGTATGGGATATATCTTTTTTTAACTTCTCGTATTTTGCACGAAAAATTCGAGTTACTAAATCAGGTCGGTCTTGTGCTCGCTGACCTGGGAGAAGTTCGTTAGTAATCTCTGGCCACGCAGAATTACATGTCATTGTTAAAAATATATCTGGTCTTCCATAATGTTGCACAATCGTCATTGCATCTTGGTATCGTTGATACATATCTCTGGGGCTTCCAACAAATGATGATGGTAGTATAACGCGTCTACCAACATTTTCTGTAGCATAAGAAAACAATATAAAACCAAGTATTAAGTTAGTACGTTAAAGAAATTATGCGTACGAAGAACGTCATACCGGTGTTATTTTCTCCAGCATTTAAACAGTCTTGGAGTCCGTTGTATAGTTCAGCGCGAATCTGTTTCTGATTGTTTTTTATCCAACGTAATTTTTGTGTTTCAACTTTAATGTAATTATCAACAACATATTGTTGTAACAGACGACACCCACGCAAAAGTAATGATTGAAGTGGCGAGCGAATCTGTATCATTCAGAGAGCAAATATTTATGATAGGATGATAACAATGGAAATAATACATGATTAGAAATAGTACATGAACTATCGAACCTGCAGAATATAGGAGTAGTAGTCACAACAACTAACATGGCGGTTATTAAGTCCTTTATATTCAGCATGCCAACCATATGTTCCGCAAGGAAAAAATAATGGATATTGCATTGGATCATAATAGCCACTGTATTCTGGAACAGTTTCCAATCCTGTGTCCATGCTTTCCACCATAATATTTCGGTCGTTTGAATCCATATATTCTTCAGCACCCACAATTATAGCAGCAACTTGTGATGCCATTGGTAATGTATATTGAAGTTCTGCAGATGATCGTTCTTTAATCAACAACTTGCAGTTGGGAATATCAGGTCTTTGCGCGATTTGTCGAAACATTGTTACAAAAGGGTTGTGCATATTTAAGATTGATGTTATTTTGTCAAGTAATGCACGGTGCAACTGTTCATTTTCTTGCAATCGGTAATCAGTCTGATGATCAGTATCATAAATAAATAATTGCAAATATCTTGGTCTTGTGTTTGCAGCAGGCAGTAAAGCTCCAATTTTGTGATATATAGCACCATGAGCGCGAAATGTATAAACTCCTTGATGATTGACTGCGACATTTCGATCCAGTGTAACACCCATGGAGGTAAAAGCGAAAACATGGTTGTATGAGCGAACATTTGTTATGAATCTTTGATGATTGGCAGAGTGTTCGCTGAAAAGAATCTGTAGTTCCGTTGGTGTTGGTGTTGGTGGCATGACTGTTCTTCCGTTATTGCAGCACATAGTTTGTGTTTCGCCATCGAACAATTTTGCTTTGCAGTAACGACACAGATATGGTTGCTTTAGTTGCAAATGTGTACTTTGTTGCGGTGAACCAGAAATCCGAGCTATATTGTGGCATTCGGTCCGATAGCTTCTATTAAGCATTCTGTGTGCATTTATGGATACGTCATAGTATGTTCTTCGCTCGTTGATTGTTTGCGGGTGAGGAAGCTGGGGTGTACTAAAATCTGCGTGACACAGAGGCGCATGTTGAAATAAAGCAGTGTACAGAAGTGTAAGAGGTCAAGAAGAGGATATTAGGTGGGAGACAAAGCAGTTGTACCTGCTGTAATGATTGGTTCATGCTCATCTGCAGTATGCAATGCGTCGAACTGCTGAGATGTTGATGTAACATCTGTTGTTAATAATGTACCTCCTATAGGTGATGATGACACATTGTGCGGTCGATGTTGTAGTGAATGTGTGTCACATAAAGAGTATCTATGAATGACACCGTTTTCCGCGTGGCTGACTTTATGAGGAGAACATCACAAAAGGAAGGTTCAGATGATTACGTTTTGAGCGCAAACAATATGTGCAGATGTAAAAGTACAAAAACGTATGTTTTTACCCCATGTAACATTCCCACTGTGATGGTCCTGTAGGAAGCTCGGTTGATTGAGATGTAGCAACGGTGGATCTTCTACTATAGCAGGTTGATGTGTAGTGGCAGTAGAAATCTTGGATGATTGTAGGTGCAGAGGATGAGCTTCTTGTTGTGTAAGTTGTGGCTGTAGCGACATAGTAGTAGGTACATGATGTCGGGCTGCGGAAATGCGTGATCTTCTTGCTTGTGCATTTACTCTGTTCCGTGCTCGTTGCGAGGCACGTTGATCTTCACTGAGCTGTGAGCGCCATTGTCGCAAACGATCTCGTGCTCGCTCTCGATGGATTTGTCGTTCTTCTTCGGACATTTCCGATACTCTAACGCGTCTTGAAGACATTGTGTATATACAGTGTGTGGAAGTGTTGTTTTTAAGGAAAGTAGCTGGAAAGTAAAATAAAATTTTTTTTTTGAGAATAACAAATAAAGTAGAATGATAAATAGAGGTAACTGTAGTTTAAGTTAGAGTATGAGCAAGACGTAAATGAATGGTACAATGAAATGGCAATAGCATTTACAAACTCATGGATGGACAGACGTGGTTGCATCTAATATGTGTAATTGTAAGGGAAATGTAAATGTGGTAAACGTTCATTAAATTCGCATAACATATGGATGAGAGCATACACTAAAAAGTTGGGTGTATTGTACATAAGTACTTTCGAATATAGGTGAGCATGTAGATTTTTTTGAATCTGCCAGTTTGCTCATATATTTACAACATTAACAAAGTATTCAATATAAACCAGATCTGAGAGAACATATATATGTACATGTAAATGAGCTCATATTGAGTTATAGTTCATATATTCCTGGTAGTATGCTGGGTTAATATCAAATAGGCGGAGCTCGTGTGCTGAGATAGTGTTTCCGTCAATTATTTGGTTGTTTATCAGAGCTACAGCAGCCTCCATTGATGCCTCATCTGCAAAGATCAACTCTCCTGTCCCAGCGGGGTTTCCCATTGTGTCCACATCAGCCTTGAGTAAGAAATAAAATGTGAGCGTGTTTGAGTTTTAAAACAAAGTGGCTGTAGTATATTATGTTGCAGTGTTCAGCAGTATTCCTTACGATTGCATACAGAAAGCCTGATAGAGTTTGGAAACGTGATCTTAATACAGTAGTTGTCGTAGCATGGTTAAGGTTGCTGAGTAACACAGCAAAGTAGTAGTAATCGCGCAGATGTGTGGGTACATTGTTGTAGCAGGGAACAGACTCCGATGGTGCTGACATGTTCTGTTCACGCGTCATGTTTTCTGAGGAATTGTATCCAGTCATCACAGATGGGCGCGTGACTAATATATCTAGTTACAAAAAGCAAGGTGAGAGTAAAATACGTGGAAGTGCAGAGATTACATAAGCAGTTATTATTATACAAAAATACAGAAACAGACATATTCAGAAATGAGATCGAGTACAATAGAGTAATGTACTGCACAATACTGACGTAGTGGAGCATATCATAAGTAAAGCAACAGCGTAGCAAAGCAGGAGGATATATTGCATATATTATTTGACATAGTGAAATGGTTTTTAGTAAGACAAATTTTTTTGTGGCATTTCTAGAAGTAGGCATTGATTGAAGGTAAAAAGATCCTCCTACAAATTCAGACAGGCACGTATACAGTACATTCACTCGACAGCTGATAAAGCTCCATTATTAATGTTCAGCAGTCTGTACATGAAAGTGTAAAGGAATTTCATAGGTGGACATTGATGAATCAGCATTTAATGACACTCATGTTCATAGGCGGCACCATGTTGCTGAAGCATAGCAGATTCATGCAGAAATGAAGTGTAATGGAATGCAAGTTGCAAGGTTGCAAAGCAGGAGGATATATTTCATATATTATTTGACATAGTAAAATGGTTTTTAGTAAGACAAATTTTTTTTGTGGCATTTCTATAAGTAGGAATTGATTTAACGTAAAAATATCCTCCTACAAATTCAGACAGGCACATATACACTACATTCACTCGACAGCTGATAAAGCTCCATTATTAAAGTTCAGCAGTCTGTACATGAAAGTGTAAAGGAATTTCATAGGTGGACATTGATGAATCACCATTTAATGACACTCATGTTCATGGGTGTCACCATGTTGCTGAAGCATAGCAGATTCATGCAGAAATGAAGTGTGATGGAATGCAAGTTGCAAGGTAGCAACGATGCGCTGTGCAGGAATGTGCGGGGAGAACGTCAGTGACCTTGAACAGGAGCTACTTTGCGAGCATATGAGCATAACAGGTGATGCACAGATGCAGTGAAGCATAGCAGCCTCGTGCAGAACTGCAGGGGGTTGCACTGCGAATTGCAGGGCAGAACCAATGCGCTGTGCAGGAACGTGAAGGGGAAACTGCATTGATTTAAGGTAGAAATATCGTCCTACAAATTCAGACAGGCACATATACACTACATTCACTCGACAGCTGATAAAGCTTCACTATTAAAGTTCAGCAGTCTGTACATGAAAGTGTAAAGGAATTTCATAGGTGGACATTGATGAATCACCATTTAATGACACTCATGTTCATGGGCGGCACCATGTTGCTGAAGCATAGGAGATTCATGTCAGTTCGCTCATATATTTACAACATTAACAAAGTATCCAATATAAACCAGATCTGAAAGAACATATATATGTACATGTAAATGAGCTCATATTGAGTTATAGTTCATATATTCCTGGTAGTATGCTGGGTTAATATCAAATAGGCGGAGCCCGTGTGCTGAGATAGTGTTTCAGTGATTACTGATTCCTGGTGTCAGCTTGTTAGAATGACTAAATTCTGACAATAACTAATTACTTCTTTTAGATGTTGGAAGAGCTGGGTAATAAATTCTTATACATCTATATAGAAATGACAAAGAGATTAAATGAATTACAATTCAAATTCCGCATATGTGATACTCAACGCAAAAAAACTACCAACACTTGTGTATGACAACTTTACTAAACAGTTCTATACGCAGAAGTGGCACACGCAGGAACAATTTTCTCTCTGGCGCCTGCGGTTAGTGTTAACGTGGTGTGATACCCAATGAGTTCGAGTACAACTATCCGCAACATCAACGCTAATGTTAACTCTGTCATTAACGCCCGCACCTTGTTGTCCAACAGTGTCTTTGCAATTTTTTTTCTGTGGCTTATTGTTTTCATCACAGAGTTGAATATGTCCATGTTGAAGCAATTGGCCTTTCTGGAGTAGCAGCATGGCCAACGGTGGCAATTATTCGCCGACTAATTAACGAAGTTTGCAATGACATGATTGGGTAGCAAGCTTCTTGAGAAGGTTAACGATCTGATCAAGTTAGAAATCAGGGTGTAGTTGTTGTTACAGGACACTATCAGAATTAGTGAAGATTGTATTCGTATGCCATCTTAATTATTTGAATCTGTTAAGGCCAGATGTAAATATATAGATTTGGGAGATTTATGTGGTGATGTTGAGAGGTGAGGGACTGATTTGGAGGCAGAGGATATGGTCGGAACAAACGAAGATTCTGTTTCAGTCAGCAGTGGTCATGCACTTTTGGAGTTAGAGAGGGAGGAGAACGGAGGTGCGGAGTAGGTTGATATTTCAACTGAAGTTCTTGAACTTGGCATTGCTAGCAATGAATGTTGACATTGGAAGCATTCAAACTTGATTTGGGAGGTGAATGTGGTCATGAACAAAGGGTAGGACTGTTATAGAAGCAGTGGTCAGCATCAAAAATAATGATCAGAGGCTAGGGACTCGAGCTATGGTCTCAGAAAATAAAATAATGTCGTAATTATATAAGTAATCAACTTTATAGTATATAAAAAAATACAATTAATAAGGTAAGTGAGCAAACAAACACTCTAATCTGGGCAGCAATTCATGCAATGTGGCGGAAAGTGGGAATGACATCAAAAATGCCACTTTTATGTAATGAAATGTTCCGTGATTTGATCTTTGGGTCCTCATTTTATTTGTATGTTTTAATTTGTACTCGTAATGATATGCCGGATGCATGATAAACTCCTCAATTGCAGAATATAGGTTACCTGTTTTAACATTGCTCTATATCTCATAGAAAGCGGCATGCACTCTTAAAAAGTGGAGCCAAACAGATCCCGAAAAAGTAACATTAAAAATGAAAGAAATTTGCGTCTGTTCAATTGTGAAGAATAGATTCCAATGTGAGAAATGAAGCATGGCAATAGTGATGCAGAAAAAGAATCAACTTTAACCACTTCTTGCTAGCTTTAAGACCTAAAAACCTTCACATCACACATACTTGCTGCGGGAGGAAGGTGAGCAGGAGGAGAAATATGGAAATCAGTAAACGATGGCTGAAATTGATAGAATCCTCAATTGCAGAATATAGGTTACCTGTGTTAACATTGCTCTGTATCTCATAGAAAGCGACATCCACTCTTAAAAAGTGGAGACAAACGGATCCGTAAAAACTAACAGTAAAAATGAAAGAACTTTGCATCTTTTCAATTATAAGTAATAGATTTCAATGGGATAAATCAAGCATGCCAATAGTGATGCAGAAAAGGAATCAACTTTAACCACTTGGTGCTAGCTTTAAGACCTAAAAACCTTCAGGTCACACATACCTGCTGCGGGAGAAAGCTGAGGAGGAGAAATCTGGAAATCAGCAAACGGCTGGTGTTAGAGCGCGGGAGGAGTTCCGGATGCTGGTGGCGTGAGGAGCGCGGGAGGAGTTCCGGATGCTGGTGGCGCCAGGAGCAGAAGCGAGGAAAGTCGATAAGCAGGAGAGAAGGCAGTGAGGAAAGGAAGCGGAAATTGGGGGAGTTATAACGTTTCGGGGCATAAGCGGTGGAAATCACGGGCCGAGAATGAGGCGGCGGCAGGGGCACGCGTCCTCTGCGCCACGCGCCGAGCAGACGGAGCAGGCGGACACATGGAGGAAGCGTCGGCGGTGGAACGGGGAGTCGGAGGGCAGAACCGGAAGTTGAGAAGTAACGGACGGCGTAGAAGAGGGCCCCTTCGGCGGTGGAACGGCGGAACAGCATCAGTCGGCATGCGAGAAGAGGGCACGCTGCGGACGGAGGAGGGCAACGTGGTAAGGGCGAAAGTTTCGGACGGGTGCGAATGGCTTCGCTTTATCTATTAGTATAGATATATATATATATGTATATATATATATATATGTATATATATATATATATATATATATATATATATATATATATATATATATATATATATGGATTGAGTTGGGAAGAGGCAAGTGATCGGGTACAGCTGCATGGGGGAGGGGACAGCAGCAGGAAATAAAAAAGGAGAAAATAAAAAAGAAGAGAGAAGGAAAAGGGGGGAGATCGGGATTCGACCAGCAGCAGCTAGGGTTCGGCCGTCGACCAGCAGCAGCCCCGCCGCCCCCGGCGCGATCCCCTCTCCCGTCGACCAGCAGCAGCCCCGCCGCCCCCGGCGCGTCTCCCTCTCCCGTAGACCAGCAGCAGCACCGCCGCCCCAGCGCGTCTCCGTCTTCCGTCGGCCTGAAACGGCAAGGCCGACCCCGCCGCCTCTCTCTCCGCCGCTGCCGCCTAAGCAAAGCAACCCCAACCCCATCTCTCTCTCTCTATGTCGCCGCCGCCTAGGGCAAAGCAAGGCCGGCCGGGAGCTCCTCTCCCGGCGCCGCCTACAGCGAGGCCGGCCGGGAGCTCCTCTCCCGGCGCCGCCTACAGCGAGGCCGGCCGGGAGCTCCTCTCCCGGCGCCGCCTACAGCGAGGCCGGCCGGGAGCTCCTCTCCCGGCGCCGCCTACAGCGAGACCGGCCGGGAGCTCCTCTCCCGGCGCCGCCTACAGCTAGGTCGACCGGGAGCTCCTCTCCCGGCGCCGTTTGGAGCTAGGCCAGTCGGGATCAGCTTCCCCGACGCCGCCTGAAGTCGTGGAGGCCGGGATCGACTTCCTCGGTGTCACTTAGAGCACGGTCGACCATGGAGAGGCTCGACCATGGAGGGGAAAAATCATTCGGAGCTTTCAACTCTCCCGCGGAGCGGCCATGGAAGATGAAATGCGGGCTCTCTGGGCCAACCGCACTTGGGATCTGGTTTCTTTTCCTGCAGGTCAATCTTGTGTTAGCTGCAAGTGGCTCTTTGTTATTAAACATGCGGCGGATGGCACCGTTGAGCGTCTCAAGGCCCGCCTTGTGGCCCGGGGTTTTACTCAGCAACAGGGCCTTGATTATGAGGAAACGTTCTCCCCAGTTGCCAAAATTAACACTGTCCGAGTTCTTCTATCCTTGGCTGTTCATCGTCATTGGCCTCTTTATCAGCTAGATGTTAAGAACGCCTTCCTCAATGGTGATCTTCAGGAGGCTGTTTATATGCATCAACCTCCCGGGTTTGAGACCACGGGGGAGTCTCGGGTTTGTCATCTTCGGAAATCTATTTATGGTCTCAAACAATCCCCGCGCGCTTGGTTTGACAAATTCAGCACGGTAGTCCGCAATATTGACTTCACTAGGAGCTCGGCTGACTTCTCTCTCTTTACTCGACATCGGCCAACCGGAACAGTGATTCTACTTGTCTATGTTGACGATATCCTCATTACTGGCGACGATACTACAGAGATACAACATACCAAACAACAGTTGAACTCCGCCTTTCAGACCAAAGATCTTGGTAACCTACTGTATTTTCTCGGGCTTGAGGTTGCACGACGGCCTGATGGTCTTGTATTATCCCAAAGGAAGTATTGTATGGATCTTCTTCATGATGCTGGCTATTCAGGATGCAAACCTACGGATACTCCAATGGACGTGAATCACAAGCTATCGGTCCATAGCTCTGACTCCGATGAGCTGCTTACGAATCCGGAATACTACAGACGCTTGGTTGGGAAACTGATCTACCTTACAGTTACTCGACCAGACATCTCCTTTGCCGTTGGAGTCGTGAGTCGATTTATGCATGCCCCGAGGACATCTCATCTTCAAGCTGTCGAGCGCATTCTTCGGTATCTCAAGAACGCTCCAGAACAAGGGCTTGTCTACAAGCCATCCCCTTCTTTATCCCTTGTCGCTTACTCTGACGCTGACTATGCCGGGTCCATTGATGATATGCGTTCCACAACAGGTTTTTGTACCTACTTCGGTGGACATCTCATAACCTGGCGTAGCAAGAAACAGAATGTGGTTGCTCGCTCTTCCGCTGAAGCTGAGTAGCGCGCTATGGCTGCTGTTGTTTCCGAGTTGAGTGGGCTTGAGAGCCTTCTGAGAGACTTGGGTGTTCGTCTCTCATCGCTAGCGACCCTATTTTGTGACAGTCAAGCGACAATTCATATTGCCAAGAATCATGTATTTCACGAACGCACAAAACATATTGAAGTTGACTGTCACTTCATCCGAGAAAAGGTACAGGCAAAGAAGATAAATTTAGAGCATGTTTCTGCTGCAAACCAAGTTGCTGACATCCTGACTAAAGCTCTCTCCCGGCCTCTATACTACCAGTTTTTATCCAAGCTTGGTGCCTACGACTTGTACGCTCCAGCTTGCGGGGGAGTGTTAGTCGGATCCGTGCACGGACAACCACTACGGATGCTAGACGTGGAGCCTCGGGCAATGAGCGCGGTTGCGGCTCCGCCAAACACGCGTCAAGGGTAACGAAATTTCTACTTTGCCAGGTGAAGCCCTCAGTTTCCATATTTGCATGGAAGCCCCTCTCCACCAACGGGTGGGGGAAGGGAGCTCTCCGACGGGTTGACGTGTACGTCCCCGCAATTAACTGTGTTAGCGCCCGGAAGTGTGAGTACGGGTTTAGGCATGCTGTGTGAAGCCCATCCGGACGTGTGAGCCGGATTGGTGATGTTCTGGGGTTCCCGGAGAACACTCCGAGGAAGTTGTATATTATCCGTTTGCAGGGAATGCGCGCCACAGCCCCCAAAAAAGGGGTGTGTGCAATGTATTTGACCAGCTTATGTTAGCCGACTGGCGTTTAGCTGACCGCCACTTGTCGAGACGTTGGTGTACAGGTGTTGCAGTACCAGGCGGGGAGTAGCGGGCTTAAGCCCAAGCTTGTGCCGGCCCTCGAAGGCCTTTTTTGTTTATATTGCCGGCCTGCGTGCCGAAGTATGGAATTCATATTCCTGTAATATTCTTTTAATATTTATGATGCTCTGAGGATGTGTAGCTTTCTTCTTCGTATTAAGCGGGCGGTGTTCTCGAGAACCGCTCGCCCCGTGGGGACCCCGAGGTATAGTTGCCGGGAAGCCCCTCATGGCCTGTTGACAGCCTTTTAGGACAGCGGAGTTACGCTGTTCGTGGCCCAGTTTGGGCAGCGTGTCGTGGAATTGCTCGGCGAGTTTGCGCCATCAATAGGGCGGGTGAGGAGCATTTTGTGTAGACCCAAGGAGACACATCTGGATAGGAGAGAGTTGGTCTTGAGATCCTCCTTAGATGTTCCGGTCGGCCAAGAGCGCCCTCCGAAGATGTCTTAGCTCAGCCTTTGGCTTGGGAGGGGAAGAGTTTGTTAGTCTTCCGGGTATGCGGTGGGTCCTCCATGCTGAGACCTTGGGTCTGTCCCTTGTGTTCCTAATCTTGTGCCTAGATCGTTCGCTTGAGGGTAGTAGGTGCGCGGTCACCCCTCTTTTGGGACCCCGAACTCCACAGAGGTCATATTTGGCTTCAACATATATGCATGAGATATGATTCATTAATTCCACAATCATTGATGTAAGCCTCGACCGAGTTGACTTGCTATGTGCAAAGATGCTTGAATGTGTTCCCAGGACAACCTGTGTCATAGCGCAAGATCCATTCCTCTTTAAGCATTCCCTACATCATGTGCTCTATAGACTGGCGAAGCCAACACATCTTGTAATGGGTGGACCGCTTCGTATAAATTATTGCGAGGGGAATCTTATAGGCTTTCAAAGTGAGTTGTAGCTCAAACAATTGTTGTGTGGGCAACCTATTAGAGCAGATCAGAATCGTCGAACATGACACATCTATCCATCAGGGAGCCATGTGCGGGGGAATCAACGACGGGGAAACTCCAACATATCGATCGTTCGAGCTATCGAGGCCAATCAGATCCACATATATGGAATTAGTGTTCATAGATGGGGGACCTTTGTTGGTGCTTGGGTGACCTTGATGAAGAATCTTGAGGATGTTAGTGAAGGAGGATTCCACTCTCTCCATGTGCAAGGAAGGATTTCTTGGAGAATGTTCCACCTCGTTGAGATGATTTGTCATGGTGCTTATGACCATCATTTAATCGACTAAGGAAAATATGGTCACGAAATCAAGAGATCGTCAAACAGGGCACCTCTATCTTTCGGGGAGCCATGTGCGAGGGAATTAATGGCGGGGAAATTCCGACATAAGGATCGATCGAGCTATCGAGGCCAGTCAGATCCACCTGTGCGGAATTGTTGTTCTTAGATGGGGGACCTTTGTTGGTGGTTGGGTGATATGAAAGAATACTAAACAAAGAGATTTTTTATTGCTCCAAAAAGTGAATAATACAAGAGTATGCCCCCTATTTATAGAAAACGGGGAGAAAAGAGAGAAAACAAGGGAGAGAGTACATAACGTATGTCACATACGACTAGGCAGATAGATAAAAAAACAGACCGCGCGGGTTGTGTGGTTAGACATCTAACTGCGCGATTACACAGCTTGAGATGATATCAACAAGGTTGCTCTGGTCTCTATCCTTCAGGATGTAGTGGACAACTCCTGGGGCAACAACTGCGGTTAGATTGAATCTAACCGACAGACCGCAACTGTGATAGCACTTGGGAACCGCCTAACTTCCACTGCGATCAAGCCTTTTCTCAGCTGATCGCCAGGCCCGACTCTAACAGACAACAACAGTAAGACCATGATAGTCACCAGACCGCACCACCACTAACTCTGATCACCAGACTGCACTGCGTTTACTTGTTGATCGCCAGACCGTACTGTAGTACTCCGGTGCGGTTACAAAGGACAACTGCCAGATCGCCAAACCAGGTCGCTAGACCACCAAAACTATAGTTCTAACATCCAAACAGTAACACAGCCAGATCTACCAGACAGGCAGACCGCCAGACCAAACTGACAGTCTCCACTCCTGTCCGCCAGACCGCCCGAACTTCATATGTTCTAACACTCTCCCTCAAGATGGAGCATATGTGTCAATCTTGGCCAGCTTGTCACAGAAGTCCGAAAAAGATGATACTGGTTTGGTAAAAACATTGGCTAGTTTTTTATCAGAGGTGACAAACGGAGTGCAAATTTGATTCTTCAATACCTCTTCTCTGATAAAATTGCAGTTAACTTCAATATGCTTTGTCCTCTCACGAAACACTGGTTTTGAAATATATATATATATATGTCTTGTTGTCACAGAACATATACAATGAGTGATCGTATATCTCTCATAAGTCAAACATAAGTGCTCGTAACCATTTCAACTCACAAGTAGTCAATGTCACGCTTTTGTATTCAGCTTCAACACTCGACCTGAAAACAAAAGACTGTTTCTTGCTCTTCCAGCTAACCAGATTTTCCTATACAAAGGTGCAAAAATCAGACGTAGACTTTCTATCCTCCGTGTCATCAACATAGCTGACATAAGAGTAGACTTCAACCCTCAAATGATTAATTCTTCTGAAACAGAAATTTTTTTCCCGGAGATACTCTCTCATATTCCAAGATTTTTAGAGTTGATTTAAGATGACACTTCTTGGGAGCTTGCATAGATTGACTCACTCTTCCTACCGCATAACAGATATTCGGTCTTGTGACTTTCAAATAAATGAATTTTCCCACAAGTCATTTGTACCTAGTGGTATCTGAAAGAAGAGGTGAATCCTCATTCCAACGCTTGTCTTCACCAACAACCATTGGACACCGAGCATGTTTAGCCCCAAAAAGACTCGTCTCTTTTAAAAGATTCAATGCATACTTTCGTTGTGAGAGCACTACTAACATCACCTGTAAGAAGAATGTCATCCGCATAAACAACAAACACAACTAGCCATGTAGAAGTCTTGCGTATAAAGAGAGAGTGATCTGCAGAACTTAGAGTAAATCCAATAACAGAGATAATTTTGCTAAATTTATCGAACCAAGACCGCAGGATTTGATTAAGCCCATAGATTGCCTTCCACAACCTACATACCTGAGACTCCCCCTGAGCAACATACCCAGGAGATTGCTTCATGCATACCACTTCCTGCAGATCTTCATAAAGGAAATCATTCTTGACATCTAATTGAGACATCTCCTAGTCTTTATTAATGACCACAAAAAAGAAAACACGGATCGTGCTAATGCGAGCAACTGAGGAGAATGTGTCAAAGAAGTCCACATCATATGTCTGAATAAAACCTTTGACAACGAGCCGAGTCTTATAGCGATCGATGGTACCATCAGGATGAAACCTGATCACAACGACCCAACGATAGCCAATCACATCCGTTCCTGGAGGGGTAGGGCCAGGAGTCCAAGTACCCCTCTCGGTTAAAGTTTTCATCTTCTCGTCCATAACAACTTTCCAATGAGGGATATCAAGAGCTTCTTGATAGGTAGTCGGGGTGACATTGGCCGAGAGAGTGAGAGCAAAACTTTTGCAAGAGGGGATAGACGAGCATACGAAACAACATCATGAATGGAATGTTGAGTGTACGTCTGAACTCCCTTCCGAAGAGCAATGGGAAGATCAAGGTCCAACTTGTCTGCATTCCATCAAAGAGACAGTTGGTCCGGAAGCTGTCAGCAACGGCTCAGGTAGAGAAGCAATATCAGGAGAAAAGGATGGAGAATCAGAAACTGGTGTAGGAGCAGGAAGACGTGCATGCTCAAGTAGAGGTGCAGAGATAATAGGTAGATAATTGAGATCATGAGACGGTGAGAGAGTAGAGGTGCAAGGAAAGTAAAGAACATCTTCAAAGAAAGTGACATCAGCGGAAACATACTGTTTTCGAAGAAGGGGATCATAACACCGGTACCCCCTTTTGAGTTGGACAGTAGCCAAGGAAATGCACATAACAGAGCGATGATAGAGTTTGTCATGACCAGGAGAAGGAGAGTGAACAAACGCCGTACAACCAAAGACTCGTGGAGGTAAAGGAAATGGTGTGGCACTGGGGTACATGATGGAGAAGGGAGTTTTGTCGTTGAGAACCAATGAAGGAATTCAGTTGATTAGATAACATGGGATAAGAGTGACATGTCCCCAATAGGACCGATGGACATTTATTTGAGTGAGAAAGTGCGAGCAACATCGAGGAGATGACGGTTCTTGTGTTCAACAACTTCATTTTGTTGGGATATGTACGGACAACTAGTTTGATGTATAATGCCACAATGCATACAAAAAATCGAGAATTGATGACTAAGATATTCTTTTGTATTATCAGTGCGAAACATTTTAATAGACACGCCAAAATGTGCGTATTTCGTTATAAATATAGGGAAAACAGAGAAAAGTTTAGAACGTTCTTTCAACAAATACAATCAGGTACAACAACAACACTCAAGCCTTTATCCCACTATAGTGGGGTCGGCTATATGGATCCTTTGTCATCATTGTGCCCTATATTTTGTCATAATCTCACTAATGCCTAAGTACATCATGTCTTTCCTTACAGTTTCATTCCAAGTCTTTATTGGTCTACCCCTCCCTCGTTTAACATGCCTAGTGACTAGACTCTCACAACGCCAAACAAGTGCCTCTAATGGCCTCCTTTGTACGTCTCCAAACCATCTTAGACGAGCTTCTCGCATCATCTTTGCAATTAGTGCTACTCCTGTCTTATCCCTGATACTTTCATTCCTAATTTTATCCAATCTCGTGTGTCCACACATCCACCTCAGCGTTTTCATCTCCGCAATTCCCATTTTAATAGATACAATCAGGTACATCTAGAAAAATCATCAATAAAAGTTATAAAATGCAGACTACCCTTATCAACAAACTTAGTAGAAGAAAGATTTGGTAAAGAAGGCGAGGAGGAGGATGTCCAACACGAAGATGCCACTGTAGAAGAGAAGTAGAAGCAAAAAGAGCAGATACATTGCCAAGGTAGAATAAACCGCCACTTTCAGTCCCAGTAACAATCGTTTCCTTGGAGTGTGGATACTGAAAAGAACAAGTAGCCGAAATAAAGGTATTTATGCAATTTAGTTGTTTACACAGAGGTAACAAAAAGTAAGTTGCACAAAAAAGTTGAGACGTAGAGAGTGTCCTCAAGTTGGAGAGACAAAGTGACATGGACTGTTCCGGTTCCGCACACAGGGGTAGAGAGTGTTCTCAAGTTGCACAGGGATACTGAAAAAAACAAGTAGCCGAAATAAAGGTATTCATGCAATTTAGTTGTTTACACAGAGGTAACAAAAAGTAAGTTGCACAAAAAAGTTGAGACGTAGAGAGTGTCCTCAAGTTGGAGAGACGAAGTGACATGGACTGTTCCAGTTCCGCACACAGGGATAGAGAATCTTGGGAACCGCCAAACTTCAACTACGGTCAAGCCTTTGCTCAGCTAATCGCCAGACCCGGATCTAGCAGACAGCAATAGTAAGACCTTGATAGTCACAAGACCACACCGCCACTAACTCTATTCACCAGACCGCACTGCGGTTAACTCTTGCTGACTGCCAGACCGCACCGCGGTACTCCGGTGTGCTTACAAAGGACAACTGCCAGACCGTCAAACCAGGTCGTCAGACCGCCAAAACTAGAGCTCTAACATCCAAGTGGCAACACAACTAGATCTACCAGGCAGGCAGACCGCCAGACCAAACCGATAGTTCGCTAGACTTGTCCGCCAGATCGCCCGGACTCCATATGTTGTAACAAGTGACCTTGATGGAGAATCTTGAGGATGTCAGTAAAGGCGGATTCCACCATCTCCATGTGCAAGGAAGTATTTCGTGGAGAATGTTCCGCCTCATTGAGATGATTTGACATGGCGCTCATGACACAATTGTTGTAGAGCGGGCAGTGGTGTGATAAACTGTGTTGGAGCGTGGAGGGATGGGCACACACAGGTCCAATGGTGTGCGAGAGTACCCTGTGGTTGCTAGAGAAAGCTAGAGATGCAAATAGCTCGTGCTGAACTATCCATACTTTTCAAGTTTGAGCTTGTTATTTTGAGCTCAAGCTCGGCGAGCTCAAATATACAGGTTTGAGCTCGAGCTCAAGATCTGTTTATGGAGCTCGAGCTCCAGACTTGTATATGGAGCTCGAGCTTGACTCATGAGCTTACGAGCTCAAGCCGCTCATGAGCTTTTCTACCCATCAACTGTATTATATTTATATATATATATATATTATAAAAAAACTATACTAAAAGACTTACGAGCCGACTCGTAAGCTCATGAGCAAGAATATATGAGCTCGGCTTGAGCTCGAGTCAAATTTTTTCAAGCATGTCATCGAGTTGACAAGCCGATTCAGCTCAACTTGCAATGTTATAGAGAGCACAGTGTTGGAGAAGGCGACTCAAGGATACGATGCGCGAGGAGGAAGTTTGTGTTGAAGACTTTCAACTGCTCAATACGCCGATCTTGGACGATAAGAATAGAAGTTTGTGAGACGCAGATTGCACGTCGATGTGGCTGTAGTCTGTGACTTCAGAGGTCGAGCGAAAAGATTGGGGGAATGCCAATGCAACTAGGCAACGTCATCGTTTGTTTCAGAGACATCAGTCGGCCACGATGTGCTTGATCGAGGCCTCCTTGTGATGGCTTCGATTAGGTCAAGAAGGGTTTGGTCGCTAGATCGAACAATGAGAATGATTGGGAGGCGTGCCCAAATGGGAAGGTGAATTAGCTGGTTGGGTTGATTTTGTGACATAGGGTTAGGCGGGCAAAAAATCAGTCTATGTCGGTCTCAAGCTCAAATGAAAAATGGCGAGGGTTGTGTTAGGTAGACGACCAATGTAAAATTTAGTCACCCTTATGAATATGAATTATTTGATTAATTGTGCAAAAGCTGAGGTTTTCTCTTAAAGAACGCGTCACATTGTCCGAATGCGGATCTTGGCAAGGACCGCTGCATCTCCAGGACTTGGGTTTTGTGTTAAATATGCAATCATCCTCATCGTATGGTCCGAATGCGGTGTCTTGACAAGGACTACTGCACCTCCAAGAGGACTTGCGTGTAGTATTAAATAGACAAAAATACTCACATATTAGACGTCTTAGGGAAGTATGTCGTAGGAATTATGATTGACTTATGTTTGGAAGTTGTAATATAGGCATCGCTAATGAGAAAATCAATGGAACTAGTTGATACAATGATTAGGAGAATGCTAAATATTTTTTGCCGGCAAGAGATTAAATGAGTGGGTAAGGAAACTAATTTTTTAGATAATGCAGGTTTTAAATTATGTACACATGAAAAAATAAAACAAACAATGAAGTTTTTATTATTGTGGATACTACTTGGAGGGATGAAGTTGTTCGGAGTAAGTAAAAAAGATGATATAATCTTAGCTCTTAAATTGGTCATAACAATTGAAACTACTAAATGTGATCAGTGCTTACACACCGCAAGTAGGATTAAGTGAAGCTATTAATGTGCAAATTTAGGAAGACTTAAGTGATTTAGTAAGGTAAATCCCACAAAGAGAGAAGATTTTCATAGGAGGAAACTTAAATGGACATAAAAAAAAAATATAGATTATACAACAGTTCATGGAGGATTTGAACGTGGAGAAAGAAATCAAGAAAAATGAACCATTTTAGACTTTGTCGTACCACATGAGCTAATTGTAACAAATACGTTTTTTATGAAAAGGGAAGAACATTTAATTTTGTTTAAAAGTAGACCAAATAAGTTACAAATTGATTATTTTATGACTCACAAAATAGATAAAATGATTTGTAAAGATTGCAGATTCATACCAGAAGAAAATTTGACAACACAATTTATGTTAGTGGTTTTAGACGTACAAATTAAATATAATAAATTTAAGATAAGAACAAAAATATTGCCAAAACTTTGGTGGTGGAACTTGAAGATAGAAAAGTAGGTTACTTTCAAGACAACAATTATGAAATAACTAGTTGACGACCCTTATGTTGATTGTAGTGTCTCATGGGAAATTATGTCTTCACATTTAAGGATAAATGAAAAGTACGTACTTGAAGTATCAAAAGATCGTGCGCCCCCAAATAAAGAATCTTGGTTGTGGAAAGAGAAAGTGTAACACAGTGAGTGTAAATAGGGTAAGCTATAAATAATTTTATGCTTGTAGGAATGATGAAAACTTAGTCATGTATAAAGTTGTCAAACAAGAAGCTAAATATGCAGAAAGTAAAACAAGAATTCAAACTTATGAAAAATTTTATAAGCGATCAGATAGCAAAGATGGAGAGCGTGACATATATAAAATTGCTCGAGCTAGAAAAAAGAAAATAAAAGATTTAAGTCAAGTAAAATACATAAATGATAAAACACATACAGTTTTGACGGATGATGTGGATATTAAAATGCGATAAAAAAATACTTTTATCAACTCTATAATAAAACAGAAGACAATAAATTGAATTTAAAAGAGTTAAGTTAATCAGATGAGTATAAGAACATAACTTTTTATCTTAAAATTCAAGTATCAAAGATAAATTTTGCTCTAAAGAAGATGAAAAATAGAAAGCCGGTTGGGTCAGACGAAAGAATTTTGTGGCTTTCATGTTTTTCAATAGGCCACTGAATTCAAAGAGGATGTCATAGAAATGGAGAGAGAGTATGTTGATATTTTTGTATAAGAACAAATGAGATATACAAAAATGTGTTAAATACAGAGGATTTAAATTGATGAGTAATACCATGAAACTATAAGAACGAGTAATAAAAAGATGAGTAAGACGTGAGACTAAAATCTTGGGGAATCAATTTGGATTCATGTCAGGGCGGTCGATCATAAAAGTTATACATCTCTTAAGGAGACTCGTTGACAACTACCGAGAAAGAAACTAAGATTTGCATATGCTGTTTATCGTATTGAGAAGGCTTATGATAGAGTTTAAAGAGAGACCTTGATGTAACCTGGATTTAAATTAAAGATTTTTAAGCAAATATTTATTTTGTTATAAAATAAATCTTAATTTTGAAAATTGAGAGCCGAGTTGGCCAAATCTTAATTTTTGCGTGCGTAATACCCGTCGTCGCTTTGAGCTTTGAGATGTTCGTTAACCTCGCTTGAGTGGTTCTCTCACGCGTTCACGAGTCGAACCTTCCACGGAGCCCACACGACCACAAGCAAAATCTGAGTTCAAATAACTTATGAAATAACGATATTCTTAGCAGTGCGAACGTAACAGCAATCCCATGAATTAATTAAAAGAAACATAAATTTGATACTAACTCAAGGGAGGGAACGAGTTTACCCAATTTAGAGCAAAACGTTTCCCCAATTCGGCAGCGTACGGTGAAGGCAGCAATCGGCCCGATAACGGCGAACACGGCTCGGCCGGATCTGGAGTCGAAGTCGACGGCTCCCGGGAAGAAGTCCAGGCCGTCAGATGCTTGCGTCGGAGTCGACGACGCCGAGGAAGAAGTCCAGGCCGTCGGATGCTTGCGTTGGAGTCGATGACGGCCCGATAGCGGGCGATTTGCAGCGTCGGGTCGACGTTGTTTGCGGCAGTGGCGTCAGAGCGGTTTGCGTCCAGCGGCGGGAAAGCTCGACAGGAAACGTGACCGGGGAGGACCGGTACTCCTTCGATTGCTGGCAACCGTCGAACTGGAGGCGAAGAGGGCTCGTCGGCTGGTAGGCGGGTTCCACCTACAATGAACAGAGAACGAAAAGAATTTTGTTCTGGTTCTGTCCGGTTCACCTTGTCTCCACTAGATGGTGCTTATAAATAAACTAAATTTCTTCCTTCTATAACACATGGAATCTCATGAATTCGATTCCCAATTTAAAAATATTCTCCTCTTAATCAACTTTCCCAATAATTGATGATTTTTGAATTTTGAATTTTGAATTTGATTTTGAAACTTATGCTTATGTAATTAATTTTGGGCTTGCCGCTAACGTTCTACTACTAGTAATACCGGACCTCTTCATTGAAGTCCCAACGGTCGGTCAAGCCGATGAGCCGGAAAGCAACACAAAGAAATGCAGGAAACATAGTGCTTGAAATAAAATAAAATGAAATAAAATAACTGCATAAAGGTTATGATGCGTCGCGGGGCGGATCAATTCCCCCGGGGTTGAAAGAGCTCGACCCCGGCGAGACTTCGCAAAAGCTAGCGATAGAAAGATCTGGGCTGCGCCGGCGCAGTTCATCTGTGCTGATCCAAGAACTATCTGTGATGTCTCGTCCTTGCCATGAGACCAAATAACGTTAGTATGTCCCGTGGCGAGTGCGAAACTCACGTACATCCAGAAAGCGATATTTGATTGTAATTTTATTGATCGCTCGACTATCCACACACATACGCCATGTCTCATCTTTCTTAGGAACTAGGAGTGCGGGGACGGCGCACAGACTTATACTTTCTCTAATGTGACCCTTCAAAATCAGATCGGTCATCTGCCTATGCAGCTCCTCATTCTCTTTCGGACTCATACGATAGTGAGGCAAATGGGGTAAGCTAACGCCTGGGATGAGGTCTATGCAGTGCTGTATGTCTCTCATCGGAGGTAGTTGATCGGGAAGCTCCTCCGGCATGATCTCAGAGAACTCATCTATGAGGGGACACACCGTACTAGGAATGTCTAATGTAGCAGGGGTGGTATCGATACCAGACAACATATAGACGACCTCGCTATCCTTCATCTCCTCCTGGAATTGGGACCCAATCAGTAACATGGTGGCGAAGGGGAAGGATATCGCGGAGACCTATGTTGTTAAAGGCGCAAGGCGCACCGAGGCGCAAAGGGGCCCTGGAGCCTAGGCGCGAGGCGCAAGGCGCAGGCGCGCGCCTGAGGCATGTGAGGCGCAAAATTGGGGAAAAATGAAATTGTGCGAATTGGGCGCCCAATTCGCTGATTTTCAGCGAATTGGGCCCCCAAGTGTGCCCATGGTTGCCTTGGGTGAGTCTAAGATCATAATTTTGCTTATCTCCCCAAATAAAAGTTGAAAAATCATCTTGAAAGGCCCAGGCGCGCCTTTGGGGCGCCTGGGAGCCTGTAAGGCGCGCGCCTGGGCGCGCCTGGGTGCGCCTGGGGCACATCGCACGCCTCAGTCATGCTGAGGCGCGGCGGGCTGCGCCCGGTGCGCCCGGCGCCTCAGGCGCGCCTAGACGAGCGCCTTGACAACACAGGCGGAGACGGTGGTAGAAGGGGGTGAAGTCCTCTCTAGGGCTCTAGGAACAAGGTCATTCTTCTGGGGGAGAAGAATGATCTTGCGACCATTGCGCTCGAAGGAGTGAGAGTTCTTCACACCATCATGAACCACGTGTCTATCGTACTGCCAAGGTCGTCCCAGCAAGATGTGATATACCTCGATAGTAGCCACATGACACCATACAACTTCCTGATATGTACTGCCTATGGAAAACTCTACGAGACAGTGATGCGTGATAGGAATGGTAGTGCTACTAGTGACCCATGATAGACTATGTTGTTTTCCTAAGGGTTGCATTTTTAATTTCAGCTTTTCAATCATGCGTTGAGAAACAAAGTTCTCCATACTACCGCTGTCTATAATGATGGAGCAGAATTGCGCTTGAATGCGTGCAGTGGTACGAAAGATGGAGCAGAATTGCGCTTGAATGCGGGTCTATAATGATGGAGCAGAATTGCGCTTGAATGCGTGCAGTGGTACGAAAGATGTTGTTTCTCAACCACTCGTCGTCAATAGGGGCCTTGAGAGTTAAGAGACTATGTTGGAGAACGCACACTAACTGCTCAGGTTGTTCTCCCTCAACTTCGTACTCACTCTCTAGCTCAGCCTCGGGGGTCGAGTCAGTCTGGGACTCACTAAGAAAGATCCCATACTCATGTTCGGATCCACTCTCAGAATTGACGATGGCGACGAAGTGGCGTCGCGGATACTCAGAAGACTTATGTCCCGGCTCCATACACTTAAAACATCTGAACGTCCCTGACTGAGGTCTAGTGCCTACAATCTCCTTACCCTTGTGGGGAGGGGCAGGGAGTGCTGGGGTGCTCGTGGTCGCTATCGGTCGGGAGGACCCGACAGGGGTGAACGTGTGAGTCGGGTGGGACTTGTCAGTAGTCTTATTTCCAGATGTTCGTTTCTGCAGTGCCTCTACTCTACGTGCGCGACTCGTAGCCTCCCCTAAATCCTTGTAATCAAGGAGTTCCAACTGATCTCGAATGGAGTAGCGTAACTCGTTCAGATAGCGGGAAACAGTCATGTCATCGTCCTCTCGGAGGTCGAGGCGAGACTGCAAGACTAGGAACTCATTTTTGTACTCATCGACAGATAATTTGCCCTGACGTAAATTATGGAACCTACGATACAGAGTTTGCATGTAATCAGACGGAACGTATCTCTTACGCAGTTGAGTTTTGAAATCGTTCCATGTTGTGATCGGGGGCATACCTAAATTAAACCTAGACCATTCTAATTGTCCCCACCAAACTAACGCGGATCCTTTAAGTCCAAGCGTGACATACTCAACTTGCCTAGCTTGGGGCAATTGCTTCCAAGCCAAAAATCGATCCATCCGTTCACACCATTCTAGGCAACTCTCGGGCTCTATTCACCCTTCGAAATCACCCACGTCCAGCTTGATTACCACATCCCAACGGGGTTGGTGACGTGGTTCGTTGTGTGCTTCCGGATCGGGGTGTGCAAGTTACCGAGGCCTGTGGTAAGGGCCGTTTTCGGCCAACGGGGTAGGTGTTCGGTTGGCGTGCAAGGTTCCTTCAATATTATTAACCGACGTGCGCAGTCCGTTCATGATATGTGTGACACTACCCATACCATCGGTGAGCGTCTCGACTGTTTTCATTTAATCACTCATGTGTCGGGTCAAATCTCCTACGCTGTTTTCTAACTGATCGACCCTTTTTTCCATCGAAAGAAATAGATGTATATAAAATTTTATTATTATTATTATTATTATTATTATTATTATTTTAAAGAGAGAGCTTTCCCGAGCGGGAGAAAAAAAATTTTATAAAAGCAAATTTCCTTTTTTTATGTTTTTTTTTGAAAGATGATAAATAAAAAAAAAAATTTAAAATCTCTCTTTTTTTTAAATAGAAAAATTAAATTTGTCAGATCGACCGATCCACGGTAGAAGTGAATCGAAACCCTCTGATACCAAAATGCTGTAACCTGGATTTAAATTAAAGATTTTTAAGCAAATATTTATTTTGTTATAAAATAAATCTTAATTTTGAAAATGGAGAGTCGAGTTGGCCAAAATCTGAATTTTCGTGCGCGTAATACACGTCGTCGCTCTGAGCTTTGAGAGGTTCGTTAACCTCGCTTGAGTGGTTCTCTCACGCGTTCACGAATCGAACCTTCCACGGAACCCACACGACCACAAGCAAAATCTGAGTTCAAATAACTTATGAAATAACGATATTTTTAGCAGTGCGAACGTAACGGCAAGTCCATGAATTAATTAAAAGAAACATAAATTTGATACTAACTCAAGGGAGGGAACGAGTTTACCCAATTTAGAGCAAAGCGTTTCCCCAATTCGACAGCGTACGGTGAAGGCAGCAATCGGCCCGATAACGGCGAACACGGCTCGGCCGGATCTGGAGTCGAAGTCGACGGCTCCCGGGAAGAAGTCCAGACCGTCGGATGCTTGCGTCGGAGTCGACGACGGCGGGGAAGAAGTCTAGGTCGTCGGATGCTTGCGTCAGAGTCGACGATGGCCCAATAGTGGGCGATTTGCAGCATCGGGTCGACGTTGTTTGCGGCAGTGGCGTCGGAGTGGTTTGCGTCCAGCGGCGGAAAGCTCGACAGGAAACGTGACCAGGGAGGACCGGTACTCCTTCGATTGCTGGTGGCCGTCGAACTGGAGGCAAAGAGGGCTCGTCGGCGGGTAGGCGGGTTCCACCGGCAATGAATAGAGAACGAAAAGAATTTCGTTCTGTTTCTGTCCAGTTCCCCTTTTCTCCACTAGATGGTGCTTTTAAATACACTAAATTTCTTCCTTCTATAACACATGGAATCTCATGAATTCAATTCTCAATTTAAAAATATTCTCCTCTTAATGAACTTTCCCAATAATTGATGATATTTCAATTTTGAAATTTGAATTTGAATTTGAAACTTATGCTTATGTAATTAATTTTGGGCTTGCCGCTAACGTTCTACTACTAGTAATACCGGACCTCTTCATTGAAGTCCCAACGGTCGGTCAAGCCGATGAGCCGGAAAGCAACACAAAGAAATGCAAGAAACATAGTGCGTGAAATAAAATAAAATAAAATAACTGCATAAAGGTTATGATGCGTAGCGGTGCGCATCAGCTCTTATAGAGTCTTAAAAAAGAAAGGTGTAAATGTATCAGACATAATCAAAGATAAGTATAAACATTCAGCGACAAGGGTGAGGACATCTGGAGGATTACATAGGAATTCTTTATCATTGTTGGCTTACATCAAGGTTTAGCTTTAAGCCCTGATCTCTTTACCCTTATCTTAGAAGAGCTCACCAGACATCCAACAAACAATATCTTTGCAAATGATATTGTTTTGGTCGATGAGACATGCGAGAGTGTAAACACAAAATTTGAATCTTGGCGAGACACTTTAGAAAAGAAAGGTTTTAGGTCGAGCAGGGGAAAAGACGGAGTATATAGAGCTTAAATTTAGACGTGCAAGAAGGACGGATGACTTTGTTATTAAGTTGGGTGATCAAGATATTTCCCGTAGTGAGTGTTTTAAATATCTTGGATTGATCGTTCAAAAAGACGAAGGTATTGTTAAAGATATGACACATAGAATCCAAGCGGGTTGGTTGAAGTGGAGAGGCGCGTCAGAGATCTTATGTGATCCTAAAGTACCATTAAAACTTAAGGGAAAGTTTTGTCGTGCTGTAATTAGACCATCGATGCTCTATTGTTCTTAGTGTTAGGCAGTGAATTGTGTACATGAGCAAAAAATGAGAGTTGCAGAGATGAGATTGCGTAGGTGGATGTGTGAACACACGAGACTGGATAAAATTAGGAATGAATGTATCAGGGATAAGACAAGAGTAGCACCAATTGCAGAGAAGATGCGAGAAGCTCAACTAAGATGGTTTGGACACGTACAAAGGAGACCATTAGTGGCGTCTGTTAGGCGTTGTGAGAGTCTAGTCACTAGGTATGTTAAACGAGGGAGGGGTAGACCAATAAAGACTTGGAATGAAACTATAAGGAAAATCATGATGTACTTCGACATTAGTGAGATTATGACAAGATAAGGCATAGTGGCAGCAAAAGATCCATATAGCTTACCCCACTATAGTGGGATAAAGGCTTGAGTGTTGTTGTTGTAGGGTTAGGAGGGTAAAAACAACATGCATGACCAAGTTTAGTAGTACACTAATTAGTAGAACAAATACACTCATAGGGTATGGTTTCGCCAATGCTCATGAGGGTTGGTTCCCTCAAGGATCAATTTCCAAAAAGAGCGCTTTTGCCTAGACTTCCAAGATAAGATATTAAGACCCCACACCCCTCCTTATATAGGAGGACACACTTCTCATAATTACGGAAATGCCACTAATACATCATATCCTATGATACACACTCATGATCGGTTGCAATCAGGTCACCACTAGCCGAGGGAGGTCATCCACAGGAGCATATACATATCACATACGTATAAAATGCTTCTTGCTAAAACCAAGAGTAGAAATTGCTACTCTTCTTATAAACCATCGAAGTCTTACAAGGATCTAATGGGCGCCAAATGGGTAGACATTTATTCGTATCAAATCAAATTTCATGTTACGTGATCATATTCATTATCTAAATCAATGAAAGTTATACGAAGATCTCTCGTTGCTCTCTAAACTTTCGCTTAATTTTTTTACAAACAACACTCAAACCTTCATCCCACCATAGTGGGGTCGGCTATATGAATCCTTTGTCCCCATTGCACCTTATCTTTAGTCATAATCTCACTAATGCGTAAGTACATACTGTCTTTCCTTAAAGTTTCATTCCAAGTCTTTTTTGGTCCACCTCTCCCCCGTTTAACATGCCTAGTGGCTAAACTCTCACTACGCGTAACATGTGCCTGTAATGGTCTCTTTAGTACTTTGAACCATCTTAATCGAGCTTCTCACATCTTCTCTATAATTGGTGTCACTCTTGTTTATCCCTGATATATTCCTAATGTTATCCAGTCTCGTGTGTTCACACATTCACCTAAGCATTCTCATCTCCGCAACTCCCATTTTTGCTCATGCACACAATTCACTGTCCAACATTCAGAACCGTAGAGCATTGCTTGTCTAACTGTAGTACGATAAAACTTGCCTTTAAGTTTTAATGATGTCATTCACTGTCCCATTTTTGCTCATGCACACAATTCAAGTTTCACGTTTATACCCTCACGCGTCTTATCGACAAAAATAATAAATCTGCAAACAATAAACACCAAGGTGTTACTTGTTGGATATGTCTGGTGAGCTCATCTAAGATAAGGATGAAGAGATAGGGGCTTAAATCTAACCCTTGATGTAAGCCAACAGTGATAGAAAATTCCCGTGTTAACCCTCGAGATGTCCTCACCCTCGTCTTTAAATTTGTATACATATATTTGATTATATCAATGTATGATACATTTACACCTTTCTTTTCTAAGACTTTTCATAAGACGAACAAAAACCTTCTCAAGGTTGAAAAACAGCATGTGCAAATCTCGTTTTCTTTCACGATAGTTGTCAGTGAGTCTCCTCAAAAGATGTATAGTTCCGTGGTCTACCGACCTGACATGAATCTAAATTGGTTCTCCTAGGTACTAGTCTATTACGGATCCTCGTTGGGGGATCATGTACAGGCGCCGCGAGTCTCGAGTGACACCCGCCTGAATCCTTTTATATTGTATTTGTTTTTTATGCATGCTTAATATTTTTAACCTCATTTCTTGTTAAGCCTTATGAGGGGGAATTTTGGTCTTTTATTTGGGACTTGATTTCTTCCACATATAATTGTGGGTTTGGGCTTTTTAGGAGGCAAACAAGAATTTAATATCAATCTACTCTCTCTTTCCTTCCCCCTTCTGTCAGTAACCTAACCCACGCACGACGCCGCCCCTCGATCGTCCGCACACAACCGCCACTCAGCCGCCGAGATCCCCTCCCTTCGCACCATTGCTCCAAGAGGATCGGAGTAGGAACACACCTCCCTGCTTCAGGACTTCCCTCTCCACCCCCTTGCAGGAGATCCCAATTTAGGACACGTAACATAACCTCACGCCTTACTTTTTTTATTACTCATTCTTATACTTTCATCTCATGACTCGATAATTTAATTCCCTGTAATTGACATAATTTTGTATATTTCATTTGTTCATATACAAAAGTATCAAAATACTCTCTCTGTTGGTCCGACATTATTTTTGTCTTCAGTATCTTATTGAAAAAACATGTAAGTTACAAAATTTCTTTATTCCCTAGACATTTTCATATTTCAATGTGTATATCCCCTGACTCAACTGTTTTTTCATTTTTCATAGTTTTTAGAGCGTCATTTACCTCGGATGCTTGAATTTTACGATAAAACGTTATATTTATATACTCCTCTGATTTACTTATCTCTTCCAAGCTTTAATTCACTGTCTTTTGCTTCATTATAGATTTAATAAAATTATCTTTTTTTATCGCTCTTAAATAGCCACATCATATGTCAAAACTAAATCTGTTTCATCATTTATGCATTTAGCTTGGCTAAAAGCTTTTCTTCTACTCCCTAGTTCGAGCAATTTTATATACGTCACACTCTCCATCTTTGGTATCCAGTCAGTTATAAAAAAATTTATAAGTCTGACTTCTTGTTTTACTTAATGCATGTTTAACTTCTTTCTTGGTGACTTTATATCTTTTTATGTTTTCATGTTTCCTGCAAACGAAGAGTGTTTTATAGCTAGTCTTCTGTCCTCAATTTGTTTTGCATTTTCGCTTTCCACCACTAAGATTCTTTATTTGGGGGTGCACGATCTTTTGACTTTTCAAGTACGTTTTTTCCACTAATACATAACTTTCCTTGAGATATTAAAATCAACATAAATAGCATCAATTGGTTGTTCCATAATTGTTGTCTTGAAAACAACCTGTTTTTTCATGTTCAAGTTTCACCACCAAATTTTTGGCAACGCTTTTGTCATTGGCTTAAATTTATTATATTTAATTTTCACACTCAAAACCACTAGCTTATGTTGTGTTGTTAAACTTTCTCATGGTATGACTTTATAATCCTAATTATTTATCCATTTTGCGAGTGATAAATAATCAATTTGTGACTTATTTGTTTTGATTTTAAATGCAACTAAATGTTCTTTCCTCTTCATGAAGAGCGTGTTTGTCACAATTAGTTATGTGCTATGACAAAGTCTAAAATAGTTCTTCCTTCTTCATTTCTTTCTCCTACCCAAATTCTCTATGAATGATTGTATAATCTATATTTTTTTCTCTATATATCCATTTAAGTCTCCTCTTATGAAAATCTTCTCTTTTTATGAGCTTTTTCTTGCTAAATCATGCAAGACTTCCTAAAATTGCATTTTAATACCTTCATTTAATTCTACTTGAGGCTCATAAGTACTAATCATATTTGTTAGAAAAGCCTACTTTAAGGCCCATCTAGGGGCCCATTCTTCACTCTTCTCTCTCTTTTTCTCTCCCTATTTGTATTAGTCCCACATCTTTGATTGGGATTTCTCTCTTTCTTCTTCCTCTATATAAATGTATTCATACTTGTAATTATTGATTGAAGAAGTATATACAAGGTTTGGAGCTTTCTCTACATGGTATCAGAGGGAGCGGTCTGTCACCTGCGGTTTCCCCTTTTCTAACCGCCCAGCCCGCCCCCTTCCTCCCGGTCCGCAGTTTTCTCTGCGGCCTCCTTCTCCTACCCGCGTCTATCCGCGGCCTTGTCTCCTGCGGCCTGGACTCCTGTCCGCTGCGGGCTCTTCTCTATCCGCTTGCCTCTGCGGCCTGCCCCCTCTCAGTCGGCTTTCCTCTCTATCCGCTTGCCTCTGCGGCCTGCCCCCTCTCAGTCCGCTTCTTTTCTGCTTCCTTGTGTTGCTCTTCTCCCGTGGATCCTCCTTCCCCTCCCTGCCTTTTATAGCCTTTCCTCCTTCCTAATCCGTGGGGCCACCCTCTTGTCTGTCCGCTGCGGACTCGCCAGCGGCCTGTCGTCAGTCCGCCGATTTGCTCTCCGCTTCGGTCTGTTCGCGGACTGCCTTGCTTGCGGACTGTTCCTGTTCGCTGCGGTCTTATTCCCGCTCGCCTGCTTCTGCTTTCCCTAATCCGCTTGTCTCTATACTCGCGGATTTCTTTTCTGTTCGCCACTGGGATCTGCCTGACCGTGCGGGTTGACTCTTTCTCACCCGCATCTTGGTCGCGGTCTCCTGCTCCTCTCCTCTTTGTCCGCGCGACTTGCCTCTGTTCGCCGCTGTGATCTGCCTGACCGTGCGGGTTGTCTCTGTCTCACCCGCATCGTGGTCGCGGTCTCTCTCCTCTAGCCGCTCGGCTTCCTCCCGCGGTCTTTGCTCTTATCCGCCGCCCTCTCCTTCTCTTCTTGCGGTCTGCTCCTGTCCGCTGCGGACTGATTCCTGTGCTGTGACCGCTGCTGTCCACCTAGACCGTGCGGACTCTCTGTTTCCGCATTTTGGTCGCGTTCTGCCTCCTCGCTGGTGTGACTGCGCGGTCTGTCCCTCTCGCTGCGGCCTTCTGTGTTTGACCTTGGTACGTTCTGCTTCTATCCGCCCGGTCTCATTCCTTATTCGCCAGAGGTGTGCTCCTGCTGCGGTTTTCTCCTAACCGCACCTCCTGCCGTTTCTTGTCGCTGCATGCTGCGGTCTTCCTGTCTGCTGCGGTCGTCTCCTTGCAAAATGATCGGCTGTCCTCTGGGTTCTGTGGTATCTGTTTTCGATGGTGGTACCTCCTGCCTTGCTCACAGCTCATCATGGATTTTGGATTCTGGGGCCTCTCACCACATTACATCACGAAAACCACCGAAATATTTGCCCTCTGTGCATCCCCAGTTCATTACTGTTGCTAGTGGGGACACTCTTCCCGTCTCTGGTGCTATAGATATCCACCTCACTCCCTCCATTACTCTTCGCTCTGTCCTTCATGTTCTGGGCTCTCCGTTCAACCTTCTCTCTATTGGCCGCCTCACTGCTGACCTCGATTGTGTTGTTATATTTTCTTCTAACTCATGTGTTATGCAGGATCGCAAGACGCAAACCATCATTGGAAAAGAGCATCTGTCGAATGGTCTCTATATCCTTAACCCGTATCCTCCCACGGTGTTGTCGTCTCTTAGCTCCGTTGACTGGCACCGTCGTCTGGGTCATGCTCCTCTCAACATTCTCAAAAAATCTCTCCCCGACGTGTCCTTCCACGAGTTCACGTGTGAGTCTTGTATCTATGAGAAACATCATCGCTCTACGTTCCCACCACATCCTTCTCGGCGTCCTGCTCCCTTTGATCTTGTTCACTCCGATATTTGGGGCCCTTACAAAATTACCAGTGTCTTTGGATACCGCTACTTTGTCACATTTGTCGATGACTACTCTCAGGTGACCTGGTTGTACCTCCTTCGTGACCGCTCTGAATTACCCGGTGTATTCCGGAGCTTCTTTATTGAAATTCGCAACCAGTTCTCCACAACCATTAAAACCCTCCGCACCGATAATGCCCGCGAATACACCAGTCATACCTTCTCTCACCTCTGTGCGGAGTTTGGGATCATCCATCATACCTCCTGTGTCTATACCCCAGACAAAATGGCGTTGCTGAACGCAAGAATCGACACCTGCTCGAGGTCACCCGCTCCCTTATGCTTCAGATGCATGTTCCAAAACAATATTGGAATTTTGCGGTTTCCACCGCGTGCACTCTTATTAACCGCCTACCATCCTCTATCCTCAATTTTGCGGTTCCCTACAATCTCCTTTTTCCCTCCCACCCTACCTTCTCCATCACCCCACGCGTGTTTGGTTGTGTGTGTTTTGTTCATCATCTTGGTCCGTCCACGGACAAGCTTGCTCCCCGTGCCACTAAATATATGTTTGTAGGCTATTCTCGCACTCAAAAGGGCTACCTTTGTTTTTCTCCCACGGACCGCAAGGTGGTCACTTCTGCTGATGTCACCTTCCTCGAACATCAGCCATACTACTCTCCATCTACTGACCCTCCTCTTCCGCCACCTCTCCCGCGACCTGTTATCCCCGTCCCTTCCACCATCCCACCTCTACCTTCCCCACCCAACCCTCCTAAACCACCTACACCACCAGTTATTCGTGTGTACACTCGACGTCCTCCCTCGTCTACTACCATACGAGAGCTGCCCCGCTCTAATGATGCTTTCAACCTGCGGATCCGACAACTGCTTCCACTGCCCACTCGATGGCCAACTTTGTCTCTCTTCACCGCCTCTCTCCGGAACTCCGTCAGAGTGCTCTCTCTTTATCCTCTACCTCCACTCCTACTTCTGTACAGGAGGCTCTTCACCACCTCGGCTGGCGGGCGGCCATGGAAGATGAAATGCAGGCTCTCTGGGCCAACCGCACTTGGGATCTAGTTCCTCTTCCTGCAGGTCAATCCTGTGTTAGTTGCAAATGGCTCTTTGTTATTAAACATGCGGCAGATGGCACCGTTGAGCGTCTCAAGGCCCGCCTTGTGGCCCGGGATTTTACTCAGCAACAGGGCCTTGATTATGAGGAAACTTTCTCCCCGGTGGCCAAAATGAACACTGTTCGAGTTCTTCTATCCTTGGCTGTTCACCGTTATTGGCCTCTTTATCAGCTGGATGTTAAGAACGCCTTCCTCAATGGTGATCTTCAGGAGACTGTTTATATGCATCAACCTCCCGGGTTTGAGACCACGGGGGAGTCTCGGGTTTGTCATCTTCGGAAATCCATTTATGGTCTCAAACAATCCCCGCGCGCTTGGTTTGACAAATTCAGCACGGTAGTCCGCAATATTGGCTTCACTAGGAGCTCGGCTGACTTCTCTCTCTTCACTCGACATCGGCCAACCGGAACAGTGATTCTACTTGTCTATGTTGACGATATCCTCATTACTGGCGACGATACTACAGGGATACAACATACCAAGCAACAGTTGAACTCCGCCTTTCAGACTAAAGATCTTGGTAACCTACGGTATTTTCTCGGGCTTGAGGTTGCACGACGGCCTGATGGTCTTGTATTATCCCAAAGGAAGTATTGTATGAGTCTTCTTCATGATGCTGGCTATTCAGGATGCAAACCTACGGATACTCCAATGGACGCGAATCACAGGCTATCGGCCCATAGCTCTGACTCCGACGAGCTGCTTACGAATCCGGAATACTACAGACGCCTGGTTGGGAAACTGATCTACCTTACAGTTACTCGACCAGACATCTCCTTTGCCGTTGGAGTCGTGAGTAGATTTATGCATGCCCCGAGGACATCTCATCTTCAAGCTGTCGAGCGCATTCTTCGGTATCTCAAGAACGCTCCAGGACAAGGGCTTGTGTACAAGCCATGCACTTCTTTATCCCTTGTCGCTTACTCTGACGCTGACTATGCCGGGTCCATTGATGATAGGCGTTCCACAACAGGGTTCTGTACCTACTTAGGTGGACATCTCATAACCTGGCGTAGCAAGAAACAGAATGTGGTTGCTCGCTCTTCTGCTGAAGCTGAGTACCGCGTTATGACTGCTGTTGTTTCCGAGTTGACTTGGCTTGAGAGCCTTCTGAGAGACTTGGGTGTTCGTCTCTCATCGCCAGCGACCCTATTTTGTGACAGTCAAGCGGCAATCCATATTGCCAAGAATCATGTATTTCACGAACGCACAAAGCATATTGAAGTTGACTGTCACTTCATCCGAGAAAAGGTTCAGGCAAAGAAGATAAATTTAGAGCATGTTCCGGCTGCAAGCCAAGTTGCTGACATCCTGACTAAAGCTCTCTCCCGGCCTCTATACTACCAGTTTTTATCCAAGCCTTGTGCCTACGACTTGTACGCTCCAGCTTGCGGGGGAGTGTTAGAAAAGCCTACTTTAAGGCCCATCTAGGGGCCCATTCTTCACTCTTCTCTCTCTCTTTCTCTCCCTATTTGTATTAGTCCCACATCTTTGATTGAGATTTCTCTCTTTCTTCTTCCTCTATATAAATGTATTCATACTTGTAATTATTGATTGAAGAAGTATATACAAGGTTTGGAGCTTTCTCTACAATATTAATAGTTGATTTCCTATGACAACTTCCGATCAATTGTATTAACACAAAATTTGCTTCCATAGACATAGTAGCTCTTCCAAGACATGAAACCAAATTATTCTATGAAATTGGTATTATTTTTCTAAGCTTATTCTCCATAACTCTTTGTCATAGTTCCATTATCAGATTCTCAAGTTTTACTCCTCTGTAATTAACATATTCTTGAATATCTGTTCTTAAATACTAACACCAAGATGCTTTTCTTCTACAATCATTTGAGATTTTTTTTCTTCAATACTCTATTAAAGATTTATCAACTAATTTATTGCAATAGTCCTCTTAAATTTTCAAAACTCAGCATGGTCCTAAAATTTTATCTTGATACATTGTCTTCGAAGTTAATTGTACTTTGCTTGTATAATTATTTTGTGCCTTGTATTCTTCCAAACCACGCTTTTGTTTGAAACTTTCATTTACTTATTTTTTTCTGCAGTATTTTTTCATTAATATGCCAAACCCACTATAGTGGGATAAAGGCTTGAGTGTTGTTATTTTTTCATTAGTATAAATTCAAGTAATGGTATACTCCCACCTCCCCCCCCCCCCCCCCCCAAAAAAAAAAAAAAACACAAGAAGTTGGGATTGGATGGTTTCTTGTGCCCGGAATTTATGTACTTATGTGATTGCGGCCCAACTTCTTTTTTGTATCATATAAGATTGAGGTTCACGAAACTCTGGAAGCCCACAATTTTTTTGTATTTTTCTTGGTTAGCGTGGAATGTTAATTTTTAAATTATTCTCTTGGCATTGTGCCCCCTTTAAATTATAAATGCTAGCTAATAATTTTTGAGCTTTGATTTTATCACCTTATGTAATAATTTATCATTATTGCAACGAAGATAATGAAAAGTAAGGATTCTTGGAGCCAAACCCAAAATAGTTGAGATAATGATGATCATGATGTTCCAAATAGTTGGTACAAAGCTTCGATGCTCAATTGTTGTGTTTTATCTTATATATTAAAGAAGAGTTAGTTCAACTTAGTCTTATTTTATATTTTGTATTTCTGGTTCAAGTCGTCTCATATTTTTTGTCTTAGTCGTAGTTCCGACTCGTGTTATTTTTTGGCTTCTATATAAGCCTTGTAAGGTCATGTTTTGCCTTCAATAATAATATTGTGATATTCTACTTGGTATCAAAGCAAAAAAAACCCTAGCCGATGTTCGCTCGCGTGCCAACTTTGTCGTCCGTTCTCACAGTTGATCCCGCCTTCTTCGCTTGTGTTCGATCGTCGCCGTCTCCTGCCGCCCTTCCTATGTGGCTGTCGGGCGGCCTCCTCGCCACGCCGGTTGTTGAGAAGCCCGCCGCCGCCGTCCTTTCATGAAGCAGCCGGACCGCTCCTTCACTCCTGGCGTCGATCTCCTCTCAATTCCTTGGTCTGCTCTCTGTGCCAACTTGCTGAATGTGCTCGTCTTCTTCCTGCTGTATGCACCGACCTGCTGAAGGTGCTGTGTTGCGCCAATCTTCCTCGACTGCTGTCCTCTACAATTTCTTGTTGCTGCTGCCTTTCTACAGTTTCCTGTTGCTGCTGCCTATCTACAGTTTCCTGCTGAATGCGTCGACCTGCTGAGGGCGCTGGTCCTCTTCTTTTTGATGGTGGATAATTCCTTTGCCTGCCGAATTCCCTCTTCCATTTTTTCTGCTGCTGCTGTTTGAGTTCCTGTTGATCCTCCTCGCCGTTATGGGTGATCCGGATCCTTCTGCATCCTCTCCGGATATGATTCAGCCACAAATGAGTGATTCTCAGCAGCCTCATGGACACTCAGGCTCTCTGAAGATTACCATGGTTCCTTTAGATGACACGAACTATCTTGAGTGGTCGCGTGCTGCTTAACACATCATTCGCAGCTACCGGCTGTTTGGTTACATCGATGGAACCAGTGCGGAACCCCTCAAGACTGACCCCTCATCGAAACATTGAGACTCTAACAACTCCCTTGTGGTGTCCTGACTCCTACATTCGATGCCCCCCGAGGTATATCAGAGTTATATGTTGATGGACTCAGCTCACGAGATCTGGACCCGGGCACAAGAAACATACACCCAGATTGGTAGCTCTACTCAGGTTTATGAGCTTACCCGTCACATTTTGGAGTTGCGGCAAGGCTCGATGTTCATGTCCACGTTCTTCTCGGAGTTCAAGCGCCTACATCGGGAATTGAACTACTTTGCTCATTTTACCCCTACTTGTACTGCAGATGCTGTTCAGTTGAAACAACGGGAGGACCAGTTTCGTCTTCATGTATTCCTCATGGGCCTGAACATGAAGTTTGATATGGTGCGGTCGCATATCCTTCACCGCTTCCCTCTCCCGTCACTTCGGGACGCATTCAGTCTTGAGGATGAAGACCGCCAAAAGTCTCTCAGTGTTATTGCTCATTCAGATCGTTCCGCCCTGATTAGTGAGGGTTGCAGCTATGTTCCCAGCCCCAACTCCTCGGTGCCTACTTGTGATTATTGCAGTCGACTGGGACATACTCGGAAGGTGTGCTTCAGAATTCACCCTCACCTTGCCCCTCCTGGTCGTGGTTGTGGTCGTGGTCATGACCTAGACGTGGAGGCCACATGCAGGGTGGTTCTCGGTCTCATAATGTTGCGCACTCAGCTGATGTCTATGACGAGACATTGCATTCCTCTCCAAGCCAGCTCACTGCACACAAGTTGGTTGTTTTTCGTCGCCTGCTTCACTCTCAGCTTCTGTACTCCTACTTCTCTTGCCACTGTTGCCATGCCAAGTGCTCATGTTGTCCATGCTTACTCTTCTGAGTGGGCGATCGATTCGGGTACCACCACAGGCAGACCCAATAAGAGACACGCCCGAGCACTTGCCCGAGCGTGAATTCGTGAGAAAATAAGAGGGTTGTTCGGAATTCCTGCTGGCTGCCAGACTTAAAACCGCGATGCTACCGCCTTCCACCATTCCAGTTTCTTTCCCTCCACAACGCGACGTCTAGCCCCTTGCAGTTTCAGCGTCTCTTACTTGGCTCCTCCACGGGCTGCCCAACCTCACTGGTCACTACCTGGATGATGGTCGGTGGTGATCTGGAGTTCGGAACCAGCGGATCTCGTTTCTGGACGAGGACAACGACAGATTCCACTGTCCCTTCTCCTGTCTCCAACGACCAACGGTGCTCCGACGTCCGAGCAGAGGAGCAAACGTTGGTCTAGTTTCTCCCTGTCAAGTAATTTTCTAGCCCATTTTGATTTCGCTTCTCCATATCAAGTGATTTTCTAGGCCTCTTGATCTAGTTTCTGCCCTGCCTCACTGGTTGTTTGGGGCCCATTCTTGACATCTTGTTCTCATTCTCAATGCTTAAGAAAAGACATTGATTTCTCATTTTTTCCAAATGCAGGCTCTAGTCCATTTCCAAGTTTTGTCCATTTGCTTTGCAGTCGACACTTTGGTCTTTGCAGTCGTCTCTTGGCAAGTTCCGCCCCTTTGATTTACATGAGGTTACAACTTACAATTTACTCAAGGTTACAACCTCTGCCCCTTACAGTTTTATAGTCCGCCCCTTACTGTTTTATAGGTTTGGATCTATTTCTATGAATACCCATTTATTTTTAATAGTCTCCATAGATCCGTTGTTTCTCTAATATCTATGTCGATCTCTATAATGTCATTTTATATTTTTATCCACTGTTAGTCTTCTACATATTTCTGATATTTTGTGTTTTCATTCACCCAGGTCTATAGTTTGTTTGTTTTAGAGTGCACCTACTTACGTTCTATTATTGACTAAAACTTTGATTCAGAAAATACAACTGATTTGTTTCAATTGTATGGTGTTGTTACTTAGGATGTGGTGTAAATTTTTTATATCACAAAGCTCATCTTTTGCACTTCACAATCAGCTTTAGCTCTAGCAATTGTAATTGTATCTATCCCTTTTGTTTACTAGTCATGAATAACACATTCCTAGATGAATTTAGGTTAATATGGTTTCCTCACTTTGGTTTCATATTGTTGCAAGGGAAAAAAACTAAAAGCTAAGAAATATTTTCAACTACTATTGTCAAAAATTATTGTGCCCGGGCCACGCAAAAATCCTAGTTCTGCCACTGGGTACCACCCATCATATGACAGACTCTTCCTTAGGTTTTCTTTCCTACACTCCCTTGTCTAGTAAGGATAAGGTCATATCTGCTAATGGGAGCTTGTCTCCCATTGAGGGCAAGTGACACATCTCTTGTTTTCGGATTATTTCCCTCTCCACGATTCTTCATGTTTCCTCTTTTTCTCGGAATTTACTTTCTATTAGCAATATTACTAGATCTCTTAACTGTTTTGCATTTTTTTTTCCTAATACTTATGTTTTTCAGGAACTGAGTATGAAGCAGAACATTGGCAGTTGTAGGAACTGTGACGACCTGTACTGCCTGGAGCCCTAGCTATCCTCTCCGACTCTCTCCTGCTCTGCTGTTACTACTGATGATGTTCACCGCTGCCACCTCCGTCTTGAACATCCGTCGCCTGCTTATCTTCAAAAATTGTTTCATGATTTTATTCCTTTTCTTAAAACTTTTGTTTGTGATGTCTGTGACATGTCAAAACATGTGCGTCATACGTCATCACATCTATCTGTTCCTAGTAGCATTACTTTTAATGTAATACATTTAGATGTTTGGTGGTCTTCTCATGTGTTATCGTTATCTAGTTTTCGTTATTTTGTTACCTTTATTGATTGTTTTTTTGCACCACATGGGTGTACCTGTTAAAAAGAAAAGTGATGTTTTCTCTTGTTTTCAAGTTTTCCATAAAATGGTGCAGACCCAGTTTGATAGACCAATTCGAGTTCTTCAGAGTGATGATGGGGAGGAGTATGACGATCGGCCTTCGGTTCCTACCTTGCGACTCATGGTATTATCCATCAGACTACTTGTGTTCACACCTCCATTCAAAATGGGGTTGCCGAACAAAATAACTGACACCTACTTGATGTTGCTCGATGTCTCCTTGCCATTATGCATCTCCCTAAGTCCTATTGGGATGATGTTGTGCTCATCCTTGCTCACTTGATCAACCGTCTACCCTCTCGTATCCTTAGCTATGTCACTCCTATCGCTCGTCTCTCCACCATGTCCGTTGTCCATACTACCCATTCGGCCCCCGTATCTTTGGATGTATTTGTTTTGTCCACATTCATCAACCACATCGGGACAAACTCGATCCTAGGGCCCACTGGTGTGTCTTCCTTGGTTACTCCATCACAAAAGGGTATCAATGTTATCATCCGTCCTCCAGGTGCACGTTTTGTACTATGGATGTTACCTTCAGGGAGGGTGAATCTTATTTTCAGCCTTCGACTCACTCTCTTCGTCGGGGGGTAGGGGGAGAGTACTGGTGATATTGAGTCCAATGTTGTCCCTCTTCTCATTATTCATTCTGTCACTCCACCACCGTGTTCTTCTGATTCCACTCCACCCCTCTTCTTGATTCTCTTACCTGATCCTTTACTCTCTTCCGGTCTCCCCTTTTCTTCTTGTATACCACCGTCGTTCCTCAGGTGCACAAGCTACCAAAGTTCCATATCTACCAGTGTCCACTCCAGCCTCAGATTCTGATGATGTTGATCTTCATGTCCTACTTGCACTGCTGAAAGGTAAAACTTCTTGTACTCAATACCACATCTCTAATCATGTGGCTTACTGCCATCTCTCTTCGGGTCATCATGCCTTTGTCTATTCTCTCTCCTTTGTTGTTATACCTAAAACATGGCAGGAAGCTTGGAGCATACTGGTATTGACTCGGGCGATGCAAGAGGAAATGTCCGCGTTGAATAAGAATCACACATGAAATATTTATTCTCTTCCTCCTGGTGAGAAAGCTATTGGTTCAGGGTTGGTTTTCTCTATTAAGCAGAACCAGGACGGTAAGGTTGAACGACACAAAGCCTGTCTGGTTGCTCAGGGTTACACTCAAACCCATGAAGCTGACTACCTGGAGACCTTTGCTCCTGTGGCAAAGATGGACTCCATTCGGGTGTTGCTTTTGTGCGCTGCTTGCATGGACTCAGACCTCCACCAACTTGATGTGAAGATTGTGTTTCTCCATGGTGAACTTGATAAGGAGGTGTACATGAAATTCCCTCCTGAATTTATAAAAAAAGGGGATGGAAAGTCTTGTCTGTCGCTTAAGGAGATCTCTGTACAACCTAAAACGATCTACTAGGGCGTGGTTTGGAAGGTTTCTCACGACTATGCTTAAGTTTGGTTACAAGCAGGCTCAGTCTGATCACATCATGTTTGTTCATCGTTGTGATTAGAGGGTTGTGGTCCTCATTGTCTACGTAGATGATATTGTGATCACTGGAAACGACAGATGAGATCGCAAATCTCAAGTCCCTCTTATCTGCTAAATTCAAGGTGAAAGGTTTGGGAAGGCTACGCTACTTTCTTTGTATTGAGGTTGCCAGATCAACTCAACACAAGCATATTCTAGATCTCTTGAAGAAGATTGAGATGCTTGGCTGTGTTGTTGGATCCCTAGTTTGGATTTGGGCTAGGTTCACTAATTAGGATGAGTTTTGACCCACATTGTATAGCCAAGGTCAAGTCTACGATTCTTAGAGTTTAGGCTAAGTCATTAGGTTCAACCTTCATGGACCAGCCAACAGAAGACTTCAGTAGACCCAGACTTAGAAGAATTCAGAGTTAAAAATTATCAGTTCAAATTTCTTCGACCTCAGCTCGACGATCGTCGATCTCAGATCGACGAACTCAGAGTTATTTCTCTGAGTTGAGCTCGACGATATTCGAGCTCAGGTCGACGATCTCTTCATTCAGACAGATTCTCTGCTCGACGAAATCTGGAGTTCAGCTTCAACAGATTCCTTCCAGTTTATTTTCTCTGAACTCAGCTCGACGAAGACAGACTCTTTGTTCGACGAACTTAGAGCGCAGAATTGGCTAGTTATTTCCAGAATGCAGTTCGCTGAGCTCAGGTCGACGAACAGGTTTTATCAGCGCGACCAACTTGGAACTCCAGTCGACGAATTCTGTTCAGAGCTCGACAAATTCTGTCCCAAGCCAGACTTAGAAGTTTTCCTTATTCTATCCTTATTTATTATATTTCTTAGCAGTGATTTCCTGAGTAATTAATGCTCATATTCCCCTGAATGTAGTCGTTATTGACATCATTAATTATGGTTTTCATCAGAATTAATTACTTGCTTAATTTATTGGGACAGTTGGGGAAACTCATTAAAGAATATTCTCTAGCCATTTCATTCTCCTGATCAATCAACAATCAATGCTTGGAATTCAAATTTCAAAGGAGAATTTTTGACAGCAGAATATAAAAGAGATTTTTATTTTTTCAGACAGTAGAATAATAGAGTCTCGACATCAGACAAGTAGTGACACACAAGAGAATACATAGAAGAGAAACAGAAATATACAGAAGAATATCTGTTTCTTCTCTGTGCTGAAAACTACATGTTTTCCCCTTGATCTTTCTGAAGACTGAAGAAGAGAACAACCATCAATATCAAGAATCCTTCTTCAACTTCTACTCCAGGGACATTCAAGGACAACAACTCTGAATCAGTCAGAAAGTTCCTGGATCATCTTCAAGACAAGGCTGAAGACCTGCACCCTGAGCAAGGCTCGAAGCTTTCTGAACTATTCTTATTTCAGAAGGAGCTTTGACACCAGCAATCCACTAAATTCTTCTCTGCTGTATAGAGAAAAGAGAAAACATCATCACCTCTCTCAACCTCCTGTATAAAGGGTTTATTAACCCCCTTCAAAAGTTTATTCTTGATTTTTGGGCACCTGATCAAAAACCTAAAAGGTTGTGAGATCTCCCTGTAAATAAATCTTGTGGTGACAGTCACCTGATCAAAAACCTGATAGTGGATTCCTACCAGGGTGGTAGAAGAATGGATGTACCCAGTTTGGGGAACCACTATAAAATTCTTGTGTTGTCTGTGTGTGATCATTTTCTGTTTTGTTCTTGCTGTGATGTGATAGTTTAGCTTAGTTTGCATTTCCTTTTATACTACTAATATCACCTATTTTACTCTGACAAATTTTAAAACAGCCAAAAGTTTTAAATTACTCTATTCACACCTACTCTAGAGTAATCAGATCTATCCCCTTTCTTTCATGTGTTACTGCGAGCACCCCTATGGAATAAAATCATAGGATTGGAGAAGATGGTTATGGTGATCAAATCGATGTTTCACGCTATCAGAGATTGGTTGAGAAACTCATATACCTACCCCACACACGTCCAGATATCACCTATGCAGTTGATATTTTGAGTAGATATATGCACGCTCCCAGGATCAGACATCAAGATGCAGCATATCGTGTGTTACGTTATTTGAAAAAAGCCCCTGATCGTGGCTTCTTGTTCTCTAAAAACAATGACTTGAAGATCGAAGTACTCACGAATGCTGTCTGGGCTGGATGTCGGGATGACTGCAAGTCCACTACTGGATACTGTTCCTTTGTAGGGGGAAACATGGTGACCTGACGTAGTAAGAAGCAGAATGTGGTGGCCAGATACAGTGCTGAGACAGAGTACGTGCAATGTCACATGGCCTTTGTGAGGGCCTACTGTATTACATGATACAATATTTGGGTTTCTCCGGGAGTAGTCCGTTTTTCTTATTTTGTTATAATAAAGCAACTATTAGTATAACTCATAATCCAGTCCAGTATGACAGGACAAAATATGTGGAGATTGATCGACACTTTATCAAATACCACTGGAGAAGAAGACCGTGGTCACCCCGTTTGTCCAGTCCAAAGATCAACTGGCGGATGTATTCACTAAAAGCTTGGGAAGTGACGTGTTTTCTGATGATATTCAAAAACTTGGGATGACTGACATCTTCTGTTCGACTTGAGGGGGAGAGTTGAACTTATTCTTATTTTATATTTTGTATTTCTGGTTCAAGTTGTCTCGTATTTTTTTGTCTTAGTCGTAGTTCTGACTCGTGTTATTTTTTGGCTTCTATATAAGCCTTGTAAGGTTTTTTTTCCTTCAATAATAATATTGTGATATTCTACTGAGTTTCTTTTGGGGCCATATGATTTTATTTATTTCGTTTGATTTACTTTTCTATTTTTAAAGTTGATAATTCTGTGACAGATTTTTGCTCTCTATGGGCACGTTGAGGATGTTTACCTTATGAAAGATGAGATGAAACAGAGTCGTGGTTTGTTCTTTCACTTTGTCTTTACTAGACCAATTTACCTGTATTATATGGTGATTTAGGTATCTTTAATGTCATTTTGTGAAGGATGTGGCTTTGTAAAATTTGCCAATAGGGATATGGCTTTGGCAGCAATGACAGCATTACATGGGACTTACGTGATGAGGGTAAGTTGGTTTGTCGTTTTCCAATTTGTGGTTTATTTTTTTGGTAACTCAACTCGCTTGTTTATCAGGGATGTGATCAGCCATTAATTGTCCGGTTTGCAGATCCAAAGAGGCCAAGGTCTTTCGAACAGAGGTCTTTTTGAACGTTTTAGATTTTCTTTCTCTTGAGACTATTTGCATATGATCTTTGTAATAGCTTTCTTAATTAAGTACTTATAGCTGTGCTCTGCAAGCAATTTTTTTCATGGTCCATTTCCTTTAATTAACAGAAACTTTCCTGCATTTGGGGGTCCTGGGTTTGGTCATAGGTCTGACGCAGTACTCCTCAACAGGTAGCTTCTTTTCTCGCATGAAGAGAATAATTTTTGTTGTTTACACAATAGCAATCCCCCATGAATAGATGAAAAAGTTATATCTCACATGTTTTTCTTGGTAATTAAAACCTTAACTGGAGTTTTTTTTGCTAGATCTCAACTTTCTTTCAAATCTTTGATGTTTTAATGTATTAGGCAGAGGAGAGTTATATTACGTTTCCACTGAATGGTATTTCTAATAGCATCTACTTACTGAAACTGCATATCCAGATTTCTTGGTTTTTTGAAACTTAAGTTTTTCTTTTGTTTGAAGAAATTGAGAGGAAACAAATAGAAAATACTACAAGATTCTGAAGGGTCGAATTGAAGTTAATTTTCTTGTACTTGTTTGGTTGGCTAGTGTTAGAATAGCTCATGTATTGGGCCCATTTTTGTTCTCTCCTCTTTAGTCCCACATCTTGTATAGGATTTATTCTCTCTCTCTTCCTTTTATATATTTGTATTCTCTCCTTGTATTTACTAACACAAGCAATACATACAAGTTTTGAACTTTCTCAACATGGTATCAGAGGCTGTGGTCTTGTAGCTGCGGTTTCCCCTTTTCTAACCGCCCAGCCCGCCCTCCCTTCTCCTACCAGCCTATTTCCGCGGGCTCCTCTCCCGCGGGCTGACCTGTTTATCCGCTCCGGTCTCCTGCGGTCTGTTTATCCTATCCGCTCTTCCCCTTATCCACGTGGCTTCTGCGGACTGCAACTTTGCATCCGCTTCTCTTCTCTCTCTCCGTAGTTCCACCCTCCTCAGGCTTCTTATAGCCATCTCCTGCTCTGACCCGTGGGGCCCACCTCCCTTGTCCGCTGCGGGCTCTCCTCTTGTCCGCTGCGGGCTCTCCTCTTGTCCGCTGCGAGCTCCTCTCCTCCCTTGCTGCTTGGGTTCTTCATCCTCGCGGTCTCTTCTTCTGTCCGCTCGAGCTTCTCTACTCGCGGACTTCTCCTTCCCGCTGCGACCTCCTACTTCTCTACTCGCGGACTTCTCCTTCTTGCTTCATCCTGGCGCTTGAGTTCTACTCGCGCCAGTCTCCTTGCAGACTGCTACTGGCTTAACCGCTGCGGGCTCGAGCTTCTCTATCCTAACCACTGCGGGCTCCTCTCTCTTGCGGACTGCTCCTCTCTCTTGCGGACTGCTCCTGTCCGCCGCAGTCTCTCTCTCTCCCTTCTTGTCGCTCGAGTTATCCTCGCTGCTTTCTGTGCTCTGACCGCTGCTGTGTTCACCTAGACCGTGCAGACTCCTCTCTTTCTGTATTTTGGTCGTGATCTGACTAATCGCTGGTGTCCGGCGTGACCGTGTGGACTGGTGCCTTTCCGCATTTTTGGTCGCAGTCTTCTCCAGTCCTTCCTGCTGCGGCCTTGTCGTGCGACCTCCTGCTCTTCTCGCGGCGGTCTCCCTCAGTGATCTGATTTTGCGGTCTGCCTCTATGGGTTCTTCGGCTAACTCCACTGGCTCGACGGCCAGTCCGCCTATTGACCGCCCGGCCTGTCCTACAGACCGCCCGATTTGCTCTGCTGAAGTCCGTGACGAGCTGCGAATCACTACCATCTCTCTTTCTGACAAGACAAACTTTATTCCTTGGGTGCACTCAGTTAGACGGGTTCTTTAGGCCAAGGGTCTTCTGCCTCACCTTACTCAGGAACCTCCGTCTCGTCTTACCGATGATTGACTCCGCAATGATCGCCGCATTCAGACTTGGATCCTGAATTCATTGGATGGTGAGCCTTATCAGATGGCTATGTACCACGACACCGCCAAGGCTATGTGGGATGAGCTGCATTCCTTATACTCAGGCCGCGACAGCCTTCAGCATCTCTCCGACATACTCACTAACCTCTTTGCTCTCGACACTGGCGGGGCTTTGGATATGACCTTTTTTGTCGCTCGGGCTAAAACTCTTGCTGAAGCCTGGATCCAGCATCAGCCGTCCACCAATGATCATGCTGCTCAGCGCGCTCAGAAGTAAGCCGCATGCATTGCCATCATCATGACCCGTCTTCCATCTCACCTTCAGAGTATTCGTGCTCAGGTCCCGGCTGCTCCCACCACACCATCTTTCTCTGATATATGCTCCATGATTCTCCGTGTATCACCTCCTCTGGATACTTCTGCTCCTTCTCCCCCGGCCTTTCTCCAGCAGGCCCCTCCGCTTCTACCATCCCCTCCTACTTCTGCTCGGGGGGGACGTTCGGGCTCTCGGGGCCGTGGCCGTGGTGGCCGTGGTCGGCCGAAGTGTTCCTTCTGCGGGAAAGATGGTCATCTGGAGGCGACCTGCTACAGGAAAATTTGTTATCCTCCTCGTCCGACGACATCTGTTGTTACTGACGCCAGTCCTCCTGATCTTGAGATCGTCCGTCTTCAGCTCCAGCATCTTCAGGGCCTGCTCAACCCACCATCTTCCTCCGTCGCCTCCGTCGCCAACACAGGTACTGCTTGTCTATCCACCAGCCTGGGCTGGATTGTGGACTCTGGTGCCACTCATCACATTACTTCGCGACGGCCTGCCCAGTACTCGGATTCTCCTTATCCGAAGTCTATCACTGTGGCCAATGGGGCGATGGTTCCCATCTCCGGCAGATCTTTCTCTCAACCCGTTAATCTCGCTTCGCTCGGCTCTTCATGTTCCGAGTTCACCGTTTAATTTTCTCTCTGTTGGACGTCTTACGAGTGATCTTGATTGTTCCGTTATATTCACCTCCTCTTCCTTTGTTATACAGGATCGGCAGACGCTGACTACCATTGGTAAAGGCCGGCTGCGGAACGGGCTCTACCTTCTCGACGAATCTCCCACCATTCTGTCTTCGGTCTCTTCTACTGCGTGGCATCGTCGCCTTGTGCATGCCCCTCTGCCGGTCCTCCAGCGGGCTATTCCAGATATCTCTTTTACTCCTTTTTCAGTGTGACTCATGTATCCTCGGTAAGCAGCCGTGTTCTTCTTTTCCTTCGCATTGTACTCGGAGCGCTGCTCCCTTTGATTTATTATATTCTGATGTATGTGGCCTTTTTAAGATTACCAGTATTTCTGGTTTTCGCTATTTTATCACATTTATTAATGATCACTCTCGCACTACGTGGCTCTACTTACTTTCTGATCGCTCCGAGCTTTCCCATGTTTTTCGGCCATTTGTCCTCGAGACCCGTACACAATTCCACACCACACTCAAAATACTACGCACCGACAATGCTCGTGAGTACACCAACCACGAATTTACCGCTTTATGTTCTGAATTCAGGATTCTTCATCAAACCTCCTGTGCTTACACGCCCCAGCAAAACGGTCTTGCCGAAAGGAAGAACCGCCACTTACTAGATGTAGCCCGCTCCCTCATGCTTCAAATGCATGTTCCCAAGCCTTATTGGAACTTTGCAGTCTTGACTGTCTGCTTTCTCAACAACCGTCTCCCTTCCTCCGTCCTCAACTATGCTACTCCGTTTAGCCTATTGTTTCCCTCCACTTCGGCTTTTCCTCTCACGCCTCGTGTCTTTGGCAGCATCTGCTACGTCCACTGTCTGGGGCCATCCTCGGATAAGTTGGATCCCCGGGCGGCTAAACACATCTTTGTCGGCTATTCGCGCACCCAGAAGGGCTATGTTTGTTACTTTCCAGCTACTCGAAAGATCTCCGTTTTTGCTGACGTTACCTTCCGGGAAGAACAACCGTTTTGTCCTGCTCTTTTACCCGCTGATCTACCCCCAACTCCTCTTCTGCCATCCATCCCACCCCCAGTTATTCCCGCTACTACACCACCTTCGCCGGTGTCTCCTGCACCGGCTCCTGCCCCCCTCCAAACCACCTGTTATCCGTGTCTACACTCGTCGCCCTCCCAGTTCTGTTGCCTCTCTGCAGACGACCTCTACCACGGATACTCCGCATCATGCTGATCAGGTACCGCCTTCCACTGCTCATCCTCTGGCCAACTACGTCTCTCTTCATCGCCTCTCTCCCCTTCTGCACACATTTGCTACTTCTCTCTCTTCGGTTGCTGTTCCTAACTCTGTGCAGGAGACGCTTCAACATCCAGGCTGGCGGGCAGCCATGGAGGAAGAAATGTCTGCTCTCTGGGCTAACCAGACATGGACCGTCGTGCCCCTTCCTCCGGGTCAACAATCGGTTGGGTGTAAGTGGGTCTTTGTCATCAACCATGCTGCTGATGGGACAATTGACCGTCTAAAGGCTCGTCTCGTGGCTCGTGGTTTCACCCAGCAACAGAGACTCGACTATGAGGAAACTTTCTCTCCGGTCGCCAAGCTCAATACCGTTCGCGTTCTCATCTTTGTCGTTGTTCATCGCCAGTGGCCCCTATTTATGCTGGATATCAAGAATGCTTTCTTAAATGGGGATCTCCAGGAGACGGTGTACATGCAACAACTACCCGAGTTTCAGACCACGAGAGAGTCTCAGGTCTGCCGCCTTTTAAAGGCTCTGTATGGTCTCAAACAATCTCCACGGGCATGGTTTGAAAAATTCAGTAAGGTCCTTCGTGATATCGGTTTTACTCGAAGCTCGACCGACTTCTCGCTGTTTACTCGTCACCGACCAACAGGGACGGTCCTTCTGTTAGTATACGTTGACGATATCATCATTACAGGAGATGACTCACAAGGGATATAGGTAGTCAAAGTATATCTAAACTCCGTCTTTCAGACAAAGGATCTGGGACCTCTACGATATTTTTTTGGGTCTTGAGGTTGCCAGACGACCGGATGGGCTTACTTTATCTCAACAGAAGTACTGTCTTGACCTTTTTCATGATGCTGGTCATTCAGGTTGTAAGCCAAGTTATACCCCTATGGATGTAAACCACAAGGTTTGCGCCCAGGCATCTGACTCAGATCTACTTTTCCAGAATCCTGAATATTATCGTCGACTCGTTGGAAAATTGATCTATCTCACGGTTACCAGACCAGATATTTCTTTTGCTGTTGGTCTTGTCAGTCGATACATGCACTCTCCTCAAAGATCTCATCTTCAGGCTGTTGAACGTATTCTCAGGTACCTTAAAACAGCTCCTGATCAAGGGCTTGTTTACCGGACCTCTTCTTCTGCTCGAACTTTGGTGGCATACTCAGATGCTGATTATGCTGGTTCTCTTGATGACCGGCGATCTACTAGTGGTTTTTGCACAAACTTTGGAGGACATTTGGTTACATGACGAAGCAAGAAACAAGCGGTCGTTGCTCGATCATCAGCTGAGGCAAAATACTGGGCAATGACATCTGTTGTATCGGAATTGACGTGGCTTGAGAGTTTTCTCACTGATCTGGGTGTAAAATTACCATCTCCGGCTCTTCTCCTTTGTGACAGCCAAACGGCTATACATATCACCAAGAACCCAGTCTTCCACGAAAGAACGAAGCACATTGAAGTCGATTGTCACTTCATTCGGGAAAAAGTTCAAATGAGGAAGCTCGATCTAAAGCATGTTCCAGGGTCGGAACAAGTTGCGGATGTCCTCACAAAGTCTCTCCCCAATGCACTCTTCTATCAATGCTTGTCCAAGCTTGGTGCATATGATTTGTACGCTCCAGCTTGCGGGGGAGTGTTAGAATAGCCCATGTATTGGGCCCATTTTTGCTTTCTCCTCTTTAGTCCCACATATTGTATATGATTTATTCTCTCTCTCTTCCTCCTATATATTTGTATTCTCTCCTTGTATTTACTAACACAAGCAATACATACAAGTTTTGAGCTTTCTCAACAACTAGAAATTGAGTTAAAATATTATTTTTATTAGAGGGATCTTGTCATGAATTGGGGAGGGTTGATCGAGTCGATGAGATGAGGACCCTCTCTTTTTCTTTCTCACCTTGATGATCCTTGTGGCACCTATATTGGAAACCCAAGGGAGAGAGATAGGAGAGGGAGAGGGGATTAGGTTAATTTTTTTGTACCTTTTTTTCATTCCATTTCATTAGTTTAAATATTCATGGTTTTTAACACACGTCACATACAGTATTTAAATTAAAAGTGATAATAAAAAAATCGATAAGAAAATGATTTCTTAGACTTCCGTGAGGTCTCAAGCTCTGCTTCTTCCTCCTGACATTGCGCCCCCAGAATGTGTATGTAGCATCTTCTTCGTCTTCCAAAATGATATTGTTCTCTATCTCAAAAGAGGTTTGTCTCGGAATGCATGCAGTGATTTTCAAGTGTTGTTCAACTTTGATGAATTTTCCCACTATACGAGAATCCCCTCGGTGCTAGGATTTAGTCCTGTGTGCGAGTATAGGAAAACTGCAACCCTAAATGACATGCAAAGGTTGCTCGCTTAGATGGCATTTTAGGAGTGAGACATGAAAAACTGGGTGGAACTTGGTGTTTGGGGAAAGCTCCAAGCGTCATGCAACCTCGCCCAATCTATTGAGTACTTTGAAGGTCCCATAGAGTCTTTGCAAGAGTTTATGGGTCACACGATTGAATGGGAAGCTGTCAGTAAGATCTGATTTATAGCTTATCCCAGCCAACCTCAAACTTGAGCTTGTGATGATGTTCATCATAATACTTATTCATACATTCATAAGCTCGCGCCAATTGGGCACGATTGCTGTTGAGAATGTGGTCATGATCTTTCAATACTCAATCTACTCCATCCACCGTGGTTGACTTTGGAATATAGGATAGAAGGTTTAGAGAATCTCTCCTGAACATGAGCTTGAATGATGTCGTCTGCAGCTATGTGCGATAGGAAGTATTGTAACAGTACTTTATACAAGGTAAACAACTAACCTATTCGTTGGGTGTCTCATGTGATGCATTGCAAACACAGTTTTTGATGGTCCTGTTGACCACTACAGTCTTGTCATAAGGTTGCGGGTGATGAGCTAAAGATAAGGCTATTTGAGTCTCGCTCAACTGAAAGAGCCTATACAGTCAGAATATATGCTTGAAGAAGACCTACGTGTCCCTTATAGTTGTTTAGGGCCCATAGGGGAGAGCCGACATAATGGAATGTGCTTCCTTCGAGAAATGATCATATACTAGGAACAAATCTATCTTTCTCTTAGACTTAGTCAAGCCCTCATTGAAATCCATGTAGATGTTTGCCAAAACCTGATTTGGGATGGAAAGTGGGAGCTGTAAGCGTGCTGGTTGGAGGCCTCCAGGTGCTACAATGCACCCCATATCTCCACACTTTCCCTTTGAGGCCCTTCCAAAAGAATGATTGAGTCGATACAATGGAGTGTATTTTGGACCCCTTCTTCTGTGTTGTCGTATGGCGGGATGTAGATCTCCTTATAGAGGATAATGTCCTCACTGGCCTTCCAATGGAAGTATCAACTCATTGGATTGTGTTGGGATTCTCTAATCTCTACCTCAGTGTGTCTATGACCCACCAAAGGTCGGGAGAGACTAAATAATTTGGTATAATCTTTATCTCGGCGAACAATGCAACTGCAACTTTGTTAAGGCACCCTGCACAATATTCGCCCTAAATGCTAAATCACAATAGCTCTTGACCCAATGTTGTTGTAGTTTCTGTTCTAGATATATTTGAGGCTGTTGTGATCCATGTAGATGAGCAACGACACCCCATCAGTACAAGCTCCAGTGTTAATCGCTTTTGCCAAGCCAGTGAGCTGTTCATATGTTAAAATCTTCAAATGGCGTGACACGAGTTTGCGACTATAGAAGGTAAACAAATGTCCTTCATGTTGTAGTATTGCGACATTGCCACGCGGCCCAAGCCCTGAGGTGTCTTATTCTGTTTCAAAACCTCGCTGAAAGAGGGAAGTGACGTACAAGAGTCGTAGAGAGAGCAATCTGTAGTGCCTAAAATATGTCATACTTTTTGTTGTCCATTGCTAGGTCCCTTACCCGAGGATGCTGGTCAGAGGAGCTATGATGATGTTGTAATCCTGGATGAACTTGTGGCAGTATCCCATAAGATCAAGGAAATCTCACAAGGCACTGGTCTTCTGCTGTGCAAACCATTCTTTGATTCCAAAAGTAGTATTTGGTTCATCTTAAATTCCCTCCCTATGGACAATATGACACAACTAAATCGATCTTGAATGTTCATTTTCCGAAAAGTTTTAGGACTATTTGGAGTTGTTGTGCATGCTTCACTCTGGACTTGCTATATGCAAAGATCCCATCAAAGAAAATAAAAATAAACTTCCTTAAATGAGAGCGGAATAATTCGTTCATCAGATTTAAAGGTGGATGGCACATTAGTCAGTCTAATAGGCATCACCAGAAGCTCGAAGCAACCATGATGCGTGTTGAAGATCATCTTTTTGATATCATCTGGGTGCTTCCTCACTTGGTGGTAACTCGAGAGGAGTTCTAGTTTTGTGAAAACACAAGTGCCATATAGTTCTTCTAATAGCTCATCAACAATTGGGATCAGAAACTTGTCCCTTACAGTCTTCTCATTCAGCTTAGTGGTAGTCAACAAAGAACACATTCCCTTACTTTTGTACCAATGACATTGAGTAAGAGAACAAGGACTGGCCCGACCTGATTATCCCTTGTTCGAGTATCTTATCGCATTTGTGAACGACCTCGTCCTTCTAACGGAAGGAATAGCGGTACAATCACACAACTATTGTAGGGTACCTGAAAGTAAGAAATATAGTGATTATGTGGATGAGGAGGCGAGGTCAACGCTTCAAAGACATTTGAAAATTGGTGCAACAGGTCGTTTACTCATATGATTTCCGTCAGACCCTACTATGCATGCACTCATGGGCTCATGGCAGAGAATCATGCGTCTCGCCCTTCCAAATGACTTGTCTTCTTGCTAATTGAAGGTCATGGTAAATGTTACAAAATCCCAAATGATGGACCTGAGACACCCAACCATTTCTCCCCAAGCACAATGTCAATTCGATCCAGTGGAATGACATAAGCTCTATTGAAAAATCGTTGTCAAGAACCTTTATCTGAATGCTCTCTTGAAGGCCTGGGCTCGTAACTTCTCTCTGTGGGCTATAATGGCTTGCATGCCTTGCCCATAACAAATGAGAAGATCTATCTGTCGATCAACACTCATATTTATGAAGTTAAGTGTACTTCCCGAATCCACTAAAATGAGCAACAATTGAATCATCATCGATGCCCTGATCTACATAGTCCTAGGGTCTGAAAGTCCTAAAATAGCATGGAAGGAGATCAAGGCATCGATAAGCCATATATGCCTTGATCGGCTGTGTAGAGGAACCGAAGGCCCGTCGACTAGCCAGGACTGGTGGAAGGACTAGCAAATTCTTTGGTGGTGTTTGGTGTTTATGTGGGAATCAATTATGGATGTGGCCTTGGTCAGCTGGGCCGCACCAGCCCTGTGGCTGAGATAGAGCGGCGACCGACCTGAAATTCTAATGGCTGAACTATTCGATTCAGTCATGCCCACCGCAAAGTTTTTAAGCCTCTCATGAACAATTTCTAGGTCAACAGCTTGTCATGCTTCACTTGCAACGGATTCAGCTAGAACTTTTGTTGTCACCTTTTTGAATTTTGACTCTTGGTCCAACTCTTTATTTATGATGTCTTGCTTTGACAACAAGATATTAGATTTCTTCAGAATGGATCTTGTCATGGATAGGTAGAGGATCAAATTAAAATCGATGTCCCTCACTTTTCCTCTCCTCCCTCGGTGATCCTTGAGGTGCCCATTGGTGGGGGGGGGATAGGAGAGGGAAGAAGAGTGAGATAAATAGAGAGAGAGAGGCAGAAGTGGGGGTGTTCCACCGGTACCCCATAAGACAATGAAGAGGCACAAAAATTCACCGCTAATTGGCCAAGGCTGGTGGACGGTCCTCCAACTCCCCTCGGTGGATCTGTTGGTGTAGGAATGACCATGAATGTGGCCCACTCGGGTGGTCCATATCAACTCTATGGCTAGGAACATACAACATGTTACTTGACGTTCCGTTGGACACTTTGTTCGATCCAGTCAATCCCCTTGTGAGGTTGTCCAGCCTCACATGAACATTGGTTTATCGTGGATCACTTGAGTTCTGACAATTGATCCATCTCGTTATCCATGATTTCTTGCTCTGTTACCAAGATGTTAAATGCTCTCGGAATCCATCTTGTCACATGTTGGTGGGGGATCAAATCAAAGTCACTCTCATTTCCTTTCCCCATTGATGATCCTTGTGGCAGCCTATGATGGAAACCCTAGAGAGAGGAATTGAAGGAGAGAAGGGGAGAGATAGAGTTAGAGGGGGTTGAAGTAAGAGAAGGGGGATAGATAGAGAGGCCGGTGAAGAAGAGCAGGGGAGTATAGATTAGGTTAAGTCTTGCATGCCCTTTTTTCATTTCATCTAATGAGTTTAAATGTTCATGGTCTTTTACAGATATTCCCCATACAATATTTAACTAAAAAGTTATAATAAAAAGCAAAATAAAAGTGATAGTAAAATGGTATCAAAGTCTTCCGTCAAGGCTGTGTGGTCCGCTTCTTGCTCATGAATTTGTGCTCTCATTCTGAGACATTTTGTTGAATAAAAACAGTTTTGTACTTTTCTGAGGAGACGTGGCAATGATGAATTGATTAAAAAATTTCATGAATCACCACCATTTGATGTAACCTCAAATTTAGGGTTTCAAAATATTCAATATTTTATAGAAAATATATTTATTTATCAGAGTTCCGAAAATTTAAGGGATTTTTAATTTTGAAAAGAGGGCCGGGCGGGCCAAATCGAGATGTTCGCGCGTAAAAACTACTCTTACCAATAAAGTTCACAAAAATGTTATTTGTTATTTAGGAAACTTTGCGAGCGCTAACGGTTCGAGCCGTGGCGGGATTTGGACGTTCACAAGCATAACCCGCAACAACAATTTATGAATTAAACGGTAACTAAGGCGCAAGAACGTTCGGTGCAAGCTCGTGATTATTTAAGGATCGCATAAATTTAAAACTAACAGTTAAGAGCAAGGGGCGAGTGTAGTTACCACACGAGTCTGATCCAGTCCAACTCGACGGGCAGGAACAAACCGAAAAATGTTGTCTGGTCGGCTTTGCCCCTGTTCCCTGTCAGGCGAGGGCTTGACCGTCGGCCGATTCGGTGCTGCTGTAGATGCAGGAATCGGCAGGTGATGTTGCAGGTCGTCGGCACTGGGAGTAGCGGCCGTCGGAAGTAGGGTCGAAGTCGACGGCGGTCGATGCAGCGAAACAGTGGCCGTCGTATTTGACTCGCAGAGCCGCAGTCGTCGGCGAGTCGGGAGGCCAGCACAGAGGAATAGTGGCCCGCCGGAAATAGGGCTGCAGTCGACGGCGGGTCGGGAGGCGTGGCATAGCAGGGCCGTCGGAGGCTTCGCGAAATCCAGCAGAAGGAGATGTCGGGATTTGAGGGCCGACACTGTAGAGGGAGACGATGATTCGTCTCTCTCTACTCTTGTCCAGGCTACCGAATTCAGAGGCATGGTCCTCCCTTTTAATAGGTTTAAGCATGAATTTTATTTCTTCTTTTATTTTCTTCCAAGTGGAGACTATTCCAAAATGAGAAAGATTGTATTCTCTCATTTTATTGTGTTGTCAAATGATAAAGATTTTTTCCCTCTTAACAATAATTCCTCATATATTCAAAAACATACTAAATTTAAATTTATGTGTTTAAATAATTTTGAGCTTGCCCGTTTCGTCCTAACTACCAAAATTACCGAACCTTTTTATTAAAGGTCTCGTCGGACGGTCAACTCAACGAGCCAAGCAATTTCAAGCAAACAAGAGTGCCGCGAAGGGAATACATAAAAAAACATGCATAAATAAAAATAGAAAGCATAAATAAAGTTTCATGACGCAAGGTGGCGTCATGCAATATTGGAGGCGACGGAAGATGTACCAATTCCCCCGGGATTGAAAGAGCTCGACCCCGACGAGAATTCACAAAGACTGGTGCTGGAGAGAGCTGAAGTCGTTGCTGGTGCGGAATCCGGTGGTATATCTGGGGCCTTGACATGTGGTTTGAAATGCTTCAGACTTTGAAAAGGACAAGAACTCCTGCAATAATCAAACACCCAACCCCCATGCAGAAAGTACAACTCATGACGATAACGACCGACCATGAATTTGTAATTTCCCCATGTGGCTCGCATTTCATTAGCAATAAATTTATACAGTTCCGTTAAATAATTAACAGAAGCTTGCTTGCCGAATGAGATACGTTCGTGGAACGAGGTGGGTGGGTGGAATAACATGTTGGTAATCTCGGAAGGAGATACATAACGAAAGCGATATTTAGAATTGTTGAATGCGAGTTGTGCTTGTGGGGGTACAATTTTCCATTGCTTTAAACTCTCACCGATTAATCGCCTACAAAAGTTCCCCAGATTCCTACTAACGGCTTTGATATGTTTATTGATCCGAGAGGGATAGACGCTACTAGCTTCGAATTTGGCTCGCTTGTGCCCACATAGTATGGTCCATACATGATAGAAAACATTCATTGCGTTGGGATAATTCCATAAATTTGCTCTTTTTCAAATGATAATAAGGTAAACTAAAAGTACAATCTTTAAATATAAAATCGATAGGATGTGGTGTGCCGAGTGTACGTGCATCATACATAATAGAGGAGAGCTGAAAAAAATCAGGTGGCACATCAGGGCCACGAGTTGCCTCAATGAATGGGGGTTCAGGCGGGAGGACCGTGAGTAGTAATGTGGTGGAGGTAACAGAGGTTGAACTAGAAGTCGTGTAGGTCCTCTCACGTTCTCTTGGGATAAGACAGTTCTTCTGGGGTAGAAGAACAATCTTGTGCCCGTGGTGTTCGAAGGAATGGGAGTTCCTCGTGCCGTCGTGCATGACATGTCGGTCATATTGTCAAGCTCTCCCTAGAAGGATGTGACAGACATCCATAGCAACGACATGACATAATACTTTGTCCGAGTACGTTCCCGCTAGAAAACTCTACTGGACAATAATGAGTGACAGACATAGTCAAGTGACTATTGACACCGGATAAGCTGTAGGGTTTTTCTAACGGGTGCAAATCCAGTCCTAATATGTTAACCATGTACTGAGAAACAAAGTTTTCATACTATCGCTATCGATAATGATAGAACAAAACTGTCCCTTGATGCGCGCAGTAGTGCGGAAAATATTGTGTCTCCGATCATCATCCTCAGTAGACTCACTAGGGGTGATCCGGCTATATCGCAAGACGCAGACTAAGTGTTCGGCTTGTTCGCCTTCCACCTCTATGACATTCTCAGTCTCGTGTTCGTTCTCAGGTTCGGGGTGAGACTCAGTCACGTAAACTCCATACTCAGGCTCACGTCCATCCGTAGAGTCGATGATAGCGACGAAGTGGCGTCGCGGACACTCAGATGATTTGTGCCCGGGCTCCATACACTTGAAGCATCGGAATACTCCAGTGTTGTGCTTGGTCCCAATAATCTCCTTACACTTGGAGTGGCTAGTGGACGGGTCTTTGTTCCCGGCAGTGAAGGGAGGGTGAGGGGAATCAGAAATCCTTGCAGTAGTGGTCGTGGTGACATTCGTGGTGGATCTATCAGTAGATCTAGCTCCGAATGTGCCCTTCTGTAGTGCCTCTACTCTACGCGCGCGACTCGTAGCCTCCCCTAAATTCTTATAATCAAGGAGCTCCAACTGATCTCGAATGGAGTAGCGTAACCCGTTCAGATAACGGGAAACGATCATGTCATCGTCCTCTCGGAGGTCGAGGCGTGACTGCATGATTAGGAACTCATTTGTGTACTCGTCGACAGATAATTTGTCCTGACGTAAATTATGGAACCTACGATACAGAGTTTGCATGTAATCGGACGGAACGTATCGCTTACGGAGTTGAGTTTTGAAATCGTTCCATGTTGTGATCGGGGGCATACCTAAATTAAATCTAGACCGTTCTAATTGTCCCCACCAAACTAACGCGGATCCTTTAAGTCCAAGCGTGGCATACTCAACTTGCCTAGCTGTTTTCGCGATAAGAGCGAACCATATCCCTCTGATACCAAACTGATGTAACCTCAAATTTAGGGTTTCAAAATATTCAATATTTTATAGAAAATATATTTATTTATCAGAGTTCCGAAAATTTAAGGGATTTTTAATTTTGAAAAGAGGGTCTGGCGGGCCAAATCGAGATGTTCGCGCGTAAAAACTACTCTTACCAATAAAGTTCACAAAACTGTTATTTGTTATTTAGGAAACTTTGCGAGCGCTAACGGTTCGAGCCGTGGCGGGATTTGGACGTTCACAAGCATAACCCGCAACAACAATTTATGAATTAAACGGTAACTAAGGCGCAAGAACGTTCGGGGCAAGCTCGTGATTATTTAAGGATTGCATAAATTTAAAACTAACAGTTAAGAGCAAGGGGCGAGTGTAGTTACCACACGAGTCTGATCCAGTCCAACTCGACGGGCAGGGACAAACCGAAAAATGTTGTCTGGTCGGCTTTGCCCCTGTTCCCTGTCGGGCGAGGGCTTGACCGTCGGCCGATTCGGTGCTGTTGTAGATGCAGGAATCGGTAGGTGATGTTGCAGGTCGTCGGCACTGGGAGTAGCAGCCGCCGGAAGTAGGGTCGAAGTCGATGGTGGTCGATGCAGCGAAACAACGGCCGTCGTATTAGACTCGCAGAGCCGCAGTCGTCGGCGAGTCGGGAGGCCAGCGCAGAGGAATAGTGGCCCGCTGGAAATAGGGCTGCAGTCGACAGCGGGTCGGGAGGCGTGGCGTAGCAGGGCCGTCGGAGGCTTCGCGAAATCCAGTAGAAGGAGATGTCGGGATTTGAGGGCCGGCACTGTAGAGGGAGACGATGATTCGTCTCTCTACTCTTGTCCAGACTACCGAATTCAGAGGCATGGTCCCCCCTTTTAATAGGTTTAAGCATGAATTTTATTTCTTCTTTTATTTTCTTCCAAGTGGGGACTATTCCAAAATGAGAAAGATTGTATTCTCCCATTTTATTGTGTTGCCAAATGATAAAGATTTTTTCCTTCTTAACAATAATTCCTCATAAATTCAAAAACATACTAAATTTAAATTTATGTGTTTAAATAATTTTGAGCTTGTCCGTTTCGTCCTAACTACCAAAATTACCAAACCTTTTTATTAAAGGTCTCGTCGGACGGTCAACTCAACGAGCCAAGCAATTTCAAGCAAACAAGAGTGCTGCGAAGAGAATACATAAAAAAATATGCATAAAAAAAAATAGAAAGCATAAATAAAGTTTCATGACGCAAGGTGGCGTCATGCAATATTGGAGGCGACGGAGGATGCACCACCATTGAGTTGGAAATTATCCAATGTGAAGATTCATTTGTTTACATCGAGGTAAATTTAGTTACCTATTAGCTAGGTTGGAACCAAATACCCAATATAAAATTATGAAGTAAATTGCAGTTGCATTTTCTAATATTTTTTTATACCAAACTGAGCCTGTGAAAATAACTTAAATAATCTCCCTTCTAGAACATGAGCCTCTTTTATTACTCTGTGTTTTCATCTGGCATGTGTTGTAGCAATATTAAAGAGATGCAAGCAGCGTGGAAGTACCCAATGTCTGAGCAAATGACGAAGTGATTAAATTGTGTCGTGGGCTTTACAAGAGTTCCCTTTTTTTGACCTTGAAGTGGTCTATATGATTATAAATTTTTCTATTGCTTCATAGGTTATTCACATAGTTACTTCTTTGAATTGATGAGATCCCTTCGTTGTTTGAAGTCATTTTTGTCTTCACTTTTTTTTACTATACTACTGTCATATGAGAAGTTCTCTAACCTTTGGGATAAATTATTCTACAATTTAGCCCTCCCTTTTTATTTAGCCACGTTATTATACAATACTGTATTTATAAACTTAGTTTCTTAATCTCATCAGCTGCAATGGGCAGTCGATTTCCAGTTATCCTATTTACTGTTTTTTTAGGAGATTGAGCCGAATTTGCAAAAGTAAAATTGTATCCATGATTTCCTGAATGACAGTTAGAAAATCATTAGTGCAGTTTGGAAATGCCTGGAATCCCCTTGGGAACTCACGCTTACTGCAATCCATCGGTGAGTTTGAGGTCACTTGCATAATTTCATGGTATTCTTTGAGAGCAAATTCTTCAATCATAATTAAATATAATCTAAATGGAACCAGCAGAGAAAATATTCTGAAACTGATATGGATGTGTTATGCACTTCTTGACTATAATGACTACCGTCTTAGATAAGCCATAGATAGGCTTTTTCAGCTTGATTGGACTTTGGAAATCAAATCCTTTGATAATTGCTATGTAAGATTGAATGATTCAAAGAGGATTTGTTGAATCAAATTGGAGAGTTTATTTCAATTTAAATTAAGAGCTTGAGCTGAGATTGAATCAAGAAGCATTTGAACTTGATCCAAGGTTAAACTCAAGAAAATTAATGAGTTTACATCTCATTCTCATAGGCATTTATAGAAATAAAATGTTCCTATGGTTAAGAAAATAAATTTAATAAAATGTTCAACAAGTTTATTTTCAGATTTGCAACTCTTCATGCTTTGGTCTTTATCCTTGAATGTATTGCCCTCCTTCTGTTCCTTTGTCTCATCAAAGTGATCAAACTTAACCTCTGTGCTCAAGATTTACTAAAATAAAATTGGACGCCCTTGTACATATGTTAGATCATTATCATCCTTTGTGTTTCGGTGCCTATTGAGTTTGGCTTAGTGAATCTTCATTGTTCATTTATTTCCTCTCCATTTTGTTTAGTCAAAAATGATATGTTATATACTAATTTGTTGCCTCCCAGACAACCGGAAAATTTTGATGAGCCAGGTGGTGGCCACATGCCTAATAAGAATTGGGGCCAACTTAGTCCACAGTCAGGTGCACAACCGTCACAGTCTACTACTCATGGATTTGGAGGTCAAGCAGCTGTCATGGGCGGCATCGCTCCTGCATCGGCTGCTGGAGTAAACTCTACACTTATCTTTTTATATTCTCTCTACAATTTGAACATATGTTCACTAATGAATTTCTTTGATCATTGTGTATTTGTTAGTCTGGTTCCTTTGGAGATGGTGTGCCTCCTACAAATGGTAACTCGGCAAACATGGCACCAATGCCATCATCTTCACAGGTTCTACCATTATTTCTTTCCTTCTTTACTCATATTTGTCCACTACGACGTATCTATAATTATATTACTTGTAAATTGCATAGTTATCATGGCTATTGTTTTTTAGATTTTCCATCATCCCATTGCGCAAGGCTCTCCGGCTATTGGCCAGCAAACTTTTCCATTACAGAAGTCTATTCAAGGGCCCCAAAATTTACCGCCCTCTTTACCGTCACATAATGCAATGCTTTCATTCCCGCACGCACAAACACAAGCCCAACAAGCTCCGATGCAGCAACTTGGACAGTTTCAGCTCCCTCAGTCCATTGGGCTCAACACCTTCAGCCAAGGTCAGCTGGCACAGCAAGTTCCTGGTCTCAGTGGGCAACTTTCTGCTTCTCCGTCTCTAATCCCACAGAATACGGCTGCTGTCACTATGCAAAATCCTCTAGGACTACAACAACAAGGCTTGCCAGCTGTTCCTAATCAACAGCAGTTGCCTAATTCTAACATCTCTCAGCAGCTGCTTCATCAACCAGGACATCAGTTGCCAACCCAAATTCTTCTGCAACAGCAAGCGCAGACTTTACAATCAAGTTACCAGTCTTCGCAGCAAGCAATATTTCAGATTCAACAACAGCTACAGATGATGCAGCAGTCAAATATAAGCCAGCAGCAAAATTCCCAGGCTGCCAAGCAGCAGGTAATCTTTTACGTTGTTGGTTTTATGTTCCGGTATCAAGCATGTCAATATGTCTTATTTCCTATTTTATGATATCTATGTCAAATTAGAAACAAGTTTTCTGTTGAGATAGTCACATATCAAAAATCTAATATTATATTGTGCACTCAATATAGATCCCGGGCCTCTCCACCTGCAACCAATTATTTAGATAGGAAGCTTGGATTCTAATATGACATCAGAGTTGGCTAGGTCTAACGGCCCATTCCACGTCATCCGGTTAAAGAAAACATTTCACATGTTAAATGTCAAAGATCTACATGTGAGGTGAATTGAGGCATAGCCTTGTAAATTTAATATAGAACCCGGATCTCTCCGTATCCAACCAATTTGTTTCAGGTTGGATGCTTGAATTCTAACATAGTATCAAGGCAAGCTAGGCTTAACGGCACATTCAATGTTACCCAATTAAAAAAAAGTAATCCACGTGTTAGAGGTCAAAGTCCTACGTGAGATAGCTTGTTGAGAATAGTCTCATACGAGGAACTAGCATGGCCTTGTGAACTTGAGTTCAGTCTCTCCATATCCAATGGATTGTTTTAGCCTTTAGGTTGGATGCTTGCATTCTAAACTATAGTAATATCTATTTAAGTTTGCATGACCGCCATTACGTCTTAGTAGTTAATGGTTATTTAATCTTTAAATTGGTAGAATTCTTCAGAATATTATTTTATATTAATTGTTTTTCTATTCAAAATGCACTAAACAGTCATCATGGTCTGGTCTGCCACAAACTCCTACTCCTGCGAGCATGCCTGCCACAGCTCTCCCATCAGCATTATCTGCTACCCCATCACTTCCTCCAAGTGCAACATCTGTCACAGTTGCTTCAACTTGCAACTGGACTGAACATACTTCTCCCGAAGGATTTAAATATTACTACAATAGTGCCACACGTGAAAGTAAGGTAAATATCCTTTGTTTTTTTCTTTATTCTTCTGCGATTCTTTTTCTTCTTAATAGAAGCCCCTAAAATTTAAACATTTTATTCGGAAGCAGTTTTTTAGGCTTTATATTGAGGTTCTTGCAATTTTGGAACTTTGCAAACAATGTTTTTCAAGATTTGTTCCTATCCCTAATACTGCATAGGGTTTTGATTGTACTCTAGCTAGCTTTCCAAAGGAAGCTTATATATACTCAGTTTTTTATTAATCCTGAAACTTGGTATATACCCACGCTAGTTATTCTTATTTGAAATATTTCTAAAAGTCTAGGGATCAGAATCTAGACCTCGCTTCCTTACTTTTTACGTGTAGGTTGAAGTCCTTACATGAGAGAGGTCATAGTCTGGGTGCAATACTCAGTTTTTCTTTATCCTGAACTTCTCCCGAGTGAACTTTCTTACAGAAGCTCTTTATTCTTTTTAATAAAATGCTGGAAACCCACGGACTTCTATATAAAAAAAACCTTGTGATGTTTTTTTTTCTCATGAAATTTTTGTAAGCTATTGTTAACTGTTATTTTACAGTGGGAGAAACCAGACGAGCTTACAATTTTTGAGCAGCAGCAACAGCAGCAATTATTACTGCAACAGCAGCAACAACTATTGCTGCAGCAACAGAAAATTATTGCACCACAACTCAAATCTCCTTCTCAGACTCCGTCGCAGATGCATATTCAGACACAAGTTCAGCCTATCCAGCATGCTTCTCAGTCACATATGCAGCCTCAAATGCAGCCTCAAATGCAGCTAAGGCAGCAAGCACATATGCAGATCCTTCAACCTTCATTGGCAGTCAGTAATGTGTTTTCTTGCATATTCTTATCCACAGTTCTAATGTTTTCCAGTGCTAACTTTTATTGCCTTTCATCTCACCAGTATCAGGCATCTAGTGCAGCTGGTCATCAAAATGTTCAGGTGAATTCAAGTCTGAAGAAATTGTTTATATTTGATTTTTCAAATAATTATATGCACTTATCAAACTGTTCAAGATGGTATGGTTGTGTTAAAGATGTGCTGCTGTTGGCGTAAAAGGAGTTATATGGAATGTCGAGATGCAGAAAAATATTTGTTTTATATTATGTTTTGTAGAATAGTACTGAAACCTTGTATGAACTTCTTCATTGTACAAAATCAAGTATGAATACATTTATATAGGGAGAGAAGAGAGGGAAATCCAAATTTCAAGATGTGGGATTATTACAAGTAGAGGAAGAGGGTCTATAATGGGCTCCATTATGGGCCTTTACATCATTATTTTCTAACACTCCTCCGCAAGCTGGAGCGTACAAGTCGTAGGCACTCAGCTTGGACAAGAACTAATAAAACAGGGTACTCTGTAGCATCTTAGTGAGGATATCAGCAACTTGATCTGTAGCTGAAACATGTTTCAATTCCAGCTTCTCCATTTGAACCTTTTCCCGGATGAAATGACAGTCAACTTCGTTGTGTTTTGTCCTTTCATGGAAGACGGGATTCTTTTCTATGTGTATAGCAGCTTGACAGTCACATAGTAAGGTAGCTGGAGAGGAAAGTTTTACTCTCATATCTTGTAGAAAACCTTCAAGCCATGTGAACTCAGATACAACAGATGCCATCGAACGGTACTCAGCTTCGGCTGAAGATCGAGCCACCACGGACTGTTTCTTACTGCGGCAGGTAACAAGGTGACCTCCGAAGTGTATACCGAATCCGCTGGTGAATCGCCGATCATCAATGGAGCCAGCATAATCAACATCCGAATATGCAATTAATGTAGGAGTAGAAGATGAAGAAGTTTTGTATACCAGCCCTTGACCAGGGACTGTTTTTAGGTATCTCAGAATTCGTTCGACAGCTTGTAGATGAGACATCCGAGGAGAATGCATAAACCGGCTGACAACCCCAACAACAAAAGATATGTCCGGTCTGGTGACGGTTAGTTAAATCATTTTTTCAACCAGACGTCGATAGTATTCCGGATTTGGGAGGAGGAGATCTTCGTCAGAGGCATGAGCACAAAGCTTGTGATTTGCATCCATAGGAGTATTAATTGGTTTGCATCCAGAGTAGCCAGCATCCTGAAGAAGGTCTAAGCAGTACTTTCGTTGGGATAGGACATGACTATCAAGCCGTCTTGCAATCTCAAGGCCTAGAAAATATCGAAGGTTCCCCAGATCTTTTGTTTGAAATACAGAACAAAGATGCTGTTTGACCGCTTGTATTCCCTTTTCATCATCTCCTGTGATTAGAATGTCATCAACATAGACTAGAAGGAGAACCGTTCCTGTTGTCTTATGTCAAGTGAACCGGGAAAAATCTGTCGAGCTTCGAGTAAAGCCAACTTCCCGAACAGCCTTACTAAACTTATTGAACCATGCCCGAGAAGATTGTTTGAGACCATAAATTGATTTCTTGAGGTGACAAACTTGAGACTCCCCCGTGGTCTCAAACCCGGGAGGTTGTTGCATATAGACAGTCTCATGCAGATCTCCATTTAAAAAGACATTTTTTATATCCAGTTGATGTAGGGGTCATTGACGATGCACAACCACAGAGAGAAGCACACAAACCGTATTGAGCTTGGCCACCGGAGAGAACATTTTCTCATAATCAAGGCCCTCTTGTTGAGTAAAGTCGCGAGCCACCACACGAGCTTTAAGTCGGTCAATTGTCTCATCAGCCGTATGCTTGATGACAGACCCATTTACAGCTAACAGGAGTTTGTCCTGGAGGAAAAGAGGCCAGATCCCACGTGTGATTAGCCCATAGGGATGTCATTTCTTCGTCCATGGCCGCCCGCCAACCTGGATGCTGAAGAGCCTCCTGCACAGAGTTAGGAACAGATATCGAGGATAATGTAGTGACAAATTTCTGAAGCGCCGAGGACAGACGATGTAATGATACATAATTTGCCATGTGATGAGCTGTTGAGGCAGGAGTTGGATCACCAGGTCGCAGAGTGCCATAGGTGGAAGCCGACTGTAGTGGGGTGGCGGAATGAGGTGGTCGACGAGTGTAGACACGAAGAAATGGAAGTTGTTGGAGAACAAGAGTGTTGGTGGGAGGTGGTGGCGGCAAGATGGACGTAACGGGGACGACAAGCCGTGGTACTGATGATGGTTCCCCAAAATACAATCATCACAGGTAAAAGCAGGAAGCGAAACATCAGGAAGCACCTTCTGGAGAACTGGAAGAGGAGCATGTCTAAGATGCCGATGCTAGTCAATCGAGGATACAAAGGAGAGAATGGTAGGGGAGATATCAAGAAGGTAAAGCCCATTTTGCAGCCGTCCTTTACCAATGATACTCTGCGTCCTGTGATCCTGCATCAGAAAAGACGAAGAGGTGAATGTGATAAAACAATCCAAATCAGCAATGAGGCAACTGACAGAAAATAAATTGAAAGGAGAGCTCGGGACATGGTGAGCCGAGTAAAGAGAAATAGAGGGATTAAGAGGTATATCAGCCAAGCCGGATACAGGAGCGGTGTTGCCATTGACTACGGTGATAAACTTTGGATGCGGAGAATCTAAGTATTGGGGTGCCTTCAGGGAGTTGATATGATGAGTAACACCTGAATCCACAATCCAGCTCAGACTAGTGGAGAGACAAACGATACCTTCATTAGAGTCCGCGTCAACAGAGGCAGGTGAGTTGTGGAGCAACCCTTGGAATTGTTGGAGCTGGAGGCAAACTTCATCAAGATCAGCACGTGTGGCATAAGGGTTGTGAGTAGCAGCGATAGCATTTGGACGAGGAGGAAGACCATGTTTGCAATAGCGTGTCACCTCAAGGTGGCCATCCTTGCCGCAGAAAGAACATTTAGGCTGGGGCCGACCACCGCGACTCCTCCCCCGGGACCCAACACGTCCTCCACGGGAAGGGGAAGATAGAGGCAGTAATGACGTAGAAGAGTGCTGGAGAAGAGCTGGTGAAGGAAGGCTGATAATATCAGGAGGTGGTGAAACCCTTAGTAGCATGGACACACAAAAAAGAATGAGGGAATCATAGCAGATGAGAGGATTTGAGCCCGAACACTCTGAAGATGAGGCGGGACACGAACCATCATCATAACAATACCATATGCTTCCTTCTGAGCGCGCTGGGCAGCGAGATCCGTAGTCGGGGCTGATGCTGAATCCAGGCTTCAACCAGAGTCTTGGACCGAGCAACAAAGGAGGTTAAGTCGGCAGCACCGTTGGTGTCAAGAGTCTGAAGATGGTGATGATGTCATATAGGTGTTGGAGACTGTCCTTACCAGAATAGAGGGAATGAAGTTCATCTCACATTGCCTTGGCTAACTCGTGATACATAGCCATGTGGTAAGATTCACCATCAAGTGAGTTGAGGAGCCATGTTTGAACACATCCATCATTATGAAGCCAATCATCAGTAGGGGCAATAGGAACATCCTGAGTTAAATGATGCAGAAATCCTTTTAACTGAAGAACCTGACGAACAGAATGCACCCATTCAACAAAGTTCTTCCCTGTCAGAGAAATGATAGTGATGCGTAACTTGTCGCAGAGTTTAGGAACAGGGGCTGCCCCCACACCAGGAGAGGAAGTAATAGTAGATGTATCCATGACCAAGAGGGCAGTCAGTTACACAAGGCAGTTAACCAGCAGGGGGAAGCAAACCGCAAGCACAACTGGTGGGGAGGCGGCTAAGCAATGCGGCAAGCAGTCGACAGACAGAAACAACGGATAAGGAGATCGGCAGTCCGCACAGCAGAGGTAGAGACCGGCAAGAGAGCAAGCGAGAGACACCCGGCGAACACAGAGTAGCGACCGCTCGGTAAGGGGAGAGGCGGGGGCAGCAAGAGCAAGCTGCGGACAGAAAAGAAAACCAGCAGTCCGTGAAGGCAACCCCGCGCGGGCAATCGAGGCAGGCCGCAACTCATAGAGGCAAGTCGGATGGAACCTTAAGCATGGAGACCACGCTGAGCAGAGAGAAGACCGTTGCAGATGAGGGAAATAACAGAAGGGCGAACAGGCTGTAGATCGCAGCGGACAGAGTAAACAACGAACAGGAGAGGCTTGTAGGCCGCAGATAGCAGCGGACAGGCCTCAGATCGCAGCAGATAAAGAGTAAACGACACTTAGCGGCAGGAGTCTGTGACAGTCCGCAGTAATGACAAACAGGAGAATCTTGGCGAGTACAGACTTCTCGGCAAGAAAGGAAGTTGCTATTGGCTAGACAAAACCAAACCGCGGACAGAGAAGGGGGGAGACCGCAGCAGAAAAAGGAAGACCGCAGCGGAAAAGAGGCTGCAGTGGGGAGAGGAAAAATGCATCGGTTAGAAGAGGCAATAAGGTAATCCGCAGCGGAAACAAGGCAGACCGCTGGAGGGCAGAGAGGTGGGCCCCAGCAGCGAAAGTTATAAAAGCACAGGAAAAATAAGAGAACCAGGAGGGGAGTAGCTCACCGAGTATCATGCAGACAGAAGAGACTATCCGGCAAAAGGAGTAGCTCTCCGAGCCCGCGGGAAGGAAGGAGACCGCCCAAGGGAAAGCGGTTCGAAACTTAGAGACTGCCCAAGGAGGACCGGACGCTCTGAAACCATGTAGAATAGTGTTGAAACCTTGTATATACTTATTCAATGTACAAAATCATGTATGAATACATTTATATAGGGAGAGAAGAGAGAGAAAAATCTCAATTTCAAGATGTGGATTATTACAAGTAGAGGAAGAGGGCCTATAATGAGCTCCATTATGGGTAAACCCTAAATATTTGTTTTATATTATGTTTAAATTGTTGAGGTCATATCTTTGACTTTGAATCTGCTGCAATCATATTGAAACATATCCCATATATTGTCTCAACTTTAGGATTGTTGAACCTGTGACTTAAACTTCATGACTGCACCAAGAATCGTCTCCCTTTTGGGGTATTTTAACCCTTCTTGGAATTTAAATAGTAGAGGGATTGATGCGAAGTTTTAATAGGCAGTTGTAGATCATTTTCATCTGTATGAAACTTGCTGTACAGATGAATGAATGACATTTGAAAATCATATTTTAAGAACTTACACTGCACACCCTCACCAATCTTACCAAAGTGCTGAATTTCTATGTTTTGTTATTTTGCTTAGTTTAAGTAGATTCTATGTCGATAGCATTTTTATTGGTTATCTCTTTCTTTTGTGCACTTTAAGTAGAGTAGACATTCACTGTATGAAATGAGATTTTTTAGATTTCTATTGAGCTTTATTATTATTATTTTTTACTTTTGATGAATGTCTGTCTCTTCCTTCTAATATCCTTATTTACAACTAGCATATGATCACTAGGATTAGAGTTATACCGTCATCACTTCCTCAGTTCATCATCATTCTTATACTATCCCAAGTATATCAGTACAAGAAGAAGCGCTAACTTGAAAGGATGTGCACATCTGTTCCAGGTGTCGATGTGCAATGGTGGATGTTTGGATCACTGCCTTGATATGCCTATCAATAATATTTTATTCTACCTATTCAGTGGTTTGGAATTTGTCTCCAAGTCCTATCTCTTCGCTCTTGATGATAATTATTTTTCGGCTCTGTGAATGGATGTCTTAAAATCAGTTCTCCATTTATTTAGTAGGGGCAGTATTCATTGATAAGCTGAATAGTTTGGGTTTTATCAATCTGCCTTTTACAATTTAATACTGGGCATCTAATTTGGCTTTCATACCTTTTTGTACACCCTTGTATGTTCGTTAAAAGCTGTTCTATTCTTTTGTACAGGATCTGAGTAATCCGCATCTACATGGAGCTGGTCCTGTTATTGATTCTACAAGAATGCAACATGTACTGCCTCTCTTATTACTCATATGATACTTCACTCTCTGTTTTACTTTCATGATATTTATCTAATATTGGTTCACTCCCTGTTCAGGGTATTCAGGTCACGCCAGAGTGGGCTTGGAAAAATAAACCTACAGGTCCTTAGCTGTTTGTGCGCACTAAAATCCCATGACCCTCATTAAACTGTTCATTTGCTAAATCTAGGTTAAGAAAATGCTTATTGTCTATGAATCTTATTTAGCGAACTCTTTTTGTTTGATGGTGCTTGCTATTTAACTTCTTTTCCTTGAAAGTGCTGTTTCATAGTTTATACATGCCTAACTCCCTTATCAGAGGAAAAAATTCCAACTTTCTGAATTTCAGTTATATTACATCCTTGAAAATTTTTGGACTACATACACGTACGTAGGAGAAGGGGAGCCTTGGCTCACCGGTTGAGGTGTTGTCGTGTGACCTTGAGGTCACGGGTTCGAGTTCTGGAAGCAGCCTCTTGCAAAAATGCTTGGTAAGGTTTGCCTACATTTCACCTCTATGGTGGGACCCTTCCCTGGACCCTCGCTGTGCGGGGATGCCTTTGTGCACCGGGCTTCCCTTTTTATGCACTTTGTGTAGAAATTATTCCACTTGAACCCATGACCTTTGTTCCTTTTGGCATATGCACAGTTAAGAATAAGAAATGTCTTTTATATTCCAAATCTAACATAAAGAATAAGAAATATTATTTATATATTCCAAATCTAACATGAAGAGATGCAACATCACTCTATATATACACAAGAATGAGAGTTCTGTACAAGAGGTGTGGGACTAAACTAAAGGAGAAGAAGAGTAAAAGCAATATGGGCATCTAGATTAGGCCTTTTATATGGGTAGTTACACGACCATTACATCACCCCCCATCCCCCTCAAGATAGGAGTAGATATCGATCATTCCTAACTTGGAGATATTATCAACAGAATTGGTGCACTTCAGGCTCTTATTGAAGGTGTCTGTGAGCCGATCTTGATATTAAACAAACGGTGTGCTGACATTTCCTTTTTCCAAATGATCTTTAATGAAGTGTCTGTCAATTTCAATGTGCTTTGTTCGATCATGTTTCACAGGATTATGCGCAATGTTAATGGTTGCTTTGTTGTCGCAATAGAGTCGACTGTGTCTTGTATCTTGTAAACCCAGATCATGCAATACATGCTGAAACATAAGAAGGCATATCCCCTTGGACATCGCCTGGTATTCGGCTTATGCACTTGATCTAACTATCACATTTTGTTTCTTACTTCGCAAAGTTATGAGATTTCCTCCGACAAAGGTACAATATCTAATGGTGAATTTCCTGTCATCTTGACTTCTAGTCCATTTTGCATCTATGTAAACTTCGACATCCAAATGTTTGTTTCAAGCAAAGAGAATTCCTCTGCCAGGAGACATCTTTAGGTATCTCAGTACTTGCATTACTTCTTCGTAATGTCACAAACTTGTTGAGTGCATGTATCGACTTAATACCCCCAACTGCACATGAGATATCAACCTTTCAATTAATCTTTCAATAGGAGTATCAACTAATGCACAACTGAGCACCCGAGTTTCTTCTAGGAGATCAATGACATATTTCCACTGTGAGATAAAAATTCCACATTCAGATCTAACAACTTCAATTTCTATGAAATATTTGAGCACTTCTAGGTCCTTGAGCTCAAATTCTTGGCACAGGCATGTTTTAAGCCGTGTGGTTTCTTCTGGATCATTTTAGGTGGTAATAATGTTATCCACATAGACAATAGAGATTGATATTTTATATATTTTGTCATTTAACGAAGAGACTGTGATCCAAATGTCCTTGGTTGTACCTTAAGAGAATCATGGCTTTGTGAAACCTCCCGAGTCATGTTCGTGGGGATTGTTTTAGACTATAGATCGAATTTTTGAGACGACAAACAACTCCATTTGCCTCATGTTTTAGGAATCCTTGTGCAAACTTCATGTAAACTTCTTCCTTGATATCACCATACAAGATTGCATTTTTGACATTCAGCTGTAGCAACTCATAGCCGAGGCATGCTTTACAGGATAATACAATTCAGATAGTGTCCATACTTGCCATCTGCACAAATCTTTCATGATAGTCAACTCTGGTAGTTGGTGTATATCCTTGAGTGACCAGTTGCGCCTTGTCTCTCTACCACCCCTTCTAGGTTTTGTTTAATAGAGAACACTCGCTTAGATCCAACTGTTTTCTTCCCAAATGGAAGAGGAGAGAGTTCCCATGTGTTGTTCTTTTCCAATGCAAGCATCTTTTCTTCCAATTTTGTCTTCCATGAGGGTAACAATTGCTTCTTGCCAATTTTTAGGAATACTAACAGGGGCAAGGGAGGAAATGAACCCTTGATGTGCTGGAGTTAAGTGATAATATGAGACATAATTGGCAATAGGATATTGTGTAGATGTAGTCTTACCTTTGAGATGTATAAGGGGAAGATGGAGGTCTTCATCAGAATCTGGTGTTGAAGCTGATGTTGAAAGTGACAGAACTTCTAAGGGTACAATCTCAACAACCATACATCGTTGATAAACTTGACACAGAGGAGGAATGAGATTAAGAGGATGTGGATTGGCCAAAGGAGTCAAAGGATTTTTAGTAGAGACCAGTGAAGGGACATAAGGAGCGATAACGAGAGTGGTAATGGAAGGAGCTTCAATATCATTTTCCACCTCCCCCCAAATGAGAGCAAAAGAAAGCTTCCTTTCACAAAAGATAACATCCATGGTACAAAGAACATAGCGAGAGGAAGGATTATTACATTGATATCCTTTTGAAATGAAGGAATGACCAACAAAGACATATTTGAGAGCATGTTGCAAGCTTTCCATGATGAGAGATGAATGTGAGCAAACACATCCAAAGACCCAAGGTGGGAGATGAGAGGTGTGGACAACACTTAGTGGAGAAACGAGAGATAGGCGAGTGGTATTATAGGGTACTGGATGGTAGTCGATTAATGAGGCCCACATCAGTGAGAACAACTTCAGCTCAATAGGATTTAAGTAATTGCGTTGTACTAAGTAAGAATAATATCAAAGGGAAGCATTCTTGGAGAACAAATATTAGTAGGATTGTGACTAATATGTTTAGATTATAATCATCACAAACAAAAGATTTCAACAACGTAAAAAACATCGGAAACATTTTGAGAAGATAAACAAGAGAGAGATGTTCAAGACGTTGATGCCAACTTTCAACATCTAAACAGGAAGGAGTATGTCACCAGAGAGGGCTTAAGGAGCTTGTGGATCCAATACGTAAAGTCCTCCACAGTTTTTACCACTACCAAAATGCCGCTTCGTTTCCAGATCTTGAAAAAAAATAACCATTGGGAAGAAATGTTACTGAGCAATTTAAAGAGGTAGTTTGATGAATAATGGGAGCATGTTTCGAGGAAAAGAGAGAACATGTAAAATAAAGGAGAGAGGGAGAGCAGAGGAGCATAAGAATCAAGTGGATAAAATGAACGAAAAACTTACACTTGTACCGGAAAGATTGAAAGTTGTCCAAGACAGACAACAAAAATATTACAATGTCAGACATCGAAAAGTAGAGTTTAATGTAGGCGATATGATATGTCTGAAAATAAAGCCCTTCAAGGGAACTTCACGAATTCGTTGACTTGGGAAGCTTAGTCTAAGATACGTAGGGCCATTTGTCATTTCTGAAAAGATTGGACCGGTGGCTTATCACCTAGTATTATCTGATGCTCTTCAAAACCTTCATGCTGTATTCCATATTTCTTCATTGAGAAAATACATAGCAGACCCAAAAAAAATAGTTGCTTCTGAACAAATTCAAATAGAACCAGATCTATCAAGCCCAACTGAACCATACAAGATTGTAGATTGACAAAATAAGCAGCTTCGCAATCGGGAGGTTCGATTTGTCAATGTCTGGTGGAAAGGGCATAGTATTCATAAAGCAACGTGGAAAAAGGAAGAAGACATGAGAAATCTCTTCCCTCAATTGTTTGATGTACCTTCAAATTGAAGATTTTCACGGACAAAAATTCAATAAAGAGGAGAGAATTGTGACGCCTTGAAAGGTATGCTAATATTACATTTGGTTATAACAAAAAAATAGTGTAAAATTGGTGTGCTAATAAAGGTCTGGAATTGAAATATGCTTGAACCGGCTGAAAAACGGGCTTTAACCGGCTAATTACGGTTACAATCATACATGTGCGTATAATAAGCGGCTCCCGATAAAATAGCGGAATGAAGCAGCGCTATTCATTTCTATTCCTCTCCGGATCCCGCACAGCAGCCGGGCGACAGTGAGAAGCGACGGACAAGCCGGATCCGCCGATCATCACCGAGAGCTCAAATCTTCTCCTTTTCTTCCGATTTCTCCTCCATTTGAAAGGTAATCTCTTCCTCTCTAGTCATTTTGTTTCTTTTTCAAAGATTTCTCATGGATTGAAAATGGTAGAAACCCTAGGGTTTAGGATTTTTCAATTCTCTTTGATCCTTGATATGTAAAAAGTTTCTGCAAGGACTTTAAAGCCTAAATCCATGAGTTTCTCCTCCATTATGCTTCCCTTTCACTAAACCAGTGAAGTTCACCAAGCTAAACCTAGGGCAGCAAAACCCTAAGTGTTTAAAGAGGTCTTTGACCTAATTAGGTTAATTAGAAATATCAAATTGTCGGGCTTAACATAGTTATGGATGATATATTGTAGGCAATGGAGTCACACGGAAGCGGAAGACGCAATGATGAAAATAAGAACGAGAAAAGGGAAAGGAAAAACTATGAGTTCTCATCCTTCTATAATTGCTTAATTACTTTCATAATTATGTTTTATGGTTATGTTTTATGTTGCAAGAAAGAACAATTAAAAGTAAACGTATAATGAATTGAATGAGGTAAAGGAAGTAAATGCTATGTCGAAAGAACGAGGAATACAAAATGAAATAAAAGAATAAAGAAATGAACTGGGCTAAGTTGAGGGTCCTCCCAATGATGATGTATGAAAGTTAACGTGCGAATATGAAAAGACACGTTAAGAAATGTGTGCGAATATAAAAAGACACGCAAACACGCTATATAAATGATACAAAATGTTAATATTCCCTTAACACTGTCCGATAACAACAAAAAAAGTATAAGAGATAAGGATAAGAAAGTCAAACCCCACATGAAAAGATATATATAAAAAGGATGAGCAAAATATGAGCAAAAGAAGAAAAAAGTCAACAATAAGAAGATGATGAAAACAAATAATATGATATAACGAGAGAGAACGTAATCAAAGAATAAACTATGAAATTCGTAAAATGTAAATAAAACATCATAGTAAAAATGGAACAATGAGAATTCATTTAGTGTTTGACTAATAGAAAATGTAACTAAACAGGTCAAGGAGGAAGCTACTCCAGGCACATCTAGTTGCCCCACTACTCGACGCGAGAAGACGTACAAAATCTGGGTCAAGGTCCTCACAGCTGTCTTTGGAGTTCTAGAAGCCCACAAAGCTGCCTGCCGTGATCCAGATTGCCCGCACGATGAGTTCCAGTTCTGCTTTCTGTAGTTCATAGTGTTTCATGATATGTAGTATAGTATTATAGTTTTGATCTGCTGCTCTACTCATACTTGTTTACACGCTTTACTGTTCTTTGAGCACATATGTAAGATACCAACTTTTGTATGTATATGCTGAGTTATCTTTTTGATGATCAAATGTACTATATGATCTTGTGAGATAAATAAAATGTTTTACTTTTCTGTACTTTTCATGCTGAATGTTAAATTCTCTGGCAACTCTGTGTAATAGATAAATGAAATGAAAATTGTGATGGTGTCTAGAATGTAGGGCCGTTACACTCAGTAGTCAAATTCTTCATAAAGATGTTCGAACTTAGAGAAGTAGGTGGAAATGCTAGTGGAGTCTTGTTTGAGTACTAAAACATGGTGATTGAACTCATACTTGAGCATAGGTGCCGATTGGAGAGCAAGTCTCCTGTGCTTGGGTCCAAATCTCAAGAGCTTAGTTTAGAAGCATGTAACTCCGATAAACTATGGGGGACATGGAGTGAGGCAACCATAAGACTACAAGACAATTTTTTGCGTCCCACTTTTGCCAAGTAGGAACGGTGGGAGGCTCGACAATAGTTCCATCAATGTATCCTTGCAATTGATGGATCTGGATGGTATGTCAACTACCGGTGACCTTTCTAGGTAATTTTTATCATCCAATGACACAGTAATAATACGAAAAGAACTAGAGGAATCATGTGTCCATATATACTCATTGCCGGGTTGGGCCGGAACACTCGGCATTGTTGGAACACTCGAGTCCGAGAAACCTGCCATACTCAAGTCTCAGGTGAAGCTCACTGAATCTCAAAAAAATAGAAGTTTCTTGATGCAGCCGCGGTCGCATCCAGATAAGCTATGCTCGATTGTGTGTGTGTGGGTTCTATCATGTTCGTTGTTGTCATTCGTCATCTTATTTGTGTTATCATCATATGTCGTTGTATCGCACTTTCTATTTTATGATAAGGCTTGTTGGTTTGACCGGCCAGCATGACCATTAATAAATAGGTCCGGTAGTAGAGGGTGTTAGGATGTAAGCGCGACAATATTTTTTTTTACGTTAATTGCATGAAAATAACTTGAATCTGAATATAACAATTCAGCTTTGAGTTGGGAGTTAGGAATTAAGTTCCTTTTTAATTTCTCATCAAAACTTGGAGTTTCCATAACCCCCCCCCCCCCCCCCCCCCTGATTGCCGAACATTAAAACCCCATAACCCCCTCTTGATGGCCCGACATTAAAACTCCATAACCCCCTCTTGATGGCCCAACATCAAAACCCCTTCTCTATTGCAAACTGAAATTAAATTTTCAGTTTTCCTCTACCTATTTGAAACCCCCTTAATTAATTCCCCTATTATAAAATTAATTGTCCCCCTCTTATACGGATGACTGGAAGAAGGAACCATGAAGGGCAAGTTGTTCATTCTCGGTTTCTGTCCAGAGGAGTTTTTCCCCCGCCCGGATCCCAACCAACTCTCCCTGTCCGATACCGGGCGACCCTCTCGCCCGCCGCTCGAGCTCGCCAAGCCTCCAACGACGGCCGGCGATCCTCAGCTCTCCTGAAAAGGTCGGCCGACCTCGACTGCTACTCCTGACCCTACTTCCAGCCCCGGCCTTCCCGCGACGCTGCTGTCTCCGGTGCGCACGTCGACTGGAACTCCTGCAACCAGCCACCTTCATCTCCTCACACCAGCCCGAGCCGCCTGACCCCTTGCTGGCGATTTCTCCTCACTCCAGTCCGAGCCGCTTGTCTCCTTGATGGCGTTTACTCCTCACACCAGCCCGAGCCACCCTTCCCCCTGTTGTCGTTTTCTTTTCCTTTCGTTCACCGCGAATCACCTCCACCAACACCACTCCAGCCAGCCAGCCACCCCCTAACCCGAACCCCTTTCCAGGTCCAAGTCCCCAGCCCAACCGGTGGAAGCTCCCTCGTCCTGGACAACCGAGCAGGTATACGTCTCTGCCCCTGCTGTTAGTCTCTCATGCAATTAATTTAAAGTGGTCAAATTGTTAGCGCGTGCATCATTTCATTTTCTGCTGTCGTTATTTCTGCCAAAATTATTTTGATATCTGCCGATTGTTGAGCTGGCCGTTTGCGGGATTCGAATCTCAAAGCTAGGAGCCACGGTAGACCCTCCGAGACGAGTCGCTTCAAGTCGAGAGCTAGCTATCAACGTTTCCACTCTCTCGGGTAGGCCGTTGCTAACGAAAATTAGCCCGGTTGTGCGACCCAAAAGTTTTTGGGTTGCATCAATTTGGTATCAGAGCAGGTTCGATTCACTCCTATTGTGAATCGAACGGTCCGACGTTCCCAAAATTGTTTTCAAAAAAAAAATCATATCTTTTACCAAAAAAAAATAGTGAGCTTATTTTTCTTACATTAGGCAATGAGCACTACCATTTTAGCATCATTTCCTATATGCTTGGCTGTACCATTCTTACATGCCATGTCCTAAAACAAAGTGCAGACTGAGATAGTAGATATAACTCTTGCATCACTCAACATGAATGGCTTTGTGAATTATTAAATGATATGGGTGATATCGAAACGATCAAATATATTAATTTATAAATTATTTTAAATTACAAATCAGGATTACTTTTTGGTTTAGAATTGATTATAATGTTGAAATTGCTTCCTACTTTGTGTTGATTTATTATTAACCCAGAACTGCTGCTACACTTTGTATTGTAGGGTCCTAAATTCATCAGCCTGAGTCTCAAACTTGGTGAAGCTTACCTGAAAGAGCAGAGATAAGGGATGTGTCACTGTTTAAGTCTGTTATTGCAGAAGAGAAGGGAAGTCAGCACTTCCTGTAGCGCTACAGTGGGAAAAATCAGTTTCTGCTTGTATTTGTTGTTCCCATGAGATTATCTAAAAGCCGCCGGCTCTTTAGATTTTGCGTCGGCATGGGCTTTGATTTAGATATTTTTTATTTCTAATAATATATTTCTTAATGATTATTCGCTCAGTCTTTCCCAAGAATTTAAGGTGCTTGTTTGATTTTGAAAATTTTAATTGCACCTTTATTCAATGAACAAGTCCTGAAACTGCTTTATGTTAAGTATTTGATGAAAAAAATCTAGAAACTGAAGATGAATCTTCACAGCTGCAGCAGAGCGCTTGAAGATATATTAGTTGTTTGAATGATAACATCAATAATCAACTTTTCAGTTGTTATAGTCGGTGTTAAAAAAATTGAGGATTTAAATTTTGTGCTAATTATCAAATTGGGTTAGGACACTCTTGGCTTGGGTTAAGCTACCCTTTGAGTGCGCGCATGTGCGTGTGTGACCCATTTGCACCTCTATTGTTTGAAGGCAGACACCCTTGACTATTTGTTCAAAGAGTAGTTTGAGATAAGTTGACTAGAAGTCTTCATCTTCATGACTATCCCTCTGGTAATTACCCCTGTCATTTATAAATATGTTCATGTAATGGTGTTCTCCAATAATATTCGGCAAATAAAACTTGTTTGCTAATTTCTTTGCGGCAGTCAAGGTCTGTCTTGTATAAGCGACCCTAGATCTTCAAGGCCTGTTCTAGTTCTGGCAGGGCTCCTGTTCTATCTCAATATGGTCCGAAGGTCCGGAAGGGGAGATTCCAGGGCAACCGTGCTACATGCAAGCAAGGCGCTAGTGGAAGCGAGCAGGCAGGAATGAAGGCTGCGAACGATACACTGAATTTATTACCACTGGTGTCGTGGTGCTTCGACCACATCAAGAGAAAGAAATGAAAATGAGATCTATCAAAAAGGAAAAAGAAACCGAAGAACCTTTATATACCCCACTCTTGGTCGCCTTGGAACGTTGATTTGACGTAAGTGGAAGGAAGAATGCGCAGAGGCCGCCCGTACGGGCGGCTCACTGCGAAAATGCCTTTTGTTGAGCTGTATGTGGGAATGATCCAAATTGGAAAAAAAAAAGAGGAATATTTATTTGACGCTCCAAAACGTAGATTTAGGCTGTCCGATAAATTTTGATCAAAATGTTGCCGTCATAAAATGCATGTTTGACAAGACAGTGGTTGTCACCGCTGCCAAGAAAAGCTAACTAATTTTTAACATAAAAGTGGATGAAGATACTAAGGTTCCGTAGGGCGTTCATAAATGACAGTTCATAGCCACCCCATTTGAGACCACCACCATTGTGGCAAGCAAGCGAAGCCTTAATCTTTAAGCTTAATCTATCTTTTAGGTTTAAATCTAGCCATGGATTTTTTTTAAGATATAGCTGATCAACTCATTATACTTTATTATCAAATTTAGGATTATATATTTCATATGGTGAATATTATTCATATTCTTGCTTTAATCCAGCTGTATTCATCATTTATACCCACCGAGTGCAGTAATATAGTAAACAAACCATCAAATAACTAAGCATTGTTGTAAAAACAGCATGCGATCAAACTCAATGAAATTTAGTTGATGATTACTCAACTCTCTCTAAATAAATGAATATAATCGTGCCGAGTTGTTCAACCTAGTTTAGTTACTGTTTATCATGATGCTGATATTTCATTTATAATCCATCTCCAAATCTTACTCACTCTTTTAAACTTTAAATTTCAATTGAATTTTAACATGCAACCTAACATCAAAATTACTAATTTCAATTCTTGTAATAGAATTTTTGTCTTCAATCAAACAACAAAATTAAATTTGATTTCAGTTCTAATTTCTTTCACCAAATTCCATGAAAATTCCTGCAAAACAAACGGAGTCGTAGAGATCAACTGTATCTTAACTGCAAATATGAACAACAGTTGGTTCAATAGCCTCTGTAAACTGACACTTACCCTTAAACTCTAAAACCATTAAAAAGGACACTTATTTAAACAAGCATGGTATGAATGTTAAGAAGAGAGATCAAAACAAAACAACTGAAATGTACATATGATACAAAAGTGGTTGAATATGCTAGACTCTGCGGGCGAATCTGTTCTCCAGTAAATGCTTAATGCACATGACAAAATATTATTAATTTCACAAAAGATGAATAAAAATTTTCTCCATATTTTCTCCCAAGCATGTGCAATTGGGGCATCCCCCCACATTTCGATATCTGAATCTAGTGAATCGAACGGCTGGAATCATTCGACAGTGAGACCCTTGCAATGATTTCAGAATTCTGAACTGATTGAATTATTTGCAGATCCCAGCAGAAGACCTCTAAAATATCTAACGAAGGGCGACCCTTCAAATTTTAACTTCTTCCATCTACCCTTCATGAGCAGTGGATGCAACCCAAATATATGCTCAGGCATGAAATCATGTCTTGTTAATATTCCAACAACAGGAGATCTCTGCAACACAAGAAAGAGGGCAATTACTTATAAAATTTTGCAACCAATCCTAACACAAGGCTAGGGTTTTTGAAAACTATTTCCCCAACAAAGAGAATAGATGCCTTACACTAGAAATTTTGGGAACAACCAATAGATGCCTCAACCCAACTTCCCTAAAAAGAATAAGGGCTTTTGCCAGCGACATCGTCTCCACTACAGTGAAAGGGGAAGTGTTTGTGAAAGGATGAAGATCTATAAACATTTCCATCTCTTCTTCGCTGAGTTCTATATCTTCAATTCTATCACCCTTGCCTGAACTCTTCTTAGCAAAATCATCCGATGAATAGGCCTTTGTGATGCCAGCACTAGTCAATCTGCAAGTAGGTAAGAAATCCCTCTTCTTCAACAAAACAATAAGGTGTGATCTAAGAACTAGGCCAAATAGAACTGGTGTGCTCGAAAATGGAGGCTCGTCGATCACGGGGAAGCCATGGTGCCCGGTTGTCTTGAGCACATGGACAATATTACTGACCTTCTCAACACCATTGAAGATTCTCAAGGGGCCCATAGCAACACCACTGACTGTCAACTGCCTCATGTATGGTTCGGTGTGACCCTTGAGGTAAGGAATTCCTTTTAACTGTAGTATCAGATCATAGATATTGCCACTGAAAGAATCAGCAACAGTTTTCGAAATGAGAAGAACCAGCATCACGAGAGGAAGCAACAGAAGGTTGTTGGTTAATTCCAAAATGATAACGCAGACTGAGACCGTCATTCTCATCGTTCCTCCGAGAAAGGAAGCAGATCCAAGAACTGCGTAGAGGCCGTGGTCTAAAGATGATCGTGAACCCATCAGCATCCCTACGCAGCGTCCATAGATAGCGCCGGTCAAGATGATAGGAACAAAGAGGCCGGCGGGGGAGACGACGCCGTAGCTTACGATTCCGAGGAAGTACGAGACTAGGAAGGATATGATGATTGAGTACTGATCGAATAACTCGTGACTGCCCGAACTGTAGAGATTTCTGATACTGTCATCATTGGTACTAAAGAAAAGGCTGGCTAGATCATTATAGTAGTTGGAAGGACACTGGAAGTTCTTGAAATTTCCAGTTCTTCCTATTCTTTGGCAACCTTCCTTTGTTGAATCAGGACAAGGCTGACAAGATGCAAACCATGGTAGTGCAAAGAGTAAGCAGGATGTGATTAAGGAAATAGCCCCTGCAAGAACTAATCGGCAGCCAATGCCTTTCCTGAGAGAGAGAGTTGTCGTCATCATCATCCTTCATATCATTAGCTTTATCCAAACTATCTAGCGTCATTTAGTGCAAAGAGTAAGCAGGACATGTGCTGTGAGAGGTATTCTTTGTAAATTATTTTGAACAACTTTTAAACATTTATTATAGGTCTAGCCCTTCGCCACTAATTTATATGTTCTATGCATTTTCTATCCTTTGTAGTATATGTAGAAACCATCCGAGGCACCGTTTGGCATAGCGGTGGCGCGGTAGTTATGAACCGTTGTTCATTAACACCCTACCTCACCTAAGGAACTTCATCCACTTTTATGTTCAAAACTAATTTTCTTTTCTTGGTGGTGGGCATAACCATTGTCTTGCCAAACATGAATTCTATGATGATGGCGTTTTTGTCCAAACTCACCGGAGCAAAAATTCCGTGGAGCCTAAATCTACTTACAATTAGTGCATCCTTAATAGATGCACTGATGCACATCTAATATAATCATGCATATTTTTACTCTCGTTACGTCAGCTCTTGTCTTTGTTAACATAGTTTTTGCATTCAAAAAAGCTACATACAACTTCATTTCTAATCTCATTGCATTCAATGTTGTGTTCTCTCCTCTAATTTTAAGGAAGATCTAAATAATTTTTTTTTTATTTTGTACGCATATAACTATCATTTGTAGATTTAAGCATTTTCATCCTAAATGAGATAGCTAGTGAAGGTAAGACTAGTCCTAAAGCAATGCCCTTTGCTTCATTGATTTTCATCTGCGTGAATTCAAACAACTATTACAGTAAATGAGAGGGAGAGGGGCTATTGCAGTAAATGAGTGGGAGATGGGCTATTGCAGTAAATGAGGGGGAGAGGGGAGAAGGATGGCATACTCATTGATATCTTTGTAGATTTTAAGAACCTTTTCCATAAGGAAATTGTATAAACTTCCTAATATACCCCCAATAACTCCGAGAAGGATCACAAGAGGCAAGTCCACCAAATGATACACGATGGTGGTTGAAGTAACATCAAACATTATCAGCCCTCCCTTGCCAAACAAACCGCATTTCCCTCTTATACAAACATCAATAAGTTCCCGAAGAACAATTGCAACTACAGCTGTAGTAAAGAATGCTCTCCACAATAGCGAACTTCTCCACCTGCAAGGCATTACTATTCATTAGCCTTGTCATAGCCATGAAATTTGCTGATTAAGTGAGAAAAAAATTTTGTTGCACAAAGTTTACTTGTGGACTAACTTTTAGGGAGACCCAAACACCCCACCTTCTAAGGATGGGTGCAACAGTACTCGATCCCTAACCTGCCAAAGCTGGTCATAATGACAAGAAATGTTGTTGTGTTATGTTGGAGCAAAGGAGTGAAGTGAATAATGGGTTTTTTAAATTATTCATACAAGTATTGTAAAAATTGTAGTTGTTGAATTGACAACTAATGTTTTTATAGAATTACAATACACTGCGCTTAATAAATATAATTAATCGATTTTAAATTGAAGAAAACAACTAAATTAAAAATTTGGGCAGCCACTGGAATCTAAGAAAGTCCCTTCTCTGCTTTCGTGCAGCTCATATTTGTTTTTTTGTAGTTAAATCAAATTTAAAATTGCTTTTATAGGTCAAGAAAGGGGAGACACGCAACAGAAAACACTATCAGATTAACCCTAACTTATGTCGTTTTGTCATCTTATAGCATCAAGTTCGCAAAAAAGATAAATGGAGGTCAAAACAGAAGTTTGATTAATCATTCAGATAATGCAGAGTGCACATGGAGTAGCAGTGGTGAACAAGATTTTCCTAGTAATAATCTATAGTTTAAACTTTAAAGTGCATTTTACTCGGAAAACCACAATGACCATAACTAAAAACAGAGAAAAACAAGTTTATACCATGATGACAATGACTCGAGGGCAAATAGAACACCACCAAGCGGAGAACGGAAGGCAGCCGCCACTCCTGCACTGGCCCCGCAGGTCACAAGATCCCGTCGATCTCTATCGTTATTCAGATATTTCAGCCATTTTCCGGTCAGGCGATACTTATGGAGTCGTTCATTATCAAATAAAGCTGCAATGCAAGCACCAACATGTACCATAGGGCCTGCTTTGCCCACATGAAGAGATGATGACACAGCAGCAATGCAACCAACAATCTGACATAGGGGAGCAAAAGAAGAGGCATTTATTCTTATTTTAAGAAAAAAATTCTTGTAAAAAGAAGGAAGCCAAGAACCAAGATTACATTCAGCAAATGATGATATGATCATTTTAACTATATTCAGCTAAAGTTTAACAATCAATTGTTAACTCCTTTGGTTGCTTGTAGATAGAAAATAAGGTTTAATCAGTGATGAAACTCTGAGGAGATCTAGAGTCCTGTCAGATCATAATTAAATTCAACTACAAGAAACAGCAAAAATGAGATGAGTTTAGATGAAAACATCTTGATCCAAGGCTCTGTTTGGGGCGGCGGTGGCGGTGGAAAAAGCAGTGGTGAGAAACCAATGGTTACATTAGAGCTTAATTATTTTAATAATAAAAATATGTGTTATGCCAATCATTTATTGCATAGATAAATAAATATTATATAAATCATAAATAAGTAGGTTACAAAAGGTTAGCGTCCAGAAACAAAGATCACGAATGGCTGAATAACTGCGAATGAGAGAAGAAAACTTTTGCAGTGGCGAGAAATAAAAAGGCAGATCACGAATGATTGGGACGTGGCTTTAGTAAACCCTTGAATAAAAGAGGAAATACTGAAAGGAGATCGCAGTTTCTAGAAAGTCATGTTGGATCCGCTGCTCAAAAAGCCCTCAAAACACATTTCTTGAAAAAAAAATTTCATCCAAGCAACCCAAAAAGAATGGTGGCGGTGGATTTAATCATCCTGCACACAATGGATCATCTTGTAGGCTACATTTGACCAAGGATATCACAATCCAACATTCTTTATGGTAAGAGAATTAACAACTGTTTGGTTGGAGTTAAAAGCCCAAAACTAAAAAAGGAAATGAATTGAAATTATTGATACATTTCTCTCCCTTTTTGACTAAGTGGGGGTAGGCAATTGTCATAGAAAAAATGTGTTAGTTAACTTAGCATTGCAGTAAATGGAAAGTGAATTCCCTACAATTTATTCAAACGGACCATTCACAAAATGAAATAATAATGAGTAAGGCTCCGTTTGGTGTGAGGTTTTTGCTCCGATGAGTTTGAACAAAAACATCATCATTATGAAATGTGTGTTTGGATGACAACCGCTTTGACCGCCACCAAGAAAAGAAATTAGTTTTGAACGTGTTGGAAAAGCCCATGTAAATAGGCACTTTTTTGGTTTTCTTCCTTTCTCCTTTAATCTCACATCTTGTATAGGACTCTCTTCTCTATTTCTCCCTCCTATAAATGTGTAATTGTGTATTCATACACTGTATTTCATTATTGAGATAGTATATATAAGGTTGAGTGTTTCTCTACATGGTATCAGAGTAAACGGTCCGGCCTGTCGTTTTTTTGAAACCGCCTATTCTCCCGGCTTACCGGGCGGCTTCCTCTCCTGCTTAGCCGCGGTCTAGTGCGGCCTGCCTCTTTCTACTCGCGCGGTTTCCGTACCCGCGGCTTCCGAGCGGACAAGGTATTTTCTTACCGCTTCCTCTGCTCTATCTCTCTCTCGTGGCTTCCACCTCTTCTCCTCCTCTTCTTCCTCCCTTTTATAACCTTTCTCACAGGTGGGGACCTCCCCTACTTGTTTCCTCTGCTAGCGCGGCCTCCCTTTTTATCTGTGCAGTCTCCCTCTCGCTTCTCACCACAGCTCTAACCGTCTTCTTCTTCCCGCTAGTCGCGACTTGTCTATAGTCGCCGCGACTTGTCTAAAGTCGCCGCGACTTGACTCTGTTGCCGATGTCTATCTTCTCTTACTCGCTGCGGTCTTATTGTCTACCCGCCGCGAGCTTCCTCTTGCTGCTCTGCTCTCTGCTCGCCGCGACTTTCCTTAGTCGTCGCGACTTCCCTTCTCGCCGCACTTTACCTCTCTTGTCGCTGCGGCTTCTCCCCTTCTCGGCAAGCTCCGCATCTAGGTCGTGACATATCTCCTTGCCGCTGGTGTACTCGCCTTGACCGTGCGGATTCTTGCCTAGTTGCTGCGACCTGTCTTGTCGCTAGCGGTTTCTCATCTTCTCAGCAAGCTCCGCACCTAGGTTGTGGCATCTCTCCTTGCCGCCGCTGGTGTACTCACCTTCACCGTGCGGATTCCTGCCTAATCGTTGCGACCTGTCTTGTCGCTAGCGGCTTCTCACTTCCGCTGCGGACTCCGCATACTGCTCGTCGCATTCTCCTTGTCGTTGGTGTTATCACAGTGGCCTGTGCGGCTTCTACCAGCTATCCGCGCTGCATTTCTGGTGGCGGCGGCCCCATTGCCTTGTCGCTAGTGGACTGCCACCCAGACTGTGCGGTCTCCTGTCTGGTCGTTGTTTCTTTTCCTGTCTGTCGGCCTAGCCTTTTGCTCGCCTAGTCATGGCGACATCTCCAGAATCAACCGGACAGATGACGTCTTCCTCTGTAGACCGTCCGGCCTCTGCCCCTGAACTCCGTGATGAGTTGTGGATTACTACCATTTCGCTAGTCGGGAAGAAGAACTTCATGGAGTGGGTTCATTTTGTTCGCCGAGTACTACAGTCCAAAGGTTTTCTCCATCACTTGACTCAAGCGCCTCCAGCTGCTCCTACTGATGATTGGTTGCGCAACGATGGTCAGGTTCAGACATAGCTCCTCAACTCCCTTGATACTGAACTCTACCGCATGATCATGTATCACGAAACGACAAAGGCAATGTGAGATGAGCTCCAGTCACTATATTCCGAAAAAGATAGTCTCCGGCATCTTTATGACATTATTACCGATCTCCAGTCTCTTGATGTTGGTGGGTCCACCGACCTCACCTCATTTGTTGCTCGGGCCAAGACCCTTGTTGAAGCATGGATCCAACATCAACCTCCTACGTTGGACCTTGCTGCACAACGGGCTCAGAAAGAAGCTGTCGGGGTGGCCATGATGATGGCTCGTGTTTCACCTCATCTTCACAGCGTTCGGGCCCAAATCCTCTCTTTGGTTGCTACCCCCCTCACTATCAGATGTGTTTTCTATGCTGCTCAAGGTCTCACCGCCTCCTGATAGCTCCGCTCCTCTGTCCTCGGCTCTCCTGCAGCAGACTTGTGCTCCCCTGCTGCCTTCCCCCCTCCTCCTCAAGAGGGGCGTTCTGGCTCTCAAGACCGCGGACGGGGAGGTCGGCCTTGCCCAAAGTGTTCCTTTTAAGGAAAAGACGGCCACCTTGAGGCCACATGCTATCGCAAACATGGGCTTCCTCCTCGTCCACAAGCCACTGTTGTTAGCGACTCCGCCGTTCGTACTGACCTAGAAGAGATCCGCCTTCAGCTCCAACAACTACATGGTCTGCTCAGTCGCCCACCTGCCTCAGTTGCCTTTGCTGCCTCCATCTCCCACGAAGGTATCACTTGTCTCTCCACAATCCGCGCTGGATAGTGGACTCAGGTGCCACCCATCACATCACCTCCATGCGGCCACATCAATACCTGGATTCTCCTCATCCTAAGTGTATCACAGTGGCCAATGAGGACATTGTTCCTCTCTCTGGCTCGGCTGACATCCCTCTCACCTCCTCTCTCTCTCTACGCTCGGCTCTTCATGTTTCGGGCTCCCCGATTAATTTATTTTCTATTGATCGCCAGACTAATGATTTTAATTGCTCTGTAACATTCACCTCTTCTTCTTTTCTGATACAGGATCACAGGACGCGGACTATCAATGGTAAGGGGCAACTACAGAACGGGCTCTACTTTTTGACGACTCTCCAGCTATCCTCTCTCCAGTCTCCTCCGTCGATTGACATCGACGCCTTGGTCATGCCCCTTTATCAGTTTTTCAGAAAGCTCTTCCAGATGTATCTTTCCTTCTTTTCAGTGTGAATCATGTGTGTTAGGCAAACAACCTCGTTCCTCTTTTTCATCTCATTGTACTCGGAGCACTGCTCCTTTTATTTTAGTACACTCTGGTATTTGGGGTCCGTACAAAGTTAGTAGCATTTCTGATTATCGTTATTTTCTAACGTTTATTGATGATTATTCGTGAATGACGTGGCTATACCTACTTGATGATTATTCCTCGGGTCTTTCGGGCGTTCCTTCTTGAGACCCAAACACAATTCCCATGACCATCAAAACTATTCACATGGATAATGCTCGTGAATACACTAGTCACGAATTTGCGACTCTTTGCTCTGACTTTGGGGTTATTCACCTATCTATACCCCCCAACAAAACGGAGTCGCTGAGCGGAAGAATTGACTTTTTCTTGATGTGGCCGCTCCATCATGCTCCAAATGCACGTTGTCAAAGCTTATTGGAGCTTTGCTCTTTCGACGGTTGTTATCTGATTAACTGTCTTCCTTCCCTCATCCTCCACAGTGTCACTCCGTTCAGCCTCATGTTCTCGTCTACTCCGGCATTCTCTCTCACACCTCGCATCTTTGGGTGCACCTTTTACGTTCACACTCTTGGTCCATCCTTGGACAAATTGGATCTCCGGGCAGCCAAACACATCTTTGTTGGCTATTCCCGGACTCAGAAAGACTATGCATGCTACTCTTCAGCTACCCGCAAGGTGATAGTCTCTGCTGATGTTACCTTTCGGGAGGATCTTCTTTTCTTCTCTGCTCCAGATCCTACACCTCTACCACCAACCGTCCTACGCCCTGTCATTCTGATTATCAGTCCTCCACCCCCATGAATTCCTGCCCAGGCTCCCCCCGTTTCCAAACCTGTACCTCCCGTTATCCGTGTCAACACTCATCGCCATCCTACCTCTGGTGCCCCACTACAGTCGGCTTTGACATCTGATGCTCCGCGTTCTGCTGATCCGGCACCAGAATCTACAGCTCATCCCCTGACAAATTACGTATCCTTACATCGCCTATCTCCACAACTTCATACTTTTGCCACTTTATTATCCTCGATTTCTATACCTAACTCTGTGCAGGAGGCTCTCCAACATCCGAGCTGGCGGGCAGCTATGGAGGAAGAAATGACAGCTCTCTAGGCTAACCAGACATGGAACCTGATACCTCTACCTACCGGCCAGACACCTGTTGGGTGTAAATGGGTCTTTTTGATTAAGCATGCCCCTGATGGGACGATTGACCGTCTGAAGGCCCGCCTGTTGGCTCGTGGCTTCACCCAACAGCAAGGCCTCGATTATGAGAAAACATTCTCTCCTGTGGTCAAGCTGAACACCGTTTGTGTTCTTCTCTCGGTGGTTGTGCATCGTCAATGGCCATTACATCAACTGGACATCAAAAATGCCTTTCTCAACGGCGATCTCCAGGAAACAGTTTTCATGCAGCAACCTCCCGAGTTTGAGACCACGGGGGAGTCCCGAGTTTGTCATCTTAAGAAGTTTATTTATGGTCTCAAACAATCACCTTGGGCATGGTTTGACAAGTTCAGTAAGACCGTCCTGCAAGTCAGCTTTACTCAGAGTTCAGCCGACTTCTCACTGTTCACTCGTCATCAGACAACAGAACCGTTTTTCTGTTAGTCTATGTTGATGATATCTTAATCACTGGAGACGATTTAAAGGGCATCCAAGCAGTCAAACAACACCTCAGCTCCATCTTTCAAACAAAGGATCTGGGACATCTTCGTTACTTCCTTGGTCTTGAGGTCGCAAGACGACCAGATCGACTCGTCATCTCCCAAAGGAAGTACTGTCTGGATCTCCTTCAAGATGTTGGCTACTCGAGATGCAAGCCTACTATTACTCCAATGAATGCAAATCATAAGTTGTGTGTACATTCTTCTGATACAGACCTCACTCTTTAAAATCAGGAATATTATTGATGATTGGTTGGAAAATTAATCTATCTAACGGTCAAAAGACCGGATATTTCCTTCGATGTTGGGGTGGTCAGCAGGTTTATGCATGCTCCGCGAACATTTCACCTTCAACTGTTGAGCGCATCATTAGATACCTTAAAACAGCCTCGAGTCAGGGATTGGTATACAAAACCTCATCCTCTACTCCAACATTGGTTGCGTAATCTGATGCTAACTATGTCGGTTCCTTGAATGATCGTCGGTCAACCAGTGGTTTTTGTACTTATTTTGGAGGTCATTTCGTTACTTGGCGAAGTAAGAAACAAGCAGTGGTTGCTCGATCATCAGCTAAAGCAGAATACCGATCGATGACATCTGTTGTCTCTGAGCTTACCTGACTTGGGAGTCTCATGGCCGATCTAGGGGTAAAACTTCCCTCACCTGTCATCTTGTTATGCGACAGCCAAACGGCTATACATATTGCGAAGAATCCAGTCTTTCATGAAAGAACAAAACATATTGAAGTAGACTGTCACTATATCCGGGAGAAAGTTCAAATGAAGAAGATAGAATTGAAGCATGTTCCTGGTACTGAACAAGTGGCGGATATCCTCACAAAGGCTCTACCTAGCACCATATTCTACCAGTGCCTGTCCAAGCTTGGTGCATACGACTTGTACGCTCCATCTTGCGGGGGAGTGTTGGAAAAGCCCATGTAAATAGGCCTTTTTTTGGTTTTTTTCCTTTCTCTCCTTTAGTCTCACATCTTGTATAGGACTCTCTTCTCTCTTTCTCCCTCCTATAAATGTGTATTCATAAATTGCATTTCATTATTGAGATAGTATATAAAAGGTTGAGTGTTTCTCTACAGAACATAAAAGTGGATGAAACTCCTTAGTTGAGGTTGAGCATAACCGTTAATTTGTGGAGCCTGACTGTGGTCGGGAGTACTGGGCACTGATAATGGTTTCTGCCTAGGGTTTAAGTGTGCGAAAAACTGAAGGGAGAGAAGCAGCGGAAGAGAAGCGGTGCACTTTTGAGCGGGAAAAACCACCACCACCCGCGGTGAATTTTTGCGCGGGTGGTGGTGGTTTTCCCCGGACTTGGGGTTTTTCGACGTTATATTTGTGTGTTCGTGGTTTTTTTCTGCGTTTTTCTTGTGATTTCTTTAAGGGTTGTTTCTCCTAATAATAACCCGCGTTCACGATCGCCGCTGCATTGCCAAACGGAGCTTCTTGGAGTAGGGGTGCAAATTTAGCCCGGGCCCGATTGCCCGGCCCGGGTCTGCCCGGATCTAAGCCCGGTTAAGTCTGGGCCCGGTGAGGCCCGGGCCAGGCCCAGGCCAGACCCAAAAAGGCTCACCAGACCCCCAAATATGATTAGGGTCCGGCCTGATGCCCGGCCCGGGCTAGGCCCAGGCCTGGTCGGGCATTAAAGCCCGCTGCGACCAGCATTTAATGCTGGCAAGAGCCAGCATTAAATGCTGGTTGTCTTGCCAGAATGCTGGCAAGAGCCAGCATTTAATGCTGGCAAGACTGCCAGCATTAAATGCTGGCTCTTGCCAGCATTAAATGCTGGCAATGCTTCGAGCATGCCTATTTGGGGGCCTGGTTGGGCCCGATCGAAAAGACCCAACAGGCTCCCTTTTTTTACTATGGTCTGGGCCCGGTTTGAGAAGGGTCCGGCCTGGGTCTGGCAGCAAAAAAGCCCGGGCCCAGGAGGCCCGAGCCCGGCCTGGGCCGCAGGGCTTTATTTGCACCCCTAGACTTGGAGGATATGATGGAAAGGAAGCAACAAGAAGTTGGGATGCTTAGTAATCCCACCTTGACAAGAAGAGTGCTCGGTGAAAAGATATCGGGAGCATCAACTCCATTCAAGTATGCCCTAACCTCCGGAATCCCTGATCCAGCCGCTGCTGGCGCAATGTACGAGGTGATGATCACAGAAAAAATTATCAGAACAAAATTGGAGCTCGCGAACACTCCAAATGCCATCAGATACCTGCAATATCAGCCCAGATCGCATCCCAGATCAACGAAAAGCGATTTGTTTACTGATAGAGATGGGAAGGGAATCGAAACCGGTACTTGTTGGCGAGCATGAGATTGGATATGCGGAGAAACTTGAAACCGGCGAGGTTTTCGATGGCAAGGTTGTTGAAGAAGCCGACGGCGCCGGCGAGGATTCCGATGAGGAGGCAGAGAGTCCACTTGAGTATAACGTAGCGGACGATGTGCGCACGCCCTCGTGTCCTCCAGTCCTGCTTGAAGAAGTCATTCTCCATGATCCTGATATCCGTCCCAAAACACACGACTCAGTTTGGGGCAATCCATCAGATGGAGAATAAATAACTGGTAAGGAGATGCAATCTAGAAGAAGGGTTTGGGAGGAGGGAATTTTACTCGTAGTCAAGGCTCTCAATGGGGCAGATATTGGAGCCGATGATGGCAACTTGGGAAGTACTATTGGAAGCGTATCGCCGGAGATTGGCCGGCGGTTGTTCGTGTACAGGTTCACAGAGAGATTCTTCATCTTCCGGATGCAGAGACGGCGATGTCGCCATGAGAAGACACACGGAGGGGGAGAGAGATGGAGGAGTAAGGGAGGAGGGATAAGGTGAGCTTCAATTCAATCATACAACATTAATAAAATATAAATTAATATAATTAAACAGATAAATACTTGCTTAATCATAAGACCTAAGGGGGCCTCAAGTTAAATCATACAACAAATTTAAAGTGACAATTTTTTAATTAGGACACTGTTACGTGCACATCATTTTGAGTTATGTGCCCACCAAATACTTAAAATAAAGGATGGTGTTACGTGCACATAATTTTTGGCTATGTGCATACCAAACTTTTAAAATAAAAAATATCACTATTTTTTCAATCTCACATGTATTAAACCTAAGCGCACATCTTGCTCCTATTTTTCCCGAATGTCGAAACTCTGCCTTGCCCCAGCTTTCGCCTTGCTTCACATTACATACCAGTAGAGTTGGAAGAAATACTCCAAAAATACAATACATTATCGGCTTTTAAAAAATGAAATAAAAAGAAAACTATGGGAGCTATTGGATCCTACAACAAGTCAAATTCTACCAATGGACCGTGCAAAATTTTAGTTATATCGGTGAAAATGATTTGAGATTTTTGTTTTTTATTTTGTTTATTTTGTTGTTATTTTGAAACATAAAAGAGAAGAAATCTTTTGCATTTGAAGTAGTCGTGCACAAAAAAACCGGTCTCAACCGGTCCGGTTGGGACCGGACCGGTTGGGACCGGACAGAGACCGGTCCCAGTTAGGACCGGTCCGGTCCCGGACCGGTCCTGTGGTCCCTGTCAGTCCCTATAAAAAGGGTAAAAACCGGTCCCGGTTCGAGACCGGTTTCGGGACCGGTAAAAGAGCCGTCAACGGCTCTTTTAATGAGCCTGCAACGTGGCAGACTCATTAAAAGAGCCGTTTGGCTCTATATTTAAAAAAAAAAATTTATTTAAACCCCCCCCCCCCCCCCCTCTCATTTTTCTCTCTCTCTCTCACTATCTCTCTCACTATCTCTCTCACTCTCTCTCTCACTCATATTCGTGTTTAATGGCTTCCTCCTCCTCCATGCCGGCGTCCTCCTCAGCATCCGTCGATCATGAGATCGTTGAGCACCGACATAAAGCGGCGTTATGAGATAACTTCGATAAAGTGCGGATCGGCGGCGAAATTAAGACGAAGTGCAAACTTTGCGCGAAGCTTATGGCCGCTAATAGTAACAACACAACGCTTGCCCGACACAACAAATCATGTCTTTCCAAACAAGCCCCGTCGGAGGCCAACCAAGCTCAAATTTCGACGACCGGGCACATTTGGACGTATGACCAAGCTCGGCAACGGGAGCGACAAATGGAGAATGTCATCAAAAGCGGACTTCCGTTCAACCACTACGACAACGACGAAATGACGTCTTACATACACGAAGCACTTCAACCAAAATATCAACATGTAAGTCGTACTACAACTCGACGTGATGCTTTACAAGCTTACCTGCAATCAAAATTATATTTACAAAATTTTTTGAAACATTCGACGGTCGAGTTAGTTTAACGAGCGACGTTTGGACTAGCGGTTTAGTTGACGGACTTTCTTATATTTGCATAACTTGTCAATGGGTCGATCCCGATAGTTGAGAATTAAATAAACGTATAATTTGTTTTGAAGGTTTTGAATATCCGCACACCGGTAAAGCTATTTATCAGGTGATTATTAAGTGTATTAGAGATTTTAATATAAAAGATAAAATTTTAAGTATTTCGTTTGATAACGCCTCGAATAATAATATGACTATTAAATATTTGATTAATGATTTGGAACCTATGCTAGATGATATTTTTTTTCATACACGTTGCGTATGTCACGTTCTTAATTTAATTGTGCAAGATAGTTTAACTTTTATGAAAAATTATGTTATTAAAATACGTACTATATTACGAGTTATTTATAGTTCAAAACGACGAAAACAAGATTTCAAAAAATTTGTTATAGCACAGGGTAAAAAATTTTTGGGTCCATCTTATGATATGCCGGTACAATGGAATTCCACGTACAAAATGTTAAAACGGGCTTTGTCACAGAAATCGTTATTGATAGAATTTTATAATAGTGTAGAAGAATCACATGATTTAGATGCGTCAGATTGGACTATAATCGAAGATTACGTAAATTTATTAGAAAGTTTTTATCGGGCAACAACTATTTTATCTGGCGTTTATTATCCTACTAGCTCGCTTGTTACTGAATTTTTTTTATTAATTACTGAAACGTTTAAAACTTACAAAATTAACCTAATGTGGCGTCCGTTAATATTAGTAATGGAGGAAAAGTTTTTAAAATATTATACGCATATGCCACCTATGTTTTCTTGTGCTGCGGCTTTAAACCCTTTAATGGGTGTAGACGGGGTTGAAAATTTTATAGAGGAAATTAATCGAAATTTAGAGTTAAACGAATCTTCTAGTGATTTTCACAACGTTAGTGTTGAAAAATTTAATTCTGATTTTACTCGTCTATATAATTATTACGATCAACTATATGGATTGCGACCTCGCGAGGAATCCACCGCCCCTCGAACAAAAGATATTTTAAAAAATAGATTTTTAGAATTAGCTTCGAAAAAAAAATAACGAACTTCGAGTACTTTAAACGAATTAGGTTTATATAGCAAAACACAGTTTCAAGATTTTATGACCGCGTACGAAATAAAAAATTTTGATATTTTAAAATGGTGGAAAATTAAATGTAATAATTATCCTATTTTGGCCTTAATGGCCCGTGATTTACTAACCATCCAAGCTAGTACGGTACCTTCGGAGTCTGCATTTTCTTTAAGTGGCAGGATTCTGAACGAGCGAAGGAGCTGTTTGACCGAAGAATCTTTGGAGATTTGCATTTGCTACAAGGACCATTTGGACGCTTTGAGGAGGAGACAACACGTCTCGTCAATTGAAGACAGTGAGCCTAAAGTTGAAGACGAGCTTAATAACTTAAATCTGGGGAGCGCCGCAGAATAATGACGTTGATTTGTAATTTGTATTTGTAATTTGTATTTGTAATGAAGTTGATTTGTATTTGTATTTGTATTTGTAATTTGTATTTATAATTTGTAATTTGTATTTTGATTTTGTAGTTTGATTTCAAATTTAATAAAAAATTTTATTTACTTTGCAATTTTGAATTTCAAATTATTACATGTTAATATTTAATTTAATTAAATCATTAAAATTGAAATATAATAATATTAAAAAAATTTAAAATAATTAATTTAATTAACCGGTCCCGGTCTGGGACCGGTTAGGACCGGTCCTTCCGGTCCCAGACGGTCCCGGTTTTCAAAGAAAAAATCGGTCCCGGACCGGGACCGGTTTGGGGAGGACCGGTCCGGGACCGGTGTCCCAAAAGACCGGTCCTGCCCAGGACCGGTCCCGGACCGGGACCGGGGTCTTTATGTGCAGGCCTAATTTGAAGTAACAAAAAAACTCAAACTTTATTTTAGTATTTATTTAATAGTTTGGCATGCAAAAAAAATTTATGATATTTACTTGAGATTTTGGCCTGCAAATAAAATTTATAATGTGCACATATCAATGGTGTGCACACAGTCAAAAATAATGTGCACGTAATAGAGTCATTTATTTATTATCTATTTATAAACAATTTTATTAGCTAATATCCCCCCCCCTCATCAAATCAATCAATAATCATCTCTTCAATCACCGCCCTAAATATTGAATAGAAGTTGTTAATGTTTGATGGCCCACAAGTTTTCGCAAAAATTTTTGGTACATATATGTACTTATTACTGTAACCAAATCCAGCCGTATAATCCGTGATTTTAATAGCTCAGATCTTTCATTAAAAACTACGATCATAATTTCTCTAATATAATCGTATTGAAAAGTGATCAAACACCGTTGATTTTACAATCTTACGGCCAGATTTTTCTCTCACAGGTACAGTAGGTAGGTATACATACCAAAAAAATTCTCTAAGTTTACACAAGTCTCATACCTTTCGGGTTTTTATATGTTATTTTTTTTGTAAAATGTACCCGAACTTATTAAATTTAGTTAAATAAATCTTTCAATTAGAAAAAGACCGCAAAGTGCATCCAATTCTCTTCCATATTTAAACCATAAATTATAGCTTTATAACCGCAATGTCTATTGCCTATCATACTGATTTGCATTGATTATGTATTTTGAAATGTAGGAGGGCATTTCTCTACGAACATTTTCGGGGAACCTTTTAGCTCCTACGAGTTTTTTTTTTCTTTTCAATAGTTGTGTGGAGATTTTGATGTTCCACCGTAAGAACGTGTTCTTCATCTTGTTCATGCTCTCTCTAAGTCTTTCATTTAAGCAAGTTAGAAGCAAAGGTTCTAAAATCTGGCAAGTTGTAGGATCCAATTGCTCGTGCAATTTTCGCTTTAATTCATTCTTTTGAATATCCGTTGTATTATTATATTTCAAGTGTATTTCATCTAACTTCATTTGTATATCATTCAAAGGCTAGTTCTCTTCCTTAACCTTCCAAATTTCTCTTGATTCCTCCAAGAATAGTTGTTTCCAATGTTTATGAATCATCCGCAACATTCAAGTATCCTTCCAAATGGGAGTGCCTTGCACACAGTATTTGCGAGGTGCTACGTGCAGCGCCGCTCGCTACGGATGTGCGCATGGCAGGGAGTGGTTTGCGTGCAAAGGTGCGTGGATGCTCTGCCGTCATTTCGAAGGACAAAACAAACTCGGAGTTACATGGGACCCGGTTTGTTGAAATTGTACTGACAAGCTGGTTGTGGCTGTGCCAAAAAAATGTTGGTTTGACCGAACTCATTTTAGGGAACCCCATCAAACTTGCATAGAACTTAAGACCAAATGCTTGTTTTATTTTGGTGTGTTGGAGAGTACTCATTTGATTCATCATTTTCTAAATAGTTGTTAAATTGTCAATTGACAGACTCAAGAAAATATTTAAGCCGACTGTGTCCACTTTCCACATAATTTCTTGAACAGTCTTACTTTTTCATTATAAATTGTTCTCGTAACAAAACAATCTGTTGGGTTCCTTTTCTTCAAAATCAATAAAAAATTTCTAGGTTTTTACACAAGATGTATACATTTCTTGGGCCACTTTTTGTCCATTTTTCGTCCAATCTTCTACATAAGCATGAACCACAAAATAAACAAAATCATGATTTTGAATTCAACATTTGACTTTAGCTTTCTATTCATCCAAAAATGCATCTCTCTGCACTTATAATGTAAATGAAGATCAACACCTCTTCGAACTTATTTTTCTTAAATTTATTTTAATAACCTATATATTACAGTGGTTTTCACGAGTAAAATCACCTCATAACCAAGCATTATCCTAGATTTATCACGAGCAATAATTTTATCAGCCTTGTGAATGCTAACAACAAGCCCTAAATCTCTTGCGACATTACGATCTCACTCAACTAAATTTTCCCTACTTGAAAATAATCATGTCAATGATGAATTATTTTCCAACATCAACATGTGCACTATTTCTATAATCCTGAAATGTCTCCATCCCATAGACACATGCCTATAAGAAGAACAAATAAAAACAATGCAAAGTAGTTCAACAAAATAAAATTAACAAAGGAATGCGAATCTAGGTTTTCTCAAGTAATTGAATCATTTTTCGAGGAGAAATAGGCCTTCTCAATTGATTGAGGCTCCGTTTGGCATGGTGGTGGCGGTCAAGAACATGAGGGTTAAATTATCAGTCGTTAACATCCACCTAAAGAACGAACTTCATCCACTTTTACGTTCAAACGGATGATGTTTGTTAGGTGATCCTTAATAAATGACGGTTTAACTCATGCGTTTACGATCGCCACCACCATGCCAAACGGAGCCTGACTCGTCTTTGACCACGCAACCTCGAAGGAAGAAAAACCCTCAAATTTCATTCCAGAAAATAGAAAACATCCCCAAAATCTCAATCCATAGTGGCCTTAACAAAAGACATGAAAAAAAATTCAAGCAACCGGCTCGCCAATTACACTTAGGCTCTGTTTGGCTCAGCTGAAGCGATTGGAGAAGCAACTGATTTGCAGAGTGCTGGGAAAATCTGTTGATTTGCAACGACTGGAGAATCAGTGAAACTGTTTGGAAGTTCTACTTTTTCAGTGCGTTTTGAACAGATAATCTGTCAAAACTGTTTGCCAGAGTAGATGTTCCGTAGCTTATTCAAAACAAAAGTAAATGCTATCAGAATTTCAAATTCTAATGTTTTGTAAAATACTAATATTACATAATAAGAATGTCTAAACTTCAAAATAATAAATATAAGATAATATTTTGGTTGCATCATTGGATCCATGCGTTAGTGCACCGATGATGTTTATTTGCACAATGCAAAAATATATGATCACTGATTATGATAAAAAATGTACTACTACAAAATATTGTACATGTGATCGTTTTGTAGCTGATCGGCTATAAAATCTCGTAATGCAGCCATTTCATTAGCTCCAACTCCTTCAATTGTTACCGGATTAATATTTGGGTTTGGATTTGTATTTGTGGTTTTTCGGTTCCGAGTAGCTCGAAGTTCATACGCTTGTTGATACACAAAGTTAACATCCATATCACATGCATTAAACTCTCGATCCACACGTGAGGGGTGCCTCCGAATATAATTATGTAGGGTCATTGTTGCCACAGCAATAACGCACTGTTTTGAAAATGTGTATTGTTGCATTTTTCTCAGTATGTCTCACTTCTTCTTTCAGACTCCAAAGGTTCTCTCGATCACACTACGAAGTGATGAGTGAGCCTTATTGAAAATTTCACGTCGTCCTATAACTGGGCGATTACCCCTCGCAAAATCAGGTAAGTGATAGCGAGTCTCCGGATATGATTTCAAAATTTCTCGCTGAAATGGATATCCAGTGTCCACTAAGTAATATTTGCCTACATTACGAACTTATTAAATTTAAAATGAAATGCATTTGTAATATATTTTGACTTCCAAAAAGATACGTACCAGGAGGCGGGTGAGGAAATTGACAAGCAGGATCATTAACTGCACGTTGAAAGATCCGTCTGTCATGAGCTGAACCTTCTCACCCTGGGACCACATAAGTAAAACACATATCGAAATCGCATATTGTCATTATATTTTGAGTTGGTATACCATGACATCCTATATATCGCACTTGATCATCCACCGGAACACATGCATCTACATGAGTTCCGTCTATGGCTCCAATACGATCTTTAAAGTAAGGCATGTTTCGATCGTCATTCAAGATTTTTGCCGGTATATTCAAAAATTGCACGTCTAGTGGTTTTATCATTTCAACAGCTAGAAGAGTCAATGCTTCAAGACCTATCACAAATAATCTACTTATTGTTTCGGTGGAATGCTGGAAACGCTCACTTGTCAACCTCATTGACCCTTTATGCGCCAAAGTATATATGGTAATAGTCAATACCTCTCTCGCAGGTGTTCTTTGTGAGCCTTGTAAACCACAAGATGTTTGAAGTATATATAACAAATCCCTGAATATCTCAGGTGACATCCTGAATGCAATGTGGAACCTCGTTGGATGATCAGCTAACAACTCACCAACCCACTTATCTCCAATCTGTGCAGACGTCATGAATGGTATTTTTTCGTCGTATGCCGACATGTACTCTCTAATCACAATTGCTGACGTGGTAACTATATTGTTGAACAATACAAACTGTCGTTTTCGATCAAAAGCAACATCTGAAATTTATTCATCATCATCAAGAGCAAATTCTTCGTTATCATTCGTCATTGCAAAATACCTATAAACACAACAAACATACTACCTTTTTAACGATCCGAAGAGGTAAATAAAAGATTAAACATATTGAATAGTAAAACATACAACATGCTTGATTCCATTACTTAAACATAGAAACAGATAAAAGTACTGCATTGAGCTTTGCAAAATATAGAAACTGCATATATGTTTGCCAAAAATGTGAGATAGTGCAGATTTGATTAAGCGGTGCTATGCATGTAGCGATTTTTCAGCCACTCAAGTCTTTTATCACTTGGAATGCCCAAAAAAGTAGCCATGTTGATCATCATCATTAGGAAAAACGTAGCCCAATCGTAGAACTGTGAATCTTCGTGAATCTTTGGATATTTCATAAGCTCTTGCAATGCTTCATTCAGCAAATACACATTTTGTGGTGGTGCGGGCATAAGGAAAGAACTAGCAACACTTTTGCAGGTCTCAATTAGCTTATCTACATGTGATTCAATTACTTGTTTTTTTACCTTTGTCTTTGAAGCACCTCCCAATGAGTGATCTCTTGGAACCTTGTGAACTTGCACTACTATTCGGATCCTTCGGCCTACTAGAACAGTTATCAGCAACAGCAGGTGGTGGCGTATTTAAATCATCTACAACATGCTCATCACTTGACCCAACATTATTAGAAATATGGTCGGGTTGATCCAATGCAGGAGACATTGCTCCCGTAGAAGGGATCCAGACATTCTCACCAGTAGCAACAACCTGACTAAACATTCGATCAAATTTTTCCTCAAGATCGGGAACAATTCCTGTGAATTTGAATTTTTTGGCGGCAGACAACATCTGAAAAAAAGGCATTTAGGTTATTAAAAAAAAGTCTAACCAAAATTAACTTTACATCATGATTTGTTTCTAACCTCTATTATTTCTTTCCACCATTCATTTGAGGCATCAATGGTCTTTTTAATTGGATTCCACCCTAACCCAGTTTCCCCTCTTTTTAGATCACGCCATAACTTCCAATCTCTCTTCAATTGATCCCATTTGTTTTTTAACTGTGCCCGATCATATGTTAATCCCGTGTGTGCTTTGAAATTATCTATTACGTTTTTCCAACCCTCTTTGCTGAAGTGAGTGGTTGGACGATTTCCCAAATCAATTTCTCGGATACATATATCACAAAATACATGAACTTGTGCATTCTCCCATGATGCTGAAACACCAACTGTTTTTTGCTTACCCATATAAAAAAAACAGTAATATCGCGATCACTGCAAACATAGTAAATTTATAAAATTTAACGCGAAAGTACATGAAATTGTGCAAGCAAATCTTCTCCAATTTTATATCACACCAAATTTAAAAACTTTTGGCCTAGCACAATCTGATCCTGAACGAAGCCGGCTGATATCAGGAAAATGAACAGGAAATGTTAATTTTTTTGAGCCAAAGTAGACTTCAATCCACCCACAACCCTTCAATAAAAATAACCAAAGTACATATTTCACTCCATAAGATTTGCATTCATTAGGATTTCAGTCCCCAACATTTTTTGGAAATAAATTTGGTTCGTAGCCTAACACAATTAACGGAATTATCAGGAAATAAATTTGAAGCTCGAAATTATCTATTATGTTTTTAACTGCAAAAGAAGAACAAAATGTGGAAAGCGAACAAAAAACAGGGCCTATTGAACTGACATGAACTCTTTATCAAGGAAGAGATCGAATAATAGGCCTATTTCTTGATTAAAATCAGAAAAAAGAACAGTATCTGAACTTTGATCGGCAAAAACAGAAACTGGCGGAATGTATAGGAGAACTCGAGAGAGGTTACCTGCTACGAAGAAGATGACTCTGTTTGCACCGGCGGAGATGCTCGTGAGAGGGAGAAGGAATCGCTGAAAGCGGCGGGGCACGCACACTGTGGGGAAACCAGAGGAATCTTGGTAAAAACATATCTTGCGTGATCCATAACCAAAATCAGGAGCAGATGTATGATCCATAACCAAAATCGGAAGAGGTTACCTGCTAGGACGCCTCCTGGATGCGAGCGATCGGAAGAGGAGACACCAAAACCGTAGTCGAGCGAAGAGGGAAAAAATTATGGTGCACCGCGGGGGAGAAGATGCGCTGTTAGGGCAAAACGCGAAAAACCTTTTTTATGAGAAGCTACGGTGGGAATAGTTGTTACAGAATTTTGTTTGGCGCGGATTAATGAGAAGCTGCGGTGTGCAACTCTCGATAATCCGCGCCAAACAACGCCTTAGATCCTCAAAAATAGTGCCAACCAAGAATCATATAACTCTGGAGGAGCGGTGGATGGCAGGCGTAAATTACTAAAATGCTCGAAGCACCCCGTGTAACCGTCAAATTTGGCATAAAGCTTTTTGAAATCCGAAAACGTTTCAAAATAATATGTTTTTAAGCTAATTTTGTGTGTTTGGTTGTTCAAATGGCTATACTTGATCTGCGTTAACATGGCTCTATATATATACTACAAACATTTCACTTTCCCATGGAATTATTATTATAGTTAATATAAGGTAAGATGTCGCAGGCGGGCCAGAAAAGTAGATCCGATATTAAATTTTTTTTAAGTTCAACATATTAAATTTTTTTATTAAAAAAAATGATCGGCCGAAAATTACAAAACAAGAGCACGTTCCGCACATTACCCAAAGTTGGAAAGGATCCCAATTCGGCGCGATACCACGCCGGCACTCCCGACTCCTCTTCCCCTTGCCGCTCGTTAGGGTTCCGGCAGCTTTCACGATCCCGATTGCGATTCCCGCCGGATAGACGATCGGGACTAGGAGGAGATAACGTGTTCGGGGATCTGGGAGGGGAGATACATGGCTCGACGACGATTCCTGGTTTGACGTGGTTACTGGTTTGAAGATCTGGAAGAGGAGATAGCTGACGGTCGGAGCTACGAATCCATATCGAGTACCCGAAATATTCTGTTTCGACGATCACAATTCTGAATCCAGACCGGTCATCCCTGCAATCAAGGTGGAGATGAAGTCAAATGGAAAGATACACAACTCTCGCCTCTGCCTCCTCGTCTTGCTTGCGTCTGTGTTCTGGTTCTTCATCTTTTACTTGCACTTCGCGGTGTTAAGCAGCAGTACTACCGACCAATCCACACACCCTGCGTCCCTCCCTTGGACATCAACCTCACCGGAGCAGCGGCTGCCCCATCGAGTTGAACCGGAAAATCCCCCCTCTATGCTTGCAATCAGAAGCGCGGAGAACAGAAGCGATCCCTGCGCTGGGAGGTATATCTATGTTCACGATCTCCCTCCTCGTTTCAACGAAGACATGCTCAGGGACTGCAGAAAACTCAGTCTCTGGACCAACATGTGCAAATTCACCAGCAATGCCGGCCTCGGGCCGCCTCTTGATAACATCGACGGGGTTTTCTCAAACACTGGCTGGTATGCCACCAACCAGTTTGCTGTGGATGTGATTTTCAGCAACAGGATGAAGCAGTACAAGTGCTTGACTAAGGATTCTTCGATTGCTTCTGCCATTTTTGTGCCCTTCTATGCTGGATTTGATATAGCCAGGTACCTCTGGGGATATAACATCTCTGTGCGAGATGCATCTTCTCTTGATTTGGTGGATTGGTTAATGAAGCGGCCAGAGTGGAGTGTGATGGTGGGAGAGACCATTTCCTAGTTGCAGGGAGGATTACATGGGATTTCCGGAGGTTGACGGATTCTAATTCTGATTGGGGGAACAAGTTGCTGTTCTTGCCAGCGGCAAAGAATATGTCTATGCTTGTTGTTGAATCTAGCCCTTGGAATGCCAATGATTTTGGGATTCCATACCCAACCTATTTTCACCCTGCCAAAGATTCAGATGTGTTTTCTTGGCAGGATAGAATGAGGAAATTGGAGAGGAAGTGGCTTTTCTCATTCGCAGGAGCACCGCGGCCAGGCAATCCTAAATCTATCAGAGGGCAAATTTTGAATGAGTGCAAGAAAACCCTTGCATGTAAACTTCTGGAATGTGATTTTGGAGAGAGCAAATGCCATTCACCGAGCAGTATTATGCAGATGTTTCAGAGCTCTCTTTTCTGTTTGCAGCCTCAGGGGGATTCCTACACTAGAAGATCTGCTTTTGATTCGATGCTGGCTGGCTGTATACCTGTCTTTTTCCCACCCTGGATCAGCATACACACAATATACATGGCATCTTCCAAGGGATTATACAAAATATTCTGTTTTCATCCCAGAGGATGAGATTAGGAGAAAAAATGTTAGCATAGAGGAAAGGTTGAAGATGATTCCTCAGGATGTTGTGAAGGCTATGAGAGAGGAGGTCATAAGCCTCATTCCGAGGATTGTATATGCCGACCCAAGGTCAAAAATGGAGACCTTGAAAGATGCCTTTGATGTCGCTGTTCAGGCAGTAATCACGAAAGTTTCAAAACTTCGAAGGGATATAGTTGAGGGCACTGAAGATAAGGATTTTGTGGAGGAGAATAGTTGGAAGTATGATTTACTGGAGGAAGGAAAGAGAACAGTTGGAGCTCATGAATGGGATCCTTTCTTCTCCAAACCAAAGGATTCCAACATTGATTTAGGTAGTTCATCCGCTGAAGCTGCCAAGAGTTCATGGAAAAATGAACAGCGGAATCAGTCTTGAATTTTTGAATTCGCATATATTTGCATTGTCATGCAAGTATTGGGTGGTTGAGGCATGTTCTCTATGAATCCATCTCTACTCATTCTTTGGACCATGGAGGTAGTAGACACCAAATTTGTACCAAAATCATTTATTTTATAGCTAGTATATATCATTCCCATCGTTTATGCCATTTGACTCAATAAGTTCATGTATCTTTATCAAAATTTTATAGAATGATATAAATACAATTGCCTTCCTTTTTCCTTTTTCTTCTATTCAGAGGCTGTGATAGTGTGGCTCTGGAGTTGGGTACTATTGTTTCCTTTTGATAAGCTACAACTTTTGTAAATGTCGTAACACTTGGGAGTTAAAAATCTGATCTGTTGCATTTAATCACCTAGAGATTTAGGGTTGAAATTTATTTGGAGTGATTGTTAATGACAACATCATTACTTATTGTAATTTCTTGAATGTCTTCTCTATCAAAGTTTCTATTTGTAAGTTACAAGGATCATATATGATTCTAAATTAGGTGATTTTATATTCCGAGTAGGGTATGTACATTTCCTTCAGATGATATTTAAGAGTTTTTGCACCTTCTTCTAAGAATCACTGAAGAGTTCTAATCCTGACTATTTATTTCCTCAGCTCTCGTTTCAAAATTATTATTTTCTGCTTACCTCTTTGTCAGTTTTTAACTATAAATTTGAATGATTAACCACATTTTAGCCCATTGATTAGTATGATTACACCGATCCAGTGTTGATATTTGCAGCTTTTCTGTGAGTCAGATCTAGTTTCCAAAGTGGCCTTTTGGGCTTGCTTACCATTTAAATCCCCTTCACATATTTATCTATCTTGAGTTGAAATTATTTGAACTCACTTCTTTACTTTCAGTGATGCCATTCCACGTGCTTTCAAGTGATCTTAATATTTCTATTATCAATCTATGATTTTTAGTTCTTTCTCATTCGTCATTAGAATATATGGTTTTTATCCAAATTTTTTATTGGAAGCCTCGGAGTTAATCAACCTTGATTATAACTCTCCTGTTAATTTTTGATCAAATCTATTCTCATTATTGTGTTCCCTTGAATTTTTTTACTCTTTAGTATCAAAATTGTAGGATAAAACACATACCTAACTGGTCCATAAGCTTGAACTTATGAAAAATGTGCTATTATTTTCTTTAAGTAGCACAATGCGCCATTGGTTCAAGCGAGGGGAGCTGGACCCCAAGAGTCCCGCTGAACCTTTAGTTTGAAAGGTGTATTGATTTTCTGGAGATCACACAACATATAACTCTCCTTTGTATTGCGCTCTTCAAGTGTGTTTGTTCCCTTCATTTGTGTCATGTCTTTGTTAAATCACTTTGATGGGAAGGCTCTACCACTTACTTTTGTAGTGGACACAACCAAGAAGGATTGCACCTTTAAATTTCACCCAGTTGGTATTTTTTGGTGCCAGCATCTTCAGCGGTCACGCAACATTGATATTTTGAAATGAGTAGTGTCAAATCTTGGAAAAGTGAGTTCCCATGCTTTTGTCAGACGAATGACAACTCTTTTATTACACCAACTTCCATTATATTGTAGCTTGTGAATTTATTTCGTTTTTAATAATATTTCTTATGTTATTTTTTGAATTTTTGATGTACGGATATTATAGTTTGGTGTGGTGATGGTGATTGTGAACTCGGTGGTCATGAACTGGCATTCGTGAATGCTCGGCCCACCTAAAAAAATTCATGCATTTTATGCTCAAAAATAATTTATTTTCTTAGTAGCCGTCATAATATTGATATAAACATGATTAGATATAGTGATTTCTATTAAGTAATTTATCAATAAAAATACGACAATTGTTCTTAGCGTTTATGCTCCTCAAATGGGACAAAATTGTAAATTAAGGTTTCGTTTGGTTCGGTGTTTGGAGCAGTCGGCTAGAGGATACCGACAAACGCTCGAAACGGAGGGGGGAGGCCGCAGATCGAAATGGAGTGGTTTGCTCCATTTCTCAGGGCGCGGCGGGAGGAGATTCGGTAAATGTCGCTGCTAGACATTTGGTTACTCGTCTTGCGGCGTTGTTTGCCGCAAACGCGGCCTCCAAACGCCGCGCCAATTGAAACCTAAAATATCAAACATTGTAATAGATGAATCCATTATTCTAAAATTGGAGAACTATATAGGATAAATTAAATAATAATTATATTTAAGAATTATGGCTATATTTAGTTTGGCGGTGGCGGGTGCATCCGGTAAGTTGAAACGCCACGTTGGAACCGGAGGGGGAGAGATGAGGGTCGAAACGGAGCGGATCGGGGTCGTTTCCTCCTTGCTGTGGGTGCAAACTGAGCAAACGCCGCCGGTGGTCATTTTTTTACCCATCATTTGGCGGCGTTTGCTCCAAACAGAGGCGGCGAAACGCCGAACCAAATGAAGCCTATGTCTATTGAATATAAGATAATTAAAAACAGAGTTTGGTTGCTTGGGCGTGTAAAATGAAGGTTTGAAAAAACACCAATTATATGAATAAATAGGTAGTGTTGAAAGATTGGTAGAAGAAAAGGTAAACATAATGTAATGTTGATAGAAGTTGTTTGAAGAGGTGAATTTAAGACTTCATTTTGGAGAGCGGTTAAGATTGTAGAAGGAGCTGTTTTAAATGCAGGTTTGTAAATGAAGCTGTTGAAAATGGTTGTTTGAAATGAAGATTTGTTTGAATAGTCTGTGTTTGCAGAGCTGTTCAGAACAGAGAACCGTTTGACAAAACAGTGGTAGCGTTTTATAAATATTTTTAATTATAAATATTTTCTATTATATAATTTTTAATTATTTTTTTATAATATATATAATATATTTTATTAAATTGTTGAAAATAATTATTCTAATATATATATAAATAAAAGTTTTAATGTTACTTCTAAAACTTTATACTTATATAAAAATTTTAAAGCCCCTCCGCCGTGCCTCCACCGTGACTCTGTCTTGCCTCCACTGTGCTTTCGCGTGGCTCCGTTGTCGGCGGTCTGCCCAGGGCCCACCGACGGGCTAGCCGGACCCCGGCGAACCCACTGGGGGTATCCCGGCGGCGCCATCGTCGACGGTGGCCTTGCCGGAGCGCCACAGGGATACCCTCAGAGGGTTCGTCGGGGTCCTGCGAGCCCGCCAGTGGACTCCAGGCAGGCCGCCAATGGCAGATCTGCCGACGACAACCCTAAGCGGAAAAACAGCGGGCAACTGAAGCTCGTGCCAGGCATTGACGGAGTTGCTGCGGAAAAACAACCGACGGCGGAGCTGCTGCGGGATTTCTTCCTCCCCCCTAAACGCGGACAACCGGAGCTCTAGCGCTGGGTTTAGTCCCGCAACATTTTGAGCAGCGATAAAACGCCGGGCGGTTTGAAATACAACGAAAAAACAAATGACTTTCGGCCCCCCTTCAGCATGTTGACAAAACAAAACGGCCAACAATGCTAAACCAAATAAAGCCTAAATCGTATCAGAAGACTATTGATGAAGACAACATTGATAATTTAGGCTATATTTGGTTGAGTTATTGCTGATGGAAAGATGCTGTTAGGAAAAGTGCTGATTCTGGAAAATAGAGTTTTGTTAAAAACTGTTTGGGTGAAATTGAATTTGTAAAACAGAGTTTTGGAAAAGTTGTTTGCAAACAAAATGGATTTTTGAGTGAATATTTTTGTTTTCATAAAATAATTACCAATCGCAAAATATGCGAAAAATATTTTTTTCATAATATAACACCAAACACAGAAATAATGTTTACTTTATTAAAAAGACTTTTTTTTTGAACCAGTTACCCTCGCCATCTCGATCTATGATCTAAATTCATACAACTGATATGCTATAATATCTGTTGAATTGTGGTAAAAGGAACTTCCATTTTATTCATCCATATAGAGAATATATATAGGGTTACAAGAAGCACATAAGAAGGATATGAAATGTGGGACTAAATGATTACTGTTGCGGAGATATAGTAATAAAGGTAAACTCATCTCCCCCCCCCTCAAGTTGAGGGTGTGATATCGATCATTTCCAACTTGCCAACAATCTATTTGAAGAAACCACTACATACATAATCCCTTCGTGAGGAGGTCTGCCAATTGTTGTTCAGAGGACACAAATGGAGTAACCACAATGCCTCTATCTATATTTTCTTTGATGAAATGTCTGTCGATTTCAATATGTTTCGTACGGTCATGTTGCAAAGGATTGTGAGCAATATCGATTGCAGCCTTGTTGTCACAGTATAGTTTGACAAGCCTCTCTTAACCACTCCACCAATTTGTCGTTTCTCTTTCCTCCATTTCTATTCATAATTCTGTGCAGGAAGCGCTTCAGCACCCAGGGTGGCGGGCGGCCATGGATGAAAAAATGACTGCTCTCTGAGCTAACCGGACCTGAGATCTGGTTTTGCTTCCTCCCGGCCAGTCCTGTGTCAGCTGCAAGTGTGTTTTTATTATCAAACATACTGCAGATGAGACTGTTGATCGCTTAATATCTGTCTCAATGAGGATTTGTAGAAAACTGTTTATATGCACCAACCTCCTGGGTTTGAGACCCCGGGGGAGTCTCATCTATGTCATCTCCGAAAATCTATATATGGTCTCAAACAGTCCCTGCGTGCTTGGTTTGAAAAATTCAGCAAGGTTGTTCGCGAAGTCGGTTTTTACACAGAGCTCGGCTGACTTCTCCCTCTTCACTTGTCATCAGCCTACATGCACTGTGATTCTTCTTGTATGTTGTTGATATCCTAATTACTGACGCCGACTCTACATGGATACAACAAGTCAAGAAATATTTGAACTCGGCATTTCAGATGAAAGACCTGAGAAATCTTTGATACTTCTTTGGGCTTGAGGTAGCAAGACGACCTGATGGTCTCGTCTTATTCTAACGAAAGTACTGTATTGACCTCCTTCAAGATGTTGGCTACACTGGGTGCAATCCCGCGGACACCCCTATGGATGTAAATCACAAGCTTTCTGCACATGGTTCTGATTCTGACCAACTGCTTACAAATACATAATACTATCGACGCCTGGTGGGGAAACTGATTTATCTTACGGTTACTCGACCTGACATCTCATTTGCTGCGGGGGTTGTGAATCATTTTATGCATGCTCCTCAGACATCTCATCTTCAAGCCGTTGAGCGCATTCTCAGATATCTAAAGACCGATCCGGGACAAGGACTTGTGTACAAGTCATCTACCTCTTTATCTCTTGTTGCGTATTCTGACGCTGACTACACAGGTTCTCTTGATGATAGACGTTCCACAACTGGCTTTTGCACATACTTCGGTGGACACCTTATTACCTGGCGTAGCAAGAAGCAGGCCGTTGTTGCTCGATCTTCTGTTGAGGCCGAGTACCGGGCTATGGCTGCTGTCGTATCTGAGTTAACCTGACTTGAAAGTCTTCTTAATGATTTGAGACTCAGAAAAGTTCAATCAAAGAAGATAGAATTGGAGCATGTTCCTGCTACAAGACAAGTGGCTGACATCCTGACTAAAGCTCTCTCGACCGTTATACTATCAGTTCTTATGCAAGCTTGACGCCTACGACTTGTACGCTCTAGCTTGCGGGGGAGTGTTAGAAAAACAATGAGGAAACATCTTGTAAAGACCCATTTAGAGGCCCATTATAGGTCTTCTTCTTTTCTCATGTAATAGTCCCACATCCTATATGAGGGATTTCTCTCTCTCTCCCCTCTCCCTATATATTTGTACTCATATTTGTAATTTACACTTCAAGAGGAATATACAAGGTTTACTCCATTATTCAACAATCCATATAGCCGAAAATTAGTGGGATAAAGGTTTGAGTGTTGTTGTTGACATGTTGTATTTGTATTTTATTTCATGTTTTATTTTTCAAGTTGAATCTGTATTTAACTTTGAATGACCTAAAACTTAGTCAAACTTTATGTTGTTTCCTGCTAAATGGACGGGTGCTGGTCAAACTAATTGATGGGCATCTTCAATTTGTTATTGTATTATTTAGTATTGTATAGTCTGTTTAAAAAATATTTCTTAGTGGAATAAAATTATGATTGGAATAGACAAATTCAATCTTGATATTAAATATGTCGCCTCTTCTCGATGTTACTGCAAAGAATTTGTATTTAACTTTTAAGTCTGTTTGCCTTGTTGCATTTCTTCTGTTCTTTGTTTTATATATATAGCGTATAGGTATTACAGTGCCCGTATTGTTCTTTGGTTTTGTTTGGTTTTGTGGAGTGTTTGGTTGCCTGAAATGTGTTGGATTATAATCTTTGCATACAAGGTCTGTGCTTAGTTCAGTAGTTGTTCTAACCGAGGTCTACTACTAAATATCTATCCTGTCCAATTGTTCCTGATGTTCTCTTGGGCCTTCTACGCTTGCTCAAATTACCGACTACATGTCAGTGTGCTAAAGACGACTACATATATCTTCATCACTTATACCAGGTTCTCTCAGAATCCATCAAATATTGGTTGCAACCAGATGTCGTAGTATCATCTAGAAGGCTATTGTTACTCTAGAAGACTATTGCTACGTCCTGCAAAGTAGGAAGAAATTTTCTCTCTACATAGCCTGAAAGTCACTTTAATTCCTGAAATATTGGTCTTACTTTTACACACATTATTGAGATCTACCAGCACTGTTCACACAATAAACATTGCAGATATTGTTCTAATGAATGTCCTTTGAAGATAGTCTCGCTACAATGTGCTCCGCCACATGCTCGAGAAGCTCATTTGTCTTAATTCTACTATATGTTAGCCGATGCTGCGGTTGTCGCGGTATGTGTATTTATCTTTTTACTGAACCAACTCACACAATCCTTTTTCTAGCTAAATAGTTTGCCTTTAAATTTCTCAGTTCCAGTTCGGACATCCTGATGTGCTATGTTCCCCTTTGCTTGAAGCTAAGAAGTCAAAATAAAATTTGGTGGCGAACAGATCTCTTTTGGATGAATATTTTCTGCTTCAAATATGTATATATAATTTTGTGTTAATTTGCTAATAAATAATAATATTGCACAACACTTTTTTTCTTTTCATTAAGCATGAAAGTATCTTTTACTATTATCCAATTTTGGTGTTCATAATTGGGGTTTTGAGCTTCCTAGGCATTATTTATTGCTGTTTTTTCAGGTCCTTTTTTTACATTGATTGCTTGATTTCCCGAGCTAGAATTTTGGGTTAAATGTTCATGATTTTTAATTTTGATTTTTTTCACATCATTTTTTGAAGCTTCCTTCAACATCCTTCCACCAAGCCAGGTCACACCTTCGTCTTCATTCTTCAACCCACGACACTCCAAAGGCATTCCAAAGCTAGAGCATCAAGAATCAAGCATTTTCCGCTATCTTCACTTACCTGCAAGTCATCGACTCCATCATGCCATCTTCAGGTTCGGCCTTCTTCTAAAATTTTATGTTTTTAAAGGTTATCCAAGGTATGTATTTAGTTAATATCTACTACTCAACAATCATGCTCTTGATTCTTACAACTACTTAATCATAGTTATTAATTACTTTCAGCCATATTTTGTTTTATGGGGTTGGGCAGTTCACTTGAGAAAATTGTTGATGATCAGTTGTTTTCTTCTTTCACCTCATTTTGGTTATGCCATTAGTGCACACTATTGTCTAATTCTACCTCCTTTTAGATATGAAAAACATGTTTTATAGTGCTTTAATGAATCTCATGAAGATTTTTCTTCTTTTTTTGTTGATATTTATGTTTTAGTCGGCTTCGAATACTGAGTTGGAGGCTCTTTACAAGGCCAGGTTCTTGCAGAAAGTTTGGAGTCTTCGTCTGATCCATTTAACAAAATTTGTGGTGGGCTATTTGGTTTCTCAAAAGCATGTTTGGTGGGCATGACACGGTGGGACGAGCTGAATCTTTTATTCAAGAATACAAGGTGAGTTTCAGGCTTTTTGAGCTCTATTTTTTGTTTGTTCTACTACAATTCTACTCTACTTTTTATTGGTGTTTTCTTCCACCCCTCCTCTGATCATTATCATAATCATTTTGATGCAGGGTAAGTTCCAAAATGAAGTACTAAGGCTACATAGAATTGCAAAGACCGGCAAAATCAATTTTGCAAAATAATATTACTTGATTTCTCCACAATTAAAACTAAAGCAATTAAAGTAAAGAAACAAAAGAGGAGTAAGGGTGTGAGAATGTGTACTAATTAAATGACAAATTACAAAGATGAGAACGACAACAACTAGACTTATAAACTACTCTCACTTCAAGGACACACTGACTAAAAATATATAAAAATACAACTCGAAATAAAATGCGACAAGAGACATAAATACTATGATCGGCGAGCCGCTCGAAATGAGCAGTCCCGATCGTCACTGTGCCCGGGGTCGTCGGTAGTAGATCCGAACAGATCGGGCGGGCTGCTCCCCATAAATTTCGGGTTAGACGGGCTGCTCCCCATCACATCTTCTTCACCCACTTTGTCAGTAATTAATTTGTATGATGTGCTCAATGTGCTTACAACTTGTATTGTCTTCTTGTGTCTCAGACTCATTCTGATTTTCCCCGTGATAATTCATGGCATTTCCTTTAGATTTTTACATCATTTTTAAGCATTTCCTTCGTGTATGCATGGGTGCAGTTTATTTGTATACAGGCGCAGTCCGGCACGAAAGTAGCCAAAAGAATCGTTACCAACAGTGTGGATGTGTCTGGGAATAATAGGGATAGATGAGTACCTTTTACATACAAACTAGGTTTATCTCAGAGTCAATCAACTTCTATGCAATTTCTGATAGGTTACCTTGTCTCAACCTTCTGTTGATCTAATTCCATTTTCTTAATAAGGAATGCTGTTGTGGTTATGGAATCTAGTTGTTGTAGATTACCGAATTTGTGCATTATGTGATATTCTGTTGTTAGATGATTGTTAAAGATATATATGACTGTTTGGCGCAGCGGTGACGATCGTGTTAGCATTGGTTATGAACCGTCGTTCGTGACCGCCCGATCTCATCTAAGGATGTGAAATTATGCATGTCTTTTTCTTGGCGGTTGTCATAGGCAGCATTGTCATGCCAAACTCACCTGAGCAAAACCGCTACTCGAAAGAATGTGAAATTATGCATGTATGATTTATGCATCATGTGTGGTGAAATGTGAAATTAGGAGAACTTATGTTGTGATTAATTTAAAGAATTAGGAAAATAATTATGAAAATAATAATTAAGATATTGTGACTTTACAATACAACAAGAACGTTCCTCCATGTCTGTATATTTATTATTGAACACAGGTCACTCCAGAAATCAAAACGGTTGCAAATTACAATATTTTCTATTAATCAAGATACTGTAACTTTGAAATAATGAAGTATTAAAAATGAAAACAAACAGCAAAATGTGCATAAAATTATATTCCAAGTAATAGTTTTGATCTCCTGGAAATCATGAACACTCACCAAGAATATCAATTATGATATCTGGCGAGCATATAGAGATCATTTATGCTCGCTTCACCTTTAATACCCAGCCAGCAAAAAAAAAAAAAACCTCGAGAGCATATTTGTAAGGCATTTTTAAAAATTGATTTCTATGGAGATTATTTCTAACGGGCAACATTGTAACCACATTGATTTTGGCTATTCACTGTTAAATTATATTGACAAATTAATATATATATATATATATATATATATATATATATATATATATATATAATATATATATATATATATATATATATATATATATATATATATATATATATATTTTACACCAACCATGGTCAAAGGTGATTATCCTTTTTTCTCACGTAAGTGTCATTTTTCAGGGTAAAAAATGGGTCTACCTCTTTTCCCACTTAGGAAGAAAATAAATTAACACTATACTCCGCTTTGCCAAGACGAAATCACACAAAGCAAATTGTCTCCCACTGCAGCCACTATCTACCATCATTTTGCCATATTTTCCCTCGACGGCGCAATTCCGTGAAATGTTGCATTTGCATTAACCAAAGAAAAAAAGTGACTTCAACTGTCATTATTGCGTCAATTGAACCTCGGGCAAAAGGCTTTGCAACACGATTTAACATAATGGAATCAAGGAGCTTTGCTAGGGTTAATCCAGCTAAAATAGTATGTGGCATTTTCACTAGCACTTGAAGTGCAAGATATATGACACATGTGACTATATAGATTTGAATCTATTCCAATGCATGCTCTATTCATAGCAGAGCACACATTGGAATAATAGAGATGAGGATAGAGGATGGTACTTCATCCGGACTCGATCTCTAAAGCATTAACCTTCAAATAGGCGGAGGCTCTCTATTTTCTTTCGCTATCCGCTGCTCCCCATTTGATCCCACCTCCTTTGAGACTGCAATGAGTTTGTAACATAACTCCTGGAGCTGGAGCTGAAGCTGTAACAGAACAAGTGCAGTTAGTACATCACTGCATTCGATCATGGTGGGGGCTCTTGATTCAACGGTCATGAAGAGGAGCGAAGGGGGGCAGCGGGAGAAATGGGGGCGGGATTTTATCGGGTGGCGTAGAAGACCATGTAATAAAGTGGGTTGCTATTAGAGATGATAAAATTAGGACATTAGGCTTTTTATTTATTTATTTATTTGTTGGGGCTGCCAATATAAAACCCATATTGAAAAATCTCAAAAAGCATTTTTGATGAATTGCTAATTTACTAACTACCGCGTCCAGCCGGTGGTAGGTTCTGTAAGCCGCCGGTTTCCCGGTTCCCAGATTGGCCGATACTACTTCCTTGGTCAAGCTGTCCCAATTTCTTCACAAGAATTCTCTCACGCGTGTTTGGCTTCTCGTTTTCTGAGAATGTAATTCTTAGCTTGTTTTGCGTCGTGTCCCGCGTCCATGGCTTCGATCGTTGCTCTCTTGATACTGGCGGCGTCGGCGCCGTTCACGGTGGCTGCGACTGCTGGATCGCCTGAAGGAGCTTCGAGGAGCGGTAGTCCAGATCGTGTTGAACGGATTGATGATCGGATTTTGACGTGCAATGCCATGGCGTTTTGTTTATTCAGTTCTCGGTGTTTGGATTCTGATTTTCGAATGGAGGAGTGGGATAAGATTGCTAGAAATTACTGCGGTCGGCAGTTGGAGTATGCTGCTGACTTGAACCGCGCTGTTTATGGTAATTTTCCCTTTTGACTTCAGATGGAGAAGTTAGCTTTTTGTTGTTGATCTGGATTCATACTGGGATTTTTGAAGTTGAAGTTTGTGTTACAGTAGTGTTAATTGAAACTGTAATCTGCTGCCTTTCCATTGACAAAAAAACTTTTAAAGTTCCAAGAGAGTAGTTAATGTTTGGATTGTATACACCATTGTTAATATTTGAATTAGGCGATTGATATACGCACTACATTTTTGGATATTCGCACTACGATTACTTCTAATTTTTCGCGCCTTTTGAATACTTCTTGTACATGCATTTTTAGGAAAAGTGTTCAACACAAACGTTGTAGATCTCGAAGAGATCTACAACTTTCATGTTGAACACTTTTCCTAAAAATGCATGTACAAGACGCACATTAGGAAATACACTCAGATTTCACGCGTTTTAGAAATACTCCTTGTACATGCATTTTTAGGAAAATTGTTCAACACGAAAGTTGTAGATCTCGGAGAGATCTACAACTTTCGTGTTGAACACTTTTCCTAAAAATGCATGTACAAGGAGTATTTTTAAAAGGCGCGAAAAATTAGAAGTAAATGTAGTGCGAATATCCAAAAGCGTAGTGCGGATATCAATCGCCTTGAATTATCAAGCATGCTAGTTTTGTTTTCTGGTTTCTACTTTCTGTTAAAAGATACATACATGCTATATTCTTGGAATGAAATTTCCGTTGTTGGGTTGGATGGAATTGGGGCTTTATAATTGAAATTGAAATTCTAATTCCAATCAAAATGACTTCTAAATCTAATTTCAAAGCTCCAATTCCATCCAAATGAACAAAACCTCATAGTTCATTATCTTGTTGAGATTGGCATTGTTTTCCTTTCCTTAGGGCGTTTGTGATGTATGTAATGCAGGAGAAGTGCTTCAAATGGCAGGGAGAAAACTTAAGCTGAAAGCTCAGGTTGATTCCTCTAACTTAAATCAGCTGAGTGGAGAGCAACTAGCAGAGGAGAAAGTCAAAGATTTTAGGTCAACTGCTCCACCCATGGTTCTGGCTGTGCCAGGAATGTTTCTTCTATCCTGCCTTGTAATCTGCCCTTGCTTTCGTGCAAAGAGAAAAGAACAAATGGATCAAAAAGCTCTGGCGAAAGAACAAAATTCATGTGAGCAATCCAATGCAACTCAATAAATTGCGGAGTCTTAGTCTTTTAGAGCATTTTTTGTGATTCTTTTGTACTTTTAGCTGCATGTTTACCTCTTATCTTGTTTGCTTTAGCCTTTTCTTTTAATTGAAGTGTGTTTTCTAGGTTACTTTTTAGTATTTTTGTATACTTGAGCTGATGTTGTTATTGTCACGACCCGTCTAATAACAAACATCAGAGTGCGCTACGGGCGGGTCATGATGTCACAGACATGGACGAAAGGAACTCCATGTCTGTTAGGCGGGAGCTAAAGTTGTAACTTTAGATTTAAATTAATTATTTTTAAGAAAAACTAGTTTGTTAGTATTTGTAGAAGCTTTAGAGTTAGTCAGTGAAAAACTATATGCACATGAATTTTTAATAAAATCTCATACCACAAACAGTGCCGGTAAAAATGTAAATGCAATAAACCACATCAGTGAACATGCCATTAATATAATATTCCGGTACATCAATAAAAGCGTAGTAGTTGTCCATGATACAAAAGAAAATGACTGATAATAACTAGTACATGATAAATAAATCTGACAATAAAGAATACAAAATACATAGAACCTGATGAAACAACAACAAAAATAAACCTCCGGGGACCAGGGCCTTGAAATAGCTCGGCCTCAGGTAGCAGGTGGCGCAGTCACAGACGCTAAGGCAAATTCCAAATAAGAAGGAAAAAACCTCAGAACAATGAAATAATGTGAAAACAAGGAAAAGTAAAGTGCAAGCAGGGAAATAGAAATATCTGCATATCAATATATCATATGAGGCTATGCTGGTAGGACAGACAAGCAAGAGTGTCTACAGATATAATTTTAATTATTAGCCTACTCCGGGTATAGCCTAGATTCAGAAACAAAATGTCATAAGTGGTAATCAGGGAAAGGTGCACACATTTTACTTTGATGCACATAATTCTAATATTAGTTGAACTGCAAAACTTTGCTATGACCATTCCATTGATTTCCGTTACAAATTAAGCAGAAACTTGATTCAAAGCGTTACATTAATTCAACACTATCTTCCAAAGATTGACTTATGACATTAATAAATTTAAGGACTCAAGATTTAGTGATTCCTAATGTATAAGGACTTGATGCTAATTTAACAGTTCAGATATTTAAGTGTATATTTCATAACATGAAAAGAGTGCATGAAATAAAATTTCAATGTTTGCAAGCAAGAGAGATTTCTCTACTTGCCTTACGGTGAAGCTGAAACGGATGGTGACGGCTAAACAACGCAAGCAAAACTAACAACCTTATTTTGAATTTGTTAGAAGACAAACATGCATGATATTTGGTAGAACAAGAATCCTACGCTAACACATGCATTTCTCGTCTCATAACTAAAACAAGAATGAGTTAAGAATTTACCTCCCTCGCGAATGAGGGGAGAGGAGGCTACCGCGAGGGAAATGGGTTATTGGCGACACTTAGGTGACAAAAACCCTAAATTGGAGAGGGGCTTGGAGAGATCAGGATCAATTGAAATGAGGTGCGACGCCTGAAATCACAAATACGACGAGGTTAGACGATTATAAGGAGGCAAAGAATTTACCTCCCTCGCGAATGAGGGGAGAGGAGGCTACCGCGAGGGAAACGGGTGATTGGCGGCACTTAGGTGACAGAAACCCTAAATTGGAGAGGGGCTTGGAGAGATCAGGATCAATTGAAATGAGGTGCGACGCCTGAAATCACAAATACGACGAGGTTAGACGATTATAAGGAGGCAAATATTATGAATCACAAAAATGAGCACAAAGATCTCAAGAATAAATCAAGAAAAATCTGAATAGCGGGGGAAAAGAGGAGAATCTTATTAATAGGAACCAAATTCGAGACCAGGGAGGAGAGGGAAGGAAACCCTAGGCAAAATCGGAGCCCACAGAAGAGGGGAAGCGGCTGCCAGAGGGAGAGGTGGCTGCCTTTGCTGAACGGAGAAGAAGAAGAGGCTACCGACCCTAAGAGAGGAAGGTTGCAGCTGTTGTAGGCCCGAGGAAGGGAAAGAAGGAGATGTGGCTGCTTAGAGGGGGACTGTCGGAAGCGGCGCCGGAGAAATTGGGAGTCGCGGCCGACGGGAAAGTAGCGGGAGATGGGTTTTGAAGTCAGCATGGAGTGGGATATCGCGACTGCGAGGAATCGGGAGCGGGGGAAACTTAGGCTGAAACTTTACTTAATCAAACGGGGGGGGGGGGGGGGGGGGGCTGGTTGAGGCTATGAATTTGAAGAATCGAGGGGATTAGAGCAAATTACAAAATTTCCATCAATTTTAACTCTTCATTTTTTTGAAGTCCATTTAAACTCTCTATTTTTTTGAAAAAAACAACAACATGGGTTGTTATAGTTATGCAATTGTTAATTTTATATTGCTAAACCTACACATTCCTAGGATCACAATGCAGATTTGGACAGAGTATACTTGGGATGGTGGTGGGTGGTTAAGGTTATTAATATTGTTTTAAATAGGATAACTATTAATCATTCATGTGTTTAACTAATGGTCATTTGACACGATTGTGCAATTGTGAGTGCAGTGTTCTCGAATTGTCATTCGTGAACGTCTAACGTAATCATCGAAACCAAATACACATTTTGGTTCAAATTGGATTTTTTTTCCAGGGCGGTCGTAACCATTTTCGTGTCAAACACATATTTTATGTGCAACAAATGGATATTGAAAATATTATTATTGTTGGCCTAATGCAGGGGTAGGAATACATCTATATATATAGGAGGAACCACACATGACATATCACGTGTATCCAGTGTGGAAAATTAAAATTAAACACATATATTCAACTCTCCCCCTCATGTGGGGTGTATATATTTATCATTCCCAACTTGATAGTATTGTTCGTAAAGTTGTCATGGCTTAGTCCTTTGGTGAAGATGTCGGACAATTGATCTTGAGAATTCACAAAAGGTGTACATATATTTCCCTTGTCTATATAATCTTTTGTGAAATGTCTGTCAACCTCAACATGCTTCGTTCTATCATGTTGAACATGATTGTGAGCGATACAAATGATGACTTCGTTGTCGCAATAGATTGTAACAGGTTTTATCATCAGGAACCCCACATTCTGGAGAATAGTTTTTAACCATAATCCCTCGCATACTCCTTGTGTCATAGCCTTATATTCTACTTCGCCACTTGAGCGAACAATAACATTATGTTTCTTGTTCTTCTGAGAGACGAGATTTCCACTCACAAATGAGCAATATCCAGTAGTAGATTTCATATCGTCTTAGCTACCAATGCAATAAACATTAGTAAACACTTTAATCTTTAAAGATCGATTAGTAGAGAACAAAATCCCACGTCCTGCTTGAATCTACTTAGGACACCCACGACATACATAATATCAGGGAGAGCATGAGATAAGTATATGAGTCTCCCAACAATGAGTATCAATATTTTAGTTTTTCTCCTCTTGATAATGACACTATGATCAGCATGCCATTGAGTATATCCTAGTTGTAACGTGGTTATGTGGAACTGCCCAAACCGGGGCTCTAGGAGATTGTTTCAGATCATATAAGGATTTCTGCAAATGACAGACCTTTTGTTGGACCCTGCTTTGATAAAACCAGGGGGTAGTCATGTTGACTTATGCCAAATCACCATGCAAGAAGTCATTTTTGACATCAAGTTGTTATAACTACCACCCTAGACAAACAACACATGAGAGGATCACACAAATAGAATTCATCTTTGCAACATGGGGAAAGGTTTCTTGGTAGTCAATTCCTTGGGTTTGGGTGTTCTCTTGAGCGACCAACTGTGCTTTATATCACACCACTACCCCATTTTGATTCTGCTTAAAAGAGAAAATCCCGCGTGATTTAACTGTTCGCTTCCCACAGTGAAGACACACAAGTTTTATGTCTCATTTTTCTATAAAGCACGCATCTCTTCTTCCATCGTTTGTTTTCACTCAGGTATCTAAATAGTCTCATGTCATGCCTTAAGAATCATAATAGAGAAAAAGGATGAGATAAAAGCTTTGTAGCCATGAGAAAGGTGATGATAAGAAATGTAATTGGTATTGAGGTGATTGGTGTCATCAGTGTTACCTTTAAGAAAAGCGAGAAGAACATAAAGGTCATCTTTCTGAATTTGGAGTAGAAGTTGGCACTGACAATGACGGAACATCTGTAGACAGTACTTGCTTAGCAGTACGAGACCTGTGAGCAGTGTTGTCAAGGCGCGCGCCTAGGCGCCCCTGAGGCGCCAGACGCACCGGGCGCAGCCCGTCACTCCTTAGCACGGCTGAGGCGGGCGATGTGCCCCAAGAACGCCTCAGACGCGCGCCTTATAGGCTCCCGGGCGTGTCAAAGGCGCGCCTGGGCCTTTTAAGGGGTTTTCTAAAAAAAATTTTGAAATGAGCAAAAACATAATCTCTGACGCACCCGAGACACCTCTAGGCACACTTGGGTGCCCAATTCGTTGAAATTGATCGAATTGGGCGCCCAATTCGCTGAAATTGAGCGAATGGGGCGCCCAATTCGCTGAAATTGAGCGAATGGGGCGCGCAATTCGCTGAAATTGAGCGAATGGGGCGCCCAATTCGCTCAATTTCCTTTTTTCCCAATTTGTGCGCCTCACGTGCCTCAGACGCGCACCTGTGCCTTGCGCTTAGGCTCCAGGGGCCCTTTGTGCCTCGGTGCGACTTGCGCCTTTGATAACTTAGCCTGTGAGAGTATGTATATAGGATAGGAGGAGGAATAGTAGGACAAACAGTACTGGGAAGAATAAAAGCAATATCGGGAGGAATAAGAGCAGGAGTAAAAGGAATGTGAGGGAAAACAACTATCGAAAGAGCAATGTCAGAGGTCCCGTCAATATTACTACGAATCTCCCTCTGACGAGGACCAAAATACGACTTCCCCTCACTAAAAGTAACATCAACAGTGAGGTAGAAGCAACGTGTAGGTGGGTGATAACACAGATAACCTTTGGTGGTATAAGTGTATCCCGCAAGAACTCATTTAAGGGAACGAACGTCTAATTTGTCTCGATGTGGAGTATGGATATGAACAAAACAAACGAAACTGAATATGCGTGGGGAGATGTGTGAAGTGTGGACAATGTGTTTCTGGGATAACTGAATATGCGTGGGGAGATGTGTGAAGTGTGGACAATGTGTTCCTGGGATAAATGAGAAAGTGACGTATCGTAGTGAAGGGAGCGAGAGAGAAGACAATTAATAAGATGAGCTGCAGTCAAAACAACATCGCCCCGATAGGACTTGGGAATGTGCATGTCAATCAACAAACACCGAGTGACCTCTAGTAGGTGTTTATTTTTCTGTTTCGTTACCCCTTTTTTGAGTGAAAGTGTGGATACAGATGGTCTGGTGTAGAATGCCATGTTTGGCAAGATAGGCACCAAATTCCCCCCGATCATCATACTCTCCACGATTATCACTACAGAGCACATGAATTGTCCCATTAAACTGTATCCTAACCATTTTCTGAAAAGAACAAAAGTAGGTAAGCACTTCATTTTCCATTTTAACAATAGAGTCGCGTAATGCAGGAATAACAATCAATAAAAGTCACAAATCATTAATAGCCAGATAAAGATAACACATGTGAGGGACCCCAAATATCATAGTGAATCACATCAAAAAGATAAGAATTAGGAAAAGAAATATAATTGAGATTATGACGAACATGTTTTGACAGTTCATAGGTGTCACAAGTAAACAACTTAATTAAAGAACTGAAAGTAGAAAATAGTTTGGTAAGATATTTAGTAGATGGGTGGCCAAGTAGAAGATGCCATCGCTGGATGTCAAGGAGAGTAGGAGTACGAGTGGTGGAGAGAGTATTGGTGAACCCCTGCCTGCCACCCTAGAGTCCCACCAGAGGGCCTACATTTGAGTTCATCAAGGCCTTACATGAGCAAATTTCTGGTAGTATATTTTGATGTATTGATATACAGCTAGGGCCGCACCGAATACTTGCACATTCGCCTGGTTTTCGAGCTCCTACAGAAGGAGCATATTTACATCAATCTGGAAAAATGTTCGTTCTTGTCTGCCTCTGTTCACTTCTTAGGGTATATAGTTTCTGCCTCCGGTATATAAGTTGGCCCTGACAAGGTCAAGTCTATTCATGAGTGGCCCATTCCAACGAACATTCTTGAGGCACGTAGTTTTCATGGACTTGCCACCTTCTATAAGAGGTTTGTCCGTGGCTTCAACTCGATTATAGCCCCCTTTCGAGCTGCCTCTGTAAGGGTGATTTTGTGTGGACGAAGGCCTCCACTCGGGCCCTCGAGGAGATCAAGGAGAGACTGTCTACTGCTCTTGTCCTACGCCTACATGATTTCTCCAAGGCTTTCTAGGTGGTCTGTGATGCACCATTAGTTGGCATTGACGCGATACTTAGTCAGGAAGGTCATCCAGTTGCCTGCTTTAGCAAGAAGCTGAATGATGCCCGACATAAATATTTGAATTATGATCCAGAGTTCTATGCTATCGTAAATGCATTGTGTTATTGACGTTCTTATCTCATGCATAAGGAGTTTGTTCTGTGTTCTAACCATCAGACGCTAAGGAACCTCGATTCACAAAAGAAATTGGGTCACCGTCATGCAAAATGGCTGGAATATATTGTTGAGAACTAAGGTCCAGCGGGATTGGGTGTGTGTGGGACCGCATATTTGGGCTTTCCCATCGCGTTCCAGGTCTGGGTGTTGACCCCGGTGGGCCCCCCCGTGTGGCGGAATATCCCCGCTATCCCGTGGATGGATTAGTCCCACATCACCTGCAGTGGGTGGTCCTTGGTGTTTATGTACCCCCGTCCCCCTTCCTACCACCTCGGGGTTTTGGGAAGATGTGTGGTGACTGGTGGTTTCCACATGGTATCAGAGCCAGGTTGTCCTGCTGCGGGGGTGTGTTGAGATTATATTAGCCAGCAGGACACGTGTGTGTTGCACCACGTATTTGACTTCCCCATCGCGTTCCAGGTCTGAGTGTTGACCCCGGTGGGCCCCCCGTGTGGCGGAATATCCCCGCCATCCCGTGGATGGATTAGTCCCACATCGCCTGCAGTGGGTGGTCCTTGGTGTTTATGTACCCCCGTCCCCCCTTCCTACCACCTCGGGGTTTTGGGAAGATGTGTGGTGACGGGTGGTTTCAACATGGTATCAGAGCCATCCCGCTGCGGGGGTGTTTTGAGAACCAAGGTCCAGTGGGATTGGGTGTGTGTGGGACCACATATTTGGGCTTTCCCATCGCGTTCCAGGTCTGAGTGTTGACCCCGGTGGGCCCCCCGTGTGGCGGAATATCCCCGCCATCCCGTGGATGAATTAGTCTCACATCGCCTGCATTGGGTGGTCCTTGCTGTTTATGTACCCCCGTCCCCCCTTCCTACTACCCCGGGGTTTTGGGAAGATGTGTGGTGACGGGTGGTCTCAACATGGTATCAGAGCCATCCCACTGCGGGGGTGTGTTGAGAACTAAGGTCCAGCAGGATTGGGTGTGTGTGGGACCGCATATTTGGGCTTCTCCATCGCGTTCCAGGTCTGGGTGTTGATCCCGGTGGGCCCCCCGTGTGGCGGAATATCCCCGCCATCCCGTGGATGGATTAGTCCCACATCGCCTGCAGTGGGTGGTCCTTGGTGTTTATGTACCCCCGTCCCCCCTTCCTACCACCTCGGGGTTTTGGGAAGATGTGTGGTGACGGGTGGTTTCCACACGTGTCCTGCTGGCTAATATAATCTCAACACACCCCCGCAGCAGGACAACCTGGCTCCGATACCAAGTTAGAACCCGCCAACCCATTAGTTCATCTCAAAACCCAGGTGTTGAGATGAAGGGTGGCGGGGTACATGAACACAAAGGGGAGAAGTACCTCCCTCTGATACCATGTGGAAACCACCCGTCACCACACATCTTCCCCAAACCCCAAGGTAGTAGGAAGGGGGGACGGGGGTACATAAACACCAAGGACCACCCGCTGCAGGCGATGTGAGACTAATCCATCCACGGGATGACGGAGATATTCCGCCACACAGGGGGCCCTCCGGGGTCAACACCCAAACCTGGAACGCGATGGGGAAGCCAAAATATGCGGTCTCACACACACCCAATCCCGCTGGACCTTGGTTCTCAACACACCCCCGCAGCGGGATGACTCTGATACCATGTGAAAACCACCCGTCACCACACATCTTCCCAAAACCCCGAGATAGTAGGAAGGGAGGACGGGGGTACATAAACACCAAGGACCACCCGCTGCAGGCGATGTGGGACTAATCCATCAACGGGATGGCGGGGATATTCCGCCACACGGGGGGCCCACCGGGGTCAACACCCAGACCCGGAACGCGATGGGGAAGCCCAAATATGCGGTCCCACACACACCCAATCCCGCTGGACCTTGGTTCTCAACATTTATGCAGGATTATCATTATGTTCTCAAACACTAAACGGGTGTTGAGAACAAGCCGGCTGATGTCTTGAGTCGCCGAGTCAGCATTCTGCACACCATGAGCACTCGAGTTGTGGGCTTTCAGCGTCTAGCTTATGATTATCCGGAGTGTCCAGATTTCGTTGACATTTATGATGCGCTATCGAGGGACCCTCCTACCCTTCAAGAAGGTTATGCGATTTCTGATGGGTACTTATTCATGTGCTCTCGCCTTCGTTCCTCAGACATACCTCAGAGATTTTCTCATCTGAGAGCTGCACGCAGGCGGAGCAGTAAGACACTTCGGGCGAGGCAAGACGATTGCGTTAGTCGGGGATCGCTTCTTTGGGCCTGGCCTGAAGAAAGACGTTACGAGGGTTGTTAAGCATTCTCGAGTTTGTCAGACCGTGAAGGGATCCCATCAGTCCATTGGATTATACACTCAACTACCCATCCCCGGAGACCCTGGACCGATATTCGTATGGATTTTGTACTCGGGCTTCCTCGCACTCAGAGGAAGCTCGATTCGATGTTTGTGGTAGTGGACTGTTTCTCTAAGATGACCCATTTTATTCCTTGCCAAAAGGCCGTTGACGTCTCTCATGTGGCGGTATTATTCTTTAGAGAGGTATTTAAGTATGATGGATTGTCCATTTCCATAGTCTCTGATCGCGACGTTTGATTCATGATTTACTTTTAAAAGACGTTATGGAAGAAGACTTGTACAATCTTGAAGTTCTCCTCCGCCTACCGCGCACAAACGAGCGGGCAAACTGAGTTGTCAATTGTATCCTAGGAATCCTACTGCGTTGTCTTCATGGGGATAACCCGTCTACTTGGGATTCTGTTCTACCTATAGCCAAATTTTCATTTAATAGTTCTGTCAATAGGACCACTGGTTTGAGTCCATTACATATCATGTTCGGATATGAGCCTAGGAAGCCTATTGACTTGATTGATGTTCCTCTCGAGTCCTAATCCAATAAGTTAGCAAAGTCTTTTATCCAGCATGTGCATGCACTTCATAAGTTGGTCCGTAAGAAAATTGCATATAATAATGATTATTATAAAAAACAAGCAGAGCAGCACAGACGGGAACCAATCTTTGAGGCGGTATAACTGGCGCTGATTCACATTCGACCTGAGAGGGTCCTGTAAGGACTAGCAAAGAAATTTAGCGCACCCCGAATGAGCCCCTATATAGTCGTGTGGCGGATTGGTACAAACACATGAAATTGACATCCCTCGCGGTATGGACATCAACCGAGTATTCAACGTAGAAGATCTAACTCCTTACTACGAGGAGCGCATGTATGTGGACCCTTTCTCCACACCCGTACCTGAACCTTCACCTCCTTTACCCCCTACCAGTCCCTCCCTGTTTCCACCAGAGGGGTCGCTCCCAGAGGATTTCATTATACCATCGACTGTCCCGCCGATCCAGTAGTCAGTTGGAGATATATTACAGGTAGAGACACCAGCGACATACTTCAGATCATCTGTCACGATTTCTGCACCGCGGGCAGACGAAATATTGCGTGTTATCTTGTTCGTTGGAGCGGTCGCCCGCTATAAAATGCTACATGGATTTCTTCATAAGAGCTCGAGAGACTCGCCTCGCGGTTACACAGCGTGTACGACCATCTTCACTCATGGGAGTCGAGTGCTTTTAAGCTGGAGGGAGTTGATAACGCCCAACACCCGACACAGATTTATTCCTACAGGAGGCGGTGATCCGCTACCCGTTCGGATGATCCGAGTCTGTGGTTGCGCCCGGATGATCGATCCGAGTCGATTTGATATATTACTTTATATGTTTTAAGTTGTATTTGACGTCTGATCTACCCAGAGAATATGAGCCAACCGATTTGGGCGCTCTAAGTTGGTTTTAGGTTAAAATAATCCGGGATGCGGTTGATGGTGGGTATCGGGGGTTTAGTTGCTTTTGGCAACCGTCGGTCTCTACGTCTGATGCGACGCCGGATGAATCCCGCTCCCTACCTTGGCTCAACTCCAAGGTAACTTCCTCCTCTCCCCCACAGCTAAGCCACCGTTGCCTTCTTCCTTGCATCCCTTTTCCCATGCGCTCTCCTTCCCGTTATTCTCACCGTCCAAGCCAAATCCCACTCATCCCTCCCCAGTCTGACCCTCCTACACTCACCGATGACCTCAACCCATCCAACAACTCCCCCAGCCCCAACAACACCAAGTCACACCCTCCTTCCCTGCTTTATTCACTGTAGTTGAGCCCCCATCACTTCTTCCCCAACCCAACAGCCACCTACTCCCAGTTTCTCCACTGCCACCAGGCCACAATTCCCCCTACTATGAGTCCCTACAGCCACCAACGTCACCCAAATAGCCATTACATACCCCACCCAAGCCTCCAACCAGTCTAAAACCCTCTCCCGATGCCTGCCTACTTTGCAACGACCCTGGATGTCCGCAATCAACCAGTATCTACCACCACCTGCACGTGTAAGTTGTGTTTGAATTTCTATTTTTGATTGTTGTGTATTCGGTACCTCTTATTTACAGTGGATGTTTCTTACTATATATTGTTAGTTTCGATCGACGTGTGATTTACAAGACCTATTTCGTGCGTGTTTGAAAATAATTCCACCTCTATCGTTTGATTAATGTAACTTGTTTTGCCCTTATTGTTATTTGTGAATGTTTGTGTCTTTGTTAATTTTTATATAATTAATTACAATTACAAATTTTTTTGGGAAGATTATTAATGTGATCAGTGCTTATACAACACACGTAGGATTAAGTGAAGCTATTAAAGTGTAATTTTGGGAAGACTTAGATGATTTAGTAAGAGAAATCCCACAAAGAGAGAAGATTTTCCTAGGAGAAGACTTAAATAGACATATAGGGAAGGAAATTGTAGATTACACAGCCGTTCATGGAGGATATGAATATGGAGAAAGGAGTGAAAAAAGAAGAACCATTTTAGACTTTGTCATAGCACTTGAGCTAATTGTATCAAATACGCTTTTCATAAAGAGGGAAGAACATTTAATTACGTTTAAAAGCAGACCAAATAAATCACAAATTAATTATTTTATGACTCGCAAAATGACTAAAATAATTTATAAGGATTGTAAAGTCATACAGGGAGAAAGTTTGACAACAAAACATATGTTAGTTGTGTTAGATGTACAAATTAAATATTATAATTTAAGACAAAAACAAAAATGTTACAAAAAATTTGGTGGTGGAACTTGAAAATGGAAAAGCATGTTGCTTTCAAGAAGACAAGTATGAAACGACTAGTTGATGTCTCATGGAAAGTTATGTCTTCACATTTAAAGATAAGTGGAAAAAACGTACTTGCAGTATCAAAAGGTCGTGTGCCCCCAAATAAAGAATTTTGGTGATGGAAAGAGAAAGTGCAAGACAAAGTGAGGGCAAAGAGAGTCAGCTTCAAATCACTTCACGCTTGTAGGAATGATGAAAATTAAGTCATGTATAAAGTCGTCAAAAAAGAAGTTAAACAGAAAATAAGTAAAGCAAGAAATCAAGCTTGTGAAAAATTTTATAACCGACTAGATATCAAAGATGGAAAGCGTGACATATATAAAATTGCTCGAGCTAGAGAAAGGTAAATAATAAATTTAAGTCAAGTAAAAAGCATAAAGGATGAGATAGATATATTTTTGACCGATTATGTGGATATTAAAGAGCGCTGAAAAAGATACTTTTATCGATTATATAATGAAACAAAGGACAATGAATTGAACTTAGAAGAGTTAAGTAAATTAGAGGAGTATAAGAACATAATATTTTATCCTAAAATTCAGGTATCAAAGGTAAAAAATGCTTTAAATAAGATGAAAAATAGAAAGATAGTTTAGTCAGACGATATACCTATCAATGAAAATTTCTAGAAAATGAAGAAATTTTGTGGCTTACATGTTTTTTCAATAAGATAGTGAAGTGAAAGAGAATGTCAGACCAATAAAGAGAAAATATCTTAGTACCTTTGTATAAGAATAAATGAGATATACAAAATTGTGTTAATTACAGAAGAATTAAATTGCTGAGTCATACTATGAAATTATGAGAATGAGTAGTAAAAAGAAGAGTAAGACAGAAGACTAACATCTCGAAGAATCAATTTGGATTCATGCCAGGGAGGTCGACTCTGGAAGCTATACATCTCTTGAGGAGACTTATTGACAACTATCGAGAAAAAAAACAAAATTTGCATATGTTGTTTATTGATCTTGAGAAGGCTTATGATAGAGTTCCAAGAGTGATCTTATGGAGAGTCTTAGAAAAGAAAGGTGTAAATATTTTATGTATTGACGCAATCAAAGATATGTATACAAATTCATTGACAAGGGCGAGGACATCTGGAGGATTAACACAGAAATTTCCTATCACTATTGGCTTACATCAAGGTTCAGCTTTAAGCCCTTATCTCTTTACCCTTATCTTAAATGAGCTCACCAGACATATGCAACAAGCAATGCCTTGGTGTTTATTGTTTGCAGATAATATCGTTTTGGTTGATGAGACTCGCGATGGTGTTAACGCAAAACTTGAATCTTAGCGAAATACTTTTAAAAAAAGGGTTTTAGGTTGAGCAGGGTCAGAGATCTTATGTGATCGTAAAGTACCACTAAAAGTTAAGGGCAAGTTTTACCGTACTGCAATTAGACCCGCGATGCTCTATGGTTTTGAGTGTTGGGCAATGAATTGTGTACATGAACAAAAAATGGGAGTTGCGGAGATCAGAATGCTTAGATGGATGTGCGGACACACGAGATTGGATAAAAATAGTAATGAAAGTATCATAAATAAGACAGGAGTAGCACCAATTGCAGAGAAGATGCGAGAAACCCGTCTAAGATGGTTTGGACACGTACAAAGGAGACCATTAGAGACACCTGTTAGGTGTTGTGAGAGTCTAGTCACTAGGCATGCTAAACGAGGGAGGGGTTGACCAATAAAGATTTGGAATGAAACTGTAAGGAAAGACATGATGTACTTAGACATTAGTGACATTATGACAGAAGATAGGGCACAATGGCGACAAAGGATCCATATAGCTGACCCCACTATAGTGGGATAACAACTTGAATGTTGTAATTACAATTATAATCTTTGTTAAGCTGGGCAAAGACGGAGTATATGAAGCTTAAATTTACCAGTGCAAGAAGGACGGATGACCTCGTTATTAAGTTGGGTGATCAAGATATTTCCTGTAGTGAGTGTTTTAAATATCTTGGATTGTTAGTTCTTAAAGACAGAGGTATTGATAAAGATGTGACATATATAATCCAAGCAGGTTGGTTAAAGTAGAGTGGCGCGTCAGGGATCTTATGTGATCGTAAAGTACCATTAAAACTTAAGGGCAAATTTTATCGTACTGCAATTAGACCAGCGATGCTCTATGATTCTGAGTGTTGGGCAGTAAATTGTGTACATGAACAAAAAATGGGAGTTGCGGAGATGGGAATGCTTAGGTGGATGTGTGGGCACACAAGACTGGATAAAATTTGGAATGAGTGTATCAGGGATAAGATAGGAGTAGCACCAATTGCAGAGAAGATGCGAGAAGCTTGACTAAGATGGTTTGGACACGTACAAAGGAGACCATTAGAGGCACTTGTTAGGCATCGTGACAGTCTAATCACTAGGCATGTTAAACGAGGGAGGGGTAGACCAATAAAGACTTGGAGTGAAACTATAAAGAAAGACATGATGTACTTAGGCATTAGTGAGATTATGACAAATGATAGGGCACAATTGCGACAAAAGATCCATATAGCCGACCCCACTATAGTGGGATAAAGGCTTGAGTGTTGTTGTTTGTAATTACAATTATAATTTTTAAGCAAACCATTTTTTGCATTGGCATCACACCTTATCGCATGTAGGATTGCATTTAGCGTGTTCATCACGAGTCAACCTACCACTGTGATGCATTCTTCGTCGCATCTTAAATTACATATTTTACTTTTCAGCATTTTTTACAAGCATGTATTTCTTGCGCCTACTTTTCTTTTTAGGCTGTTTGGCTCATCAGGTTGACTGTCCGAAGCGACCTTGAATTAAAAGGGGCGGTAATTCTGGTAGTTAGGACAGTCGAGGCAAGCTTAATTTATTTAAGACACATAAAATTAAGCCCAAAATAATTGGAGAGAGAACATTATTTATTAGGACGTGCATTTCAAAAGGCTATTAAGAGACTGTTCCAGGATTTAACATTTGGAAAAATATCCTGAACAATATTTAGAAATCAAGTTATTTTTGGCAAGATATTATGAGAGAAATTTGTAAAGTTATTTTGAGAAATCAATGAAAAATATCTTGTACCAATATTTGGAAATCACATGCGGAAATCAGCCCGTGCATGAGTTGGAAAAAATTGTATTGGAAATATTTCATTTAGAAAAGTTGTGGCCGTATCCCTATTAAAGCTATAGGCGAGAGAAGGCAAAATGAAGCCAGGGGAAACAACAAGAGCGTTGTATCGTCGTTCTCCTGTTTAACCCGGCGTCCAGCTCCAGTCTTTTGCAATTTCCCGATCCATCTCGTCCCCCGTTCAGCACAAAGCCCACCAGAGCCGGCGCCTCCTTTTGCCGGCCATTCTCCGACATCCACGACAACGACCGGCGCTAATCGTGAGCGTTACTGTCGCCGCTCCGTCCGCATCTGCCATAGCAGGACAGTCTTGGCACCTTAGCGTCGCCCAACGCCCTCCGTCTATTGGTCGTCGTCGACATCTCATTCAACTCCGGCGACCTAACCCGACTGACGTCGACGTTTTCCCACTGTCAGTCGGCCTTCGCTCTGTCGGCGCCATTCTCCAATCACGACGCATTCCTTCATTCAGCCGTAGTTCTCCTCTGCATTAATCGGGCTGAACCAGATTCAAGCCCCTGGGTAACCTCACCCCTCTTGCTTGCTCATATTGGACTAATTTTATGCGTCATAATTAATTAATTTAAGTCTGCTTTTGAACGTTTGCACTACTTTAATATTCTTTAATTTCATAAATTATTGCTTGCGGATTGTTCTTATGGATGTATGAAACTCGCAACGATTCGCCTCATAAAACGCTCAAATAGTTTCTCTCAAATAATTATTAACGGCATTTATTAAAATCCAACGTTGGAAAGTGTTTTTTTGCGCAAAAGCTCGATTTTGGTCGCTCGACCATTTTATAAATCCAAGTTTCTTTTCAAAAATCATAATTTTATTTTTTTCACAAAAATAGAATATTTTGATTAAAGTAATTAATTTTCAAAACCTTAATCGAGTCTACATCATGCAACATCAACTGGGAGACAACGGCTGGTACAATAAGTACAGTCCGCCAACATTCCTACCACTGCCAAGCGCCCGCTTCATTGTCAAATCCTGAAACACACAAACATCAGGGAAAATGTCACAGAGCAATTTAAATAATTATTCAAATGACTAATAAAAAGAAGATTGCAAGGAAATGAAGGGACATGCAAAATAAAAGGAAGGGAAAGGGCAGGAGAACAAGAGATGGTTTCTTTGACAACAGTAGAAGAAAGAGAACCATTGACAACAATAACCTTATCAAGACCAGAAAGAAGTGCATAGGAAGAAAAACCTTCGGCAGATCCGGTCATGTGATTAGTGACACCTGAGTCAATGATCCACTCAGAGTGGGAGGAAGACGCTTCATGTGCACTCGAGATACCTGACGTAGCAAATGCAACCACATAATCAATCGATGCAGAGTCGGAATGAGAACGTAGCATGCAGCAGAAGGCATCCAGCTCCTCAGCAGAAGGCATCAAGACCAGAAAGACACCCATAGTGTTGGTTGCCATCATAAACTTCAGTTGACTCGGCAAAATACTGTGAGGGAGCACCAGATATACGACCACCACCACGATGATTGCCTCTCCCACAAGCACCAGTTCCCAGAGCAGGTGGGTCAAGATGAAGATGTTGACGATAACATGTTTCTTTAGTATGCCCTTTCTTCCCACAATGTCCGCTCACATGGGAAGAGTAAAGAGGACCACATCCCAGCCCAATAAGAGTAGAGTAATCCGTAGAAGGAACATGAGAGCGACGACAATTTTCATCATAGAGGATGATGTTGAAGGCCTCTCTAAGAGAAGGAAGAGGCTCATGGTGGAGGACATGCAATCGAACAGCATCAAACTCCATATTGGGACTCATAAGAAAAACGTGAACACAAAAGTAGTCTTTGTCCTTCTGAAGAGTTAGTGCATCAACAATGCATGCAAGAGTAAAGGTGTTAAAGTAGTCAAGGTCCTAATAAAGGCGTTCGAACTCTGACTAGTAAGCAAAGATAGACTGGTGATGTAGGGGTAAGCTAGTAGTGCTCGGAAACTACAACTCTACGTGTAGGTACAGGGGTGACACACTAATGCAATGCTACATGCAAGGTGGCCGTCGGTCGGCAACGACAATTACTATAAACAATGAAATTAATAACGCCACGCAAATAATTGAAATAAAGAAACAAACAATTAATTTTTAGCAATTTGGCAACGGCTTCCTCCGCTCGGAGGGCCTAAGCAAGCGCGCGACGAATAATTCTTCCTGCAATTATTAGTTTAAGAGAACCACTTTCTAGACAACAATAATCCCAACACAATATGAAGAAATACCAAATGAAAATGTCAAGTCACAAAACACAATACCACAAATGCTCACAACGTAGAGTGCTGAATCGAGGCACTGGAGAATTTGAAGGGCCGGATGCCAAGACAAGCGATCAGAGACGAACACGGTGGTACGGTGACGGCGAGGTGGCTGCCCGCGGTGGAGAAGTGGGAGTACGCGCCGGAAACGGCGAGATCCGGCCGCTAAGGGATGAATCCGAGTGTAGGTGGATAGATCCGGTATTTTTACGGCGGATCCGGGCTACGGGAAGAGGAATACGGAGGAGAATGGTAGATCGGAGAGTGGTAGCACTAGATCAAAATAGATCTAGGGTTTTTTGAGCGGTGGGAGGTGGATCAATGAGAGAAAATGGAGAGGAGTGGCCGATTAGGGTTGGGAAACCCCTTGGGTGGCCGGTTTTGGGGAAGGGGGGAGGCGGTGGGGGCTGGAGTCACGGCTGCAGGCCGGCGGTCTGTACAAGGAGGGGAAGGTGGGCGGTTGTGCTGGTGGAGGGAGGGGGCTTGTCTGCGGCACCAGGCGATGGAGGAAGGGGCTTGGGTGGTGTACAACAACAGGAAAAAGGGGGAGAGAAGGGCAGTGGGCCTGCAGCAGGCCGGCGGCGCTCGGGTGGGGGTTTGAGGGGATTCCAACGGTGGAAAAGGGGAGAAGATGATAGAAAATGATGGAGGGGGGTAGGGGTTACCTTGGGGGGAAGTTTGGAGTCCTAGGAGTCGTTAACTAGGGTTCCACGACGTCGGCACCGGGGAGGGATCGCTGGAATCCGGGAAACTCTTTCTCCAAATCCAACAATGACTGAATTCAGCTCCTCTACATCCTATTTATAATAAAAGAGAGGCTAGGACATCCCCATCAACTGCTATGATTGGCCGGTGGGTTCGCCCATAAAATACATCAAAAAAACTGAAAAAATAAAGTAATATAGTTTTTTTGACTCGCGGCGACGTCCCGGACGCAACCGCGGAGTCCGATCGGCGATCCGATCAAGTCTTCCTGCGTGAATACATGTATGTGGGTTCCGCCTTGCGGCGAACCCCTCCAGGTGCATCTGATGGTTCCCCGTCAACTCCCTCCGACTGAAAAGCCTTCATCTCCGATGAATGAAGATGATTGTACTGAGGTCGAAATTCGGGGGCGAGCCGATCGAGCTCTGCCGGTAGTATCCAAGTGTCGTCAGTGTCAGGGCGGCCCCGCCAATGTACCAGGTAGCGGCAATGCGGTCCGTCCGAGGTGGGAACAAACTGGTGGGATCTGATCTCCGTGATGCTCTCATCTCTCGCCTCTCGGAAGGTGGATCCCGGTGCGATCGGTGGTGCCTGCGGTGGAAGCAAAGGGGATGACGTCCCGGGTGGGTGGGTGACAACAGTGGGTGAATCAGGATGTCCATCAGATGGTGGTGATGTGTGAGGGTGGTATAGTAGCGACAGTGGGGGCGGGGGTGGATGGGCATCTCCACTGCTCGGGTCGACATACTCATGAGGTTCATAGTATGGAGTCAGGTCATCAACATTAAACACAGGGTGGATTCCCATACTGGCCGGGATGTCAAGTCGGTAGGCGTTGGTCCCAATACGACTGACTAATAATGGCGTACAGACCCATTCGCCTCGCGCTTAACTTCTTGGCAGACCCCTAAAGGAGCCTCTCGGGGCGGACTCACATCATTATCTTCTCGCCTATGTTAAATATTTGCTCTCGCCTTCGCATATCTGCATGAGATTTGTAATTTTCATTGCTTAATATTATTTGTCGGCAGACCGACTCATGCAAATCATGCAAGTGCGGTGCAAATGACTCCGCAGACTCACTAGGGGTTACCTTAGGGGGAAGTTTGGCGGCCTAGGAGTCGTCACCTAGGGTTCCACGACGTCGGCACCGGGGAGGGATCGCTGGAATCCGGGAAACTCTCTTTCTCCAAATCCAACAATGACTGAATTCAGCTTCTCTACATCCTATTTATAATAAAAGAGAGGCCAGGGCATCCCCATCAACGGCTATGATTGGCCGGTTGGTTCGCCCATAAAAATACATCAAAATAAACTGAAAAAAATAAAGTAATATAGTTTTTTGATTCGCGGCGGCGTCCCGGACGCAACCGCGAAGTCCGATCGGCGATCCGATCAAGTCTTCCTGCGCGAATACATGTATGTGGGTCCCGCCTTGCGGCGAACCCCTCCAGGTGCATCTGATGGTTCCCCATCAACTGGGTTCCTTGCTTTAGCTCCAAGCCACGGCGAGCGAGTCAGGAATTCACGTCTAACTCCCGACCTGAGAGTATGTTTCACGGGCCCGAGTCCAAATTTCATGAGCAGAATCCATAAGTATATAGCTGCGGTACACCTTAGGAGACATATAGTGAAGTTACCATAAGATAACCAAGGAATTGTCCGCATCCCATTTTCTTCATGAGGGATCGGCACGCGGCGGCTCAATAACAATTTCATCAATATTCCCATATAGCTGGTGACTGTGTGTAGCATACTACGCTGCCCTGGACCATTCAAGATAATTTGTGTCATTCAAGACAACTATAGTGATCTTTAATGAGCCAGACTGACCGTGGCTCCAAGGAGGATCACCAGAAGGAACAGTCCAAGGAGAGGAAGAGATGCCGAAGGAATCGCCCGTCGTGGTCCTTTCGAAGAAACAAGCACGATAAAGAAATCAAGAAGGTAAGAACCACATCCTACGAGCCTCCCTCAGATCACGCCACTGGAGAGGACACCATAGGAAGTAACCACAATGTCTTCGGTAGCACTCATGGAGAGGACAAAACGGTCGGAGACAGAGGATCGCTCGCAAAATGGGCGGAGAGAACCGCTGGAGGTTGCGAACAGGCGGAGAGAGCCGCGGCCCGGAGGAGGCAGCGGCTCTGGAGGTGTGACGGCCTAGAGGACCAGCGGCCCTGAAGGATGCCCTAGGCGGGAGCGGAAAATCGAGCCATATTCAGGCATAGATCACCAGATGCGGGAGCGGAGCGTCGACCGTGCGACGGAAGCAGAGCGTCGGCCGAGCGACGGAAGCAAAGTGTCGAACGTGCGACGGGAGCGAAGTGTCGAACGGGATTGAATCGTCGAACATGTTGCAGACGGGATCAAATCATTGAATGGGAGCGGAGCGTTGAACGGGACTAGCAGCGGAATGAGGTGGGATCAAGACGCTTAGCTTTGATACCAAGTAGAGAAGGGAAATATTATCATTGTTGCCCTATTACACGGGTAGGAATACATATTGTTAGAAAAGACCGTGTAAAGGCCCATTTATGAGGCTCATTTATTTCTTGTATTTTTCCCACATCTTGGATTGGGATCTTCTCTTCTCCCTCTCTTCCTATATAAATGTATTCATACTTGTAATTATTCATTCAAGAAGTATATACAAGGTTGAAAGTTTCTCCATTTCTACATGGGATCAGAGCCACCGGTCTCCCTCTAGCCGCCTGTCTGTTTGCAAACCGCCGGGTCACCGCGCCGCCGGTTCCTTTTTCTCTCCTGCCCAAGCCGCCGTCTCCGGCGACCTGTTCTTCTCTACCCGCTTTTCCTCCATCTTCCCTCTGTCCTCTCCTCCTCTTCCTCTCTCCCTCTTTTATAACCTTCTCTCACGTGGGGTCCACTTTCTCTACATTTTCTCTCCTGCCCGGTCTTCTTCTCTGACCGTGCGGTCTTCCCGTCTCTTCCCGCTTCTCGCGGTTTCTTTCTTGCCGCTGCGGGTTCTCTCTTAACCGCGCGGTTTCTCTCTTTTCCCGCTTCTCGTGGTCTCTTTCTAGCCGCTGCGGGTTTCTCCTCTTGCCGCTGCGGTTTCTCTCTTAACCGTGTGGTCTTCCCGTCTTTGCCTCTCCCTTCTAATCGCAGCGCCCTGTCAAGTCGCTCGCGGTCTTTCTTGCCAAGCCGCACCACTTCTCCTAGCCGTCGCGCCTTCTCCTAGCCGCTGCGCCTTCTTCCCCGCGGCCTTCTCTGCCAAGCCACGCCTCTTCTCCAAGCCGCCCGACCTTCCTTGTCAGGCTGCCGGCTTCCTTCTTCTGCTAGCCGCGCGGCTTCCCTTCCTTCTTCTGCTAGCCGAGCGGCTTCCTTCTTCTCCAAGCCGCCCGGCCTACCTTGTCAAGCTGCCCTACTTCGTCTACTCGCCTCATGGCCTCCGACGCCTCTGCTGCTACTTCTGCTCCGCCAGCCCGTGAGGCTACTCCGGCTTCTGACCTTCGCGATGAACTACGAATTACTACCATCTCTCTGATTGGCAAACACAATTTTGTCGAATGAGTTCACTCTGTTTGTCGTGTCCTGCAGACGAAGGGTCTTCTCCACCACCTGACTCGGGCTACCCCTGTTGCTCCCTCTGATGATTGGCTTCGTGATGACGGTCGGGTCCAGTCTTGGCTGCTCAACTCTATGGACACCGAACCCTATCGGATGGCCATGTATCATGATACGGCCAAAGCGATGTGGGAGGAGCTCCACTCCTTGTACTCTGGGCAAAACAGTCTTCAGCACCTTTATAATATCATCTCCAACCTCCCGAATCTTACTCCAGGTGCTCCCGACGACGTGATTTCCTTTGTTGCTCAGGCCAAGACCCTAGCCGAGGCATGGATTCAACACCAGCCTCCTACAACGGATATTGCTACTCAACGGGCCCAGAAAGAGGCGGTTACCATCGCGATGATGATGTCCCGCGTTCCGCCCCACCTGCATAGTGTTCGGGCCCAGATCCTCTCTTCCACGACGACTCTGTCACTGTCTAACGTCTGCTCTATGCTACTTCGGGTTACGCCTCCTACGGAGGCCCCTTCCAGCTTTGCCCCTGCTTTTCTCCAACAACCTTTCCTTCCCACTCCCCCTCCTACTCGTGGCTCTTCCACGCAGGGCGGCCGGCCTCCCTCTCGGGGACGCGGACGTGGTGGCCGCTCGTCTCTCCAATGCACATATTGTGGCCGGGGTGACCATCTTGAGGTCACCTGTTATAGCAAGCATGGGTTCCCTCCCCACCTCGCTGCCACCTCCTCTGTTGCTCCTGCTTCCCCTGGGGCTCCTGCCCAGGATCCGGCCTCCGCTACCCGACACGATATTGATGAGCTCCGCACCCAACTCCATCAGCTACAGGGTGTCGTCAACCGCTCCTCCGACTCGGTTGCGACCTTTTCTGCGGAAGGTATAACCTGTCTCTCTCCCAGCCCTCACTGGATCGTTGATTCCGGTGCTACTCACCATATTACTTCCCAGAGGCCCTCCAAGTATCTCCAGATGGCTCACCCCCCGTGTATCACTGTGGACAATAGTGACACTCTACCGGTCTCTGGTGCTGCTGCCCTCCAACTTACCCCGACCCTTTCTCTTTCCTCGGTTCTTCACTTTCCGGGGTCTCCTTTCAATTTACTTTCCGTTAGTCGCCTGACAAACGACCTTGATTGTTCAATAATTTTTTCTCCTTCTTCCTTTCTTATGCAGGATCGTCGCAGCCGGAGTATCATTGGTAGGGGGCAGCTGGTGAATGACCTTTACCTCTTGGATACTCAACTCACTCTTCTATCCGCTGTTTCTTCTGTTGACTGGCATTGTCGCCTTGGACATGCTCCTCTTCCGATTCTCAAGCGGGCTCTTCCTGATGTTCCCTTACAGGAGTTCTCTTGTGAATCGTGTATCTATGACAAACACCACCGTTCTGTTTTCCCCCTGCATGTACCCGGAGTAGTACTCCGTTATCCTTAGTTCATTCTGATGTATGAGGCCCCTATAGGGTGCCTAGTATTTATGGTTTTCGATATTTTGTCACTTTTATCGATGACTACTCGCGTACTACATGACTATATTTAATGCATGATCGTACTGAGCTTACATCTGTCTTTTATGCTTTTGTTACTGAGGTCCGTACACAGTTCGCCACCCCACTCAAAATCCTCCGCACTGATAAAGCTCGCGAATATACCGGGCGCACCTTCTCCTCCATCTGTACCGAGTTTGGCATTATCCATCAAACTTCGTGTGCCTATACCCCTCAACAAAATGGGATGGCCGAACGCAAGAATCGTCATTTACTCGATGTTGCTCGCTCCCTCATGTTTCAAATGCAGGTTCCAATCGAATATTGAAATTTCGCAGTCTCCACAGCCTGTCATCTCATTAACCGCCTCCCTTCTTCTGTTCTTGATTTTGCCATTCCTATTGACCTCCTATACCCTACTACCAAACCAACCTCTCTCCCCTCACGGGTCTTTGGGTGTGTTTGTTATGTTCATCTTCTTGGACCTCCCTCAGACAAACTCGCTTCTCGTGCGGCCAAATATATGTTTGTGGGCTACTCCCGTACTCAAAAGGGGTATGTTTGCTACTCTCCTTCCGATGGCAAGATGGTTGTCTCCGCGGATGTCACCTTCTGCGAAGACCAGCCCTTTCACTTACCTTCCTCCTCGATTTCCTCTCCTGCTTTTCCCCGCCCTGCCGTTCCGACAACGCCTTCCTCTCTACCCTCTTCCTCCGCCTCTCTGCCTGCTCCCAAAATTCCCCCACCCATTATCTGTGTCTATACTCGTTGCGGCTCCAAGGATGGTTCCCTGCCCCAGCTCCCTGCTCCCAGTGACACTCCAGCACCGGCGGATTCTGCTCCTGCCTCTACGGCCCATCCCCTGGCCAACTACGTTTCTCTCCACCAGCTTACTCCACCTCTCTACGACTTTGCCACTTCTCTTTCCTCGATTTCTATTCCTAACACTGTGCAGGAGGCGCTTCAACACCTAGGCTGGCGGGCGGCCATGGAGGATGAAATGAGGGCTCTTGGCTAATCAGACTTGGGATCTGGTTTCCCTTCCTGAAGGCCACCACTGTGTCAGCTGCAAGTGGGTCTTTGTTGTCAAACATACAGCAGATGGGTCTGTTGAGCGTCTGAAGGCCCGCCTCGTGGCCTGGGGTTTTACTCAGCAACACGGACTTGATTATGAGGAAACTTTCTCTCCAGTGGCCAAATTGAACACGGTCCGAGTGCTTCTTTCTTTGGCTGTTCACCGTCATTGGCATTTGTATCAGCTGGATGTTAAGAATGTCTTTCTCAATGGTGATCTCCAGGAGACTGTTTACATGCATCAACCTCCCGGGTTTGAGACCACGGGGGAGTCTCGGGTGTGTCATCTTCAAAAATCAATTTATGGTCTCAAATAGTCCCCGCGCGCCTGGTTTGAAAAATTCAGCAAGGTCGTCCGCGATATTGGCTTTACTCGGAGCTCGGCTGACTTCTCTCTCTTCACTCGACACCAGCCGACCGGAACTGTGATTCCACTTGTCTATGTTGACGATATCCTCATCATTGGAGACGATACTACAGGAATACAACATACAAGGGAACAGTTGAACTCCGCCTTTCAGACCAAAGATCTTGGTAACCTACGGTATTTTCTTGGGCTTGAGGTTGCACGACGGCCTAATGGTCTTGTATTATCCCAAAGAAAATATTGTATGAACCTCCTCCATGATGCTGGTTATTCGGGATGCAAACCTACAGATACTCCAATGGACGCTAATCACAGGCTCTCGGCTCATAGCTCTGACTCTGATGAGCTGCTTACAAATCCTGAATACTACAGACGTCTGATTGGGAAACTGATCTACCTTACAGTTACTCGACCAGACATCTCCTTTGCCGTAGGAGTCGTGAGTCGATTTATGCATGCCCCTAGGACATCTCATCTTCAAGCTGTCGAGCGCATTTTTCGGTATCTCAAGAACGCTCCAGGACAAGGGCTTGTGTACAAGCCATCCACATCACTATCCCTTGTTGCATACTCGGACGCTGACTATGCATGATCTGTTGATGATAAACGCTCTACATCTGGCTTCTGTACCTACTTCGGTGGTCATCTCATAACCTGGCGCAGCAAGAAACAGAATGTGGTTGCTCGCTCTTCTGCTGAAGCTGAGTACCGGGCCATGGCTGCGGTGGTGTCTTAGTTAACATGGCTTGAGAGTCTTCTGGGAGATTTGGGTGTTCGTCTCTCATCACCGGCGACACTATTTTGTGATAGTCAATCAGCAATACATATTGCCAAGAACCCGGTATTTCACGAACGCACAAAGCATATTGAAGTTGACTGTCAATTTATTCGGGAAAAAGTACAGTCAAAGAAGGTAGATCTGGAGCATGTTTCTGCTACAAATCAAGTTGCTGATATCCTGACCAAAGCTCTCTTCAGGCCATTATACTACCATTTTTTATCCAAGCTCGGCGCCTACGACTTGTACGCTCCAGCTTGCGGGGGAGTGTTAGAAAAGACCGTGTAAAGGCCCATTTATGAGGCCCATTTATTTCTTGTATTTGTCCCACATCTTGGATTGGGATTTTCTCTTCTCCCTCTCTTCCTATATAAATGTATTCATACTTGTAATTATTCATTGAAGAAGTATATACAAGGTTGGAGGTTTCTCCATTTCTACACATATATATAGGAGGAATCACTCGTGACATCATGTGTAAACAGTGCGGAAAAATAAAATCAACGCTTATATTCAACTCATAATTTTTGTCTGAGTGCACTGGTACAAAGCGCCGTACCAAACTGACTATAAGAACTCAGATTGGTCATTTCTATTTTTGACATGAATATAACTTGATTGATTGTCACTTAGCAATTACAAAATAAGTATTGCTTTAAGTTTGATCCTTAAGATACATTTGAAAGTGATTTTTTTTGCTTTATTTTCCAAATGTGAAAGGTTTAACTGTCTGATGCTATGAATTCTGTAGTTTTTATGCTATATTTGTATTTGATGCAATTTTTCTGTTCCAGTGTCATTCTTACCAAATAAGTTTGCTTATTACAGCTGACTTAATATCTACTTTGGGCGGACCTATTTCGGCCGACAAAAATATGACGCCTCCACATAACATACCACAAAGTCCGCCACGTTTTTCATTTTTTCAAGAGCAAAATAGAATCGGATCATTGCAACTATCTATCAATCAGATTATCAAAGCCACACAAAACTTTTCACCTTCCCTGAAGCTTGGTGAAGGAGGATTTGGAACTGTATACAAAGGTGTTCTGGGTGATGGTCAGGTTGTAGCAATAAAACGAGCAAAAAGGGTAAGCCATTTTTTTTACTTTATAATCAAATTTTATTTGCATAATCTCTGTTATCTCACATCCATTAATTTGTAGTCACCATACGTGTTGTTTATGTCTGAATAGCGGGTTATATTTGCAAATTAGTTATGGTAACTTGAAAGGTTCTACCTTCTCTAGTTTTTTTAATGGACTCAAAGTGTGAATCATCCTCCTGCTCCCCAAGAAGCTCACTCTCCTGAGATGTTATGTGTAAATTTTGTTCTCACTTATAGTACAAAAATTATAATTTTAAAAAACTTGCAACTAATAAACAATCACGCAAATTAAATAAAATTTTTTTGACAAACCTTATCGTCAAGCTTGAGAGTACGTGGAAGATTAAAGCAGACCATGGAGCTGTAACTCAACTTTGAGGACCATCGACAAATATGAGACAGTGCTATGAAGTCGACGACCAGCTGTATATTCGTGTGCTCATAGAGCCATCCCTGCAATAGTGTACGGTAAGAGCACATTAAATGATTAAATAACATAAAAGTAGTGCCTCACTTACCGAAAGAACCACAAAGCACCTTCAAAATAGCCCAAGTTTTCATATGGTTCTCCAAGAGCACTCCTGCTACTCAACTCATTGATCTGGCCATGAAAGAATTTGTGTACAACCTTAGGCCAATTGTACTTCAGAAACTCTTCAAGTCCTTTAATGATCATCAATGATGCAGAAATTTGTAATCCCATCCGTAAGAACAAGAAGACAACCACTAGATACCTAACCAGTATATCAACACGCTTTTTCTCCAAAGTCGGAGACCGCTTTTCAACCATCAGACAATTCATCTCTTCAATAGTTTTTTTGGGCAACCCGTGCAAATGGTCTTCTAACAAAAGAGAAGTCAAGCCCGCAATCGGGTAAACCAAACATGTTGTTTATGTCGGCACTATACCTGTAGTGGGTGTTCATTTTCGTTGCTATTAGTATCTTTGCTTGTGTGATTTGTAAGGCGTATTTTGCGTGTGCTTAAAATTAATTGCGCCCCTATCGTTTGTAAAATTGATAGTTGTTCTCCTTTAATTAATCATTTGTGTTCGCAAGTGCACCTGTTGTTAATTTATAATAATTAATTACTGGTTGTAATTTTAGCGGACCGCTCTTGCACTACATCGCATTTAAGGCCGCAATTAACGAGTCCACCTCGAGTCTGTCGACCTACCACTGCATCACATAGTAGGCTATATAAGCTTATAATAGTCTATATTAGCTTATATTAGCAATATAAGACTATTAGCCTATGCTTATATATATATATATATATATATATATATATATATATATATATATATATGTAGTCTATATAAAGGCATACTATACTATATTGGCTTATATAGTCTATTATATGCTATTCTTCTATAGGTAACAAGGAGATCATGGAATTTTGAGGAATCATTGACTCCAAAGCTTTAATCATATGATAGGTAATCCAGAGAATTCTGTGAAGATGCCAACCAACAGTTCCTTTATAGTTGTAAAACTAGCATAAGTGGAAAGATGTTTTTGTATTCAGATGCCCTAGAAACGAGCAATAACATACATATATATAGGACCACAACATGTGGCATATCACGTGGATTACATAAGTGCGATGACGAAAAAGAAACGTAAAAAATAATGTGTATATTCAACTCTCCCACTCAAATTGGGAATATATATTGATCATTCCCAACTTGTCAGTGTTGTTCTTGAAGTTGTCACTGTATAGGCCCTTGGTGAAAACATCGTCAAGCTGGTCAAATGAGTTCACAAATGGAGTGCAGATATTCCCTTTGTCGAGGTGATCTTTGATGAAATGTCTGTCAACTTCCACATGTTTGGTTCTGTCATGTACCAGATTGTGAGCAATACTGATGGTTGTCTTGTTGTCACAGTAGATAGTAACAGGTTTGTTCACCTGGAAACCCATATCTTGAAGAATAGTCTTCAACCACAACCCCTCACAAAATCCTTGCGTCATAGCCATATATTCTGCTTCAGCACTTGAGCGTGCTACAACATTCTGCTTCTTGCTCTTCCAAGATACAAGGTTGTCTCTCGCAAATGAACAATACCCAGTGGTAGATTTTCTGTCATCACGACTACCAACCCAATCAGCATCTGTAAACACTTCAACCTCCAAAGATTGATTAGCTTTAAATAGAATCCCACGCTCTGGTGTCTTATTGAGGTATCGCAACACCCTAAAGGCAACTTGCTGATGACGTATAGAAGGAGAGTGCATAAATCTATTTAGGACGCCCACAACGTGCGTAAAATCGGGTGAGTATGAGTCAAATATATGAGCCCCCCAACCAATCGTTGGTATTTTGATGCATCCACTTTCTTCCCACTAGTATCCACATCAATTTTATGATTAACCTCAATTGGAGTGTCCACGAGGGCACACCCAAGCATCTCGGTCTCCTCCATAAGGTCAAGTGTATACTTTGAGAGATGAAGATCCTCCGTCAAGACCTCACAACTTCAATTCCCAAGAAGTATTTCAGCTTCCTCAGATCTTTGACTTCAAATTCCTTGCCCAATTGTTTTTTCAGGTGACTAATCTCCTCCAAGTCATCTCCGGTAATGATGATGTCATCCACGTATACAATAAGAATAGAAACCTGTGCACCTTTTCTCTTGATGAAGAGAGTGTGATCAGCTTGGCCTTGGATGTATCCTAGCTGAATCATGGTCTTGTTAAACCGTCCAAATCACGCTCTTAGAGACTATTTGAGGTCATACAGAAATTTCTGCAGACGACAGACCTTCTCATTGGATCCTTCAGTAACAAATCCCGGAGGAATATTCATGTAGACCTCCTCTTCCAGATCACCATGCAAGAACACATTCTTGACATCGAGCTGCTGTAGCTCCCATCCACAACTCACAGCACAAGAGAGAAGCACTCGAATTGAGTTCATCTTAGCAACAGGAGCAAAGGTCTCTTGGTAGTCAATGTCTTGAGCCTGGGTATACCCCTGAGCCACTAAGCGAGCTTTGTGCCGCTCCACCACCCCATCTTGATTCTATTTCATTGTGAAGGCCCATCGGGATCCGACCGTTCGCTTCCAAGGAGAAAGGCTGGTAAGCCGCCATGTTTCATCTTGTTTCAAGGCACGCAGTTCCTCCTCCATTGCCTGTTTTCACTCAGGTATCTGAACAGCCTCCTGTCATGTCTTAGGAATCATAATAGATGAAAGAGATGAGATAAAAGCTTTGTGGGCCTGAGAGAGGTGAGTATAGCAAATGTAGCTGGCAATGAGGTTTTTGGTGCCACCCCTTTTACCTATAAGACGAGCAAGAGGAACATGAAGGTCATCATCAGAATTTGGAGTGGAGACAGTCACTGGCACTGGCAAAACATCAACAGTCTGCACTTGCTCAACAGCCTTGGGACGACGGGAATGTGTATATAGGTGGAGCGGAAGGGGAAGAAATAGGGGAAGTAGTCGGACCATTGGAAGGGGAAATATGAGGAGTGATAACCAGCGGAAGAGGAGAGTCGACAATCAGAAGAGGAGAGTCGATGGTCTCGTCACTGTTACTACTTGTCTCCCCCTGAGGAGGACCAAAGTATGACTCCCCCTCACAGAATGTAACATCAACAGTGCAATAGTAGCGACGAGACGGAGGATGATAACACCGATATCCTTTGGTGGTAGGAGAGTACCCAACGAAAACACATCGAATAGAACGCGCATCCAGTTTATCACGGTGCAGGGTATGAACGCGGACAAAACAGACGGAACCAAAGATACGAGGAGCAATATGAGAGGTGTGGACGATGTGGTTCTTGGCAAGACGGGAGAGGGGTGTATCATTGGAGATGGAACGGGACGAAAGACGGTTGATGATATGCGCAGCCGTGAGAACTGCATCACCCCAGTAGGATTTGGGAAGGTGCATAACAAGAAGTAAACACCGAGCCACCTCCAGCAAGTGCATATTCTTCCGTTCGGCGACCCCATTTTGAGTGGAAGTGTGGACACATGTGGTTTGATGAATGATGTCATGATTGGCAAGATAGGCCCCAAACGTCCCTCAGTCATCATATTCCCCACCATTATCACTACGAAACACATGAATTGTGCCACCAAATTGTTGGGCCACCATCTTATGAAAGGATTGAAAACAAGAGAGCACGTCACTTTTCTTTTTAAGCAGATAAAGCCAGGTAGTGCGAGAGTGATAATCAATAAACGTAACAAACCATTTATAGGCAGATAAAGATAACACCGGGGATGGACCCCAAACATCAAAATGAATAACATCAAATGGACATAAATTAGGAGCAGACAGGTGGCTAATACTTTGACGAACATGCTTAGATTGTTCACATGTGTCACAAGAAAACGACTGAATTAAATGATGAAAAACAAGAAACAGTTTAGTAAGATATAAAACAAAAGGGTGGCCAAGACGCTAATGCCAGCGTCGGATGTCATGAAGAGTCGGAGATCTAGTGGATGAAAGAGCACTGATAGAGGTCTGGTCCAGCAAGTACAGTCCGCCAACGTTCCTACCACTGTCAAGCGTCCATCTCGTATCCAGATCCTGAAACACGCAAACATCAGGGTAAAAGGTTACAGAGCAGTTTAAAGAGATAGTCAAGTGACTAACGGAAAGCAGATTGCGAGGAAAAAACAGGACATGCAAAACAGAATATAGTGATAGGTCAGGAGAACAAGTGACAGTCTCTTTACCAGCAATGGCTGAGAGAGAGCCATTAGTAGCAATAATCTTATCACGCCCAGAAAGAAGAGTATATGAGGTAAAACCTGAGGCAGAGCCAGTCATGTGGTCTGTCGCATCCGAGTCGATAATCCACTAAGAAAGAGAAGAGGACACAGTATGAGAACTGGACAGATCTGAAGTAGCAACAACAGAATGAGAACCAACATGGGTAGAGTCTGTGTGGGAGCGCAATAGACGGCGGAAAGCCTCTAATTCAACAGCAGACAAGCCCTGAGAGATTTCCTCCAGAACCTCAGTAGAGTGCACAGAAGACTGAGAGCGATCGCCAGAGTGACGACCACCACCACGGTATCCACCTCGACCACGAGAACCAGATCCCCGGCCACCAGGGGCAAGGTGCGTGTGTAGACGAAAGCAAGAGTCTTTGGTATGGCCCTTCTTCCCACAATGACTACAAACATGAGGTGGTCCGCGAGACAGCCCAGCGAGCGCAGAGTGATCAGTAGGGGGGCCAAGAGTGCGACGACGATTCTCATCACTGAGGAGCATGTCGAAGGCCTCCCGAAGAGAGGGAAGTGGCTCATGATGGAGAACATGCAGACGAACAACGTCAAACTCCATGTTGAGCCCCATAAGGAAGACATGAACCCGGAATCGATCTTTATCCTTCTGAAGGGTCACCGCATCAACAGTGCAAGCTGCAGTAAATGTGTTGAAGAAATCCAGCTCCTGATAGAGGCGCTCAAACTCAGAATAGTAGGCGGCAACAGTCATATTTCCTTACTTCAGCTCCAGAACATGGCGAGTGAGCTCATACACTTGCATCGAACTGCCGACCTGAGAGTAAGTATCACGGGCCTTTGTCCAAATATCATAAGCAGAGTCCAACAGCATATAACTGTGATACACCTGAGGGGACATCGAATGCAGTAACCACGAGACAACCAACGAATTGTCTGAATCCCATTTTCTCCATGAGTGATCGACATGGGGTGGCTCAGCGGTGGTACCATCAATGATTCCATATAGCTGGTGACTGCGAATAGCATGTTGGGCCGCCCTGGACCATTCCAGATAATTTGTGTCATCCAAGACAACAGTAGTAATCTTCAACGAGCCAGAGTGTCCATGACTCCGTGGAGGATCGCCAGAGGAACCGGTAAGAATGCCGGATTGAGTATTAGGGGAGATGTCGAATTGATCCTCCATCGGAGAGAATGCAGATCTCACATCAAACGAAAGCACATCCTACGGGTGTCCCTTAGATCTCGACGCCGAAAGGAACACCGGAGGATGTGAGCACGGTGTCTCCGGCAGCCCTCATGGAGGACAAAACAGCCAGTCGGAGATGCAAGGTCGGAAGAAGAGAGACGCGGTGGCGGCTGATGCGGCTGGTGCCGGTGACGGCTGGATCGGGCTACGGAGCCAGCGACTGGTGCGCGAGCGGGATCGGTCGTGATCGGGCTACGTAGCCAGCGACGGTGCGCGAGCGACGAATCGGGCGGGAGCGGCTGGTGCGCGAGCGGGATCGGGCTACGCCAGCGACGGAGCTGGGGAATCGGGCTACGCCAGCGAGCTCGAGCGACGGGGCGAGCGACGAAGCGGTATCGGGTTGTCGGCGGAACCTGGCTCTGATACCAAATGGAAAGATGTTTTTGTATTCAGATGCCCTAGAAACAAGCAATAACATACATATATATAGGACCGCAACACATGACATCAAGTGTATTACATAAGTGCGATGGCGGAAAAGAAACGTAAAAAAATAATGCGTATATTCAACTTTAAAGCCCATGCCGATAAAAATGATTTTTCCATTCAACTCAATATGATTAGGATCTATACGGGTCGCCAGAGAACGGCGGTCGCCAGTCAGCACTTCCTCAATAAATGTTACTTCTTGGATTGAGCCTAAACTTTCAAGGAAGCTTTGTCTCGACGATACAAGGTGACGGGGGGGGGGGGGGGGGGGGGTGACGGATCTTCAATCGAAATTGTTGGATCCGAGGATCAGTGTTGAAGGTTGAATGGGCGAATTTGGTGCTCTGTCAAAACTCCTTCAAATCCTTCAATTGATATTTCCATCTTGATTTATTTTTCAAGAGAAGTTTATCACAACCAAATCTCGATTTTGTGAATTGTGTTTTTTCGTGAATATTCAATCATTAATGGATTCTTGGAGTTTCATAGAGAGCCGTAGCTCCCTTGTTGGTGTCAAGAGACGGTGGAGGTGATGCCTTCTATTGTGACTTGGGAGGCCAAATGATTTTCGGTTTGGTGAGCTTTGGCCGTTGTTCTTTGAGCTGAATTGAGATTGGAGTCTCCTTTTTCTTTCTCTGCATTGTTTGAATTGACTTAACAAAGTGCATGCACTCATTCCCCTTTGAGCTATTTGGACCCAAAGATTGTTTGGTACCCAACAGTATTGTTTAATATGAAAGCCTTCTTTTTGTGATATATTAAACTTTTTGTATAGTAGTTTCTTTTGTGCCTTTTTTGACCATTTTTTTAATACTGCATATTGTGTGCAGGCATCAGCACCACCAATGATATTTTAGGACCCTGGTTTCTAGTCTTCCAATTGTTTAAATACATTTTTAGTGGTATGTCAAATATTTGTAGGTATCATACTAACCTTGGTCGAATTTCATAGGTTCATGCTTCCTACGTGTATATTTGTTTTTAGGTGTTCAAAAGAGAAAAAAATACACCAATAGGTTGAAAATGTCAAATTAATGAGGGAAGATTATTAGGAAGACTGTAGTAACATAAATAGAAAATGTGCAAAATATTTGTGCAAATAGAATCAACAACCTAAATAAAATCAACGCCAATTGTTGGGATAAGTTTAATTATGATGAGGGTAATGTTTGAATTTGAGCATATTTACTACCGGATGCTCAAAAAAGTATACTTAAGTGTGTATCCTGGAACTTTCTTGATAATATTTTCTTTGCAGGAACATTTTGCAACTCTTCGAGATGAGTTCACGACGGAAGTAAAACTTCTTTCCAAAATTGATCATCGGAGTTTAGTGAGATTGCTTGGTTACACCGAGAAAGGAAATGAGCGTATTATCATTACCGAATATGTTCCAAATGGTACACTCAGAGAACATCTTGATGGTGAGCTCCATAATATGATTTTATCATTTGTCATTTTGGACTTTTGGACTTATAAATTTGATATTTATTGTTCACAGGTATATATGGCCACATTTTGGATTTTAATCAAAGACTTGAAATAGCAATAGAAGTTGCCCATGCCTTGACATATCTCCATATGTATGCAGGTATGGCCGCAGTTAGTACATTATTCTTTCTCCTATGAGAATCTCTAGTCAATTATGTGTTTTAAATTTATGCATCATGAAGGAAGCTTAAAATGAAAATTGTACACTTAAAATGTACAATTGATTGGTAGTATTTTAGCTAATGCATGTCTTTTTAGTTTCTTTTGAGAATGACTGCCTTTGGAGAATCAATTTGGATTCATGTCAGGGTGATCAACCATAAAAGTTATACACCTCTTGAGGAGACTCATTAACAACTACAACAACAACACTCAATCCTTAATCCCACTATAGTGGGGTCGGCTATATTGATCTTTTGTCTCCATTGTGCCCTATCTTTTGTCATAATCTCACTAATGCCCAAGTACATCATGTCTTTCCTTATAGTTTCAGTCCAAGTCTTTATTGGTCTACCTCTCCCTCGTTTAACATGCCTAGTGACTAGACTCTCACAACGCCTAACAGATTCCTCTAATGGTCTCCTTTGTACGTGTCCAAACTATCTTAGATGAGCTTCTCGCATCTTCTCTGCAATTGGTGCTACTCCTGTCTTATCCCTGATACATTCAATCCTAATTTTATCCAATCTCGTGTGTCCACACATCCACCTAAGCATTCTCATCACGGTGTCACTGGGTTGCTCGGCCTCACTCTCATGACCAAACTCACTAAACGTGCTAATTGCACTCTCCACCTGTAATACAAGGCCAGGGTCAGACTCTGATTCAAAATCGTGTGGGATCGGAGGCTCATCAAGAGGAATACCAAAATCAGATGACAAATCGCTCATGTCTATGGGAGTACTACACGCATCGGTGGTTTGACTTAAATCTCGATGTGTCACTTTATAGATTACCCCTTAGGCTGATTTCAAGTGATCCATCTGAGCATGTATGCGATCCAATTGATCAAGAACCGATCGCTAAAATTCGGCTTCAGGTATCTCTGTTGGTGGAATACTAGGGCGTTCCAGACGCGTGAAGTTATCCACATAATGGTGACCTCTATAAGGATCTGTATAGTCGTCAAAATGCTCATCCCTAATAAACTCACAGCGTGTCAAAGGGTTAATGTGATCGCTATGAGCGCGCAGCGATGGGCGAGGATGATCATCGGAATAGTATGAGGATCTCTCTGGAAGGTCTCTACGAAGATACTCAACTCTACCCACATCAAGTCGTGTCTTGGTGTAGTGACGAAAACGTGAGGTTCTAGAATCATAGCGATCGTCTCTGGCAAATTGTGGTGAATGGTCGACACAAAATCTAGGAGCGGAATATCAATAATGATGATCGTCGTAATAATATGTCATGAAATACTACCTATAGGCCCCACTACTGCGTATATAAATATGGTGCAAACCTATCTCTAATACTAATTTGATGCAGCATGAGTCTATAGGCAAAGCACAGCCGAATCCCTAACCCTAAGTGTCATGCAAGCAAACATACGACACTTCCAAATGAAACAAAGTTCAAACCTAAAATGGCACAGCGACCGATGGCTGCAAGAATCAAACCCCTGATACCCTAAACAGGGCCCTGCATGTGTATAAATAAGAGGAAAACCCATAAATGACTTAGGGCACCCGAAGCGGACTGCTCGTATCGTCCGGGCCAATCGGGTGTCAAATATAACTCAAAATACATAAAATAACATATCAAAAAGTTTCGGAACGATTGTTCGGACACATGCGGAGTCAGATTACTCGAACGAGGAACGAAGCACGGCGATCTCATATGAGGGAAATGTTATTTCCTGTGCTATCGCACCGTGGGTTGGGAAGATCAGCTCTAATCCTACGAAGACGCCAAACTTCGGTTTTCAGTTGATCTTTGATATTTGGTTAAATTCACAGCCCTAACTTGAACTAGCTACACATTCATTTCAACACAAATGACATAAAGCAAGACCTGATACTTAGTCCTGTAGAGATTAACTATTTCAGCATGAGCTAATAGCATATTGTGAACTGCGGTGTATGGTTCAGTGGTTGAATTTCCAGCATTGCAGTTGGTACGGCCAAATGGATATGAACATTGTGCATGCGCAAATATTCTAGAGTCATATCCTCTAACCACATATACATTTGGTTCAACTATGGTTGTCCATTGAGAAATCGTATCACTAAATGCCTTGAAACATATACCTGCATATTCTTTGAATCAATTGCGCCACATTGGTTGAGAGAGAATTGGAGAAAATGTCAATTCTTAGTTTATGCTTCAAAAGGTCGTAAAAGATCTTGAACTGCTACTATCTGTGGGAGTTAAACTCACACAATGTTGGGGCTAATCCATCCACCATACTCGCCAAACTTCGGTTTGTAGTAGGGACAGGAGGAGGTGCTGAGGTTGGTAGAAGAGTTGTTGAAGCCCTTCGGCTTGGAGAGGGCAAAGGGGAGGGATGTTGGTGGACCTCGAGGGAGGAGAGGTCGTCGGGTTGGAAGAATCCACAGGGGCGATGGTTTCTGTCGAGTTCAAGAGCGAAAAAGGTGATGGAGATTGGAGAGGGATGGGTAGGATTTGTAGTGCTCGTGGAGGAAATACTACAGTGGGTAAACTCGATGGAGGCAGCTGAGTAAAGCTGATGTAGGCGAAATGAGATTCCCTAGACCAATGATGGTGGCTAGGAGGAGGCTGATTGATTTCGAGGTTTGTGTGAAATTGTGGGAGACCAATTGATTCCCTAGATGAAGATGCACCATAAGGAACAGCTGATCGTTCAGTTGAGGCAGGGGAGGATGAGAACCAAAACTTTTCTCTCCGATGGTCCTTTGATCGGACTATTGGTATCACTCCAATGGTCTTATTTGAGAAGCAAAACTTTTTTGTGTGTGTTTCCAAGGGTGTTGAGCTTCAAACATAATTTGCACTGCTATGGAATAACTATTCAGATCTCGAGAACAAAAGGTTTCATTGGAGCGCCTATCTGCTGGGGTTTCATTAGAGAGCTTGCTTTTCTTTTAAATTCCTCTATTTTACTATGATCAAGTCCGTACTAGTTGCTTTGCATTTAACATAATATTCATCATATTCTTTACAGAAAAACCGATTATCCACCGAGATGTGAAAGCTTCAAACATTCTTCTTACTGAAAATTTTCGAGCCAAGGTGTCGGACTTTGGGTTCGCCAAAGCTGGACCAACTGAAGCAGGACAGACGCACATATCAACCCAAATAAAGGGAACCGCAGGTTACCTCGACCCAGAATATCTCCGTACTTTTCAACTTACACCCAAGAGCGACGTATTTTCATTTGGAATATTGCTCGTCGAACTTCTCTCCGCTCGCCGGCCAGTCGAGATGAAGAGATCCTTGGAGGAAAGAATTACCATACGATGGGTAAATCTAAATTGTTAAAATTCCTTCTGCTTTATTAGTTTTTGTCAACTTTGATCCCTATAATTTCAGTTATATCCCAGTCAAGTCCTTCTAGCCATAAATCATTGCAATCAAATTTAAAGCTCAAATTTCATGCTAAAAGAAGCCAGTATGTCCAACTTAAATCTTCAATTGAGCTAAGTTTTTTATTTTATTGAAGATTTTTCGAAGAAGAATGTGATTTAAATTTGAATGGAGGAAGATGTGTTTACACAAAACTCAACCTAAACATCCGACCTAAAGTCAATTAGTACTTGGTGGGAAGTCCTAAAAACATATAACATAGCTATATGGGAGATTAAGGCTCCATTTGGCATGGCGGTAGCGGTCGTGAACGCAGTGTCTATGAACTGTCCTTCGTGAATGCCCGTCCTCACCTAAAGAACTATTTTTCTTTTCTTCGTAGCGGTCATAACCTTTGTCACATCAACCATACATTCTATGATGGTGGCGTTCGTGTCTAAACTCATCGGAGCAAAAACACCCCACCAAAGGGAGTCTAAATATCTAACAAGACATAGAATGGCTTCTTTTCTAATGAAATTTTAGCTTTGCATACGATTACCATGGAATCTAACTGCATGAATTTTATAAAGACGGTAGTTTTCACTTCGTAAAAAAAACATATTCTTACATTTGAGTGATTCACAGGCTTTCGTTAAATTCAATGAAGGAAATGTGGAAGAAGTATTGGATCCAAATTTACGGGAAGGTGTAAACATCGAAGTGTTGACAAAAATGCTTAGATTGGCATTTCATTGCGCTGCTCCGACCCGATCGAACCGGCCATTGATGAAAGAAGTTGGAGAACAGCTGTGGGAGATTAGGAAGGATTTTGTAAAGAGTCTTAGGGCTGAGTAAAAATTCTTAATTCAATCTCTTCTTCTGTCGGATAGAGATTATTCAGCCTCAGCTGTTTCTATGTTTTCCTCAACCCTCTTCGAATTTTATTTTAAGTTATTATCAGATACCAAAAAGGCTTTAATTGTGCATATGGAAATCATTTTTTAAATTTTTTTGCTTTGTATATTGACAGTAGTACCCATCAAAAAAATGTCTCCTTCAATTTATGTGTAGATCTAGATTGCATATAGAGTTACAGTTACTTGAATCTCAGCTCGACTGTCACACTAGTCTTGGCATATATATTTTTTACATGTGCTTTATATAGACTGTCACACTTTTTTGAATTAAAGCACTCAACACATTTTTTAAAGATTTTAGGGAAGTACAAAAAACTTAGTTCATTAGACTGTTAAAGTTGATGTCTCTTACATGTTGAAACAACTAGTCTTGAAAGATTGTTTTCTATAATGATGATGTTTTTAAAAAATTTGTGAAGCATGATGGAGTTTGAATGGTTGTTTGATTGTTTGTAATATGTTGCTGATACAATTTTTTCTTGCTTTTCGAACATGTGTCAATGTAAAGTAATTTGTTGATCAATAAGTTTATTTTTCTTATTTTTTGTTTTTATGAATTGCATAATATTTTATGACATTATGTACAAATTAAAAGCTTCTCTCGTTATGTTTGTTTCAATTTTGCATTGATGTAAGAGATAAAATTGAGCAATATTTTTGATACAGGTCACCTGGTTTTCCTTTAGTCCGAAGAAACGGGCCGGACCGCCTTAGCTACAAGTTGTATCAGGTGCGCAAATAGTCAAAAGTAACCAAGTAGTAATGAGTAGAAGGCATTTTTAGCGTGGCAAATTTGGAAAAGGTGAAAAATCATGCGGTCCGATTGTTGTCGAGCCAAAATTCATCATCTTCTTTGAGGTTGTAAGTGTTTGAGTTTCATGAAGGATGACAAATCACTTCTCGGTTCACTAGCTCTAAGTACATGAAAAGGGGGAAATTGCTAAATCCACCAAGCTTTGGAGAAAGCATCCTCAGGAGCGTCCTGCGAGCGCATTCTTCTAAGTATTTTCCTGCTCATGTTGTTGCGTCCACGAGAGCATTGAGCGTGAGTAGACTAGAAATGGAGCAGAGCGAATCCCGAGCGATGGAATGATCCAAGTCTTATGTCATTGTCGGAAAAACTCAGAACTCTCTGATCTTTTAAATTGTTTGTCTTCAAATGAAGGTATATGAGCTTTTTTATAGTTTTTTTGAAAGGACGGGTTGGTAATTTCGTCTCGCTGAATCCTGAATCCTGAGTTGATGAATGACGTTGTTCTATTTTGGTCATCTATATCGCCGATTTTCTCGAAATGACGAACATGCTCCCCGCACGGTCTAGGCGGCTCGAGCAAGTTCCCCAACGATGGTAGCGACCGGAGGGGGTCAAAATTTATTTGACACTCTTGCGGTCCCCACCTCTTGCATGACACCCCCTCTCATTTTTTATCATGATAATATAATAAGATAATTTGCTTTAGACAACTTTTTTTTGACAAATTATTTTTTGATTGTATAATTACATAAATAAATATTATAATTTAAATTATTTTGAAATAATTAAAAGAACTTAATAATTTTATGTTAAAGTCATTTCATTAGGACTATTTTAAATTTTTTACATTAATTTTAGGTGATTGATATCCGCACTACACTTTTGAATATTCGCACTACGTTTACTTTTAATTTTCCGCGGCTTTTGAAAATACCCCTTATACATGCATTTGTAGGAAAGTACAAATGCATGTACAAGATGTACATTAGGAAATACGCTCAGATTTTGCGTCTTTTAGAAATACTCCTTGTACATGCATTTTTAGGAAAAGTGTTCAACACGAAAGTTGTAGATCTCGTCGAGATCGACAACTTTCGTGTGGAACACTTTTCCTAAAAATGCATATACAAAGATTATTTTCAAAATACACGGAAAATTAAAAGTAAACGTACTGTCTAGTGCGGGTATAATCGCTGAATTTTATATAGATAATAATTATTGTGTATTAAACGTGGCAGAAGGAGAATTCCTGCCAATCGTCCCTTCGAAAGCTGACAACAAAAAATCGCCACGACAATCGTAATGGCGACACCTTGCCTGCCCTCGATTCTTTTGCAACCTCGAATTGATGATGACGCGATTCCTTGCTTCTCGTCAACACTTGAATATTCTCACTCTTCTCTACCAGTTGCTCGGCCATTGCGAACATGGGGCGTTAGTATTTCTTCTTTACTGCTGGAACCCTCGTCCTCGCAGTTGCTTCTCATGGAATGGGATTTTTGTGGTCCTTGATACTCGGCATTCATGTCGGATTGGGTATGGTGTTAAGATTCGTCTTCGCGCAGGACGCCTGGGCCAAGCGGCACTGGAAGATGGTAATCTTAAGTATGGCCGCCTCCTCTCTCATTTTTTTAACATTTGCATGCTCAAGCACAAAGTGCGTTGATCCTGGATACATAGAGGTTGAATACACTGCAATGATAAAAAAAAAAGATGTCGAGGTTGAGTAGTTTCTTGAACCCTAGTGACGATTAGGGCATCTGAAAAAAAAAGAGTTACGAAGTAATGAATACCAGTCAAGTTTCTCACGCGTTAGATGATAACTGAGCACGAGCCCTAATCTCACTTGTTGATCGGGAATAGAGATAAATATTCAGGGATGCGGTCCAGCGCATTTGGGTCTAACGCGTGAGAGATGAGAGAAAATGGGGGGTGAATATTTGGTGCAAACTTGGGGGATGGGCGGCGGGCGGAAACGTGAGGGTCGGAATGAGGATCGGGAGAGAGGGGAGAGAGAGAGAGTGTGTGTGTTAGGGTTAAGAGAGAAGAGGAAAAAACTCAAATTCATCCAGCATGCGTTCCACACAACAGGCGCTGCCCCTTATAGGCATCAAGGGCGCAAAAACATAAAAGCAAAACCATAATTACAACGCAAATAATTCACCAACATAATTGCTGAAAAATAAAGCATAATTGCTGAAATTAAATGGCGTCGTAACGACTAAGGCGTGATCTCTTCTGTGGGCTCAGTCCGTTCGTCCAATGTCCGCGCCCAACGCGTGTAAACCCGCCACGGGGGCTCATCGTCATGTAGTTCCGTAACAATGCCACCGTCTGGAAAATTTGTCTTGTCCTCAAGGTAATAGTCGGTAAACTAGCGGCGGAAGTCATCCCGGGGCAACCACGTCGCATCCGAGTCCGAGCGGCCGGTCCAAGCGACAAGAACCTCCTCTGATGTATAATCACTCATGGTGCGACATCTATGATCAAGGATCGTGTCAGGGTAGTATGACATCTCCCTTGTGAGGTCGAGGTCGGCCGGGAAGTGATCTGTGGTGGCGTGCTCCCCCACCACGCGCCAAAGTTGTGAGACATGGAAGATCAGATGTATGTGGTCCCGGTTGGGAGTTGAAGGCGGTAAGCGACCGCCCCGATGCAGACGAGGATCTCAAATGGTCCGAAAAACCTAGGTGCTAATTTCGGGCATGGCCGGCGGGCCACCGAAAGCTGGTGGTAGGGGTGAAGCATGATGAAGACCTTCTCTCCCACCTCGAAGGAGAGGTCCCGACGTTTCTTGTTGGCGAAGGAAGCCATCTTCTGTTGGGCATGCCGTACGTGGTGCTTCAGATGATCCAGAATAGTGTCCCTGTCACGGAGAGTGTTGGTCAGGCTCTCCACTTGGCATTCCCCTAGGAGGTGGCGATCAATAGACGGTGGAGGTCGGCCGTAAACGGCCTCAAACGGGGTAGTGTTAGCCTCCTGGTGGTAGGCGGTTTTGTAAGAGTACTCGGCCCACCTGAGCCACTTGGACCAACTGCGAGGATGCCCCCCCCCCCCCCCCACGAAGCAGCGGAGGTATGTCTCCAAACATCAGTTGAGTACCTCTGATTGGTCGTCGTTCTGTGGGTGGTACGATGTACTCATGCATAGACGGGTACCCTGGAAGCGGAATAGTGTAGTCCAAAAGGTAGTCAAGAAGAGAGGATCACGGTCGCTGACAATCGACCGAGGAAAACTGTAGAGGCGCACGACCCCCTAGATGAAGTTGTCGGCGATGGTGGTTGCAGTGTACGAGTGGCGAAGGGGAATGAAATGAGCATACTTCGAGAGCCGGTCCACCACGACCAAGATGCAGTCGTGTCCCTGTGAGCGGGAAGTCGCGTGATGAAGTCCATGACGATGTCATCCCAAACCCGATCGGGAATCAGAAGGGGCTGAAGTATGAGTCGGCCAACAACAGAGGGATGCTCGAGGAGGAGGGGGCAAGGACGAGTCGGCTTCGACCTCCCGTTAGAGGGCATCTGCATCCTCCTAGATCGGACGGGATATGTCCGCTAGGATGGGACTGCGAGAGAGAGCGTCGGCCGCGCGATTCGCCTTCCCTTGTCGGAACTCGATGCTAAAGTCATAGCCTAGGAGCTTGGTCACCCACACCTGTTGTGCGGGCATAGTAATCTTCTGCTGCAGGAGGTATCAGAGGCTGTGTTTGTCGGTGCGGAGAACGAATCGTCGGCCCCGGAGATAGGGGCGCTAGTGTTGAACTGCGAGGACGAGGACCATGAGCTCGCTCTCGTAGGCGGAGCGGCTGTGGATAGTGTCAGAGAAGGCGCGACTAAAATAGGCCACAGGTCGGCCGACCTGCATAAGTACGACTCTCTACGACGCCGGACGCGTCGCACTCCACCAGGAAGGGCTGGGAAAAATCTGGCATGGCTAACACCGGGGCATGAATCATGGCCTGCTGAAGAGCGACAAAAGCGGCGGAGACCGCCACTGACCACTCGAAGGGGCCTCGACAGACTTCTTCAAAAGCTGAGTGGGGGGTCGATCCATTGAGCCATACCCTTGAATGAACCAACGATAGTTCCCCGTCAGTCCCAGGAACCCATGGACATCGCAGAGAGATGATGACATTGGCCACTGGAGTACCGCCTCGATCTTGTCACTGTCCATTGTGACCCCCGCAGCAGAAATGGTGTGTCACAAGTAACACACCTTAGGAACCCCAAAAGAGCACTTTGTTGGGTGGAGCTTAAGGTGGTGGTGTCGTAGAGTGGCCAACGTCTGGAGGACGTGCTGAAGATGCTCCTGCCAAGAAGAACTGATCAAAATGCCATAAAAAAAACAAGAACGTGTTGTCGAAGTACCCGGTGAAAAATGTCGTTCATTGTGGCCTGAAAGGTGGCTGGCACGTTGGTCAGGCCGAATGGCATAACCAGGAACTTATAGTGGTCGTCACACGTCTTGAAGGTCGTCTTGGCGACGTCGGCCAGCCGGACGCGAATCTGATGGTAGCCAGCGCAGAGGTCCAGTTTGGTGAAGACGGTTGCGTTGTGGAGCTCGTCTAAAAGCTTCCGAATCACCGGGATCGGGTACTTGTCTGGGACAGTGGCTTTGTTGAGCTCCCGATAGTCCACGCAGAAGCGCAACTGCCGTCCTTCCTCCTGACCAGGAGGACCAGGCTGGAGAAAGAGCTTGCACTGGGGCAGATGATGCCCCCATCAACATGTCGCGAAAGAGCTTCTCGATCTCATCCTTTTGCACGTGCCCATAGCAGTATGATTGGACCGAGACTACCGATATACCGGGTTGAAGAGGAATGGAATGATCATGCTGCCGAGCCGGCGGCAAGCCGGAGGGTGCAGTAAAGAGGTTCGTAAACTCGTACATGAGCTCCTGTAGGGCCGGTGGTGGTGATGGGGCCGGCGGCGCGGTGCTCGAGATGGACCATATCCATGCCGAAAAGTCGACGTCTGAAGTCCTCTGAATCATGCAGAAGGAGACGGGGGAGCGAAGTAGGGCGACATCCCCCACGAGGCAGCACTCCCGACCGTCCTGGAGGAATCACATCGTCATAGTCCTCCAGTTGACGCGCACGTTGCCTAGCGTGCAGAGTCACGCCACTCCCAGGATTGCGTCAATCCCGTCATGTCCAAAGACGTAGAAGTCCGTGGTCACCGAGTAAGGGCCCACTGAGAGCGAAACGGATGAGCAATGACCCTGGATCGAACGGCGGCGACCATCACCCAAACTGACAATGAAGTCCGGTGAAGGCTCCGTCAGAAGGTGTAGCAGTGCCGCCAGTTGGGCGGAGAGGAAATTATGACTCGTCCCGTTGTCCATGTAAGGGAGTGGATGACATGTAATGTAAGGGAGTGGATGACATGTTTGTATATATGATGGATCTAGCCTATGCCTCTTCCTATATAAAGAGGGGTTGTCATTGTAATGAGCACGGAAAATTAATAATAAACTTGTAGTTGTTCATCTCTTTCGTTTCCCTTCGCCTCTCCTGTCTCCAGCCATCTCCTGGCCATTCGTCCTCCCTCTCGTCTCCGGCCGCCCTCTCTACTTGGCCTTTCCCAATTCTTACTTTTCTAACGCCGGTAATCTCTCCAGCGATCTTGTAACGACATTAGATCGTTACAATTGGTGCTCTCGTTCAGAGGAACGCCGACGAACAGCATCTCCGGCGATCAAGAACTCCGGCGACTCCAGAATCACCGTTCTTGAAGCTCCTACATCTGTAACCATGGATCAAGTTGCAGCGACTTCTAAAAAAAATTTGAATCATTGTTGCAGCGAGAAAAAGTTTGAAATCCACAAATCCTACATTCTTGCCTCTCTTTACGGCGGAGCCGCCGCCTATCCGCCGCCCCCAACGGTTCGCCGCCGCCACCGCTTCGCCGTCACTACAGCTTCGACGCCACCGCCACCGCCAACAGTTTTGTGATTCAATTTCGGTGGTTTTTCGTGCCCGGAACGTCCATCTTCTTCACCGGAACGTCCATCTGACTTACTGGCTGTGTCAGATTGAGCAACTCCGTGTCAGCCAACTCCACAATTAAGACAAAAAGGTATCACTATGCCTCAGACCTTAATCGCATGGTAAAACTATGTGTTATAAAAGCACCATGCAGGCGGGGTATGAGTGCAAGCTCAAAATGTATGCTAAAATAGGGAGTCGCCCTAAACCAAAATCATCAAGAGTCAAATTGCTTTCCATGCACAAATTGTCACAACAAATTAATCATGATAACACCCTATGTTGATATAGTATACAACTTAATTTGTGTGTAGAAAGGACACAAGACTCATTCGGTGTGACAGACCGAGCAATTGTAGGTCAGTCAATTCCACAACCAAGACTGTATGGCATCACTATGCCCTGGGGCTTAATCGCATGATAAAACTACCTGAGCCAAGAAAGAGCCCTGTAGGCTGTTGGTATGTGTGCAACGCATGAAAGGCACGTTGAATGCGTGTTCACCCCATACTCAAAACTACCAAGGGTCAAACTGAAGGCAACTCTCGTCAGAGCATGCGACACAGGCTACATATCTCACACACCTCATCTCCCGGGAAGTAGAAGACATCCATGTGCCACTATCTCTCCAAAATACACAGTCACATCATATCACACTATATCACACAAAATCATGCACACCTTACTTAATGACATGACTATTGATGAACCCTTACAACAAACCCTCAAGGAATGAAAGTCCTCATCTATGAAGCACCGACACTTCAAAATGCTAAGCTTGTCGGTGTCGGACTCTCTGATACTCGTCCGACACTCTGACACTCGTGTCGGAAGTTCGACACGCTGCCTCGCGCGGGACTCGCGAGTCCCACTCAATCGGACACGCGTGTCCCTCTCAATCGAACACGCGTCCCTAAGCTAGCTACTCACGGTGAGGCGGGAGGTCATTGTCTTGGAAGTGCAATTTTTGTTTGAGTCTGCCGCTGGGGCTTCGGCGGTGGAGTAGGTGGTTGGGGCCATGGCAATGGCCCAAGGTGTACAGGAGGGCTGCACGGATCAACCGTAGGGCATTCGCGGCGGCACGACATTGAGGGCGCGGTGCGGCAGTGCGGGATCGGAAGGCACGGGTGGCGCGGGCCGCGAAAATCGCGACGCAGACGTCGCTGAAGGCGCTGGCGGAACCGCTGCGCGGGTGTGCGGCTCAGGCAACGGCTAGCGGGGTTGGCGGCAGTGAGCGGGAGGATCACCGGCGGCCTGTGGCGGGCGGGAGGGTGGACGGACCATTTGGTGCGAACTTGGGGGAGGGGCGGCAGCAACGTTCGGGTCGGAGTGAGAACCGGGAGAGAGAGAGAAAAGAGAAGAGAGTTAGGGTTAAGAGAGAAGAGGGAAAAACTCAAATTCATCCAGCATGCGTTCCACACAACAGGCGCTGCCCCTTATAGACATCCGGGGCGCGAAAACATAAAAGCAAAACATAATTACGGCAACATAAGTCCCAGCGTGTTGAAATATGATATTTTTTGAGCATTTACGAGTCGCGAGTCGTGTCGTGTCGTATCGCGTGTCACGTGTCGGTGCAACATAGGTCCTCATACACACACACACTTGTGACTAAACTTGGCTAATCAGGACCCATATCCTATCAAGGATGATGTGAGTCGACTCGGACAATTTCTAAAGATTTTAACTTGCACGAGTCAAGTTAAACCACAAACATGTGATATCAACTTATTAAGAACGATGATAATCAAAAGTGCTTGTCTAGCAGAAGGGACGCGCCATGAAATAACTTATTTGAGAAATATAGCACGGGTGTGCTAGGACCCCACCCTTAAGGATGACAGCTAACTCGATAATGGTGGAAAGCACTCAAGGGTTGGCTAGGGCGTCGCCCATACGTTACACATCATAAATTAGTAATGAGTAAATGATATATACACTAATTCTACATGAGTAGGTACCAAAGCCATCATGTGTTCCATCTATGCTAGGCTTAGTGGATGGAGCAAAATCATCCACTTTGATGTCACTCATTTTTTATCAGCATGTTGAAGCGGTGTTTGTTTATGATTTCAGGAGCAAATAGGGGAATGCATCATGACACTCACAAGGGTTTTGATTGAAGGTGAATACAGTGAGAGTGTGCCTCTAGAGAATGCTGAGACTGGGAAGCTGAACCTGCATCTCAAGTGGACCCCGCAACAAGCATACAGAGATCCATAATTGTGCCGAACACGCAAAAGCGGATTTAGGGTTTCAGTCTGTTTCTCATATGTTCTCCTCTTTCTCATCTTCAGAGCATCATCTGCTTCAATCTCAGTTTTCTTTACTTCTGTATAGTTGTTTTATATGCAGGGAATGTGCATGCATGCAACCCATTTCACAAATGGGTTAAAAGATAAAATGTCTACAAGTGGAACCCTAATATATATTCACACTTGTTATGCTGGAAAGCTGTAATGCAAGAAAGCATATCAAATTTAGGGTATGTTTGATGCGGCACTTTTGTTTCACAAGAATGTTATGGGTCATAAAATGTGTTTGGAATGACAAAGGTTATATCACCCACCACCAAATTTTATAAAAAAAAAAACAAATTTGAGCATAAAAGTGAATTAAGTTCTTTCGGTAGGATTGAGTGTTTACGATGGTTTATAATCCTCTGCATTCACCACCACAACCCGTTGTGTCAAATGAACCCTTGGTCGTTCTGGACCCTTTACAATTAACTGTGGTTTCTGCTGATGAGAGTAAATCATTGGGTTAGTATTAGTATAGAAAAATCCAATGATTTTATTCTTTTAATTTGAAACTTCACAATTATGACTTTGTTTGGCATGGTTGTGAGGGTCGTAAACACCGGTGGTTATAAACTGTCATTGTTCATGAACGGCCGACCTCACCTAAGATATTTTTTTCCCTATTATGTTTAAAATTGTTTATTTTAGTGGTGGGCATATCTGTTGTCATGCCAAACATACATTGTTGTCATGTCAAACATACATTCTAGAATGACGGCAAATGAAGCCTACATGTGCGCCAAAAGTTCTGCAACACTGACTGAAATATTGGTATGCTTCATTCCATAAACCTGATATTATTAGTATTGGTATTCAAACAATATGTAATTTTGGTACCAATAAATCAAATTCAAGAACAAATGCTGTTTTTTGTATTTATGAAAGAGATGGATAATAATAATAATAATAATTTTTTGTAATAATTAAAATTATTTCCCTCAGTTGAAAGTGTTCTTTTGAATGGTAAAGATAATTGCCATCATGCACCGCTCGAGAACTTGTAGCCTCTGAAGATAAAAGGATTGCAAAAGATGCTTTGAAAATAAAGAAATTGAGCTCAAATAGATATATACTACTGCTCAAGCAAAGAATACTTACCTGGGCATTTGTGTGTACAGGCTATAGAATTTGTGCACAGTTTCTTGGTCTCATGGGAAAGCAGCAACAGCAGTAGACACGCACGCTATTCTGAAACCTGATGCTGATGCCAATCTGAAGTTTTGGCTGCTTGAAATAATCAGCAAATCCAAGAAAAAATATGTGAAATGCACAGCTGAAATCATAGCTATTTACTAGACCCAAATCACATTAATTTAACTTTTTAACATCATAAACATTAATTTCGAAGGGGAGCCATGGCATTTCACCCTTCTGATTTGGGGCCCATCCCCAGACCCTCGCTGCGTTGGAATGCTTTGGTAAACCGGGCGATCGTTAATTTTAGGTAGTCGTATGTATCTGAAGTCATTATTTATTTGCAGGGTTGACGGAGAGTGGCGCGAAAGTGATTGAAAGGAATTTGTTGATTGAAATATCTAAGATATGAATTCAATGGCATATTATTTGTAAACTGTAAACCCTAAGCCCTAAGCTCTATTATAACAGTACTGCAGATTATGAAAACTCCCTTTTTTCTCACTGTTAGCCATCCGAGATCAAGATACACTAATGAAGTGACACAAATTGCATTATTCCCTTCGTGAATTTGATAAATCAAGACTTTTCCCGCTCACGGTTGTTAGTTCTCCGATTGAACATAGCTCGGATAAGCGAGACGGCCGTTATAACTAACCACAATTCAACATGTTCCGATGTGCTGGTCTTAAATAAAATCTGACCTAATCTTCTGTTGTTCATATTCGCATTCAAAGACGCGTTGGTAGAGCGACCAATTCTAAATCCAGTCTGTAAACTTCCTCCCAAAACCGCATCTTCACCGAACGAAATAAAAGTCATAGCAACTGTCATCTTCTCATCTCTCACGGGGTAATCCCTTCCTACTATGGTTGCCTCCAACGCACCTCCATATGCCGCCTGACTGTTGCCCACAATCCTTCCCATGTTTGCTATAACTTTCACCCGTCTGCCAATCGAAATAGAGTCCTCAAGCTTGGCTCCGGCAGAATACATTTTACCCAATGAAGTTAGAGAAAATCCGCACCCTGAACTATTCCAGCTCAAGTTCTTGAACCTGGCATCTCCACGAAATGTGCAGGCCAAATCATCACCTGATGTTTGAATGTTAAAAATTGAAAGAAAACGGCTCTTTTCATGGCGGAAGTCTACTCTGGATTCGGATTGGAGGCTGAAATCCTCCTTGTCCTTCCTCATCTGTCCTGCAACTGAGGCGGTAAGGTTTTCGGTTGATTTCTTTAGAAAAATCCAAGCTGATTCCATCGAAACAAAGATCATGATCCCAGCCATGAGAATCCAGAACCGGGCGAAGAAGCAATTCATTTGTACCAAGTAAACAACGGTATCTATAAGATGAACTTCCAGAGTCAAAACTCGGTGGAATGGCGATATCGGGCAACTGAACAATTTCCTGTGATTCGCTGTACTCGGTGTTTTCAGATTCATTATTACGCCTTTTCACCTCTTCTTTCCAATGTTTCTTTAGATACAGAGTTGCACGATAATCCAATTCATCGAGATAAATACTTTTTTGTGATCTGGTTAGTTGCTGATATTGGGCCTTCGTTAGGATATGGATTGGTGGAAGCTGATCATATTCGTCCTCCTCGATATCTGACACCTCATCCACAGCAGTATCAGGGGTCCACGGAGTGGGTGGTTGAAGCAACGATGACACAAGATGCGGCAATGAAGGTTGTCGGATAATACCAGACCGCAATGGGCGAACACTATCTTGAAACTTAAGAAGGGAGTTTGCATCGCCTAAGATCTTTGTAGCTAGGATTAACAACAGAAGCTGGGACAACCAAACTTTCTCGCCATTTGAATTTTGGGTGCACATAGGATGATTCTCCACAAAAACCACAGGATTCTCTAACCGAGTGTCGAAACCGATTGGTGTATACATGATTGAAGAATATTTGTGCATCGTCTTACAAACACTTCATGGCTTACTGCTAAATCATTCATTTCTTCTGATAATGGACATGAAGAATGTGTCATGACAATGATAGTGTTGAACCAGATGGAAAAACCAAAGACACTGTTGATAAGGTTCAGTAAATGTAAATCGTAGTAGTTGCCTCTCTTATAACCATCAAATCGTTCGAAATAAAGAATGACATCTGGAGGGGACTTCCTGATGAATTTTCTAACGTCCATCAAGATCTTCCTGTTCTTGCCATGTTTTTTGGTTGAAGGTAAAAGGCCGGGTGTATCAATCACTGTGATTTTGATTCCTTTGGTAGTCCCAACAACCTGCTGAATACGCTCTGTTGAAGGTCGAAATGCATCGGTGGCTACTCGTTCTTGACCAAACAAAGAGTTTATGGTTGCGCTCTTTCCGACACCTGTCTTTCCCAGGACGAGTATTTTTAAAGAAAATTTGAGATCACTTTGCCCTGACTCCTCCAGCACCGATGCTATAGCTTTCGCTTTATCAATCTTAAGGGTTGGTTTTTTTATATATTGGATTCGCCGGCTCGTATCAAGCTCGCAAGTTCCAGCCGGTACAGAACTTGAGGAACTATGGGATTTGATGACGACTGACCGATTCGCTGAACAAGACGGAGAAAGTTGATCTGAGATGCCTCGACCTGTGTCAAAGGATTTTTACTCCCTTTGTTGTCATTACACTGAGCCAGAGAAGATGTTTCAAGCAAAGAAGGCTGAACATTAGCTGAAGATATGTTCACTTGGTTATCACATTGATTTATTTGAGGAGTAGTAGCTGCATCTCTTACAATGTCCATTATGCCTGATGAAGAAATAAACTGTACATCTTTATCATTTAATACATATTATTTAGTATATATACTTTATCAGAAGAAAAGTCGACTGGTGCAACAGGTAAACTATAAAAACAAAATAAAATAGATAAAATTTAAAAAATAAGATAAAAAATTTTCACAGGGGAGAAAATCATGTGGAAATTAAAGATGTCGTCCACTCTTGACACTGCAAAGGGAGAAATACTGAATACCTACGACAATTAAATTAGTGATGTCGTAGCCAAGGCAATGTATGCAGAGGACCTGTTCCCATTCCACTAGTTATAAATTATCCATAAGATAATCATTATATATACTCCCATTATCTTAACTTGCATGACACCATCCTAGCTGAGCCCGGTAATTATGGAAACTCCAAACAAGTCCGATTCAACTATAAATAGACTATATATATAGTCAGTTTCCGAGACCTACGCTATAAGTATAATAAATTACAAGTTCCACCCCCTCTATCTTTTGAAATTACAATAACCTCTCATATGAGTACACCCCCTCTATCTTTTGAAATTACAAAAACCTCTCATTTGAGTTTATATTTTCATAACATGCATGCACAAAAATACTCCCCCGGAGGGGAGGCCCAGGGAGGTATTATTGTGCATGCATGTTATGAAATGTATAACTCCCAGGAAACTTTTGGGTAATCAATAGTGTTTATATATATATATATATATACACACGAGCATCTTCGCACGGGCTACACCCGTGCTCGATGCTTTCGGGCGGCCTTCGGCCGCATCCAAGCGGGCAACTTGCAGACGCCTCGACACGGGCTTCGCCCGTGTTCGATGCGTCTGCAAGTTGCGCCCGCATCAAAGCGGTTTATGTCCGCAACATATACATATGAGTACTCAAAATGATCGTAAAAAATTACAATATTTATATTGTAAAAAAATATTATTTGACGTAAAAATATTATTTTTGCTCTCTCTTTCTCTTTCTATCCCTCCCTCTCTCTCTCTCTCTAGCTCTCTCCCTCACACTCTCCTCTCCTCTCTCTTTAATAATAATAATATATATATAAAAAAACCCCGACACCCTCTCTCCCTCTCTCTACTCTCTCTCTCTCCCAACTCTCTCCCCCCATCTCATGCTCGCTCTCATGATCCAATGGCTCTTGTTTGATCCATGGTGTGCCTCCAAATACCTATATTGTTTTATATAATAAGATATACATATATATATATATAACTAAACAAGCATATGTGTCTCTTTAACACACTCTGCATACATTGTTCTATAAAAAAAGATCTAGTATATATATGATAGGAAGAAGAAGGGGGAGAAAGAGATCTAAAGGGGGAAATTGGAGAATTAGGGTTGAGGAGGAAAGAAGAGGGAAATACCTTGAGATATCTTGCATGCCTCCACAAGAGGGCAGCCCGGGTATAAATACCCGAGCCAAGGAGGGGCTGAACCTGTTGGTTCAACCCCGGCCGGCCAGTTCACTGAGTGGGGGCTGAACCAGATGGTTCAGCCCCGTTGTTGCTTGCCGACTCCTTGCGCCTACGAACATATTTGATGCCCCGAGAAGCGCAATGGCGGCGTAACATTCCCCTTCCCATCAAGAACCAGCTTGTCCCCAAGGTGGTAGTCTGGGTAAAGCTCTTTGAAGTCTAGCAAATCCACCTAGGAATTGTGCGCCGCCGAGAGGTCCTTCCACTTGACCAAGAGCTCGGGGCGGTGCTCAGCGCCTCGTCGTTTCCACTTGAGCAACACAACATCCTCTGGAAGTGGGCGGAGCTAGCCCACACTGGTAGCCTCTGGTAGAACAGCACTTGGTTGGACATTGGCACCAACCTTCCGCTTGAGCAATGACACATGAAAAGTTGGGTGAATGCGGGAACCCGTAGGTAGTGCCAACTTGTAAGCCACCGGCCCCACCCTGCTAAGTATACAAAAGGGGTCGTAATACCGGGGAGATAACTTCTGATTCAGACGATGAGTGACTGACAACTGTTGGTACGGTCGGAGCTTGAGAAACACTTCGTCGCCCACTGCAAATTCCCTCTCCTTGCGATGTTTGTCCACCTGAACCTTCATGCGATCCTGGGCAAGGCGAAGGTTCTCACGCAGGGTTGCTAACATGCGATCCCTGTCACGAAGCGCCCGATCAACCGTCGGCATGGTCGTGCTGCCTGGCTCATAGCTGCTCAGAGTAGGAGGAGGGCGGCCGTAAACAACCTCAAACGGGGTCATCTTGTTGGCGGAGTGGTAGGAAGTGTTGTAGCAATACACGGCCCAATGCAACCACCCCGGCCAAGTCCGGGGCTCGTCCATAACAAAACAACGGAGATAGGTCTCCACGCCGCGATTTAAGACCTCCGTCTGGCCGTCCGTCTGGGGGTGATGTGTTGTGCTGAAACGTATACATGTCCCTTGCAGCCGGAATAGTTCTTGCCAAAAAGTGCTCACAAAGGTGGGGTCCCGGTCAGAGATGATAGCACGAAGCAGGTCATACAAGCGGACAATCATCCGAGCAAAAAGAGCGGCGACAGATTCGCCCGTCTATGGATGGCTCAAAGCAAGGAAGTGGTCGTACTTGGATAGTTTGTCAACCACCACCAGAATCACGGATTTCCCTTGGGACTTGGGCAACCCGTCAATGAAATCCATCGACAATGTATCCCAAATATACTGCGGAATCTCGAGAGCCACAAGCAGTCCTGCCGGCGAGGTCGTCTTGTACTTCTGACGCTGGCAGATCTCACACTGCCGCACAAACCTCTGTATGTCGCGGCGCATGCCGGCCCAAAAAACATTTGCTCACGCCCGCTGAAGAGTATAGAGCACTCCCGCGTGGCCGCCGGTCGGTGAAAAATGAAACTCGTGCATCATCACGGTTTTTCATGCCGAGTCCGGAGGAATAACCACTCGGCCATGATGGTAGAGGCGGTCATTCTGAAGGTGATAGCCGGAGTCCACGGTCTTACCGCGCTGCAAAGCCTCCACCATGGTGCGTAAAGCGGAAGTTTGCATCACTTCCTCTTGTATATCATCCAGAGAATCCACCAGTGGCCCTGTGATGTGAGCAACAGTACCTTCAGGAAGGCGAGAGAGAGCGTCAGCCACCACGTTGTCTTTGCCTCATCGATAGGTAATCTCAAAATCATAACCCAAAAGCTTGGTGACCCACTTTTGTTGAAGATGAGAAGAGACCCGTTGATCTAGGAAATGCTTCAAGCTTTGGTGGTCGGTGCGAATTTTAAAATGCCGGCCTAGCAGGTATGGCCGCCACACAGCCACCGCGCGGATGATAGCCAACATTTTCTTCTCATAGGTGGACAAGCCCAGCGTGCGAGGAGCCAGCGCCTTGTTGTAGAAGGCTAAGGGTCGGCCCTCCTGCATCAATAACGCACCAATGCCCACCCCGGAAGTGTCGGTTTCCAGCACAAACTCCTTGGTGAAATCTGGGAGCGACACGACTGGAGTAGACGCCATGGCCCCCTTAAGTGCCTGAAATGCTGCCTCTGCCTCGTTCTGCCAAACGAAGGCGTCTTTCTGTAACAACTGGGTGAGAGGTCGGGTCATCTTGCCATAATCTTTCAAAAATCGGCGATAGTAGCTTGTGAGGCCCAAGAAGACCCTCAATGCCCGTATAGTTTGGGGACGCGGCCAGGATAACATGCTTGTGATTTTCTGAGGGTCCGCCATGATGTCGTTAGACGACACCAAATGACCCAAGTACTCTACCTTCTCCTGCCCGAAAGAGCATTTGGACTGCTTGGCGTACAGTTGGTGCTGGAGAAGGATGGCAAAGACCTGCTCCACATGGTGCAAATGTTCCTCTCAGCTAGCACTGTAGACCAGAATATCATCAAAGAATATCAGCACGGACTGACGGAGAAGGGGCCTGAATATCTCGTTCACGAAGACCTGGAATGTGGAGGGGGCGTTGGTGAGCCCAAACGGCATCACCGGGAACTCATAATGCCCGTCATGTGTGCGGAATGCGGTCTTGTGGGCATCCTCTTCATGCATGTGAATCTGGTGATAATCCGATCGGAGGTCGAGTTTGGTGAAACGGGAAGCACCGTGTAGTTCATCCAGTAGTTCTTCAATCAGTGGTATCAGAAACTTGTCTTTTATGGTGGAACTGTTTAGGCCGTGGTAGTCCCCGCGGAAGCGCCACGATTCGTCCTTCTTCTTGACTAAGATTATGGGGGATGAGAATGCACTGGTACTGGGGCGAATGAGTCCCGCTGCGATCATTTCCCGAACGTTGTGCTCGATCTCGGCCTTCTGGCTATACGGGTACCGGTACGGTCGAATATTGATGGGCTCCGTCCCGGTCTTCAGCTGAATCTGGTGATCGCGGAATCGCGGTGGTGGGAGCGTCATGGGTGTCTGGAATATAGCTGCATACAGAGCGAGCAACGCCCGCATTTGCTCGGGTGTACTGCCAGAGGTGCCCCAAGGGCCTTTGTAACTGCCATGATCATCGTCATCGTGATGCCCTGCTCCCCCAGCCACTCCAGACTGCGGAGGGATCTCCTTCAGTGGAGAAGATTTTAGGCCACCTAGGCAGTGTTGCCTCCCTTGTTGGAGAAACTTCATCGTCATCTGTTCCCAATCGAAGGTAATCCTCTGTAATTGTTGTAGCCACTGCACCCCAAGCACCATGTCCGACCCTCTGATGGGTAGGAGGTAGACATTTGTGCATCCTGAGTATCCCGGATTCCCTGTATCCGTAGTTCCACACCTTTCCTAACCCCCTCGCACCGGAGCTTGCTCCTGTTGGCCACCATAACCTGAAAAGCAGCTGCTTGGTCGACCTCGTGTCCGACCCGCTGCGCCACTTCCGGGTGGATGAAGTTATGCGTGTTCCCGCTATCTACCAGAATAGTCACTTTTTCCTGGCGGACTCGCCCGGCCACCCTCACTGTGAGCGGTGCATTGCACCCCTCCATCGCCTGAAGTGACACGTCAAACTCAGTCAAATCCAAGTCCCCATACCACTCTGATTCGGGTGGGCTCCCATCCTCTGTGACCTCACGTAGCATAAAGACCTGCATCTTCTGGCATTTGTGTCCCGGCGTGAACTTGTCGTCGCTGTTAAAGCATGAGCCCTTCTCTTTCCTGGCTTAAAGTTCGGCCCATGAAAGTCGTGTCACTGTTGGCTGGCCAGCCGCTGAGGGATCCCGTCGTGCAACTGCGGGGGCCACTGGCTACCTCCCCGTGATACGAGTCCACTGCCTATGGAAGCGTTCCTCCTAGATGCGGGTCAACGTGATAGCATGATTCAACGTGCGGGGCATGCGTGCGTGCACCTCATCGCGAAGGTGCTCCTTGAGTCCTGAGATGAAGCAGCTGAGTAGCATCTTTTCTTCTCACTGCACCCAATTTGCCAATTTTTTAAACTCGGTGCAATATTCCATCACCGTCCCCTTCTGCTGCAGCTTCTGGAGAAGGGTTTCAAAACCCTCGTACTGCAGAGGGCCAAACCGGGCCGTAAATGTACAACCTCATATTCGTTGGGTAGAACCAGGATCCCCTCAACGACCAGGATTGGACTAGCTCCGGGTTAGCTTTGGGCTTCAGAGCAAAAGGGCTCCCGCCTAGAAGTCAGCTAGAATGATCGCGTCAAGCCACGGCCGAGACCCTCTTCTGCCCAAGGGCGGCGAGAAGGCTCGGGCCTCGCCGAGGGCGGAAGCGGGCTCGATCCGGGGGACCCTTCAACCCCCTTTTTTCCTTAGCTCCCGCTAAGTGAGGGCGGGGTGGTCCTCGACATATGGTTCTCGCCGGGTGGGGGCCAGGGCCCAGGGTGAAATTACCTAGTTGCCCTCGGGTAAATTACCTATATGCCCCTAGGGTCTGCATTTAGAATTTCATAACAGCGGGATTTGGCTATTGGCAGACAAGCCAAGGGTATCTTAGTAATTTCAGGTCAGCAAAGACTATAAATAGACCCGCAGGGGCTCTTCAGAAGGCAGGATTTTATTATTCCCTAAGACTCTCTAGCGCTTTCTGAGGAGCTCCTAGCCCAGCTTTTGGCTTTGGAGGGGAAGCTCTCAGAGATCTTCCGGGTAAGAGGTGGAACCTCCCCGCTGAGGCTTTGGGTCAGTTCTAGGTCGTTTGCAACCAATCAAGGGTCGGGGTTTGAGAGAAGTAGGTGTTGGTTGTACCCTTATTTTCGAACTCTCGTTAAGGTCAATTTTTGGCTTCAACAGTTCTGGTGCGGTGAGCGTGGAGTAGCCGATACAAGAAAATCTCAACTCAAGTCTCATGGCAGGATGTGGAGGAGAAGGAGCTGGCTCGGGAGGTTCTCCCTCCCGGGAGAGTGGGGTGACGCTGGGAATGTTGGAGGACTTCAGGGGGGAGGTCTTGCAGACCATCCACTTGGCCTTCTCAGCGAGAGGTGAGTGGGAGACTCCGCAGGTCCAGGTGGCGGCTGCTCCGTCATTAGGCGAGAACGCTCCCGGACAGCGTTCCGGGAAGGAGATTCCGGCTGAGGCGGCGGAAAGGGACATCCCCAGGGGAGCTGTTGCCGGGACAGGCAAGTGCAGACAGGGACAGCGAGCCGAGGTCGCGGGAGTCTTCTCGGCAGGTCGTGAGCGGGAGCCCCTTTAGTGAGTTCATCATTTCAGCCTCGGTTCCGGAAGGGTTTAGGGAGCCGGACATGTCATACTACACCGGGAGGGACGACCCTACACAGCATGTGCAGTGGTTCAAAGATGTCGTTTCCATAAGACAAATGTCGGATGCCTTCAAGTGTCGGCTCTTCGCCATCACGTTGAAGGAAAAGGCGAGGGAATGGTTCCATCAGTTACCTGCAAGCTCGATTTACTGCTTTGAAGATTTGAGACGCGGATTCTTGCTGAGGTTCTCAACGTCCAAGAAGAGGAAGAAGGGAGCAGAGTGTCTGTTTGCCGTCAAGCAGAGGTCGGAGGAGACGCTGGGACACTATGTCGACAGGTTCTAGGAAGAGGTTCTGCAGGTACAGGAGATGTCGGGGTACACGTGATGCTTGCCTTCACTCTGGGGTTGAGGCCCAGCTTCTTTAGCATGGAGTTGAAGAGAGGTCCCCCCCCCCCTCTCCTTCGAGGAACTGATGGAGAGGGCGCGAAAGAAATTGAGATTGAGTCGGCCAACCCGGTGTTTGCAAGGAGGTTAGCCAAGTTGGCGGAGGAAGACGGGAAGGAAGTTGGAGCAGGGAGGCAGAGAGAGCAGAGGGAGGAGAGAAGGAGAGAGGAATCCCGGGGTCAGGGGGAGCAGCAAGGTTTGGGGCAACGGGAGCCAAACAACGGATTGGGATGGAGGCTCCAAGAGGGTCACCCTCAAGGACAAGGAGGAGGATTCCCGGGAGGGACAACCACCGGGAGCAGAGGAGGATTAACCAGCCGGCTTGAGGCAAGGAAGAGGGTCCCTCTCCGGCCGCAGCAGGAAACAATGGAGATAGTGAGGGAAAGAGAGGGAAGGAGAGGAGCTCGGGGAGGAGCGAGAAGGAGAGAAGACAGGGTGCTGTTTCCCTTCTATGACTTTCACCAGGAGGCGGGCCACGCGACGGCCACTTGCCCAGAATTTTTGGAGATAAGGGAAGCGAGGGGCAGGCTCAGCAGCAACCCCCCTGAGGATTGAGGAAGTTTCCGCAAGGAGGAGAAGGAGATGATAGATGTGAAGACCGGGTGGATGTGGGAACCCGAGGAGGGATCGGGGTGATCCACGGGGGGGGGGGGGGGGGGGAGGGGGGGGGGGGATCGAAGCTACCCGAAGTGGAGTTTCCAGACCATGTATCGAAGGAGCGTCGCGTCGACCTCCCAGCCCCCCCCCCCCCCCCACCCGGAGGAGAAAGATCACTTTCTCGGTGAAAGACATGTCGGATTACGAGGATCCATTCTGCGACGCATTGGTGATCCAAACAGCACTGGAGAATTTCACGGTCTCCCGGATACTGGTGGACAACAGGAGTTCCGTGAACGTGATCTTCAAGAAGGCCTTTGACAAAATGAAGGTGGAAGCTCGGAGGGTGCTAGCCTCGGATGGACAGTTGTTTGGGTTCTCGGGGGAGCAGAAGGAAGTGGAAGGAGGGGTAGGGTTGCATGTGACGTTGGGGGGGGGGGGGGGGTATCGAGGAACTGTCGGTTCGTCATCGTTGACGCCCCGAGCAGCTACAACGCAATATTCGGGCGGCCTCTCATAAGCGCCTTTCGTTGCGTCCCCTACTCGTTCCATCAGTGCCTCAAGTTCAATAGCGGAGGGGTGCAGGTAAGGATCAGGGGAGATCCAAGAGTGGCGAGACAGTGCTATATGACTGTCGTCAACACTATATCTTGGATGGAGGAAGCGGAGGAGCTGAAAAAGGAGATGGCAAGGGCAGAGGAAGCTGAGGGTGAAGGAGAGGCGAGTCTGGAAGAGGTGGTGGAGAAGGTCGAAGAGGGAGCTGCGAGGAAGGAAGTAGTGAGCCTAGGCGAGGTTGGGAGAGAGGCTGAGGAGGAGGTTATGGGAAAGGAAGGAGCAAGCCTAAGTCAGGCGATGGGGGGAGCAACGGAGGAGCAGAGGATCGTAGGAGAGACGGAGGGGGAGGCCCGGAGGGGCGGGGAGATGGAGCTGCCTGAGGAAGGTTGGTTGGAAGCGATGGAGGTGGAGAGGCTAGGCGGTGAGGAGTGGGGAGAAGGGGAGGAGAGGGTCAGCGGGGAGCAAACTCGGCTGGAGCCGGCGGAGGAAGTCGTGGAGATGTAGGTAGTCAGCAGGGCAGGAAAGGTGGAGAAGGTGAGGGTCAGCGGAGGCTTGGGCCGAGAAGACCAGGCGAGGATGCGGGAGTGCATCCAAAAGAACGTTGACATCTTTGCCTGGAGCGCGGCAGACATGCCCGGCATTAACGCTGATGTGGCTTGTCACCGCTTGAACTTGGACGCCAAGACGCGCCCCATCCGCCAGAAGATGAGGACCATCGCCACAAAGCTGGAGGATCCCATCCGTGAGGAGGTGAAGAAGCTTCTCGATGCAGGTTTCATTTCAGAGATCCAGTACCCAGGCTGGGTCTCCAATGTGGTGATGGTAAAGAAGGGTGATGGGAGGTGGAGAATGTGTGTAGACTTTTCTTTATTTAATAAATTGTGCCCTAAGGATTGCTACCCCCTGCTTCGGATCGACGCGCTGGTTGATTCAACCGTCGGTTTTTCTATCATGAGTTTTTTTGGATATTTTTTCAGGTTATCACCAGATCCGCATGCACCTCCTGACGTCAAGCACGTCTCCTTTATCACGAGGGAGGGGTGCTTCATCTATAAAATGATGCCCTTCGGGCTAAAGAACGCGGGGGCTACCTACCAACGGATGATGGATCAGGTGTTCAAAGATCAAAGGGGAAGGAACTTGGAGGTCTACGTCGATGACCTCATGGTTAAGAGCAGGGACGTGGGTTCGCACTTGCTTGACCTGGAGGAGACGTTTGCAACCCTGCGAAAGTTCAAGATGAGGTTGAATCCCCAAAAATGCGTTTTCGGGGCAAGCCGGGGCAAGTTCCTTGGACACCTTCTAACCCCGGCAGGGGTCGAGCCTAACCCGGATAAGGTGAGGGCCATCGTGGAGTTGGAATCGCCTTGCAACGCTAAGGAGGTTCAACGCTTGATAGGTAAGTTGGCTGGGTTGAGTCGTTTCCTCTCTCGGGCCGGAGAGAAGTGCTCGCCTTTCTTCAGAGCGCTTCGGGGGAGTAAACAGTCCGAGTGGACAAAGGAATGTGAGGAAGCTTTTTAGACGTTGAAGACTCAGCTGACTCAAGCGCCACTCCTGCAGAGTCCAAAGGAGGGAGAAGACTTAGCCTTGTACCTTGGGGTAGGGGCTGAGGCAGTGAGCTCTGTGTTGGTAAGGGAGGAAGGAAAAAGGCAGCTGTCCATCTATTATGTTAGTAAAGTCCTAAAGAAGGCCGAACTACGTTACCCCATCTTAGAAAAGTTGGCTTTCTCCCTGATTGTCTCGGCCCGGAAGCTCGGGCCGTACTTTCAAGCTCATTCAATCAAGGTAGTGACCGACCACCCATTACGCAAGATCTTTGAAGGGGTAGAACACTCGGGGAGGTTGGCAAAGTGGTTCATTGAGCTCAGCGAATTTGACGTCTCTTTTGTGTCTAGGCTCTCCATCAAGGCACAGGCAGTGGTCGACTTCTTGGCTGACTACGTCACAGAGCTGGGAGAGGGGGAAGCGCGACCTAAAGAGGCATGGAAGATGCATGTTGATGGGGCCTCAGGGAAGCATTCCCTGGGGGGAGGGGTAGTGATGGTAAGCCCCCATGGGGTCGCCATAGAGCAGGCAGTGGTGCTACACTTCCCGGTCACCAACAACCAGGCAGAGTATGAGGCCGTCATAGCTGGGTTGCGGTTGGCTAAGGAGCTCGGGGTTCGCGACGTGGAAGCGTTCACAGATTCACTAGTGGTGGCGTCCCAAATCAGGGGAGAGTATGAAGCTCGGGAGCCCACCCTCCAGAGATACTTAGCCAAGGCGAAGGGGATCATAGGGGGGTTCCGAACCTTCTCAATGCAGCATCTCCCTAGGAAAGAGAACGAGGCGGCTGACCGATTGGCCAAGTTTGGACCCCGAGGGGGGGAACCTTGACTGATCTGTTTCATCCAGCGATCGAGGAAGGGGAGCTAATGGAAGTAGATCGACGGCCCTCATGGGTGGATCCCAACGTAACCTTCCTCATCACGGGCAACCTCCCAGAAGGGGTCAAGGAAGCAAAGAGCTTTCGGCATAAGGCTGCTCATTATCTCATGCATGAAGGAAGCTTACATCGGAGGATGCTTTCGGGCCTTCTGGCGCGATGGATGACGGAGGAAGAGACCCGACGGATTCTGGAGGAGGTACACTCTGGGGAATGTGGCAACCATTGCGGAGGTAGGGCGTTGGAGGCAAGAGTGGTCTGGCAGGGGTACTTTTGGCCCACCCTGAGGAAGGATGCTGCAGAGTTTGCGAGGAGGTGCCAAAAATGTCAGCTTTACGCCCCCCTCCAGCTCTTGCCCGTTCAACGGCTCTGAAGCATCACGACGTCATGGCCTTTTGCCATTTGGGGAATGGATCTAGTCGGGCCGTTTCCCCCGGCGTGCGGGCAGAGGAGGTTTCTCTTGGTTATGATTGACTACTTCTCTAAATGGTTGGAGGTTAAGGCGTTGGCCAAAGTAACCTCCCAAGTCATCAGGAACTTCGTTTGGGGGGAGATCATCTGCAGGCACGGGCTGCATCAGGCCATTGTCACGGACAATGGTCCTCAGTTTGCAAGTGAGGAGTTTATAAGTTTCTGCACTCAGTTGAGCATCGACCTCAGGTTTGTCTCCGTCCACCACCCCAGGAGCAACGGTCAGGTGGAAGCGGCGAACAATATTATAGTGAACATGCTCAAGAGAAAGGTGGAAAACTTGATGGGGAGTTGGGTGCAGCAGCTTCCCTCGGTGTTATGGGCTTTGCGTACAACCCCAAACACAGTCACAGGCGAGACCCCTTTCAAACTCTCGCATGGATGCGAGGCGGTCTTACCAGTGGAATTCGAGATTCAGTCACCACGGGTGGCGGCCGCAGGCAAGGGAGGTGAGACATGGAGGGAAGAAAACGAGGAGGAGCTACGACTCTCGTTGGATATGGTGGAGGAACTTCGTGACATGGCCGCTGTCAGACAGGAGGAGATCAAGCGAAGAATGGCCAAGTATTTTGATAAGCACGTGAGAATAAAGCAGTTCAAGGAAGGGGATTTGGTCCTAAAGAAGGTCGACGCCGCAGGAAGGTCGGCAGTAGTTGGTAAGCTCAACCCCAATCGGGAGGGGCCCTATATCGTAGAAAAGGTCATGGGGTCAGGGGGATACCACCTCCAGAATGTGGAAGGGGCATCCGTGAGTCATGCATGGAGCGGAGACGACCTGAAGCGCTTCTACCCTTAGTGGGGGGGGCAAGGTTGTAAATCCTACTTGTAATAATATTTTTGAACTTATTTTTCATAGTTGGTTTCTTTTGGATCTTGGAGATCTTGGAGAATTTTGCACTACCCCGAGCCTGGCTCGTCCCCAGGTAGACCCGCTGCGCAGACTCTCACTAGCTGGCAGGTCTGAAGGCTCGCATGTGGGGGTAAGGGACCCCGAGTGTTGCTCGGCCCCGGGTAGACTCGCTGCTCAGGCTCTCATTAGCTGGGCAGGGATGTAGGCACACCTGGGGGGAAAGGGTTGGATCTTGGAGAATTTTGCACTACCCCGAGCTTAGCTCGGCCCCAGGTAGACCCGCTGCGCAGGCTCCCACTAGCTGGCGGGTCCGAAGGCTCGCTTGTGGGGGTAAGGGACCCCGAGTACTGCCCGGCCCCGAGTAGACTCACTGCTCAGGATCTCATTAGCTGGGCAGGGATGTATGCACACCTGGGGGGAAAGGTTTGGATCTTGGAGAATTCTGCACTACCTCGAGCCTGGCTCGGTCCTCTCAATGCTAGCCCAATATGTCACTACCTGAATCTAAAAGTCTAAGTTTACACAAACTTAACGCAAAACGATCTCC